>CM058240.1:54947893-55596620 GCA_030180135.1 Orychophragmus violaceus | reverse complement strand
CCTAGCGTCTAGCCGAAAATTTGGGGATTACGCGGGACAGAATTTTAGGATTTATTAAATTTTAATAGGATTATATAATATGTATTGTGTAATAGAACAAAATTATCGGATTGGTGTAGTGGTTTGGTCAGTTTTAATGTCTTCAAGATCTCATTTCGAGTCCCATAAGCTAATTTTGTCCAATTTTTATGTTTCGAGTTAATGAGGGGTATAATAATATTTTATATTTTATCTTCTTCTTAAAAGTGTTTCTGAAACCCTATATTGTGCACACGCCGTCTGCTTCTTTTTTCATTTCTTCTTCATTTTCTTTTGATTTTTTTTCAATTGGACACATAATTTATAGATATATTCCTTTTTAAGCGAAAATTGAACATAAAAGTGAGTTTTTTCGAAACCTCCGAGTTTTTGAGCAATTAGCTTGAAATCGCGGCGGTCGGCCGCCACCGAGCGCCTCGCCACCGATGAAGTGGCCGCCCCTGCCCGCATTTTCGAACAAGGATCAAACATAGTTGATGTAATCTTACACACGGTCTGGAAGGTGGGACACGAGGCTGGCGAAGGCGTTCTCCTCGTTGGTCCGCGTATAGAAGATGGTCGGACGATGGACGATGGGGTTGAGGGTGGTCGAGGGCGGTCGAGGGGAACGTTGCAACTGACTGAAGGTGCTCTTTGCTCTGCTCGGTGGATGGGCTGAAGATGGATTCGAACAAGGAGTCAAACAAGTAACAATTAGACTTTTAAGAACGGGGAACCCATGAAGGAATTTCTAGCAGCTCCTAATCCAATTAGGCAACCCTAAGTATAAATTCCATAGCCTAGAATCCAGGGTCTATATATATGAATCATTGGGATCTCGAAATTACCTGGAGATTAGCAGCGGAAGATGAACAGGGATTCGAGATTCACGAGCGCCTCAAGTGCTGCGCCTCTACTGGTATCCACACGCACACAAAATGGTATCCGCTGGGATGCTAGTGCCGGAGATCGGATCTCTTCGGGATTAGTCTGTTTCTGAGAGGTGGCTGCTATTAGGCAAAAAGTTGGGCTCCAGGTCGTGCTATATCACATATATATAGACCTGAGAAAACCTAATTAATCACTGAACCAACCAAGATTAATTAAGTCATTAAACCGAAACAATATTTCGATATGCGCCTTGCATCGATCGGTACAACACTTGTGTCGATCGACGCACCCTCAAAACACGTATATTAATGCGTATCAAATACACATTTGATCATTACATTAATGATCATTCTCACATGAAGTACATCTAGTTTGCTTAGGTGTGTGATCATGTAGGATCATATAATACTAGCAATGAGTTCATAACTCACAGATTACAAGTGGCTTCTAGCAAAGCATTATGATAACTTAGTATTATACGAATGTCTAATCTCGACAACACAACTATCTCTAGAGTGATTACAAGTATGATTTCAGGACATTCCCAACAATCTCCCACTTGTACTGGAATCATCTATTCCCATATTCCCTCCGTCTCTATATCTCGATCATGCATAAGGCAAGATCTGTGTCATCCTTATTAACCCAAGATCATGTTCATCGAACTCCGACTTATACTGACAAGACAAACGACTGACAATCACCTCGTTTGAGTGTGGCCACACATTTCTCAGTATCAAATCTTCGATGGGCCCTGAGATATTTATCTCCTGTTATATAGGAGGGACAAATCTCATCTTGTTCCATCCCTGTGTCCCTAACACACTTCATGATACGCCCAATCAATGCCTTTATAGTCACCAGTTACGGCTGACGTTTGACTGGGTTAAAGCGGACCAATTCACATGTAAGAAAACATGATTAACTCAGGTCTAAGGACTATACTCTATAGTTGTAATGAAAACTCTTATGACACTTATATAACTATCCTGTAGAGTTTTCATTAGCGGATCATGTCCGATCTTGTGTTCTCCAACACGTATCTATGTGATTGACTTTAATACTCTTATTAATGACTCCATGAAACTTAGTCATCAGTCACCTCACATACTAGTCTCACGCGGTTTTTAATGTCCCACTTTAACAACCTTGACCAGGGACCAATCATAATTTATGTCATTTATTATCTATAGGGTTTCATGACCAAGTCACATACTTGATGACCTATAAAATGTCATAAATTGCTTTGGGACTATTATTTAATAACATAAATAAATAATACTGATGTTAGAGTTCATTATCATAATCAAATTATGTTTACATGAACATCATATCACAACTAAAATTAACAACAACAACTCCCACTAAAATTAAGATCACATCTTAAGACATATAATGCCCAAAGAAGTTATGAAACTCATGCGGTCTCGCTCAGCATGCGTCGAAGGACACTGCGTCTTTCTAAGAGTAATGCCAGGAGTCATTTGTATTAAGCCCTTCTTGGAATCATGCATGCTGGACCTGTGCAAGACCTTATCAATATAAGTATCTTGACATAATCCAATTAGCTTGTCCAATCTATCTCTATAGATTCTTATTCCAAGAATGTATGCGACTTCATTAAATAACAATCTCCCAGCCAAATCTCAACAGACTGAATCAATGGAACGTCATTTCCGAGAAGGAGTATGTCATTTACATACAGTACAAGAAATGCAACTGTGCTCCCACTAGTCTTCTTGTAAACACAAGGTTCCTCTTTGTTCCTGATGAAGACAAACTTTTGACCGCTTCATCAAAACGAAGATTCCTACTCCGAGATGCTTGCTTCAATCCATAAATGGATCGATGAAGCTTGCATACCTTCCTAGCAGCATTAGGACCAATTAAAGACTTCAAGTTGTGTCATGTACACATCCTTTTTCCAGAATTCCATTAAGAAAAACTGTTTTCACATCCATCTGCCCAATCTCATAATCATAATGAGTGGCGGTTGCTAGGAGAATTCAAATGGACTTAAGCATAGTGACTGGGGAATAGGTTTCTTCATAGTTAATACCATAAATTTGCTTGAAACATTTTGCCTCCAACCTAGGTTTGTATATCTGAATATAGCCATCCACGTCAACTTTTCTTCTTGAAAATTCATTTACGCACAATGGCTTCTACACCATCGGGTAAATCAACCCAAGTCATACTTGGTTCTGTGACATGGATCCCATTTCGGACTCAGCGGCTTTCAGCCATTTTTGGAGTAAGAGCCCATCATTGGTTCTTCAAAATTCGCAGGCTCGTCACTTTCAATGACCAACAGATCATGGCAATTGGTTACGAGAAATCCAAATCTCTCGGGTTCGTGACGAATCCTATCGGATTTGCAAACTTCAGGCACCACAGGTGTAGGTTCTACATCTCTTTGTAGATCCAATTGCCGCTCTTCCTCATCAGGTTGAGCAGTCTCCTGTGATTTTCGAATTTCTTCGAGTTGTACTTTACTCCCACTGTTTGTCCTGGAAAGAAAGTCTTTCTCAAGAAAAACACAGTTCTGAGCAACAAACATTTTGTTCTCGGACCGGTTGTAAAAGTAACATGTCTTGGTCTCCTTAGGATAACCAATAAAGTAGCATTCATCGGATTTGGGTGCGAGCTTATCAGAGATTAAACGTTTTATATAAGCCTCACAACCTCAAATCTCCATGAAAGACAAATTAGGAACATTTCCAGTCCGCATCTCATGTGGTGTCTTTGTAACTGATTTTGATGGAACCCTATTTAGTGTAAACGCAGAAATTTCTAGAGCGTATCCCTAGAAGGATAATGGAAGATCTGAGTGACTCATCATTGATCGAACCATATCTAATAAAGTCTGATTCAGGAGGAGTGAGTTGTGAAACAATTCCACAATCTCTTGGATGATCACTGAATTCTTAGCTTAAGTATCCATCTCCACGATCTTATCGTAGAGCTTTAATACTTTTGCCAAGTTGATTATGTACTTCATTCTGGAACTCTTTTAACTTTTCAAAACATTCCGATTTATGTCTCATTAAATAGACATAACCATACCTACTGAAAATATCAGTAAAGGTAATGAAGTACTGAAAGTTTCCTCTAGCACATGTGTTCATCGGGCCATACACATCCGTATGTATAAAGCCCAATAAGTCACTGGCCCTTTCATTTTGTTCGTTCGCGACCTGTATCGATTGACACACCTTTTGTGTCGATCGACACTACCTTTTTTTGAAAGGGGCCTTCGTCATTTTACCCAATAAACAAGATTCGTATTTCTCATATGATTCATAATCAAATGATCCCAAAAGCCCATCACTATGGAGCTTCTGAATTCGTTTCTCATTTATGTGGCCCAAACAACAATGCCAGAGAAAAGTTTGATTCATGTCATTTGACTTGAATCTCTTAGTACTAATGTTATAGAGTGGTACACTTTAGTTTAGAACATAAAGTCCATTCTATAGTGAACCGCTACCATAAAATATATCATTGTAATCAAATGAACAACATTTATTCATAATTGAAAACTGATATCCTTCCAAACCCAAACAAGGAATAGAAATAATATTTCTGCTTATTGCAGGTACATAGTAGCAATTATTAAGTTCTAGAACCATGCACTACAAGAAAAATGCACATTGTTAGCACAGTGGAAACGCTATAATATGTCTATTACAGCGTTTTAATGTTAGCCATGACATGAGGAGCTATCTTAGACCCCCTTCCTACAATAGCGTAAATTTCTCCTGCTATTATATCTCGATCTATTATAGCGCGAAATTCGTAGCTATTATACAATTTATAACAACAACCTAATAATGCCATTTTACATTTTATAATAGCTCTAATATTTCGCTTTGATATATTTAATTATAACACCATTTTCTCGTTATCATAAATTTTGTAATAGCTTTTTAAATTTGTTGTATTATTGAGAATTGTAATAAAATATTTGTAGCCGAGCCGAGCCATATTCGATTATTATTATTATTTATATTTTTATCAATTGGATTTATAAAAAAAAAATACTCAAAATTAAATTCAAAAAAAAATATTTTATTAATAACCAAGTGTTAGTAACAAACAATATACAAATCTTAAACTAACTTAGTTTATACAATACCAACCAATCCCCCAAGTCTGATCCCACAGACATGAACTCCCATGAATTGAGTATTCTTCTCTTCCACCATTCATAAACATCATTTTACGGAAAATCTCAGAAACTCTAGCAACCACATCTCCATTCTACTCCACACCATCTATGGATACCTTCGCTTGCCCACTACAGCTTTTACATCATTTTCACCATTGGCATTGTCTTGATTCAACACAATAACTGAAACAAAGCAAGAAAATTAACATCGTTATCTGAAACTATTCTCCATAATTTTACAGTGCTTGCTATTGACAAAGAAAGATTAGAGGAGCTAGCTATTAACCTTAGAGCCTATGAAATATTCTTTGCATAATTCATCAGCCAGAGTTGTACCGTCAGCTTCATGTTTCCATCCAGCTTCCTGTTGAGACCTGCAAATGAACAAAGAGCTTCAGGCTTTGCGGTACTCTGTCCATGGGAAGACCCTTTGAAGTCATAAGACTCATACCGTCTCTGAATTCTATACCCGGAGCAGAACAAGTGAGCCAAAAAAGTGAGCAATCACTATAAAGATAATGTTTCAGAGTCGGATTTGAAATAAGTTTCTAACCTTGGCAAAGTCCTCCAAACGAGATGGCTTCATGATGTAAGCAACTATTGCTGCACCATCACGAATTGCCTTTTGGGAGGTAACATCAAAAAGGTGATCTACAACTCGTACATTTTCAAGTAGACATACATTTCTTAACTTAAAGCATTTTCTAGCACAAGCCCACACTAATTTCAAGACGTACCTACTTGTTCATGCAGAAAATAGTCAATGTAAGCTCTTCAAGGCTACTAATATGAAGCATGTTAGGGTCTTCATATTTTGTCTTCTTCAACATCTAGAATCCCAAAAAGAATAAGTATCAGTACAAAAAGGAAACACATGACCTTCTTCCACCAGGACTAATGTAGCAAACTTTAAAGGCCTATCCTTCTTCACTATTACTGAGAGGTCATACTTCTAATTAGGAAGCATGAAAAAACTGCTTAGACCTAAATGCGGAAGCTGAAATTTAATGTTAAACTCTCATGGGGCTAGAGATTATCATCATCACTAACCGAGTACAACAACTAGCTGGCTGGGACTTAGTTCAAGCAGTGTCTCTTCTTTTCTGCTTGAAGCAACATACAAAATACTGCCATTATTATTCGATGCTTTGAGAGTATCACTAACATTTGTCAGAGACGTCTCTAATGGTAAGCAATCGATGGAGTATTCAGCTGCCGTTTCCTCAGTAAAGCACGAAAAGACATGAGAAGAAAAACCTTCCAAAGCTTACCACTCGGCAAAGAATCGGTTCCAAAGACGAGCAAAGCCTCTGTAAACTATCCATCTCCAGGGCTTCAACAATTACACTGCAAGAACATACACAAATTTCTCAAAATCTAATCTCCTCACAACTTTCTATGTTCTTTCAGATGCCAATAAGCATCTACACAACACTTGCTGCTTCATATAATCATTCGATCAATTTTAGATTTAACAATGGAAAAATCTGGACTTGGAACAAAACAACAGTAAAAGGGTTTGCAACTGAAACAAGCAAAAACATAGATTACCTTGCAAGAGCCAGTCGTATATCTTGTCTGCATTTTTCGCCCAGATCTATTTCGATCTGTAAGAGACAAGCAAATCCATATAGAAGCTCTCAAATCTAGATTTCGGATTTCTACTTTAGTTTCTTCACAAAACGCGTAGCAGAAACTGAAATTATTCGATTCCAAGGAGAGAGGGAGAGGGAGAGGGAGGGAGATTAACGGTGGCTACCTTGGTGGATACACGGCGATGGGTAAAGAGAGAATCGAAGGTGGAGGCATTGCAAACATAGATGAGAACAAGAGAGATTTAGGGTAAAAAAGAGATTTAGGGTAAAGGAAAGAATTGGGCGGGCTAACCAAATTTTTAGACATAAAGCTTTGGGTTTTAGGGGGAAAGTAAAAAAAATTGGACATTTTAGAATTAAAAAAATGAATGTCAATATCATTCTCTCATATTTTTAAAAAAAGAAAGAAAATTGAAATGATTTATCATTTAGTTTGATACGCTATTAAGAAAATAACACATATGGAGGATTCCAAAACCAAAAAAAAAAAGTGAAATTTACTCGAACTAGTATCAATCTTTAGAATAATTACTAACTTAGTATTCATAACCCTAAGTTTACTAACTTAGTGTTAAGGAGGTGTAAAATGACACAATTATCCCTTTGAGTATACTTACCATTTTTAATACTTCTAACTAAAAAAATCTTTAAAAACCAAAAATAGAAAACTCTATTTAAAATCAAAATCGATTAAAAAAATTCATGAATAAAAATCGGGTAAAAAAATATAGATACTGAGATTAAACATTGTCATCGTAGAACTGTAAGACAGAGAAAAAAAAAAAGCTAAAAAACCTCCCAGGCGCCGTTCCCGAGAAACCGCCGCTTCCCGTCTCCTTTTCTTCTCCGGCGGCTGGCGACCGGCGCTGTCGCTGCCGGAGAAGGGCTCTGCGTTTTGTCGCCGTTTAAAGTCTCTCCCTTGACCGCCAGTTCTGCTCTTGGCCTCGATCCTCGCTCGATTTTCAGATCCGCCGCCGCCTCTCCATCATAGCTTGCCGGGTCTCGTCGCCTCCTCTGCCGTCGCGTATGTCCTTGTTTCCGGTCTCTTCTGACGAGGCTGCGGGTCCAGTTGGGTCTGTTTTCCCTTGTTCTTCCCGAGTAGACTTTGTTTTATCAATGCGTTAAGATGTATAGAACTGAGAGGGACATTTCTGTTGAAGGGCGTGATGTTCCTAAGGCCGTTAAGATGTTCGAAGATGCTAACTTTCCAGGTATTGATTGGATCGGTTATGTTTATTTGTTTTGTTCATGATTGGGAATATGATTTAGATGTCATCTGTTCTGTTGAAGTTGATTTCAATGTTCTGAAATCTGAGTACAAGTATACTGATTTGTTCATTAAACGTTATGCTTATTTGACATATTTTGTTCTTGGTTTAGTGGTTTGATTTTGTAGACTTATCTCTTTGATTATCTGTTTGATAGATAACATTCTCGACGCAATTGCTAAATTGGGATTTACTGAGCCAACACCAATTCAAGCTCATGGATGGCCATGGGCCAATGGCTTTGAAGGGAAGGGATTTGATTGGTATTGCTGAGACTGGCTCTGGTAAAACATTGGCTTACTTGTTACCAGCGTTGGTCCACGTAAGTGCACAACCTTGACTGGGCGAGTATTTTTACAACAATATATTGATGATTGTTGGATTTTAGCTGCATTTTTTTTCTTTCTGGGAACATGTTTACTTATGTGTAATGTTGGTGGTTTATTAGGTCAAGATGATGGACCCATCGTTTTAATATTGGCACCCAACAGAGAATTAGCAAGTAGGGTCTATCAACCAAGTAATCGAGATTGTACAAACGCCAGAGAAATACAACAGGTTCTTAATTATTCTATAATTGGAGAAGAACCGATTTGTAGAAACTTTTGCCTTCTTTTTGTAATATGATTGATGCTTATGCGACTTTGCCTTTTGTTAGGCTCCTTGCACTGCTTAAACAGTTAATGAATGGAAGTAAATCTTAATATCTGTGGAGACAAAGAGAGGTTGTGATCAAGTGACTAGACAATTGAGAATGGATGGATGGCCAGCTCTTGTCATACACTGTGTCAAATACCAAGCGGAAAGAGATCGTGTCTTGTCAGAACTTAAGAGCGGAAGAACTCCGATAATGACTGCCACATAGAAAGATAAAGGGGGCTTTGAAGAGTTTGTTCGTCCCATCCATCTCCCGGGCATGGATCTGATTTGTTTATGAGCAGTCTGGGCGACTCACCCGCTTGCATTTATAGTGTTTTAGTCCCGTCACACTCCTTATCCCTGCAAGTTAAGGTGGGCACATTTACTTGGAAAAATGTGTTGCTCTTAGTTTCTTGATCTTTTCAGATCTGCAGTTGTAGGGATAAGGGGGTTATGTTCTTTCCTCTAGGCTTTAAAACACCAAAATCACTTATACATCCATTTTTCTGATCTTCTTCCTGCATTCTTGAACATATGTGTCTACGCTTGACTACTTTAGAACTTTTTGTTTATCATGGTCAAAGAAAGAAAAAATAAATAGATACTTATGTACATGTACACGTCATAACATATTTAACATGATTAAAATTAAAAGTAAATTTAAAAATAAGATTTGAACCAAAAAAATGTGTATTTAAAAATATAAATTGAAACCTAAATCTTAATTTCTAAACCATAAATTATAAATCCAAAATTCTAAATCATAATTTGGAAACCCTATAAAAAAAACCTAAACCGTTATCACTAAACCCCTAAACCATAAACCATAATTTAAAATAAAAAATAAAAATAAAAACTAATCCTAATCTCTAAACCCTAATCCCTAAACCCTAAAAGTAAACCTTGAAAATTAATAAATAAATCCAAATGAGTCTAAACCCTAAACCCTAAGTTTAAAATAGGATAATCTAAGATTGGATGTTTCTTCAAGTATTTTTGTGTTATTTAAAAAAATATTTGAAACCCTAAATCTTAAAAAAATTGAGTTCGTTTATTTAAAAAAACAAACTGAAACCTAAATCCTAATTTCTAAACCATAAATTCTAAATCCTAAACTCTAAACCTTTACCCCAAAAAGCTCTAAACCCTGACCAAAAAAACTTAAATATCCTCACATTGAATGAAAAATCTACCCTAAATTACCCAAACCCTAAACCCTATACTACTAAAAACTATACCCCACACACAAAAAAACTTGATTAAAGTATAAAATGAAAAATCAACCCTAAATTTTTCAAACCCTAAACCCTATACCGAAGACTTCAAATTATAACTTATACTACTAAAAACTATACCCAGCGCACAAAAAACTTGATTAAAGTATAAAATGAAAAATCAACCCTAAATTTCCCAAACCCTAAACCCTATACCAAAGACTTTAAATAATAATTTATACTAGTAAAAACTATACCCAGCGCACAAAAAAACTTGATTAAAGTATAAAATGAAAAATCAACCCTAAATTTCTCAAACCCTAAACCCTATACCGAAGACCTCAAATAATAACTTATACTACTAAAAACTATACCACACACACAAAAAAACTTTATTAAAGTATAAAATGAAAAATCAACCCTAAATTTCCCAAACCCTAAACTCTATACCGAAGACCTCAAATAATAACTTATACTACTAAAAACTATACCCCACACACAAAATAACTTGATCAACCCAAGATGTTGTGTTTGTCGATGTGGATAGTTGGAGAAGATGTCGATTCTTAACACACCAGAATCGTTATTTTGCTATCGTTGAACCAAAAAAGCAATTAACATTGTAATTAATGGTAATAATTATACTTCCATATATGGTCTAGCAGGATATTTCCGTTTTTGAAATAAATAATATATCTTTTTTTGAAATAATCATATAAGTTGAATTTCCTTAAATAATTTTTTTCAAAAATTGCTATAAAATCAATTGAAAATATTTCCTAAATTATTAAAAATATAAAAGAAACTAATAAACTTATTTCGGTTTTTGCAGAAATTTATTATTAATTAATAACACTGATCAGAAATAATTAGTTTATAAATTTTTGGGATTTCAAATTGAATTTTTCAAAAATAAATTTATTATTATTTAAAAATACTTACTTTCAAAAATCAATTAGTTTATAATTATTGGGATTTTAGAATAGTACTTACTTTCAAAAATCAATTAGTTTATAATTTTTGGGAATTTAGAAAAGAAAATTTTCCAATATAAATATAAAACTATAAACCAACTTCGGATATTATTTTTAAAACAATTATAATTCATTTTCTAATCATTAAAATTTAAATTTAAAAATTCATAAATCATTCTCAAAACATTATAATTAAAATTTAAATTTAAACATTACTATTTTCGCCTAAGATTATTTTAAATTAAAATTTAGTGCTAAATAGTAAATAAGGAAACAACTAACAAATCTGCAAAAAAAAAAAATTAATTCAAAATGTGCCACGTTATTAAGTTTAAAAAAATCTGTAGAAAATTATTATAAATCTGTAACATATAAAAAAATCTGTAACACTATAACACTGGTTTAATAATTTTTTTCACCCTTTCGTCTTTGTAACAGATTTTCTTAAATCTGCATCAAATGGGAAAAAACAGTAACACTGAAAAAAAAATCTGTAGTTTAAATCCGCAAATTCTTGATAAAACTGCAAACTAATAAAAAAATCTTCAACACTAGCCGGAAAAAAGCAAATAAAATCCGCAGAAAAATAAAAAATCTGTAACACAATAAATATATCTGCAACACTACATACTACTTTAGTAATAAAAATAGAACAATACTCTTTGTTACGGAGTAATATTATATCCGCAACAAATAAAAGAATCTGCTACACATAAATTTAAATCTGCAACAAAAAATCTGTAAATTTTCAAATAAATCCGCAAACCCAAAAATCTGCAACACATGGCTGCGGATTTAAATTCGTATGGAAGGTGGCAACTTCGTAAATAATTAATTTTTTTCCAAACTTGGAAAAAAACATTAATGGCAATTCTGTAAATTTTTTTTTTCCTTCCAAATGGTTGTAAGGGTAGTTTAGGCAATAAAGTAGAGGAAAAAAAGGTCAAAAGATTAGTACTAAGCTAGTAATTGCTCAATTAATTTATACTATATAAATAAATCCCCCAAAAAAAAAAGATTTTCAGTATTTGAAATTTAGAGTATAGGGCTAGAGTTAAGTTAAGGTATGAAATTAAGGTTTGCACTTATATTTGAAGTTAATAATTTATTTTATAAATGTTAAATCTTGTTTCTTGCATATATTTTATAAAAGTTAGATCTTTTTTTTCAAATTCTAAACCCTATCTAAACTCTAAAACCTATTTATACCCTAAACCCTAAACCCTAAACCCTATTTATATATACCTTAAACTAAAGTTTGTTTATTCTTTAGAGTTTGTTTATTATTTATTAGAGTTTGTTTATTCTTTAGAGTTTTAGGGTTTGTTTAGGGTTTATGTTCTATATTATTTATTAGTTTAATGTATTAGTTTTTTATACTATAGATTATTCTTTAGAATTTTATAAATGTTGAATCTTAGTTTTGAATATGATATAATAATTAGAATTTTTTAATTAGAGATTTGTTTATACTTTAGAGTTTTAGGGTTTGTTTAGGGTTTAGAGTTTTATGTAATATTTATGTATTAGTTTTGTTTATATTATAGATTTTAAATATTAGTTTGTATATATATATAATTAATTTTATAGTTTATGAAATAGTTAAACTTTAAGTGTGACTAAATCCTATATTCTAATACCCTAAACCCTAAACTTATATTACAATGCCCTAAACTTTAAATAAAATGTTTCAAAATGGATTATATGTTTGTAATTTTATTGTATTATCTTATGTTAAATGACAAATAAGAAAATAATATTTAAGGGTGAATCCTAAACCCTATATCCATACCCTAAACCCTAAATCCTAAACTTATGCTACAATTGTTTAGGGTTTAGATAGTTTTTTGTATTTGGGAATGAAGACTTAAAATTTAAACAATAATTAGGGTTATAATTCACAATTTAATATTTATTGGTTTATTTTTTTCTTGAGTGATCCTTTTGTTCTTATAATCTATGATATGATTTAGGTTTGGATGGATTTGAGGTTTATGGTTTGGGGTATTGGAATTTAAGTTTAGGGTTTAGGGTAGGGCCTAGGGGTTAGGGTATTGGAATCTTAGTTTTAGTCTTTTAGATATGTAATAGTAATTATATTTTGTTTATTACGTTTTATACCACTGTAATTCATTAGTATTTTCACTATTCTTAAATGAAGATACATTAGTGTGCCTGGTCAACTTTTTTCCAAGATAAATCATATAAATGGTCCTTTTGAGGACATATATATAGCAAAAAGAAAAGGAAGATAAATGAGATTTGTCGTTCCTCATCAAGAATTGCAAGTCCTTTTGGCAGACTTTTCAACTCTTTGGATGATTCTCTTACGTAAGGTGGAGGCAAAAGACGCCGTACGTCCGCAAAGAGATCTTCACGCCCAGTCGCCTCTTTGAGAACAGATGAATCGAGGACAAAGTCCGGTATTGCCGGTAACACTTCGTCCAAGAACGATTTCATTGTCTGCAACACAAGAGGCAAGTTAACAAGGTGACAAGTTTTTGGTAGCAAGTAACAAAGAAGAGTGTCAGTGAGAATTGACTAACGGTGCAATGCAAGAGAGCAGCATCGGTTCTACGTTTCCACTAGCCATTTCCAATCTCTGAGTGGAACAGGTTTATCAATGGCTGCAAAAGAAAAAAAAAAGATTTTGCTAATGTCATCGGATAGAAAATAACTTGAAACATAGAGCCTTGGAAGCACCATTACCCTCACTATATCACGAATATTTGGTCGGCCTTTTCCATATTTCCCAATAACTGACTCCCCATAGACTTCATATTTTTCAAGAACCTAATAAATCATTTCGAGACAGCAACACATCACTTATTTCGAATCAGATGTCAGTTAAAATTGTGGAAGAATCTATTTCAGAACATCGATCATTCTCAATACCTGTCGCCTTGTAATTCCACTGCTTGGAGATCCATAAATTACAGTATCGACATGCCCCAAAATGTGCCAGAGAATGTAACGTATCCAGCATCATAAAACAGTAGAGAAAAACAGAAACAAATCCTTATATGATGTTTAACATGAATGTAATATATACAGGAAAGGCTTCACATACTTGTACTATACAGCACGCCCAAGCATAACGCCATGAGCTCCAGACCTTAATGCGGCATCTGCCTACAGGTCAATGGAACAAGTAAAAATTTGGCTTTAAGTTGCAATCAAAATACAGATCCGTTTCAGAAACCTCACCTCAATCACAGAGTTTATACCTCCATTTATTGTGAACTTCAAGTCTGGAATCACGCAAAAGGGCAAAGAAAAACTCGTATCTGATTTAGAAGCAGAAGTGCAGATGAAAATGTGAGAGATTATTTGGAACCAAGCTGTGTTAGAGCTATATATCTTCCAAATAGAAGACCATAAGAGAAACATAAGCCAGCACGCCCTTTAAGGGAGGAATTCGACAATTATCTGACGGACTAAGCCCAGACAATAACGCACTGGGAAGACAGCGATTCAGTTATAAACGAAGAGCACTAAACATATAGAAGATTATACACAAGCCTTTAAATCAATGATGGCTGCGCAAAAGAGAAAGTACATTGCTAATTATGCTTAATGTTCACTTGCAGCAATACATATACAAAAGGTCTAGTTTTGCTCTCAGTTCTTTCAATGGATTGACTAGGCTGATGAGGTTTCTATCCGAACTAAGCAACAAAAGGGAAGCAAAAACATGTAACAACCGAGATAGCTGAGAATTTGATTAACCTCTCATACATCAAATATGAAGAAACAATTGATCAAAGAACAAAAAGAAATTCCTCGCCGTATTCTAAAACTCCGTCCACACTATCAACGAATATTGGTTAAGCAGTTTCGAAACACAGTCATTCTTCAACATTCTAGCTACTTCCATCTCATGCACAGAATACCAATAGTGGGTTTCCACAAATATTTTATCATCTAAGTAGTAAAAGAAAACACAATTTCCATGAATCTACATTCCTAAACAAACAACGGCAGAATTGATGGAGACGTAAAACAAAACAAAGAGAGAAAGTGAAGATATCCTTACTATAATCCATGAAACGATTTCAGGACCTTCAGCAACATGAAAATAGTCCGGCAATCTCGCCAAGTAGGTCATGTAAAAGGATATATTGAACTGTTCCATGAAAGAAACTTTGAGCAAATCAACAAAATCCCAATGACAACGAAGAAGGTTGTTGCAGCTGAATCTAAAAATCGCCGTCATCGAGAGGAAGCCGAGAGAGCTGTGAAGGCAAGTCAAAGCCGTCGAGAGGATAAGAACTGAATCGATGTCTTCGCCTCGCCCATGGAAAATCTGCAACTGGGAAGAACACGAGGTAGTAGAAGAAGATAGGGATCGGCAACTGAAATTAGGATTTTGAGATCTGAGCAGCAAATGAGTATGAGAATCAGGAGAAGGAGATCGATTGGAGCTCGAAGGTGATATGGATTGAAGAACAAAAAAATTGAAATTATGAGATTTTCAATGTGAAAAAACGCTTCCCCAAAAGTTTCTCTGTATATTTTTTTGTTTTGGTGCCAAAACAAAAATTTTACTAAGTTTTTGGCGGATTAGTGTTATAGATGGACTTTTGTCTTTCCTTTTAGAAAAATTTTGTAAATTTTTTGCTTAGCGTTGATTGAATGCTATAATAGAGCTGATATCTCAACTTGCTATTTTTAATAGCAGTTTGTGAATTAGTGCTATCGTGATCTGCTATCAATACCAATATTTCTTGTAGTGATGCCAGATAGTAGAGACAAATGAATTAATACGGCTAATGTAACAACTCTTGCTCCATTTCCACCGCGCAGGTTCACTTGTCCTTTCTCCAAAGTCCTACTGTTGCTTAGGCCCTCCATATTTTCACAAAATATGAGCACCACAGCCGGTATCCAATACCCAAGAAATAGGACCAGAAGCAGTAACATTTACTTCTATAACATAAATACCTGAAGAAGAAGTCTCGTACGTCTTCTTCAGCTTCTCATAATCTTCCACGAATTTATTGCAGTTTCTTTTCAAATGCCCATAACCATTACAATAATGGCACTTGTCATCTTTAGAAGGACCAGGTTTAACCTTAGGAGCATGGTTAGACTCGCTTAGATTCACAATCGAGCTCGTCTTGCCATCACCTTTGTTCTTACCAAGTTTCTTAAACCTTTTACCCTTTTGTACCATAAGGACATTTGGGGTGTCCTTCTTGATGTTAGGTTCAGCAGTCTTGAGCATCCCATGCAACTCAGTCAAAGTCTTTGTCAAGTTGTTCATGTTATAGTTCATAACAAACTGATCATAGCTTGACGGCAGTGACTGCAAAATGATGTCAGTAGCCAACTCTTGGCTAATGGGACAATCCAGTTTCCCCAGGTTATCAATATAACCCATCATCTTAATGACATGAGGACAAACTGGTCCGTCCTTTGGTAGCTTGCACTCAATTAGAGACTTAACCGTCTGGTATCTCTGAGTTCGTGCCTGCTCCTGAAAAATACTTTTCAGGCCATTGATCATCTCTATTGGCGACTCCACGTACTCATATTGCTTCTGCAAGTCCAAGTTCATGGTAGCCAACATGAGACAACACACATCGACCACATCATTAGAATGCTTATCCCAAGCATCCTTTTCTGACTGCCAGGCATTAGCTCGGTACTTCTTGGGGAGAACTTTCTCAAGGACATAGTCCTTTTTCTCCTGTTTGAGAAAAATTCTCAAAATCCGATACCATTCAAGAAAGTTGGATCCATTTAACTTGTCCTTCTCAAGGACGGATCGCAGGGAGAAATTGTTATGATGGTTTGTGCTAGACATAGCTGAAAACAAGAGAGGTTTAGTTATGATGTTCAAAAAATGAGAAATCATAACTATTAAGAAGACTCGCATTATATTCAAAACAATGTTTCCTCAAATGAATATAATGATCCAAGACTCATACTTCACTGAAACTTGAGTGAGCCACTGGCTATCGCCCAAATTTTAGTTATCTAGGTAAGCAAGAACTTTGCTAGTTATATCCAATATAACTCTTGGTTGTGGATTGACAACTCATGTCCAATCCACCCGATGTCTCCGGGCCCAAAACGATTTTGATGGCCCAGTCAAGTAAACCAATCTCCTAAGTCATGTAATTGTTGATGCCTTGCACTGCAAAACCATCAACACGATTACCTACTGCCTTACTCATGTAATTGTGGACACCTCGCACTGCAAGTCTATCGCACAATGAAATGAGTCTTGACAGTTGACAAGATTGGAAATACATCAAGGATTACTTGATATTTAGTTAAGGAACGGAACTGTTTAAAACAACTAATTTTATTAAGTTTTAATAATTCTAAGAATTGGATTTATTTTGGTTTGGTTCTGTGATTTCTGGTTCAATAACCGAAACCATCGGATCATGTGTCGACCGACACTACTTTAGTGTCGATCGACGCAGTCCTACCATAACCAATTTGCGATAACCGATCAATCCAATTGATCCGGTTTTGATAACCGGTCAGTGTCGATCGACACTACATTAGTGTCGGTCGACGCCAACCAAATCAAACCAATCGCAATAAACCGTTCTAAGCGGTTTAACCAATTTTAACCAAGCTCGATAACCGATCCAATCCAATTGGACCGATTAACCTATTCGCGAGGTATGTGTCGACCGACACAACTCTTGTGTCGATCGTCACAATTAGCGCAAACCTAAATTTTATTCGGGTTATCATTCTGTGTCGATCGACACAATGCGAAAAACCCTACAACCTTTTTCGAACAACGAACCTAAACTATATTACTTTGATCAAAAACCAATTTAGCATGCATATATCCAATATACAACGATCCAGATTCAAATAATCTAATCAACATGCTACAGATTCAATGGAACCCTAAGGCTCTGATACCACTGAAGTAATTTCTAGCAGTTCCTAATCCAATTAGGCAACCCTAAGTATAAATTCCATAGCCTTGGATCCAGGGTCTAGATATATTGAATCATTGGGATCTCGAAATTACCTGGAGATTAGCAGCGGAAGATGAACAGGGATTCGAGATTCACGAGCGCCTCAAGTGCTGCGCCTCTAGTGGTATCCACACAAACTGGAATCCGCCGGGATGCTAGTGCCGGGAGATCGGATCTCTTCGGGATTAGTCTGTTTCTGAGAGGTGGCTGCGATTAGGCAAAAAGTTGGGTTCCAGGTCGTGCTATATCACATATATATAGACCTGAGAAAACCTAATTAATCACTAAACCAACCAAGATTAATTAAGTCATTAAACCGAAATAACATTTCGATATGCGCCTTGCATCGATCGATACAACACTTGTGTCGATCGACGCACCCTCAAAACACGTATATTAATGCGTATCAAATACACATTTGATCATTACATTAATGATCATTCCCACATGAAGTACATCCAACTTGCTTAGGTGTGTGACCCTGTAGGATCATATAATACTAGCAATGAGTTCATAACTCACAGATCACAAGTGGCTTCTAGCAAAGCATTATGATCACTTAGTATTATACGAATGTCTAATCTCGACAACACAACTATCTCTAGAGTGATTACAAGTATGATTTCAGGACATTCCCAACAACCCACACACTTCTTGCTAGGGCCAGCGCCGCTAAACGCAAAGAAACACTTAGGTTTCTGTAATAATAGACTATGAATTACAAAGCTTACAAGGTTGCTAAATAAACTTAGATTTTCAAAAAATACATAAGGCATTAATGGGGCTTGTGCAAACTTAAAGAAAATAAGACAAAAGTAAACCCATTGAGACAAAACCATGCATGGTAAATAAAGTACAAAAGTTGTCTCAAGCACGTTTTAAGACTCGGCGGCTCGAATGGTAAAGACCATAGATGGGCCATCTGTAACACCCCCGACGCGGACTACGGACAATAGCCGAGCCGGTGGTGCCACAAGATGTCAGATATCGCCAATGTCCCGGCACTGCCCATAGTCTGGCCGATCCACCATCGATATCCGACCCTCTCGACTAAGGCTAAGGCTAGCCAACCCGTACCTGAGCCGAGAGTTGTGTTAGTTCGGACCGAACTAATATCATTGGAACCGTGGAGTTAAAGAAAACACACTTTATTAATACTATATAGGTTCTATTACAAATTGTTACCCAAAACATACGGTTTGTTGAGCGCTCGAGTCAAAAATCCTACATAGTATAAACTCCACGATCTTCACACTCACAACCCGAGACTACGCCGGCGGCCTAACGTCCGAACTTCCCTCTAGCCCGACTATGGTTTCTTGCCAGACAAATTTTGTTTAATGAGCAACAATATGGGTTACCCAGTGAGTCCAGAACCCTCTACACAAGAATTAATACCCCAACCCCATAGACGAAGCATAAAGCAATAACAAACACAAGAACAATGCGAAAGCGAATAAAAAATCACAAAGCATAACACGATCCCTTATCGTGAATGCCAACAATATCTAGATGTAGACACCTAACACACACAGAGGCCTCCTAGATGCATCGAACACCTCCCCCACTTGGTCATTGGTGGCTCCTCCCGACCCCTCACGATCGGCACCACACTTAATGTCCGGCCAAGTGAGCGATCCAAGTACCAGTCCGAGCTGCTCGGCCAAGGGAGCTACCCAAGTACCAGTCCGAGCTGTCTCCCATCACACAAGGAGGTAACCAAACGGGAGTGCCAGAAGCATCCTCCTAATCCATTCCATGCAACACTTTCTGGGATGGTCCGCAACCAACCCCGTACTTATACACATCACACATTTCTGAGTGGATACCTTCCACCTCGTACTTATCTCATTCCATTTCCGGGCGGTACCCCGACCGATCCTGTACTTATCACATTCCATTTCCGAGTGGATCTCTATCCAACCTCGTACTTATCACAATCAATCATTTCCGAGAGGATACCTTCCATCTCATACTTATCACAACAATCATGCGTCACTCAATCAATCACGGCATAAACCTCGACTGCAATACATACAAAACAATCAATGCACTTAAGGATAAATACTCGCAGTATTTCAATCCTTAAGGCGATACATGCACAAACACGTCAGTCCTAGCTATCGGGACTCACCTGCTCGGGTTTGACGACCCTAGACCTTGGTCTGTCCTAGTCCGGGACTTCTCTTGGATCTAAACACGAAGATCCTAAGTCAAAGAAGGTTTAAGGTAAGGTTTAAACTAGATGTTACACGGATCTACAGCTGACCGACCACCTTCCGTAAATCGTACCCGACCGCCTGTCGGTACCGTCAACGGAACTTCGGAACGCTCCTCGGGACTCCCGCCCGCTCCTTCTCTCTCCCGGGTTTCTATCTCATTCTCTCTCTAACCTGGACGTTCTCTCTCTCTAGAACGGGTTTCTGGTCAGAGAAAGCGCCTACGGCTGACCGGCGGAATTTCCCCGATGGTTCGCCGGAAACCGCTTCCGGCTCGCCGGGAACTTCCTCCGGTCCGCCCAGGCCCTTTCTCTCTCTACTCTCTCTCTAGAACTTTTTGCTCTGAGTTTTGGAATGTGGAAAATGGCTAGGGGGAGCTGGGTATTTATAGGAAAAACAAGGGCGAGGTGGCAAAGTTACACGGCGGTCTCCGGTTGGTCGGTTCCGGCGGCGGCCATACGCGGCGACATGTGGCCAGACACTCAGCAACTCCTCAGCTCCTCTGGTGGACACTCAGCCATGCCCAGGCGTGGCCACCCTTCCTCCCATGCGCGACGACATGTCGTGCTTCTAACCCGATTTAGTCGCAACGCGAATATCTCTTAAACCGTTCACTCTTTTCAAATTCATTTCCGCTTCGACCCAAGTTCTTAGTTTGATCTCCTCTATCAGAAACATGTGACGTCCCAACATTCGTCAATTTTTGGAATTTCCCGCCTTTCCTCGGTTGTCTTCATTGTCCTTCGGCCCTTGCATAATCCGCTCGTCCGATTCGAAATCTAACTCGACCAAAAGTCTTAGAGTGTCTTCTTTAGCTAACGCCGTTGATTTGAAGTCGATCGCACAACTTTCAATTTTCGTCGATCTTCGTCTGATCCATCCCGACTGGTCGTATTCCTCGTGTGGACGTTTTACTCTTTTGGGAGGGTCATTACATCCTCCCCCACTTATTAGAATTCGTCCTCGAATTCAAAAATTGGAAGATTGCACCACGCTTCAGCTGCGCTGGACAACTCCACTGGTCTTCCACTTCTTCACTCTCGTGCCGAACCATCCACGAGCCTTTGCCCACCACCCGGGTTAAAGGTTTTTGGTTCAGGTAACTGGTTTTAGGAACATGTTTTCCTAAAACACCACTACACAATCCTAAGGTTTTTGGAAACTCTATCCACGAAACCTATGGATTCTCGCATTAACTTCCTAACTCACTCTCCAGTTCATATTATAATTCCCGCAAATAATATAAACCAATCATCAATCATCACGCAAAAGAGAGTTAGCACCCAAACGTACCTCACATGGGATCTCATAGAGATCATGAAGGTTTAAACAATCCTACATTCTAAGGATTTACCTCCCTTTGGTCGCGCATTCTCGGTCCAATCCATCTCCAATTCCCCGACAATCCATATGGATAGTGGGCTCCTTGGCTTACCTCCGATAAATCCGCCTTTCTCCGCTTCATCGAACAAGGTAAGTCCTAAACCCATCCTACCCATCTATTGTCGGACATACTGGTTTCCTAATGTTGTGAGTGCGACCCATTTGACTCGATAAAACGTTTGAAAACACGAGTTCCACAACCATGATCATGAACATTGCTCTGATACCACCATTTGTAACACCCCCGACGCGGACTACGGACAATAGCCAAGCCGGTGGTGCCACAAGATGTCAGATATCGCCAATGTCCCGACACTTCCCATAGTCCGGCCGATCCACTATCGATATTCGACCCTCTCTACTAAGGTTAAGGCTAGCCAACCCGTACCTGAGCCGAGAGTTGTGTTAGTTCGGACCGAACTAATATCATTGGAACCGTGGAGTTAAAGAAAACACACTTTATTAATACTATATAGGTTCTATTACAAATTGTTACCCAAAACATACAGTTTGTTGAGCGCTCGAGTCAAAAATCCTACATAGTATAAACTCCACGATCTTCACACTCACAACCCGAGACTACGCCGGCGGCCTAACGTCCTAAATTCCCTCTAGCCCGACTATGGTTTCCTGCGAGACAAATTTTGTTTAATGAGCAACCATATGGGTTACCCAGTGAGTCCAGAACCCTCTACACAAGAATTAATACCCCAACCCCATAGTCGAAGCATAAAGCAATAACAAACACAAGCACAATGCGGAAGCGAATAAATAATCACAAAGCATAACACGATCCCTTATCGTGAATGCCAACAATATCAAGATGTAGACACCTAACACACGCAGAGGCCTCCTAGATGCATCGGGCACCTCCCCCACTTGGTCACTGGTGGCTCCTCCCGACCCCTCACGATCGGTACCACACTTAATGCCCGGCCAAGGGAGCGACCCCAGTACCAGTCCGAGCTGCTCGGCCAAGGGAGCTACCCAAGTACCAGTCTGAGCTGTCTCCCATAACACAAGGAGGTAACCAAACGAGAGTGCCAGAAGCATCATCCTAATCCATTCCATGCAACACTTTCCGGGATGGTCCGCAACCAACCCCGTACTTATACACATCACACATTTCCGAGTGGATACCTTCCACCTCGTACTTATCTCATTCCATTTCCGGGCGGTACCCCGACCGATCCCGTACTTATCACATTCCATTTCCGAGTGGATCTCTATCCAACCTCGTACTTATCACAATCAATCATTTCCGAGAGGATACCTTCCATCTCGTACTTATCACAACAATCATGCGTCACTCAATCAATCACGGCATAAACATCTACCGCAATACCCACAAAACAATCAATGCACTTAAGGATAAACACGTCAGTCCTAGCTATCGGGACTCACCTGCTCGGGTTCGACGACCCTAGACCTTTATCCGTCCTAGTCTGGGACTTCTCTTGGATCTAAACACGAAGATCCTAAGTCAAATAAGGTTTAAGGTAAGGTTTAAACTAGATGTTACACGGATCTACAGCTTACCGACCACCTTCCGTAAACCGTACCTGACCGCCTGTCGGTACCGTCAACGGAACTTCGGAATGCTCCTCGGGACTCCCGCCCCCTCATTCTCTCTCTCGGGTTTCTCTCTCATTCTCTCTCTAAACTGGACGTTCTCTCTCTAGAAGGGGTTTCTGGTCAGAGAAAGCGCCTACGGCCGACCTGCAGAATTTCCCCGATGGTTCGCCGGAAACCGCTTCCGGCTCGCCGGGAACTTCCTCCGGTCCGCCCAGCCCCTTTCTCTCTCTACTTTCTCTCTAGAACTTTTTGCTATGAGTTTGGGAATGTGGAAAATGGCTGGGGGGAGCTGGGTATTTATAGGAAAAACAAGGGCGAGGTGGCAAAGTTACACGGCGGTCTCCGGTTGGTCGGTTCCGGCGGCGGCCATGCGCGGCGACATGTGGCCGGACACTCAGAAACTCCTCAGCTCCTCTGACATGCACGACGACACCTCGGTGGACACTCAGCCATGCCCAGG
The DNA here is from genome assembly GCA_030180135.1 of Orychophragmus violaceus. Lineage (NCBI taxonomy): Eukaryota > Viridiplantae > Streptophyta > Magnoliopsida > Brassicales > Brassicaceae > Orychophragmus > Orychophragmus violaceus. Next base: position 55,573,260 of record CM058240.1, on the reverse strand, counting down.
CGTGGCCACACTTCCTCCCATGCGCGACGACATGTCGTGCTTCTAACCCGATTTACCTGATTTAGTCGCAACGCGAATATCTCTTAAACCGTTCACTTTTTTCAAATTCCGCTTCAACCCAAGTTCTTAGTTTGAGCTCCTCTATCAGAAACATGTGACGTCCCAACATTCGTCAATTTTCGGAATTTCCCGCCTTTCCTCGGCCGTCTTCATTGTCCTTTGGCCCTTGCATAATCCGCTCGTCCGATTCGAAATCTGACTCGACCAAAAGTCTTAGAATGTCTTCTTTAGCTAACGCCGTTGATTTGAAGTCGATCGCACAACTTTGAATTTTCGTTGATCTTCGTCTGATCCATCCCGACTGATCGTATTCTTCGTGTGGACGTTTTACTCCTTTGGGAGGGTCATTACACCGTCGTTTGAGTAACTCCGCACAATCCATCTCAGAGTCTTAACAATATAGGTAACGACCCATCTCTCACCAAGCCGGAACGACGACGTGTTAGGATATTCGTCTAGACTCGAAGGCTAACCGACCTGTCTTCGTATGATTCCATGATTCTTAAACACACTTCCTTCTATTCAAATCCACCAATTTAACTAGTATTGTACTTCTGCTATTAGTCATGCAGAAAAGGAAAGGGAAAAAGAAAAGGGTGAATAATAGGAATTACTCCATGAAACAATCTGAACTAATCCAACTCAACACGCGGCATACGATTTGACACCTAAACGAGAATTAAGCAGGTACCAACACCAACTATGTATAAGAATATATGTAGTCTCAAAAGTTATTCAAAAAGAAAACAAGAGAGAGTTTGACTACCGGCTTCCCTTACCCAATCTGGCCCAAACTTCCTAGTATCTTGTCTAAAATGACATCTTATCTTAAGACGTCTAAACTACCAAGATGAACCAGCTCGGATCCGAGCTAAACCAGCTCGAACATTCCGAGTTGAACCCGCTCGGACATTCCAAGCTGAACCAGCAAAAACCTGAGCTGAACGAACTCGGATCGTTCTTTCTCCTTTTTCGAGCACAATCCATTCCTTCAGAAGTTCTGAGCGGAATGCATTCCTTGGAAACTTCCGATAAGAAGAATCACCAGGAGAAATACAAAGGAGTTCGTCTTTGGTTAGTGACTTGGAGAAGCCAACCCAACTCGTCCCTGAACCAGTCCTTATGTCATTTCCTTTTGACTACCCAAGAAAGCACCGTAACAAAATTGATTTGGTTAGGACTGAACCTAATTTGTTTACTTTTATTTCTGCTCAAGATGAAAAACGCTTTGGTTTAGAAAATGTGAAAGAATTCCGTGTTTTAAAACCTGTTTTTGACAAAATGATTCCAAGTTTTGAAACATTCACACCTGATGAGTTTCATGAATTTAACTCTTCTTTAAGAGTTTCTTTGTTTAGAAATGCATTTGAGCTGTTTAGAACTAAAACCGAATATGCATTGGTTTAAACTTTTCCTGAATTGAATCATTTTCTTAAAAACTTGTTGAGTGAATCAAATATGTTCAATGAGGTTTGCAAACCAACTTTGAAATATCATGTTTTTTAATTCTCTACTTCAAGTATAATGCACTTGTTATGTCCTATGAGTGTTCAGAAAGGAATAGGAACCGTGGAGAAGCATAAGTACTTGAGAGAATTGACAATCAAAGAAAAGCCACCAGATTTGCATCAGCCTCAATCCATCTACAAAGAATTCAAACGAGGAACCATGGGTGGAGCTGGAGAGTTCACTAGAAGAAAGTCAATATTGATTCATGGAGATCTTGTATCCTTGCAGTTTATATCAACAAACCAAGAGAAAGGAAACGTCCAAGATTCATCAATATTCAAAGACAAACCACCAAATACATTGCTTGTACTCAGAACCAACTACAATCACCAGAAAGGTACGTCTTTAAAAAAGTACCACCAGAATCTTGGTATTCTTTTTCTTTTTGTAATGCAGGTTATGGGGAACACGAAGAAGATATTCAACTAAGACAACATCAGTCCAGAAGAGTTTCCGTTGACCTGGAAAAAAGTGTAAACAATGGATGGACACCAGCCATCATTATACGAGCCAGAGATAAGGAAATTGAGCTCTCTAAGGTAAGTATCTTCATTTTCAAGAATCATTTTATACCTGATCACACTGATATGATTCGCTTGTCTTTGCCAAAAGAGCCAAACACAGAATCTAGAGCAGCCTTGAAGTTCGCAAGAAGAACCAAAGGGAGAGAGGAATACAAACGATTCAAGCCACCTGATTTGGACCAGGATAAACACCCGGACATCAGCTGCTTCATATTGATTAAAGAAGCACCCCCAGACGCAATCTACATGCCAAAACTGATCCAGAACAAACTTAGAGGCAAAGGATATCCAAAAGAAAACGTGATCATGCAAGAGTATCTGCTGCCACATTTTGTGTTATCAGTGTGTAAGATAACCTCTAGAAAGGACGATCTGATCACCAACAAAACCCTGATCAAAGAAGAACCCACGGATCCAACACCATTAACTTTGATAATAAAGGGCTCCAAACACATCGAGGATCTTATTCAGGTAAGTAACTCTTTGACTCGATTTGTTTCTCATGTTTCAGGAACTGTTATTATGAGTTCTTTACATTCAGAAAACGTTGAGAAAAAGTTAGGTTTGTTCAAAGAATATTTGGAACCAAACTCTTGTCTAAGGAAAGAGGAACATGAAAAAGATAATGTTATGATCCAAGTTGAGACATGTTTATCTATTTATAATGACTCCATGACTGTAATAATACACTTTCTCTTTGCCAAAGGTGTTGATCACATTGCAGATGAATTGGATTTGAGGTCAAATCCTTTTTCAAGAGGAAGGGGATGATGTGATACTGCCCAGCACTAAAGACATGGAGCTTGAACCTGATGGAACTAAGCTTGAAGCAGATGAGCAGCTCGGAGTTATGGAGCAGATTGAATCAGAGGATGCGCTTAGAGCGGAGAAAGAGTATGGCAAAGATGTTATCTTAACCTCACTGGTTTTGATACATGATCATCAAATGGGCATGTGTTTCATTTGTACTCTTTTCCCTTGTCAAGTTTTATCCCACTGGATTTTCTTTACAAGGTTTTTAATGAGGCAAATGATTCACATTCAAATCACCCATTTGTTGGTCCAAACCATGGCATAGCATCCAGAATTCGACCCAGTGGAGAAGATGTCAAGTCTAGCATATTTTATGACCATTACAAGTCCAAGAAGAGCCCAAAACAAGCTGATAATGTTCAGCCCAAGAAGAGTCACGAAAATGGAGTATGAAGGGTCATTTTTCAGATTCAAATAAGTGTTTAATTCCAGTCTTTGTGCTATTTCCTAGGTGTGTTAATTGCTGCTCATTCAGCCTTGTTGCATTTTCTGTTTAAAACTCTTTGTAGCCAATCCTGAACTTTTATCAAACTTCTTTTATTATAAAACTTCTGAAAGTGTATGATCTGAATGGTGTGTAATATCCATTCATCTCTGATTCTTCTTTTGGTGTTTCATCTCCTAGAAGATCTGAGTTCGAAAGTCTTGAAGTCATTCTGCAGCTTCAGGAAGTTTCTTTCAATCCACGGTTTCTAATCTCTCCTATTTGATCATCCATTCTGATTATCATCCATCAAACAACCAGACTCACAAAGTTAATCAAAGGGCAATGATCTTCTCCATTAAGATCGCATCAGTATCAAAATCAATCATGTGATAGGTTCTAACCATTTTTCTTTTTTGAGTTTGCAGAAGATAGAAGCGAATCATCGCCACATTGCCTTGCTAGATCAGAGGCTACATGATATGCCCCACGTTGGAGAGATCGAAGAGATGATAGCGCGGATCGAGGAGTTGATACGCGACACGTACAATCAGAGATATTTTTCCACTGCGTTGGGAAATAAACTTGCCGACTCGGAGGCTCAGGTTGAGACTCTCCGAGATGTCGAGGCTCGAATATATGGAGAAAGGATGGTAATGGGGCTTACCCAAAGGAGTTGAGTATGAGAACAATTGGTTGATTGTTGAGAAGCGCTAGCCCTCTGAGGAGAAACGTAGGCTGATCGTGGTTTCGCAGCACGGTAGTGATGGAGGGCTTGACGGAGGCCCGACTCAAGATCCGTGATCAGTATCAGGAGGTGTTAGAGTTCGTGAAGGCTCAATGGGATCGCAAGACCTTGGAGGTGGATGCCTAAGTCGTGATATAGGAGATCTAGGCTAACCTTGACATGATTGAAGAGCTTAAAGCTAGAGTTTATCTCGCAGCCGAGAAGTCAAAGCTACTTGAGGAGAAGGAAGAGTTTTCCTTATACCTCGCTGCTGCGGAGGCCTTGGATTTCTAGATTAACAAGCTCCATCTTCCTCAGTTCTTAGATGGGATCGAGCAGTTCATGGGAGTTGATCCGGCGATTGTATCCATGTGGGAATGTATCAGCATAGCATGAATGATGTCATCGATTTGACCTCGGCTGCAGGAGAGAGGGGAAGGGCTTGAGGCTATCTCCGTTCCTCTGAATTTCCTCCTTTTACTTTTTTTTGTTTTTTGTTGATATTGGCGCCCGGGAGGGCCTTAATCCAATTTGTTGCTCTTTTCGAACTTGTTGCTTTGGTGTCCGGGAAGGCTTTATTATGCTAGAATAACTCAATTTTATCTTTATGAATATTGCTCCTAAGTTTCGTACTCAAAATAGCTTAGGGAAGATTCTAGGATAACATTTTGCTGAGTTTGCATTGCTTTGAGTTTGACTCCCTTCTTGTTCGTTACTTCGAAATGGGTCAATTCTGGGTGACCAGAGAGTCGGTCTTGAACGGATTTCGAGCTCAGATTGAATATCGACGAGCTAAAGGGCTGATTAGTTTGGATTCAAGGATCGAGTCAACTAATTATATGGTCGAGTCATTGCATTGATAACACGTTTCAACTTGTTCTCAATGCTCTTTAAGAAGATTGCAATATTTTAACTGTTCGAGGGAACTTTTCAAGTTAACAGGATCAATAGAGATAGGCAAATGTCAACCCAATAACAAACCCTTGTGTAAAAAGTACTCGAGCTCATTTTGACGATGTGAGGACATCACTTGGGTATTTTGGAAGTGTTTTTTTAATCGAGATTTGTTTCTGATTAGAGCTTGTGGAGCTTAGTCCTTGTATATATTTTGCTCTTTATCAGATCGTTTTTAGTAATTCTGATAGTGAGATCAGATGTTTTATATCGACAAAAGTATGAACGAGATGAGCTATTGAAAGAGTATTAATTTTATTCAATCAGGTTTTGGTACAAGAGGGGTTTTATCCGTTGTTAAGACTAATGAGATAAAATAAACAAAGTGAATGAGGTGGGGGCTGCACTTGTGGGGCGAGCTGCCTACGTACCCTGTCAAGGGATCAAGCCTAAACATAGTTCGATTTTTGGAGAAGTACTTAATGGTAGTACCTCTTGAGATTCATGGCACTCCATGGTTGTATCTCTGGTTTGTCATTTTGAACGTGCTTAAGCATGTCTACTGTTTCAGACTACTTCAGTGACCATGTAGGGGCCTTCCCAATTGTTCCCTAGTTTTCCAGCACCTAGATCTTTGGTGTGTTGGTAGAATTTTTGCAAGGCGTAGTCTCCTACGTTGAATCTCCTCGGTCTAACTTTGGGGTTGAAGTAGCGCTATGCGGCTTGCTGATAGTTTTAGATTTGGATTAGAGCTTGATCGCATCTTTCATCGATAAGTTCTAGTTAATCCATGAGCATATGTTCATTGAGTTTTCCATTTTGAGGACAGTATCTCCTTTAGAGACTCGGGACGTGAAATTCGGCGGGGACTACTGCCTTTATTCCGTATGCGAGTGAGAACGCAGTCTCATTGGTTGCTTTGTGAGGTGGTGCGGCATTCCCAGAGTACTCTGGGGAGCTCTTCACTCCATCTATGTTTCTTATCATCGAGACTTTTTTTAGGTTCTCTAGAATTTACTTGTATGCTGCTTCTGCCTGACTATTTCCGTAAGGATACCTTGGGGTCGAGGTGGTCAAGCATATTTTCCATTTTTCTAAGAACTCTCTAAGCCTTTTAAAAGTGAGATTCCTTTCGTTGTCTTTATCGATCTCATAAGGGAGACTGTGGCGACATACGATGTTTTTCCAGATGAATTTTTGTGTCTGTAGTTCAGTTATTTTCTGAAATGATTCTGCTTCTATCCGTTTGGTGAAATATTTTGTAAAGACTAGCAAGAAGCGATGCATGTGCTTGCCGGATGCGACGAATGATCCGACAAAATCCATCGACCATCTCATGAATGGGTTGAGAATTGAGGTTGATGATCGTTTTTTATGGTTAGTGGATTATAGGTGCATGTCGTTGGAATTTGTCGCACTTTGCAGATTAGATCTCGCAATCCGGAACCATGGTAGGTCAAAAGTAGCTTTGTCTTTTGATTCTTATAGCAAGTGTTCGTCCTCCAAAATAACTTACGCAGGAGCCCTGGTGAACTTCTCTAAGTAGAGTTGTGATCTCTCTTCCGTGAGCGCATACTATATATGGCTTAGAGATATTGCGCTTGTATAGTCTATTTTGTATTATAAAGTATTTGCGCTCATGGCTTTGAGGTTGCGAGCTTCCCATTTGTCCAGGGGTGCAGTCTTGTTTTGTATGTAATCTATGATTGGTATTCTCTAATCAGGTCTGAGCTCGAGCTGATATGCCGATAGAGGGTCCGGTGGTTTATCTCCGAGGGGAGGTCCCTGCCCGGGGGGATAAAATCAACATTTAGAGGAGGTTCTTCAGGAGTTCCCGTTAGGGGGTTGAACTCAGAGACGTATAGGTAGTCATTGGTTCTTATGTTATTGACAGTTATTGCTTTTAGCGCTATGTCAATACTAAGTTTTTCTATTCCTTAGACGGAAATTGTTTTTTTACCATGGGGTCAGAGGTTGCTGCTAGAGCTTCTGCAGAGGTGTTTTCACCTCGACGTATTCTGGTTAGCTCGAAGGAATCGAGCAATTTTTTAGACCGCGTAGGACTTTTAGGTAGGCCTCCATTTTGTCATCTTTAGCTTCAGATTCGCCGTGGAATTAGCTTGTAACGAGCTGGGAATCGTTGAAACATAGTAGTTCTCGGGATCCGATCCCCAAGCGCGAGCCTGAGACTAGTGATGAGAGATTCATACTTTGCTTCGTTGTTGGACGCTATGAAGCCGAGTCTGAAAGATTTTTCTAGCACCTCTCCCATAAGGGTAACTAGTTTCATGTCGACTCCCGATCCATGCATTGAGGATGCTTCGTCGACATGGAGTGTCCCTTTTTCCGGGAATGGATTTTTATGTCGACTGCGGTGCTAGCTTGATGCTAAAGTCTATTAAGACTTGAGCTATGCCGCAGGTCCTAGTTTGGAATCTGATATCATACTCGCTGATCTCGATGGCCCATTTGGCTACTCAGCCTGATTGGCTTGGACTATGGAGTATTGTTTAAATGGGTTGTGAATTCATCACTATGATTGAGTATAATTGAAAGTATGGCTGGATCTTGCTAGTTTTTCCATTGATGGATATCAGGTCTCTGCATCTATTAGCGTTTTGCTCACATACAAGATTGGTTGTTTCTCGTTCTGCTCTTCGAGAACTAGTACGCTGCTAACTGCGGTAGGCAATACTGTGATGTAGAGGTAGAGTGGTTCCCCTTCTAGTGGTTTAGCTAGGCTAGGAAGTTCGCTTCGATATGTTTTGAGTTGTTTGAATGACTCGAGCTTTGTTGAGACTGGTTGTTTTGAGTCGGATCCACGAGTTCTGTTTGTTCATGACTCATTTCATTTTTGAGCTCTTTTATTGGACCTTTTTATAGAGAATACAATGATCTCTCCCCTTAGAGGGCGCCAAAGTGAGGATCCAGAATCCACACTAGGAATTTGTAATTGAGAATAGGGGAAGAATCGATGGGCTAGAACCTCAAAAGTCACATGATGCTTCAGAGAACTATCTAAAACGAACTAGGTTTCGTAATTATCATGTATTGAATGGAAGGTCATTACAAAAGGATTTCGAATGAGAGTTTTACAGTGAGCTCGTTGAGCTGTTTGTATGAAAGTGTGTGAAATATAAGGTACTTAAATTAAAACTATAGAACTCCTTTTATAACCTTATTGTCGATTTCTCCATCTTGTGTATCTCATAGTGCACTTGTTGGAACGACCTCGGCTGTCTTCGATTAGTTGAGCTGATCTCGGAGTGAACTGTTTTGACTAAATCAGCTCATCAGTTGACTTTGACATTGGGTGATTGAGATCATTACCTTAATTTTTACATGTTAAGAGATAAGGCTTTGGACCTTATCAAACCAAATCCAAGGGGTGGATTTTGGTACCAACATGCTATACACTATAAACTAGGTTAGTACATTTACACACCGAATCCTGAATTCCTTTCTAACTTTATACAACATATGTAAGTGATGAAACAAAAAAAATTGTAATAGACAAGGAGAACAGTTTTTCATTTGAAGGAAATTATGTCTGGTCTTTGTTATATACTCTTCAAACAATTTGAAATTTCTTTCTTCTAATGTAGTTTCCCCTAGTTTTGGAATTGTTGAACATGTTTTCCCCAAATTATTAAAATTTATGGTCTAACATGCCAAAAGCAGTTGTAATGAAAAACAAATAATAATACATTCTCTAATGTTTACTGTAGGATTGCAAGATTTATAAAGAATGCAACAACAAATAAGTACAAGTATTACAATATCACCATCGATCACATTAGAAAATAAATATATTTGTTAAACAATATGCATATAGAAACTAGACCGTCTCGACCACGTGGAGCTTCCCCTTATGATTGGGAGAGATGTCGACGAAATAGTCGTCCTCCTCCACCTCCTCGTCATCCACATTTCAACAAAACTAATTTTGTAATCTTACATATAATAGGAGAGTGCTTTCTTCATTTTTATTTTAGCAAAAATTCTCTCTCCTCTCTCTTCGAAATCCAAAGAAAACCTAACGCCGTCGACTTCCAAACCTTAGATCTACGGATTTTGAGATCTCTTCTCGGTTTTTAATCATCTTTTCTGAGTTGAGCTTCTCCGGATCTACTGAAAGGTGTTAGCTTTCTCTCGATTCGTGTTGTTGAAGACCTAGATGCGGCGAATCTCTCCGATGTCATAAAATAGCAAAGAAGTCAAGATTTGCGAAGGGTTTTGAAGCGAGAAGACCAGAGAGCTTCTACTACAAAGATCTGTAAGACTGTACTCCTTGGGTTTACACTTGTCTCATCAGATCTATAAGGATTGAGCTAGCTACAGTTTTAACCTATCCGTCTTTAAAGCTGATTACAGCCTTAGGGTTTAGAACCTACAGTGTCTGGAAGCTTGTCTTCTAGGCCAGTGTTCCGGTTAGGGTTTCACGCTCTACTTAGAGTTGTGTCACAGCTAGTCTGGTACTGTAGCCTCGTTCTCCTCATAGGTATCGGGCAACGGTTCGTCGGCTTGATTTCTGCGACGAGTGTTACTCTAAGGTTTTCCATTCAGTTTCTCGAAGTCTGTACATCCTGTAAGTGCAAGACAAGAGCATTAAGATTAGTTTGGGTAATCTAAAGCTATACACCTGTGTTTGCTTTGGATAACGATGACAAAGAAGAAAGGAAAGGAGGAGCCCATTTATGATTCCTCAGAGGAAGATGTGCCCTTTACAATGCATGACCTTCCAGAATACTACTCGTCGGAAAGAAATGTACTGAGCATTACTGGAAGAACTCTCAATCCAGACGAGCAACTCATGAAACACCTTATTGTTGAGATGCCACGAAAATGGCAAAAAGTTGGAAGGGTCAGGGGAGTAGCATTGGAAAAGGACAGATTTCAATTCATCTTCAAATATGAACATGATCTGCTTGAGGAGCTTGAGAAGGGTATGCAGACCTTCAACGACTGGTCATTGGCGATTGATAGATGGATGGAAAGACCCCCACCTGATTACCTCAGATATGTTCCTACCTGGGTTCAAATGAGGAATGTACCGGTCAATCACTATACGAAGGAAGCATTGACCACATTGGGTGAATTTGCTGGAGAAGTAATTATAGTGGCTTTTGATCCCTACCAAGCGCAACATATGGAGTATGTGAGAGTAGGGATTAAGCTGGACACTGAGAAACCTTTGAGGAAGTCCAAACTGATCAACCTGAAGTATGGTGAAATTACTACTATTTACTATCACTATGAAAGAGTTCAGAGAAGGTGTATTAAATGTCAAAGACTCACACATTCGAGTGAGAAATGTCCAAGGCTGACGAAAATACAGGGACCTTCTAAGGAAGCAAAGCAGAAAGACTCCCAAAAGCAAGAGGCAAGAATCATCAAAGAGTCTGATCCTTTGTATGGTATTCTTTCTGAAGAGCAAGTGGTGTTGGATCCTTTCACAGGCAGGAGAAGAATTGCGGATGAGGTCCTTGATCAGATGAGAGCTTACTTGGTGTCTGACAATGGTGAAAATCGAAACATCAAGAGAAAAAGGGTTCAACAGACAGTGGAGGATGCAGAAAAAGCCCTCTATTGGCTTAATCAGTCCTTAGACTTGAACCAACTCCTGAATTCACCAAGGAAATAGACAAAGGCAAAGGGATTGTTTATGAATATGAAGACCAATCTTCTCAGGCGCTCAAATCTCTACAGAGTGGAAGTAGGAGAAGAAAGGAGATGCTAGGAGATCAACCAAAACTGATGAGCTCTGTGATCAATGCCTACTCCTCTTCTTTTGGAATAGGATCACATATCAGATTTGGTGAGAGTGAGGACTATCCTTCTGCTGAGAAGAACATGGGTATTGAATCAGACACATTGAGACCTTCAACATCGGAGATTGGTACTTCTGCAACTGGAGCTAACAAGCCAAGACCAAGAAAGAGACCTCCAAAATCAGTCAGAACAGGAGGGTCCTCTAAGTAACAGTTGAAAACAGGTTCTAATTCCAATAAAGAAGGTGGGGTAAGGAAGGTTAGAAAAGGTAAATCAAGGCCACTAAGATCTATTGTTGGAGATGTGATGAGCTTGGATAAGCCAAGGAGGATGAAACCAGAAGACCTAAGAGAGATGCTTGATGAGGCTAGATCATCAAAGGTGGTCCCACAGATGGGACTGCCTAATCAGTAATGGCGCTTCTAAGTTGGAATTGCCAGGGCTTGGGCCGTGCACTTGACCTGGTGATTTCGCGTCTCAAGGAGATGCGTAAAACACATTTCCCTGAGATGATTTTTCTAAAGGAAACTAAGCAGAGAAGAAACGTTTTGGTTGACTTACAAGTCTGGTTGGGTTATGACAGAGTTCACACAGTAGAGCCTGTAGGAATGAGTGGGGGTTTGGCGCTATTCTACAAACAAAGCTCTGAAGTGGAAATTCTGTTTTTTAGTAAAAACATAATAGATATTAGTATGGTGTTTGGAGATGTTCAAGTTTTTGTGACCTGGGTTTACGGAGATCCAGTTGAGGAAAAAAGACACTTAGTATGGGAAAGACTGCTCAGAATCAAAGCTGTGAGGGATGGCCCCTGGATTATGCTTGGAGACTTCAATGCTATTCTTCACAATGGGGAAAAGATTGGTGGACCAGCTAGAGCAGACAATTTTTTCAAACCTTTCTCGGAGATGATCAATGGTTGTGGAATGAAAGAATTGCAAAGTCATGGTAATGCCCATGCTTTCACTTGGGGAGGCATGAGGAATAAATTGTGGATTCAATCAAAGCTGGACAGATGTTTTGGAAATAGCAAATGGGAAGCTCTATATCCAGTAGCAAATCAACTCTTTATGGACAAAAGAGGCTCAGATCATAGGCAAAAGTCATTGGTGCACAGGATTCATTACGAGGGCAGTTCAGATTTGATAAAAAAACTGTTAAAGCATGAAGGATTTGCGGAGGCTATTTCTAAGGCTTGGAAGAGTGACATTCCTACAAGCAACAAAACGGTTTCAGCAAGGCTAAGGCTCTGTCGCAAAGCTTTGAGTGGATGGAAAAGAAACAATAATTCCAACTCCAGGGATAACATTCAGAGACTCCATGAAGCATTAGAGAGGGAACATTCCTCCGCTTATCCTGATTTTAGAGTGATTTTTAATCTTAAGAAAGAAACTCTTAAAGCGTACAGAGAGGAGGAAAGCTTTTGGAGTCAGAAGAGCCATAAGAGGTGGCGTAAGGTGGGTGATAAGAATACAGGGAGTTTTCACTCAGCTGTTAAAGGAAGTAGATCAAAGAATCAAGTGAGATCTCTTCTGGATGAGAAAGGGTGTCCACAGAAATCTGAAGCTTCCAAAGGAGTTGTGGCTACCAAATACTTCCAGAAGCTCTTTTCTGTAGGCAGGCCTGCTGCTTTTGACGACTTCTTCCAGGGGTTCTCCCCTAAAGTCTCTCAGGTGATGAATTCTTCACTCAATTGTAAGGTTTCCAAGGAGGAAATAAGGCAGGCAGTATTCTATGTAAAAGGTGATAGCGCTCCTGGACCTGATGGCCTCTCTGGTCACTTCTTCCATCACTACTGGAGCATAATAGGTGATAAAGTTACAGAAGAAATCCAATCCTTCTTTGAATCTGCGATCATGCCTCCGGAATGGAACTATACTCACATTCGCTTGCTCCCAAAAGTTCCATATCCTGAAGAAATGACTCAATTAAGGCCTACTAGTCTTTGCTCAGTTTTGTACAAGATTATTTCAAATATTTTGGTAAACCGCCTCAAACCAATAATGCCAGACATTGTATCTCCCTTCCAGTCAGCGTTTGTGGCCGAGAGACAGATAACGGATAATATCCTTCTGGCTCATGAAGCTGTTCACAGTCTCAGAACTCATTCCTCCATTTCCAAGGAGTTTTTGGCTATCAAATATGATATGCCCAAAGCTTATGACAGAGTTGAGTGGGGCTATCTGGAAGCGGTTTTAATGGTGTTGGGGTTCGATCAGATTTGGATTTCATGGTGTATGGCACGTGTTTCAACGGTGACTTACTCGGTTCTCATCAACAATCAGGACCATGGACTGATTGCTCATCAAAGAGGGATTAGGCAGGGGGGCCCTTTATCCCCCTTTCTGTTTGTTTTGTGCACAGAAGGTCTTTCTCACTTATTGCACCAGGCTCAGTTGAATCAGAGAATTGAAGGGCTCAGCTTCTCACCAGAGGGACCAGCTATCTCGCATCTTCGTTTTTCTGATGATAGCCTCTTCATGTGTAAGGCAGAGATTTCTCAAGTTCAAGCTCTAAAGGAGATTATAAAGGCTTACGAGTTGGTATCGGGTTAATGTATTAACGTGGATAAATCTTCCATCAATTTTGGAGTTGGGATTCCTTTAGAGACTCAAGAAGTCTTTCAACATGCCTTGCAGATCTATAATAGAGGAGGCGCATTTAAGTACCTTGGTCTACCTGAGTGCTTCAGTGGATCAAAGGTTAAACTCTTGGAATATGTGAGAGATGGTTTCAAGTCAAAGGTCTCAGGATGGTTTGCTAAATCCCTGTCAGTAAGGGGAAAAGAAGTGTTGATCAGATTAGTTGCTCTAGCTTTGCCTGTCTTCGCAATGTCTGTTTTCAAGTTCCCCAAGACTTCCATCAACGGCCTAAATGCTTCCATGAGTAATTTTTGGTGGGATAGTGATGAAGAGAAGAGTAAAATCCACTGGAAGAGCTAGAACAAGCTTTGTGTTCAGAAAGAGATAGGAGGAATGGGCTTCAGAGACTTACAAGCAAGTAACCAAGCCCTTCTAGCAAAGCAGGCGTGGTCCTTAACCATTAATCCAGAGAGCCTTTTAGCTCGTTTCCTTAAGAGCAGGTACTTTCCTCAAATCTCCTTTGTTGATGCTTCCTTAGGTAATCAACTCTCCTTTGCTTGGAGAGGGATTCTGCATGGGAGATACCTTCTTCTAAAAGGCATGGAGAAAAGGCTGGAGAATGAAGGAGCAACCTCTGTCTGGTTTGATTCTTGGATACCAGATAATGGTATTCTTAGGTCTCCCTTGAAGATGAATGATTGGATGGAGGTTAACCTGAAAGTATCTAGACTGATTGACCCTGCCTCTCGGAGATGGAATCTTATCCTGCTTCAACAGCTCTTCTATCCGGTTGATATTAACCTCATCTTAAAGATTCAACCGGTTATGTCTAGAACAGAATTCTGGATATGGCCCTTTACCAAAAGTGGAGTTTACTCGGTTAAAACTGGCTATGAGCGTGCTTCTTCTTTTACGCTTAAGGATGAGATCAGATTTGCGAGTCAACTACCTTCAACAAACCCTTTAAAAGCTGCTGTTTGGAAATCGATCACGGCTCCTAAAATAAAATAAAATTTATGTGGAAAGCGCTTTCAGATGCTCTCCCAGTGGCTGATCTTATCATTCATAGAGGGATGAAAGTTGATTCTCGATGTCAAGCTTGTGGTTTGGAAGGTGAGTCTATCAATCATTTACTGTTCTCATGCTCTATTGCTCGGCAGGTATGGGCTCTCCTGAACATCCCCATTCCAGAAGATGGTTTTCACCCCGAGTCTGTTTTTGTCAACATGAGTTACTTGCAAAACTTTGGTAAAAGCAAAGATGCCTCACTCCAAGTTAGGAGATGTTACCTGTGGGCTCTCTGGTACCTGTGGAAGAACAGAAACAAGAGTTTCTTTGAAGGGGTCTTATTTTCCCCTCTAGAGACGGCTAACAAAATTATGGAGGAATCGGATCTTTGGTTTTGTGCTCAAGCAGATGAAGACAATGAGGCGCGGATATGCCGCTCTAACCTCACCAGTATCTCTGTGAAGAGATGGAATCGCCCGCCAGACCAGTGGTTGTGATGTAATATTGGTGTTGTCTGGTCTAAGAGGAATCGATTAGGTGGAGTGGCTTGGGTTCTTAGAAACTCTGAAGGAGTAGTTATCTTGCACAGTAGCAGAATGTTCCTACGGATTGAGTCGAAGCTCCAGCTTCAAGTGAAGGGGCTTCTATGGGCTATCCAGGACATGATTTCCTTAAGGAAGAACCGTGTTGTGTTTGCCTCTCATGCAGTGGATCTGGTAGCTGCGGTCCTACGTCCAGAGGCCTGTCTAGCCGGTTTATCGGAGTGGAACCTGAGGTCAGATAGTGTTTCTTCAAATAGAGGAGCCACTCTCATTACGCAAACGGTCACCCCTGATGGTCGCTTCAGTTCATTTGTGGCGGCTGGCCATCCCTCTTGGCTCGCGGGGTTCTTTGCAAATGAGAGAGCAGCCTCTCTTTTATGTTGTCTGTCTTTTGGTTCTTGGTTTTTGGCCATTTTGTGGCTTAGTAAACTCTTATTATTCACAGAAGTTGGTTTTTGTATCCTTCTGTGCTGGAGCTTTTTGTAATTTTCAAACTTTGGCTATGACCTGGTTATAGGTCTCTTATATTTCAAGCATTGACAAAAAAAAGGAGAGTGCTTTCTCCATAGGGAATGCCATGTGACCTCAAAATATTAAGCTTGGGCCTTCGAAACAATATGACCCGTAAAATGAAAATCATAGTCTATTTATAAACCTCACGCTAAAAACCTTCTCTTTATACTTACGAAGCCCACTTTCATGTGTGAACCCAAAACAGACCCTAATTGTTTCAAAACCCTTGCCCTTCATCTCCCTTCTTCTTATTCGCCTGAGACAGTTATGGCGACCTCTGATTTCCCTGGGATCTTAATTCCCACTTACATTCCAAATTAATTCTATGCATATCAATCAATAACCAAACCATTCCGATTCATGTCGTATCACCTGGCCGTGCCTTATCTCCTATAAATCACCAGATCCTATGGAGACACACCATCTCGCACAACTCGCAAAAAAATCAAACACACACCACAATCCTCCGTCCTCCATCCTTCTCCACTTCTGGGTATGGCTAAAATTGATGTGTACATGGCAGTGCCATGGGTTGCGACCATGAGAGGGAGGTATCAAATGATAAGTTCCTACCATAAATAGCAGCATCATCAAATTCGCCGGCAGCTTGGCCAAGATTGGTGATGATGATTGCGTCTGTAAGGCTGTGACGGTAAATCGGACGGTTAGCCGGAATGTATACTTTAGGTTTCTGATTTGCCATATCGTTGGCTGTTCTGTTACCGTTAATTGTCGCCGGAGAAGGAGGTGCTAAAGAAGCACCGGTTGGAACTCCATTAGTAGTGGTTGTTGGCTTGGGAGCTGGGAAGACTATGTCACTCATCTTCTTCTTAGATTGTTTCTCCTCTGGTCAGATCTGAGAACATAAGAGAGAGAGAGAGAGAGAGAGAGAGAGAGAGAGAGAGAGAGAGAGAGAGAGAGAGAGAGAGAGAGAGAGAGAGAGAGAGAGAGAGAGAGAGAGAGAGAGAGAGAGAGAGAGAGAGAGAGAGAGAGAGAGCACTGAGTTTGTGGAATCTTTAGCTTCAAATTTGATAATTTTAATCATTAAACATGAAAGAGTGTTGTAGCGGAAGCGAAAAAATTGATTTCCCCTGCATATCTACCTTTGGCATTAGTAAGTAAAAAGAATACGTTTATTTTACTTGCGTGCTTCCTTTTCTCTTTTTTTTTTTTGGTATGAATGTTAAGATTAATACTGTTTTCTGAATAATACAATGTTGGTTAACAACTTATTACAAAAAAAAAAGAGAAAATCAGGAAGGGGAAGAAGGATTATGAGGAACCTGCATTGAATTGAAAAAAAAACCTGAAGCAGAGAAAGAGCACTTTCAGAAACTGCAAGGTATGATAGAAGACGATCTCGCACTAGCCTGTCTGCTGCCGCCTGAGTTGTAGCCACAGTGGAGGAGACGTCCGTGAAGATGCGCCTGTTTCTCTCTCTCCAAATGAAGTAGACACACACCTGGAGAGGTAATTTAACGACCACACCCTTGGAAGAGCGAGTAAATGAGTGATCTGCAATGATCTGATTTATTTCTGATTGCAAATTGCATCTCTGAGCGAGACCAAAGTTTGAAGTTAGACCAGTCCAAAGCTCATTAGAGAAATCACAGTCGAAGAACAGGTGGCTATGTGACTCGGATTCAGTCGAACATAGCACACAAGAGTCGGGAACACTCATTTCCCATTGAAGCAGCCAATCCCTCGTTGGAAGTCTTGACAACATACACAGCCATGTGATGAAGGAACAGCAGGGAATTTCTTCCTTGAACCAAATAACTGAAGAGCATGTGACTACTGGTGAGCGAGAACGCAGGTTGTCCCATGTTGATTTCGAAGTAAACATCCCAACAAAGTTGCCGGAAGCATTCAACCAGCGATAAGAGTCTTCGGCTCTGTCCTCTGATGGTGGAGTAATGGTCGTTGTTGGTACTGTATTTCCCTTAGAAATCCGGCCCGTTAACAAATAAAACTAAGGCCCATAATCATGAGCCCGCTCCATAATCAAGACGAAGAGATCGAACGTTATCTTTTGTTGGGCCCATACGATTGACATCCTGACAAGTCCCAAGAAACGCCGAAGAGTGAGGCGATCGAGCTCGAGCTCGATAGGAGACGATGTGGAGATAGAGCAACCTGGTCTTCGTCGGTTCAACTGATCCACGCAAATCTCGGAAATCATTATCACGACGAGGCCGAAATATCGGAACAAGAAGATCAAAGTCGAGAGTATTTAAAGAAGAAGTGGTGATTCATTCAAGACATTCCAACCCTAATTAAGAACACTTCGACTAGATAGCTCGATTATCATACTTTGTACTCTCTATTCGATTGTGTTTGTTCTATCTCGACGATCAATCTCAATAAAGTCTTTGATTCATTGGAAATCTATACCATTTCTATATCCAAAAGTCCAAATCCACGATTACAAATTCTTGGTGTGAATCTCAGATCTCACATTTGGCGCCGACTGTGGGGACTATCTATAGCTTTTCTTGTCTTAAGAATCAGATCTTAGATCTGATAGATCGAGATGAATCCCGACCAATCTGGCTCTCCCAGCGCCACACCACCAGTCGACCACCCTCAAACGGCCGACAACGTTCCTCAGAATACCACCGGGGTAAGAACCACGGGTCAGACCGATGGCGTGTTGAGGAGCTCTGCCTCAGTCTCCATGACTTCGGCACCGACCGGCTCAGTCGCTCAAATAATCGCGACGAGCCAAACTCGGACAAATGTTTTGTCAGGAACTAACGATCCGAGCAGAAACTGGGTGTGGATGAGAAATGATTCAATTTCCGTCCCCGTCTCAGGAGGTGGACCTGGAATAACCAGGCCTAATTCGCCACTGCCTTCTGCTCCACAGCGACAAGGCCCGGACGACCTCGCTGAAATCCGTTCAATGTTAAGCCTATTGGTAAACCGAACGAGAAACAACGAGGCAAGCGCACGGGCCCAAGAGATCACAACCGTTCTCTGGCCGCGCAGCTCGATGAACAGGAACAGCGCATTAACGCCCATCTTGAAGAGCTCGCCAGCCAAAACCAGGGGATAGATCAACACGTGATCCGCGAACCCCCATAAGTCCTCCACCGTGTATACGCTTGGACTTCTCCCAGGTAGTAACTCCCCTGGGAGCGTCGGGAAATTTCGCTAATACATCAAGTAGCGGCCTCCGCCCTATAATGACCCCTATCGCGATACCGACTCCATTCAGTTCGAATTCAATGGTCACAGATCCAACCGGATCGGGAAACCGACCATTATCCGGGCCACCTCTTTTCCCGAACAACTCCAATATCCGGCTGAGGCAACTAGGAGGCTCTGCTTTCGCCTCGAGCTAGGGACACCTTAACATATCAAATACGATACAGTTCCAAACGCCGCAGGTCGACCAGACAAGATCGATTCCAACAATCGATCTTCTCGACCCCGTTTTCCCGGAACAAACATCCAATCAAGCACAAGCCCAGTTTGCGCCTACAGTAGGCGATGAACACGATATGCTTAGACAATACATTGAGCAGGCTAAGGCCCAGTTCGTCAGTCTAAGCTCGAAAGTTCACATGGCAACAAGCGTGGCACCCGATATCGATCGAGTGATCGAAGAAACACGAAAAACGCCGTTCACAGACCGGATCGCCTTTGCAAGAATCCGGGAAATCAAGAAAACGAAATTTCTGGAGTCCTCTGGAAAATCGGACCCGAAAGCTCATATCAGGGCATTCCGACTAGCAATGGCAAGGGTATACCTTACCGATGAGGAAAGAGAGCCGGCTTTCTGCAGGCTCTTCGCCGAAAACCTATCGGGCTCCGCCCTAGAATGGTTTGCCGGACTGGAAGAAATGTCCATCGACAATTTCACCTAGTTCATGACGGCTTTCCTCAAACAATACTCCGTCTTTATCGAGGTAAAGATTACTGAGGCAGCTCTATTTGGCGTCTCTCGGAAACCTGACGAGACACTTCGCTCGTACATCGACCCATTTAAGGAAATAAAATCCAAAATCGCAAACCCCACGAGATGAAGTAGCTATAGAAGCACTGAGACGTGGACTTTGGTATTTGACCAGATTCCGCGAGGAAATAACAGTCCGCGAACCTCAAACACTCGATGACGCCCTTCATCGCGCATCGGTCTTTGCTCGCCTCGAGAACAAAACCACGGCCCTCAGAGAAAAGCATCGAAAAGAAAAGAACCCGTCGGGCTCGCAGAACTCGAACTCAAAAAAGGATTCCCGTAAATCAGGAAACGTCAATGCGGTCGAGAGCCCAAAGAGCTCGATGAAATTCGAGTTCGACAAGGATAAATTCTGCGATTTTCACAACAAAAAAAGGACACTCGACCGAAGAGTGCTATACTCGGTCCAAAGCCGAGGCACAAAAACGAGACTCCGAAAGCAAACAAGAATTAGAAGTCGAGGAGGAAACTCCATCTGACAAAAAGGAAAACAAGCAGACCAAAGAGTCAAATACCAAAAAGCCTTCTCAGAACAAACGAGAACGGTCAAAGGAGCCGGAATCTCCAGAAACACTACCTCAGGGGTCGCGAAAGCGAGTCGAGGTCATTCTTGGCGAGCTCAGCTTGTGCGGCACTCCGGGAGGCTCGGCGTTATCTCTACCTCTGGCTCCCGTCAAGAGTTTACGCTCACAAATCAATCTCCCTCATTTATGCGAGGGGGGGGTGTAAGGGCCATACCCTCTAAACGAGTCGATTTCATCTTCGGTGGGAGATGTCGAACTCTCGAGGATAATGATCGACACAGGAAGTTTGGTGGATGTCCTCTTTTACGATGCGTTCAAAAAGATGGAGTTCAACGATTCCGAGATTGTCGAGGAAAAGACACCATTGGTAGGGTTCGCTAGCGAAACAACATACTCAATGGGCTCTGTCTTTGCCCCAATAATAGCTGAAGGAGTTCGAAGAATGACAGAGTTCATCATAGTAGATCGGCCAGCTCCCTACAACGCAATCCTAGGTCGACCATGGATATACGACATGAAAGCGGTACCATCGACCTACCCCAAATGCTTAAAATTTCCAACTCCCAAAGGAGTAAAAACCGTTTACGGAAGTCAAAGGATTTCCCGCCATTGCTACATGAACGGATACAAGCAGATTGAAAAATCCCCCGTGTAGCAATTACGGAAAGAGGAGGAGCTCGCCACCATGCAGACCAAAAGGTCGATGGACCCAAGTCAAATAAGACCCCCAAAGGACCTCACGACCCAAGTTTGCATAGACGATGCTCATCCCGAAAGACTTGTTGGCATTGGAATCGACCTATCAGAGCCAGTCAAAAATGAACTGGTCTCTTTTCTTAAACAGAACGTCGACTCATTTGCTTGGTATTCAGCAGACATGGAAGGGATCAACATCAACGTAACCAGCCACGAGCTGAATGTCGACCCAACCTACAAACCGGTAAGACAAATACGTCGAAAACTAGGCCCGGAACGAGCTCAAGACGTCAACGACGAGGTCGATCGGTTACTAAAAATCGGATCGATCAGAGAGGTCAAGTACCCCGACTGGCTTGCGAATCCCGTAGTGGTCAAGAAAAAGAACGGGAAGTGGAGAGTCTGTTTAGATTTCACAGATCTCAACAAAGCATGTCCGAAGGATAGCTTCCCACTCCCACACATCGACCGACTAGTCGAAGCTACCGCTGGACACCAACTACTATCCTTCATGGATGCTTTATCGGGGTACAATCAAATACTAATGAACCCCGAGGACCAAGAAAAGACTTCGTTCATAAATGATCGAGGCACGTACTGCTACAAAGTCATGCCCTTCGGACTAAAAAATGCAGGAGCGACTTACCAACGCCTTGTCAACAAGATGTTTTCAGGACTCCTGGGTAAAACCATGGAAGTCTACATCGACGATATGTTGGTCAAATCTTCCAAGTACGAAGCCCATATCCCCCAGCTAAAAGAATGCTTTATCATTCTCAACAAATATGGGATGAAACTCAACCCAGCAAAGTGCACCTTCGGGGTCCCCTCAGAAGAATTCCTTGGTTACCTAGTGACCGAAAGAGGGATCGAAGCGAACCCCAAACAGATCGCAACATTTTTATAGATGAAATCTCCAAGAACAAACGGCGAAGTCCCCGACGACAAATGGGAAGCACGGAAACTCAAGACACAGAGCGCAAGGTACTGCGTCACGCAAGGAGAGATCTTTAAAAGAAGTCTCTTCGGACCTTACCTCAAATGCCTCGATAAAAAGCAAGCCCTGGCCGTGATCACACAGGCCCATGAAGGATCCTGCGGAAGCCATTCCGGAGGACGAGTCCTGGCTGTACGAATCAAAAGGCAAGGCTACTTCTGGCCAACAATGGCCACCTAATGTGAATCTTTTTCCAGCAAATGCGACAAATGCCAAAAGCATGCCCCGATTATCCACCAAGCATCGGAGAAACTCTCCTCTATCTCATCGCCATACCCATTCATGCGATGGGGAATGGATATTGTGGGACCTTTAGTCGCATCCGGCAAAAAGAAAGCTATACACCTATTAGTGATGACAGACTACTTCACTAAGTGGATTGAAGCGGAATCATACCAAAAGGTAAAAGATGTTCACGTTAAGGAGTTCGTCTGGCGAAACATCGTTTGCCAACACGGGTTACCCCACGAGATCGTCACCGATAACAGGCCTCAGTTCATATCAAACGCGTTCAAAGAGTTCTGTAGAACCTGGAACATAAAGCTGACTTACTCAACGCCCCGCTATGCTCAAGGGAACGGACTGGCAGAAGCAGCTAACAAGGCAATTGTGAATAGCCTCAAGAAAAGACTCAATGAGTGCAAAACGAGCTGGAGCGACGAGCTCCCAGCCGTACTCTGGGCTTACCGGACTACCCCCCGCAAACCCACCAGCGAGACCCCCTTTTCGTTGGCTTATGGAATCGAGGCGGTAGTACCAGCCGAAATCCTCGTGTCAAGCATCCGCAAAGAAGAATGCCCACGTCAAGAGGAACTTAACAACAGGATGATAACGGACGAGCTTGATCTCGTCGACGAAAGGAGGAATCTCGCACTAGTTCGAATCCAGAACTACCAACAAGCCGCAGCTCGCTACTATGATTCCAGAATTAAAACTCGAAGGTTTCAAGTAGGCGAGCTCGTCTTACGGAAAGTGTTCGACCATAAAAAGGAAGAACACGCTGGAAAGTTAGGAGCAAAGTGGGAAGGTCCTTACCAGGTCACTGATGTTGTGAAGGATGGGGTCTACCGACTCAAGACGGTGGAAACCCAGAAACCTGAACTACGACTGTGGAATATCATCAACCTCAAAAAGTATTTTCACTGAAAGTACGAAACATAATCGAACTACGAAACGGCTTGATCCCCTTAAATGGGTACGTAGGCAGCTCGACTTCGAGCGCAGCCGCCCCTCCAACACAAAGCTCTTACCGAGCTCGACAACTTCAAACGAAGTCGTAATAGCTTATCTTTGTGAAATCAAAATAAGTATCTCGATCAATGTCTCTTTCCATTGTAAAAGTTAGAGTCATCGCGAAGTACTTCGCCATTACATTTTACCAAGTGATATGAAATTATCTCTTCAAAAACAAACGATATTAAGTTATCCCTTTCAAGCGACCTTAAATGGTCCCTCCAAATTGAACGAACTGAAATGGTCATCCCAAAATAAGCGACCTGAAACGGTCCCTCTATATTGAACGAACTGAAATGGTCGTCCCAAAATAAGCGACTTGAAACGGTCCCTCTATATTGAACGAACTGAAATGGTCGTCCCAAAATAAGTGACCCGAAACGGTCCCTCTATATTGAACGAACTGAAATGTTCGTCCCAAAATAAGCGACCTGAAACGGTCCCTCTATATTGAACGAACTGAAATGGTCGTCCCAAAATAAGCGGCCCGAAACGGTCCCTTCAAACTGAACGAACTGAAATGATCGTCCCAAAAGTAAGTGATTTGAAATGATCCCTCAGAAACCAAAAATTCTTCCAGCCTTATACAAATTAGAAGAATTAGGGGACTACCCCCTCCCTTTAAGCAGAAACAACATGGTCGAGTCTACATCAAGACTGATAAAACGAGACAACTGCTCGCACAAAACGACCTCCGCACACACTCAAAACAAATCTTTGTAAGTCTACTTCGGTTTATCATATACTTAGAAATTTTCGTTGAACGCCAAGCTCGAACTCCACACATTAAAAGAGTTGAACCTCGAACAAATTCGAGGAGGAACTCGAGCTCAAGTTTGTTCAAGCTAAAGTTCATTGAGAACTCCCTAAGACAATTCGATTCAAGCTACTCATTCGACCCCTCTAAAGAGGTTCGAGTCGCCATAACGGCCAATCCTATGCTAAAGCATCAAAACAGTCGAATTTATGCTAAGGCATGCAAGATTTAAAGACGATTCATGAATAAAACGAGGACTTACCGTCCTCAATATCGCAAAAGCCCGCTACGGGCAACGCCAAAAGCAAATTAAAAAAAAGCCCCCTTGGGCAACGAAAGTCTGAAAAAAGAAATTAAAAGCCCTTTCGGGCAACAACAACAAAAGAATTAAAATTGCTTTGACGGGGACGAAGCCTCGTCCCCATCTTCCCCTTGCCATCAGCTGCTGCTCCGCCCTCGAGACGACCTTCGGCTTCATAACTAACCCTCGAAACAAGTCCGATCGGGAGATTCGATTTGTATTGATCAAGGGCAAGAGCGGCTTGGGTCAGAGGACAAACCAGAATCACCGAATCATCCGACATTGCCGGTAGATTCAGCTTGCTAATACTAATGTCAGAAACCGCCGCGGCGTTCATCTCTTCCGTCGCCAGCCTTTTCTTCTCCGCAAGCTCAAGCACCTCCTTGGTCAAGTTAAGCTCGTCGGAAGCTAGTTCAGCAATGAGCGCAATATTGGCTAAGGCCTCTTGAAGCCTGATCTCGGCGCTCGTAGCAACATTCCGCTGAGCCTCCTTCGCCTTAATCCCCTCGAGAATTTCGAGGTATTGGCTATTGAGCTCTTTCCTTGCCTCGTGAGCAGCTACCTTCATATCAAACTCCCGATCGGCAAGGGATTTCTCCAGGTCAACCTGACACTGCGCAGCCCGCACGTCTGCAGCTCGACGGGCCTCTGCCGCTGCCTGGCTCGCCTCCTCCTCGGCCAAAGTCCGGTTCACGGCCACGTTCAGCTTCTGAGTAAGGTCCTCCTCCTAGTTTTCCAGGACCATAACACGGGCCTCCACTCCATCAAACTTAACGAGCTGCTTCTTCAGCTCCTCCTCCCGAATCAGGGCCCCTTGCAACTGCGTTTTCAGGTCGCTCACTATTTTCATAACAGTCTCGAGCTTACTTGCTTATGGTATTTCACGCAGCTCGCGCTCGGCCCTAGCCACGAACCTGTTCGCAGCCTCCAAAGCCTACACAAAAAATAATAACGATAAACGAATGCTAAGCATAAAACGGGTCGAAAAAGCGAAAGGAAGAAACCATTACCTTCCCAGCGGCCGCCATCATCTCGGTGTAAGAGTCACCGAGAGCCATATCCCCAATAGCCGGGAGCTGGACGCCTGCGGGCTTGAAATGCCTCAGCAAATAAGCCACACCCTTTGGATCATCCACAATCGGACATTCCTTCTGGTGCCTGAAGCGCCAGTTAAAAGATCCGGAAGACCCGTAAGAGGCGGGCCTCGGCTCCACGCCTTGGCTCGACCTTTTCGAGCTTACCTCCGTGTCGGTCCTTTGACGCTTCGCCGCAGGAGGAGGAGGGGCAGCCCGACTCCGACCATTTGATCCCCTCGAGCCGTTTGACCGAGAGTCGCGTAAAGCATGCTCCCCGGACGGGACCTGGGCTAGTTCCTGCCCGGTCAAAGAGGGAGGTAAATCCTCCACATCCATGTTCGCCTCCCCGGATCCCGTAGCCGGAGGAGGATAAATTTGAACAGAGTTAGGAGGAGGGATCGAGGGAGGAGAAGGAAGAGTTTCGCCCATTTCAAAAAGGAGGGCGTTGCTCAAGTCCCCGGCCTTCATTTTCCTCGCCAGATCAACGGATCCTTCCTGTTCCTACGGCTGCTCGATCTTCGCGACATCTTTTCAAAAGAAGGGGTACTGGCGGTAGAACTGTCGTCCGAGACAAGTCGATCTAAGGATAAAACGAACTCGAGTCAGTTCTTTTAAAAAAAAATATATATAGAAGAAATATACGGCACTAGAAACCTTCGCACGAACCAACCAGGATACTTACTTTCTCCAGTCCGCTTGGCGATCTGGAGCGAAGCCTGAACAACTCGGGTTGAAGCGGGCTGGTGAGGGGAGCGCGACTCGTTTTGCGAAAGTCGAGGTTGGTGCGAAAGGGGCCGTCGGGCTGCAGGACCTAGAGCAGCTCGAATTCGTTGATCTGTAAAGCTAGACCAACGGATTTCTCCTCTCCGGAGACGAGCAATTAAATCCGATGTGATCGGGTTCAGGGGTAACGATTCAGGAGCCTCTACAGAGGAAAAACAAAAAATATGCGTCAGCAAACAGCTCAATATTGAGAATGTTAAAGCAGTCAGGAGCACTGATAAACCCTAAAAGCTAACCAACGCTACCTGCCCATCTTGTCGGGATAACCGAATAATCGAAACCCTCGACGGAATGATGGTTGATCCTGAAGAAGAAGTACTTATTCTTCCACGCATCCCTCGTCGGGATCTCCTCGGGGATCTTCCCATGACGAGGAGAAAGGTAGTAAGTACCGGAAAAACGGGTGTTATGTTTTATCGAACAAACCCTCATCAATTCCTCGGCCCCAAAGTCCATGCCCTCCTCGACGGCTCTAACCCCGAGTCCGATAACATAACGGACAAAATTCGGGGTCATCTGATGAAAGGCCAGCTGAAGCTGAGCCAGAACCCATGAGATAATGCGAGGGATTGGGAAAAACAATCCGCATTTATCAAAGTAGGTGTAAGAGGCGCAGCAATAGCCCTCTACGGCAGTTTCCGGCGACATCGCCGGAGACGGGATGATTATTTCTACCCCCGGAGGGATTTGGCACTTCGACCGCAATCGTTGTATATGGTCGACAGTCAAGCTGGACGGCGGATGCGGACCAAACGATCCCACCGCCACACTTGCGCTCGCCCTGGTCATATCCTTACGAGCCATGACGGTCGATGGATCGAAATATCTTTTTTTTTTTTTAAGAATCGAAATAGAAGATCTAAAGAGAGAAGAGTTTCGGAATAACAGTAAAAGAAACAAGAGCGAGAAACGAAAATGCTAAAGTAAGAAAGAAGAAGTTACCTTGTCGATTTGTAGTGCGAGCAGTAATGGGAATCGTGCTAGGTAACTTCTCCTTTTAAGCCAATTCGTGTACCTCCTCTCTCGATATCCGCAGGATATTTCGTATCCTACAATCTCAACCGATCGATTTAAAGTTTGAAAATGATTACAAAAGATCGAGACCGTTAGGATCCTTCGATCTCCTACGATCTTGACCGTCGGTACGAAATCTACGGTCAGGAGTAAGCGGCTGATGATTAACTCACATCCGCATAGATCGAGGCCGATAAGACTTACCAAACTCGGGAGATCTCAGCCGTTGACGATTGATCAGATCGACGGCAGATAAAGTTATCCTCTAGATAACATGAGTTGAAATAACACACGCGCTACAAGTAAATCAATTCGATCCACGCGCTCGGTTTCAACTGTTCGATCATAATAGGATCCAAAGATGATTATTAGGGTTTCTGACACCCGAGGCGCACGCGCGTCTTCTCAAGTACGTCTACCGCCCATAAACCTCGACTTGTCGAAATTAATGGGCTGGGGGGTATTGTTGGTACTGGATTTCCCTCCTAGAAATCCGGCCCGTTAACAAATAAAACTAAGGCCCATATTCATGAGCCCGCTCCATAATCAAGACGAAGAGATCGAACGTTATCCTTTGTTGGGCCCATACGATTGACATCCTGACAAGGCCCAAGCAACGCCGAAGTGTGAGGCGATCGAGCTCGAGCTCGATAGGAGACGATGTGGAGATAGAGCAACCTGGTCTTCGTCGGTTCAACTGATCCACGCAAATCTCAGAGATCGTTATCACGACGAGGCCGAAATATCGGAACAAGAAGATCAAAGTCGAGAGTATTTAAAGAAGAAGTGGTGATTCATTCAAGACATTCCAACCCTAATTAAGAACACTTCGACTAGATAGCTCGATTATCATACTTTGTACTCTCTATTCGATTGTGTTTGTTCTATCTCGACGATCAATCTCAATAAAGTCTTTGATTCATAGGAAATCTATACCATTTCTATATCCAAAAGTCCAAATCCACGATTACAAATTCTTGGTGTGAATCTCAGATCTCACAGTCGTGAGCGCTATTTGCAGGGTCTGGGATGCATTCTACCTAGCTGCAGGTAACCGCCAATCGCCATTAGAAGATGCACTTACGACCCGCGATTCTAACGGCATTCTCAAAATTCTCGGACCAGAAGCACCCAGCAAATCAATCAAGGGTCCTAAGTCTTTCCAATAGTCGTGCCAGATTGATGCAGTCTTTCCATTGCCAATTTCACACCTCATAAAACGGACCAGAAGGTGTTTGACTTGCAACATACTTCGGATTGAAAGGGAGAACCTGTTTGCGTCTCTAGTTAACCAAAACCCTTTCCTCCCGAAGACATTATTGTTTACCCATGCAACCCAAAGAGAACCTGAATTAGTAAACAAGTTCCATATTTGTTTTAACCGAAAGACATCATCATAGTCCTCTAGGCGCCTAATTCCCAGCCCTCCTTCATTTTTTGGCTTGCAAACATCGGTCCAAGCAACTCTAGCCCCTCTAGCCGAATCCGTCTTATTCTTCCACAAAAATGCAGAACATAGAGAATCAATCTTCGCATAGAAGCGTTTTGGAAGAGAAAACTCCAAGCTCCAGAAATTAACCATACTGTAAATCACAGTGGTAATGAGGCTAACCTTGCCGGCGAATGACAAACTCTTAGTCGTGTAATTATGTAGCTTTGCCGTGACTTTTTCCACAAATGGTTGTAACATGGCAAATGCAATCTTCTTCGGGTTCAGAGGGAGACCAAGATACCTCGTTGGGAAAGTACCAACTCGAAAACCAGTATCACTGCTCAGCTCTGCCATCTCCTGCTCAGAGTATCCACCGAAAAAGATTTCAGATTTATTCAGATTAATATCCAGGCCACACATAATCTTGAAATCCGTTAACACCTCTTGTATACCCAGAAGGGAATGCCTTGAACCGTCCGTAAAGATTAATAGGTCATCGGCGAATAGCAAATGCGTGATCACCGGGTCTAAGCAGAGAGGATGCATGTGAATTTTCCCAATCGCCACCGCTTTCTCAAGAAGTTTAGTCAACACTTCCAGTACCATAATGAATAGGTAAGGCGAAAGAAAATCTCCTTGGCGCAATCCTTTCTTCCCGGGAAAAAACCCTGCAAGTTCTCCGTTAATGGCTATAGAGAACCTCGGTGAAGTTATACATTCTTCTATCCAAACTCTGAACAGCGGAGGAAAATCCATAGCCTCAAGCGTCTTTAACACAAAATCCCAACACACCGTATCAAAAGCTTTCCGAATGTCCAACTTTAACATGCAACTCCGAGGGCAGCTAGACCTTTGGTAATTCCTTATCAGTTCCGAGGCTAAGAGGACGTTCTCACCGAGATTCCGACCTTTTAGCACGCGCCTCACGTGCTCTAAAAAGGTGATTCTCGGGTGATTTTTTTTTCCTCTTTCAGCTCAGACCGCCGGCTGTCAGTCTCACGCTGGCCGGCGAGAACCTGGTCCAATGTCTAAGAAGAAGAAAAAGGGCGATTCCTGCCCTCCTTTCCCTCCTCTGTCTAAGTTTTCACGGGTAGCTGAGGCGATTTCGTCCGGTACTGCCTCCAAGGCCAGAGCTCCGTCTTCTTTCGGTGGATCCTCCACTGGTTGCTCTCCAGTTGCTCCGGTTAACTCCGATACTCAGCCCCAGGTTACTCCTCCGTCGAAAGACGTCGCAGTTGAGACAGATCTGGAAATTCCTGCTTCCTCGGGATGCGCACCAAATGGCTTTGAATCCAGTGTTGGTGCTAAAGTCTCGCTTTCCTCAGGAAAAATCGTTCAAGCATACCAGGTGATTACTACTGCTCCTTCTATGCCTGCTACACTGATTGGGTCGGCGACTTCCTCTCAGCCAACGGAAAATCTCGTCTCTGTTTCTTCAGACATGGTCTCAGGAGACAATAACGTTAAAGAACATACTCAGAGAAAGTGGTCTTCTCTTATTTTGGCCTCCTCCATGCTGGAGGAGTTGGGTGTTAGAATTTCAGAGTATGAAAGAATAATTAAGTGAGAATGGAAGATTAGAAGAGTTTTGAGAGAGCAAGAACAAGAGAGATTAAGCTTTAGGGAAGAATAAAATCCCAAAGTTAAAGTATCATAAGTGTTTACAAGAGTATATATATGCTATACAACTAGGGCAACAAAGAGAATAAACAAAGAATAAGTAAAAAGAACAAAATCCTCTTTGACAGAAACCATGTCGCCGACACCATCAGTGACACATGAAGTTCAGAATCTTCTTCGGCGTCTATGTCGCCGACACAGTCGGCGACACATGAAGTTCAGAACCTTCTTCAGCGTCTATGTCGCCGACACAGTCGGTGACACATGAAGTTCAGAATCAATATTTATCTCATGATCAATACTCCCCCTCAAGCTTAGACTTTGGAATCACCCTAAAAGGCTAAGCTTGGAATGATCATGGCAACACCTCATTAAAAACCTTGATGTGAAAAACCACGTGGTAAAAAAAACACATCAAGGGAAAAAGAGTATGCTGCACATGAATCAGGAGAGTTCTAATCATGGATGGATACAAGTCCTAGTTTGGGAAAGATGTGATCACAAACCTTGAGACTTGCAGCCTTGGTGAAGATATCTGCTAATTGATCTTTACTTCTTGTATAGCATGGTAGGACAGTTCCATCTTCAATCTTCTCTCTCACCTTGTGACAATCAATTTCTATGTGTTTAGTCCTTTCATGAAACACAGAATTTGAGGCTATATGGATTGCAGCCTGATTGTCACAGTGGAAGGTAATGGGACTTGATTGATCAATGCCAAAGTCCTTAAGGAGAGCCTTCAGCCATGTCAACTCGCTTGTGAGCTTCCTCATTGCTCTATACTCGGCTTCAGCACTCGAACATGAGACAACCTTCTGCTTCTTTGTCTTCCAAGTTACCAAATTTCCTCCAATGAAAGTGCAATAACCGGTAGTAGATTTCCTATCATTTTTATCACCGGCCCAATCTGCATCACAATATCCAACAATCTCAGTGTTATCATTCTTACCCATCCAAATGCCTTGTCCTTGGGAGCCCTTGAGATATCTGAGGATCCTTTCTATCATGCTCCAATGGTAGACAGTAGGTGTTTGCATGTGTTGGCTTACTTGATTCACAGCAAAGCAAAGATCTGGTCTAGTGAGAGTAAGGTAGATGAGCTTCCCAACCATTCTTCTGTATAAAGACACATCCCTGAACTTATCATTATCCGATTTCTCCCCCTTTCTTTTGACTTGGTAGCCATCTTCAAGAGGAGTCTTAGCTATCTTGCTATCTTGCATTCTTGTTTCTGTCAACAAGTCCTTCACATACTTTCTTTGAGATAGAAACAACCCATCCTGAAATCTGCAAACTTCAATTCCCAAGAAGTATTTCAACTCACCAAGATCCTTGATGTCAAATGAACTCTTGAGGAAGGCTTTGGTGGATTTAATTCCTTCTTTATCACTTCCAGTAATGATAAGATCATCCACATATATCAGTACCACAACCACGCCTAAAGAGCTTTGAAGAGTGAACAAGGTATGGTCAGATTGAGATTTCCTGAACCCATGATCCATAAGAGTGTGGCTTAGCTTGTGATACCAAGCTCTTGGTGACTGCTTCAGACCATATATCGCTCTTCTCAGCCTCAGAGCTTCACCTGGTTTGCAAAGATGTTCAAGACCTGGTGGTGGTGTCATGTACACTTCTTCTTCAAGTTCTCCTTGTAAGAAAGCATTTTTGACATCCATCTGCCACAGATCCCATGAAAGGTTGGTAGCCAAGGAGAGAGTGACTCTCACAGTGTGAAGCTTAGCTACTGGTGCAAAGGTATCAGTGTAGTCTTCTCCATAAGTTTGAGTGAATCCTCTCGCAACCAGCCTTGCCTTATACCTCTCTATATCCCCATTGCTCTTATACTTGATTGTGAATACCCACTTGGAGCTAACAGCTTTCTTTCCCTTTGGTAATGACTCCACATTCCAAGTGTGATTCCTATCCATAGCCTTTTTCTCATCAATCACAGCATCCATCCACACCTTGATGTCTTTAGCCTCTTCATATGTCTTAGGGACCCAATCAGCATCAAGAACTCCCATGAAGACTTTATGTTCTGTTGGAAAGTAAGCAAGAGTGCATGTTGCTTGGATTGGATGTGCAACAGCCTGACTGTTATAGTAGATGAAATCCTTCTTTCTCCATTCAGATGGGTCCTTCTTAACCCTCGTACTTCTCCTAAAGGTTTCAACCGGTTGATCAGCCTCTCTTTCCTCATGATCAGACTCCATTTGAACTGGTTGATCATCCTCTCTTTCCTCATGATTAGACTCCAATTCTTGTTCCACTTCTCCTCCTTGATCATGAATGGCAGAATTATCTTGTTGAGATTGTGATTCTTCATTGTCCCCCTCATGATCAAGGTGGGTATCATCAGCAACAACTAAAGGTTCCTCCGGAGTGTTTGCCTTCTGATCTTGCTGTTTCTGCCTTGGTTGACTGATCAAATCACAGGTTGGTTGACTGATTCCAAGGTTTTCCAAAATGATCCTCAAGTTTGTGGCACGATCAGATGGATTATTGGATAGATCCTTCAGACTATCCCAACTCTTCTCAACATAATAGCCTTTTGATTCCACAAACTTAACATCCCTGGATACCAAGACCTTCCTGGTTTCAGGTACATAACACTTGTAGCCTTTCTGAGTTGTAGAGTAACCAATGAACATTGCCTTTGTGCTTTTTGCATCGAGTTTGTCCCTTTGTTCTCCTGGTACCAAAACAAAACACATACACCCAAACACCCGTAAGTGATTAATTGAGGGTTTGGTTTTGTTTAATACCTGAAATGGTGATTGATCATGCAGAACTTTGGTAGGTGTTCTGTTGATCAGATAGCAAGCTGTCATAACAGCATCTCCCCAAAACCTTTTTGGAACATTTGTGTAGAACATCATAGACCTTGCTACCTCCATTAAGTGCCTATTCTTCCTTTCAGCAACTCCATTTTGTTGGGGAGTGTAAGGACAACTGGTTTGATGAATGATTCCATGCTTGGCTAGATGATGTTTGAAGGCGTGGCTAGTATATTCTCCACCGTTGTCTGATCTGAAGATCTTGATCTTGGCATTGAAATTGTTTGTCACATAGTTCTGAAAGTTGGTGAATGCTTCCAACACCCTATCCTTGGTTTGGATCAAGGTTAACCAAGTATACTTGGATTTCTCATCAATAAAGGTCACAAAGTACTTATGACTATCTCTAGACACGCAAGGAGCAGTCCATACATCAGAATGAACAAGATCAAAGCACTTCTCATAAATGGTTGAAGACTTAGGAAACACAGACTTGCAATGTTTTCCAAGGATGCAAGCTTCACAATCATCATTTGCAAATGAGACTTTAGGCAATAACAAACTTAAAGCTCTTGAATGAGGGTGTCCAAGTCTAGCATGCCAAATAACATTATCAGCAGTAGCAAGGAATGAGTTAGAAGCCTCAGAACAGAGATCAGACGACGGCTTAATGCTATCTAGAACATAAAGGCCATCTTTACTTACTCCTTTCCCAAGTACCTTGCTAGTCTCAATATCCTGAAATTGAACATCATCAGGACTGAATATGACATTGCAGTTTAAATCGGTGGTTGCCTTTTTCACAGATAGCAAGTTCGATGTAAAGCTAGGCATATAGAAGGCTTTTGATTTCTTGTCAAACAACCGAAGATTCCCTACACCTTTTACTGGTATTCTATCTCCATTTGCTATCACTACATTCCCTAAAGCCGGTTCAACATTAGTGATCAGGTTTGAGTCACTAATCATGTGATGAGATGCTCCAGAGTCTATAATCAATGGCTTGGAGATAGTAGGTGCATGGAGAGGTTTACCAGACACATTACCAGAATCTTTAGATGCTTTCAAGGCATCAATGAGGGCATATATATCTGACTTCCTCAGAAAATCATGTTGAGAAGACACCAAAGCATTTCCTTGTTCCTCAATGAACCGCACATGATAACTCTTTATGGCTGAGACCGTTAATAGCCTACTGAGATTTGAAATATTTCCAAATACCTTCTGAAGAGTAGTCCACAACTCTCTTGCAGTTTCACAATATGAATAAGCCTCCAATATTGAAGCTTCAAGTGAAGTTTGGAGAATGAACAGAACCTTCTGGTCTTCTCGAATCCACTTCTCCACATCTTGGACCAGCTGGGTTGGAGCTTCATCACTGACATACTTCCATAACCCACATCCACCAAGGGCAGATTTCACCATTCTTGCCCATAACAAGTAATTTACCCCCTTTAGGGTCACTGGAATGAATATATGCTCTGAGTTCTCCATGGTTAAACTTAGTTAGTACCTTAGGAGGGAATATCAGGCACAAAAACAACTCAAAGAGAAGGGAAAAAAATCGAACAAATTTGAAGGGACAAATCTTTCAAGAACAGAGATTTTGAAAGGTAAAAAGATGAAGGATTTGCGGAAAGAAATTAAGTTTAGGAGCTTAATAGCTTTGGGAATTTCGTCGAACACTTGGTGGGCGTTTTAAGAAATGGTGAGAAATTTGAAAGTTTTGGAGAATTTTGAAAGAGAGACAAGAGAGAATCAAAAGAGTATATTAGAATCAAGATCAAAGCTCTGATACCATGTTAGAATTTCAGAGTATGAAAGAATAATTAAGTGAGAATGGAAGATTAGAAGAGTTTTGAGAGAGCAAGAACAAGAGAGATTAAGCTTTAGGGAAGAATAAAATCCCAAAGTTAAAGTATCATAAGTGTTTACAAGAGTATATATATGCTATACAACTAGGGCAACAAAGAGAATAAACAAAGAATAAGTAAAAAGAACAAAATCCTCTTTGACAGAAACCATGTCGCCGACACCATCAGTGACACATGAAGTTCAGAATCTTCTTCGGCGTCTATGTCGCCGACACAGTCGGCGACACATGAAGTTCAGAACCTTCTTCAGCGTCTATGTCGCCGACACAGTCGGTGACACATGAAGTTCAGAATCAATATTTATCTCATGATCAATATTGGGAACACCCTTCGGAGCATGTTTCAGTTGTACCCTTAGCAGGAAAGTACCTTCTCTCTTGTATGTGTCAAAATCTTGATTATAAACATCTTGCATGTTTGTTTTGCAACCCATACTTATTTCAAATGATAGCATGGATATGGAATGGTTACTATGATGGCACGAACAACACAAGTACGTTACAATCTCCACTGTTTTATTAGGTTGGTTATGGCGGATACTACTAATTCAACCTAGCCAGATCCATTCGAGCATCAGATGAGTAGACTATTTGATTCAGCTTCTTGAACCATCATAGAAAATACCACTTTTGATGCACTCAAACTCCTCCGCTCTGTCGAGGTACTTAAGAAACTTACAAGTTACAATACAAAGTCAAAGTTCTTGGATTTCTTTCTTAACCTTCTCTATCTCTTTTTTTCCTTTTCTTTTGCAGTTGTTTCCTCTTTAGATTCCAGATATTACGCTTGGTCAACCATTGATCTTGTTTGGAAGATACAAAGGATAATTCCCTTATGAAGTTGAACTCAGAGGCACACTGGCTGATAAGAATTGTTTCACAATTGAGTTAACATTGAAGAAATCTAAAGACATTCCTCTAGACAAGGTCTTGTCATATAACCTCGAGCCTGTAAGAAATACAACAGTAAAGCTCTTTTTTTTTAAAACAGGTTATTGCAAGGAGACAAATCGATGAACTCACTGCTTAAGCTTGGTTCGAAGACAAGAAAGAGCTACAAGAAAATGTGTAGAGATCATGATTTTGCATTGATCTTCAAACAGTAAAATCATGTTGTTTAACTAATTCATCTTATCAGGTCACGAGATTTTGAGTAGACAAACATGATTTCGTAGCAAATACATGCAGATGGTTTTATCACTCAAACACGATGACGAAAAGGAGACTATAGAGAGACCAGGTTCAATCAAAGAGATTCTTAGGAATCCATCGTACCAAATCCACAAGCAGATACAAAGGAACATCGAGTTTGCTTGGGAAACAAGGACTTGGGTTCGGTAACTTGGTGGCCACGTTAAAGAACGTGCCTCCGTAAATGGAGGAGCCAAAAGAGCCGGAAGGAGCGGAGATTCTGATAAGAATGGCGTCGGGAGTGGTGGACCGGGTCTGATGTATGTGTTTCACATTTTACTATGGAACTTAATTTACTATGTATCATTTCTATGTTCGGAACGATTTTCTTTATAAAGTATAATTATTGCCAGCACATCTTTTTACATATTTTAGATATTTTTGGTGATGAGCTTAACTTTAAAACATGGTTGCTTTCAAAAGTTGGCTGAATTCATTGAGCCATGAAAGAATGCTTTAAGAAATGAACTATAGTGTAACACCCGTCTCCCGGCGAACCGGAATGCGGCATTAGGACGCCCGTTGAACCGGATTCGGTCCAACCGGGACGCCAACTCAACTTGTCCCAGGACCCGGCGCTTCCTTCGTATTCAAATCCACCAATAACGTCACTCGATCAGTCAATCCTGCATCCGGACCTGCGAGGGAAAAAGAATGGAAAAGGGAAGAGGCCTGAGTAATTGTTTCAAACACAATTACCCAGTGAGGACGGACTTAAGGAGTCCGCGATCCCGCTTACACTACACAACTACGAATCACAAGTCCTAAGCTAATAACACCTTACAAACAGGCCCGAAGGCTTCACCACGCAATTTACATCCACTCGTGCATACGAGCTCCAAGCTCACACTCATGAACACCTACGGCTCCAAGCCCCACACACTGCGTCCAACGCACGGTACGTCCAACGTACCACCACACGGGAGGGCTCGCCAACACCCTCCTCCGACGATCAAGGACGTCCAACGCCCTACACGCAAAGCCCTAGCACAATTCTACCACGCATATCCATCACACACAATCAACGTTTTCGGTTTAAGCGATATCCTAGTGGTTCTACGTTCTTTCAATCATCACATAGTGCACATTACTATCCCTACTCTACCTAGGAAAGACATTATTAACAAAGGACTATTGTCCGGAATTGAAATAGAGCAAGGGAGATCACAACCGGTCCTCACCTTAGCCAAAGAAGAGGGCAAAACCGTACTTTAGAAACCCCATTGACCCGAACGGACATCAGATCTGGAAAGAGGACAAGAAAACGAGTGGGATAGGCTTTCGTTTTGTTCGAATCGGGTTTAGGACGGTCAAGTTATGGCCCTCAAAGTTTGGTTGACTAAAAGTCAACGGTCAGGTCCAAGTCAACCGGTTGACCCGGTCAACCCAGACCCAGACCCAAGCCCAGACTGAACCAGGCCCATTTGCCATAACCGGCCCAATTCCTAAACTAGACCCTAACCGAAACTAAACCGAGCGAAATCGAATTGAACCAGAAAGTTAATGGAAATCGGACTAACCAGGAATTAGAAGCTTAAAGGGGAATTGAACCAGACTGGTTAACCCGAACCGAACCGGTCAACGCCTGACCCGGTCAACCCAACCGACCTGACCCGGTCAACCGAGTTGACTCGGTCGCCGACCGAGTTGACCCGGCGGCGGTCCGGCGGCGGTCCGGCGGCTCTCCGGTGGCCCTCCGGCGGTGGAGCTCCGACGACTGTCGGTTCTCCGGTCACGAGCTCTGCTCGAATTTTTGGAATGGTGTGAGAAATGAGGAGCCCCTCTCCTCCTTTTATAGGGAAAAGAGCTAGGGCTTCCTTCCCTAATGAGTTGGGCCTTGGGCTTTGGGCTTAAATCAGAAAAGGAAACATATTAATGAGGGAATAATGGAAAAGGAAGGTGGATTTGGGCTAGGCTTTTGGGCTTTCTCCTTGCTTCCTAAGGATTTTTAATCCTATCGGGCCAGGGCCCTTACAATTCTCCCCCCTTGAAAAGAATTCGTCCCGAATTCCGAGGCGGGAGTTCTCCATTGCAACGTTTTACCATCCACACTCCGCAGACTTCGTTGACCAAAACTGACTTGATGGTTTACTTGCTAGAAAAGAACTTGTCCTTGAATCCTGAAGACTGCTTCTCCCCCCCTTACTTCCAACCACGCTCTGAAGTGTCTTTCTCTTTGGTACCAGTCCATTAGCATCTCCAGAATGCACTCAGATGTCGCATGATAC
Organism: Orychophragmus violaceus; assembly: GCA_030180135.1. Lineage (NCBI taxonomy): Eukaryota > Viridiplantae > Streptophyta > Magnoliopsida > Brassicales > Brassicaceae > Orychophragmus > Orychophragmus violaceus. Next base: position 55,535,429 of record CM058240.1, on the reverse strand, counting down.
CGCCCATTTCCATTAGGGTCGGTCTCCAACGGTTAGAAACAACACTCATCCCTCGAGCGGTTCTAATACCTGGATGAGATGCTCCGCTTCAAATCAGTTCTCCTCAACAGTTTTCATTACCGTGCCACAGTGCATCATCCACTTCCAAATGGATTCTCTATGACGGTTTTCCATTACCGTGCACTATGGCGTCGACTTTCGCCTGATTGCTATCCTTTCTTATCTTTGGTGAGCGATGAGGCTAACCATGTCCATTATGGCTACCCGGCTGGTGGGGAACGACCCACTTAACTCCATATATGCTCCAATACCACGCTTCCGCTGCGCACTCTGATATCCAAACTGATTCCAATCTGGATTCCAGCTCAAGATTTCCTACCTGGTGATCCTGCTGTGGTGCTTTCCAAACACCATCCATTGGGTTTCCTTCCCATTACACTTGCTCTCCTTTGCTAATCCTTGCAGCTTCTTGCCAATCCGCCATAGTGTTCCAAACACTCTTCCGTTTGATCTCCATTTCCAATATCCAGCTTTGTTTACTTGAGCTTGCAATTGCAGAAGTCTAGTTTGCCAGGCAATTCCAAATGCCACAACGCCACTTCCCAAAATGCTTATGCGACCTTCTTTCCATCTTGAGGAACTCCATTAGCTGCTCCAGTAATCCATAAGAACTCCAGGGCATACCGTTTCCTTTCTGGTCCAACCATTGAATCTCGAGCCTGTTGTACCAAGAAGATCTTCTCTAGCCTTCCGCTTGATCAGTCTTCAACGAGCCCCATAACTCATTGAAGTTGATGTCACAAACCGATTCCAAGATTCCCTACTTGGAACAGATTTGGATAGCCTCCTGCTGCTCCTTGTGATCCAAGCAACTCAAACAACTCTTGACGCTTAATCCAGTCGGTACAGTGCCACTTCCAAATGGCCTCCTTGCAATCCGGTCTTTCCATCGACCCCTTGCAACTCCTATAGCACTCCTTGCAATCCGGTCTTTCCATCGACCTCTTGCAGCTCCTGTAGCATTCCTTGCAGCTTCCCAACGCCTCTTGCAACTCTTCTAGCACTTCCTGTGACTCTTGCAACTCTTTGATACACTCCCGCAGTAGTCTCTCCGGTGAACGTCTCCACATCTTGATTACCCTCGCACGCTTGGTTGAACAACGCTCTGAACAGACGATGACCCCCAATACACACCTCATTAGTACCAACTGCCCTAAAGGCACACACCCCAACACACATCCCAACATACACCTCAACGGCACACATCACGACATACATCTCGGCACACATCTTAAGGGCAGTAGCACTACTAAGGTTTGAAGACACTGACTCCAACCTGCAAAGAGAAATTCTATCTAGACTAGGACCAGCGTGGAGAACAACCTATGATATAATTGGTGCTTGAAAAAGCCTTTCGCAAAGTATCCATTTTATAAAAGTTTTCGTAAACGGTTTTGGAAAAAGATTGAAAACTGGGTTTTGGGGTAAACAACGAAAGCTGATCTCCCAGGATAGGACTGGGAGATCTTTAACCTAGGCTCTGATACCAAATTGTAACACCCGTCTCCCGGCGAACCGGAGACGCGGCATTAGGACGCCCGTTGAACCGGATTCGGTCCAACCGGGACGCCAACTCAACTTGTCCCAGGACCCGGCGCTTCCTTCGTATTCAAATCCACCAATAACGTCACTCGATCAGTCAATCCTGCATCCGGACCTGCGAGGGAAAAAGAATGGAAAAGGGGAGAGGCCTGAGTAATTGTTTCAAACACAATTACCCAGTGAGGACGGACTTAAGGAGTCCGCGATCCCGCTTACACTACACAACTACGAATCACAAGTCCTAAGCTAATAACACCTTACAAACAGGCCCGAAGGCTTCACCACGCAATCTACATCCACTCGTGCATACGTGCTCCAAGCTCACACTCATGAACACCTACGGCTCCAAGCCCCACACACTGCGTCCAACGCACGGTACGTCCAACGTACCACCACACGGGAGGGCTCGCCAACACCCTCCTCCGACGATCAAGGACGTCCAACGCCCTACACGCAAAGCCCTAGCACAATTCTACCACGCATATCCATCACACACAATCAACGTTTTCGGTTTAAGCGATATCCTAGTGGTTCTACGTTCTTTCAATCATCACATAGTGCACATTACTATCCCTACTCTACCTAGGAAAGACATTATTAACAAAGGACTATTGTCCGGAATTGAAATAGAGCAAGGGAGATCATAACCGGTCCTCACCTTAGCCAAATAAGAGGGCAAAACCGTACTTTAGAAACCCCATTGACCCGAACGGACATCAGATCTGGAAAGAGGACGAGAAAACGAGTGGGATAGGCTTTCGTTTTGTTCGAATCGGGTTTAGGACGGTCAAGTTATGGCCCACAAAGTTTGGTTGACTAAAAGTCAACGGTCAGGTCCAAGTCAACCGGTTGACCCGGTCAACCCAGACCCAGACCCAAGCCCAGACTGAACCAGGCCCATTTGTCATAACCGGCCCAATTCCTAAACTAGACCCTAACCGAAATTAAACCGAGCGAAATCGAATTGAACCAGAAAGTTAAAGGAAATCGGACTAACCAGGAATTAGAAGCTGAAAGGGGAATTGAACCAGACTGGTTAACCCGAACCGAACCGGTCAACGCCTGACCCGGTCAACCCAACCGACCTGACCCGGTCAACCGAGTTGACTCGGTCGCCGACCGAGTTGACCCGGCGGCGGTCCGGCGGCTCTCCGGTGGCCCTCCGGCGGTGGAGCTCCGACGACTGTCGGTTCTCCGGTCACGAGCTCTGCTCGAATTTTTGGAATGGTGTGAGAAATGAGGAGCCCCTCTCCTCCTTTTATAGGGAAAAGAGCTAGGGCTTCCTTCCCTAATGAGTTGGGCCTTGGGCTTTGGGCTTAAATCAGAAAAGGAAACATATTAATGAGGGAATAATGGAAAAGGAAGGTGGATTTGGGCTAGGCTTTTGGACTTTCTCCTTGCTTCCTAAGGATTTTTAATCCTATCGGGCCAGGGCCCTTACATATAGAGTTTTGGATTTGTTTTTTCGTCTACATTGTAGTGACATTTTTCCTGTTTTGATATATTTAACAACTTTAAACGTTCATTTCTTCCAAACGATTAAAAAATAGCAACTTCTGAAAACATAAAAACTGAGAAAAAAAAACTTATAGATATAGGCAGCCAATTTCTAAATGGAAATGCAAAAATGCATAAACCGGCAGTGATCTCTAAAATACTAATATACATTACTTGATGCACAAATGATATGTGGAAATAACCTATTTAAAAAAAAAAGTTAACATAAGCTAAAAAAATAAAACCCAATGATAAAAAAAAAATTTATAATGCCAATCCCACAAAGTGCATGCGTCGTCGTGATATAGCAATCTACAAAGAACAAATCCATACTCATTTTTGAATAAGGCATACTTTAATAAATAATTTATAATAAAGGTATTTTGTAATAATAAAATATGTTATATATAATTTTGTTAATGAAAAAAGAAATCTGCAGAGAAGATGAATGCAGATACATATACAGATTTGAGATAAAAGAGGTGGTCAAAATATAACAAACATGTACTTGGATGTGCACCATTGCACTTAAACAATCGTTTTAAGATCTATTTTGAAGTGGAAGGGGAATGAGAAGTTGTGGACAATATATATGTGGAAGGTGAACATGATTTACGCGTAAACATAAATTAGTATGAGATTATGTTACCTATAATCCTCGAGTTAAATAAGCAACTACCTATCTAGAGAAAGTCTTATCCAAATTAATGTATGAAAGACCACAGCCGAACAAAAGTTGGATACAAAATGTGAGAAACAAACCACATAGATGGAATTTCGAGTAGAAATTGAGGCAACATCAAAAATAATTATGCTGACGAGGATAGACACACGCAAGAAAAACAAATAGTGATACAGCAAAACACTAGACAAATTGACGGGATTTACAATATTTAAAAACTCCTCAAAAAAATATTCTAAATATAAGATATGAAATACAACGATTTGTAAAATGGGTGCTTAAACAAATAAAGTACAAAACATCTCTTACACACCAAAAATAAATACACAACAACCTTCACACACACGAACGATAAAGTATAAAACATTCTTCACATACTAACCCCTGCGGGTGCGTACGGGGGCACAAAGATCACTAGTATACATAAGAGAAAGGAAATCATTTTTTTTAATGAGTGCATGGGTCTACCGAAAACAAATCTACATACGTGGATCTTGTAAGATACTTAGGCTGTGGATGCATTTTGTTTGCTTGTCTACGGTTTCATATTTCATTCACTCTTTCTGCAGTTGTACACCACTATCATTTTGATGTGGATGTTTTTGTACTTCGAATGTGAGAGTCCCTAGGGGTCTCAACTAGCTTAACTAGTTAGTGAGGTACAATATTTACAGTTTCCAAACATGAGCATTCTAAGGAAGTTCCGAGAAATCACTCAATCTGATTTCCTAGAAATTCTGAAATACTAGCAAACCCAGTTTTCAAATGCAGAACTTGTTTCCCTCTAAATCAAGATCCTCATTACAACACAAAATCATCAGCTGCCGACTGATCAGATTATATGCAGCTAAAACCATTCAGTCACATGTACTATAACAATAGGAGTATCTATCTATTTTCAGAATGGATGTCCTCTATAGCTATTGTTTATAGCTGTCTATAGCCGGTATGTGTCCAATCCATTATGGACTAGTCATAGACAAACTCATATTTTGAATTGGTTAAAATGGTTTAGGATGTCCACATGTAAAATGGACCGGACAAGTTTGGACATAAATAATCCAAAACATTTATATTTTTAGGTTAAAATCGTTTTGGAATTTTTTTCTCTTTTCTCTTTGTTTTCGTCGTTCAAGACTTTTCAGAATCTTTGGAAAAAGATTGTCCACTAACGATCATGGACATCTTATTTGGACATGATCGTTAATGAACATAAACATTTATTGGACAGTGTAAATAATACACACGATCATTATTTGTCCACAATCAAAATGTTAATATTGGAGATTTCTATATAGACGTGGACAACTTTACTATAAGAAAAATTGTATATAGCCAAAAATTATTTTGTAGCTATAATGCAAAATTTGTGACTGTTTGACTGATAGTCACGAATAACCACAAAAATAATTTGTGGTTATGAGCTCGTGAGTATTTTTTGAACGTGTTTATTAGTAGAAACGCTTCGAAAAGAAAAAAAAACGCTTCCACGGCATAACCATGAGTCCATAACTATATTCATAGATATTAGCCAGGAATAACAAAAATTTTATTTTGAGGCTATAAAAACCATAAGTAGCCATCAACATAATTGTGGATAATGTTACAAAAATAGCCACAATAATTTATGGATACATCCATTAATATGCTTTAAAGGAATATATAAAAAATATTATACAAATAACAAAATTAATTCCTTTACTACTTAAATTTTATTAAAATGAATGAATTTAAATCTTAAGAAAACGAAAGCGAGTATTACTAAATTATTTTAGCCGTAAACTTAAATTTTTTATTATACAAATAGAAAATGAATATAACTAAACAAAAAGAAATTAAAAAAAAAAACATAAACGAATGAAAACGTATTTGTAACAGCGGAGGCCGGTGGTGAAGCGGTGTGGGAGTAGTAACGGTGGCCGGTGACAGCAAATGGGTTTGTCTCTGCTCCGCGGACTGGAACTCTTAAGCAGCCGCGAGAGATGTCAAGGAAGGTGGCGGAAGCTTTGTGTTTGATACCGAATCCGCCGTTAGATTTGCCAACGACACTGTTTCAGGCCTCTTCAGCGTGCAAGTCATCAATCTCTTTCAAAAATTCGGGATTGTATGATGCAATTACTAACCTCAGAGAGTCGGGTATAGCGTTTAAAGAGATGGTGGAGGCACGGCGGAAATGAGAGAAGAATCGTTGGGGTCACGGCGGTGGAAGTTATGGTGGCAACCGCGGGCAACACACTTGAGGGAAGTTGGATCGGAAGGTGTGGAGGAAGGAGAAGGAATAAATTCGTTGCTGAAGGACATTGGTTTGGCTGGTTGAGATCCAACGTCCTCGGCTCACCGTTAGATATTTAGTCTCGAATTGACTGATGGATGATAATTGCGTATGAACTATGAAGATGAAGAACGGTCGATAGTCCAAGTGGTAGCGGATCCGTGGTGGCAATACACCATCCGGGTTCGACTCCAGGTGGAAACAAAAATGCATATTCTGATCACAACGCAGGGAAAAACCTCTCAGGTGAAGCTGGCCTGCGGCCTAACTGGACCCAGGAGATTAGTCTGGATCAATTAGTTTGGGATCTACCCCTGGATTAACAAAAAAAAAAAAAAAAACTATGAAGATGAAGCGTGGCCAAAGGAGAGAGAGAGAAGAGGCTGTGTGTTGTGGACAGTTGATCTAATTTTTAATCACTGGTGATTAATGTGATCCAAGTGAGGTTGTGTAAGCCAATCAGATTATTTGTTTTGTTTAAAAATATTTCATTAATAAATAAGACAATTCTACATGTTCTATTCAATGCAGTTTAAATATATGATAGTATACTATCATATGTGATTAACATTTTGGTTTTAAATTCTAAAAGTTAAATTGTTTTGTTGTTTTGTCAAATCCTCTAAATTTGATTTAATTTTGATTTAAAAATGATAAAATTCAAAAAGAAAATTGATTTTTTGAAATTTTAAAAGTGTTACCTTTAAAGATAACAATTCTCTCTCTCTCTCTCTCTCTCTCTCTCTCTCTCTCTCTCTCTCTCTCTCTCTCTCTCTCTCTCTCTCTCTCTCTCTCTCTCTCTCTCTCTCTCTCTCTCTCTCTCTCTCTCTCTCTCTCTCTGAGAGATGATGCAATTTTCGGCAGAACGGAAGTTGTTTTTTATATTGTTATCTCCCATCGAAAATTTTCGTGATTCTTATGAGTTTAATAAAATCGGACTTTCTGTCTGATGTCTTCTTCCGGTTTGTATGGATTTCAGATCTCTCTCCAATGTAGTTTCTCTGGCGAATCAGTCTGATTTTCTCTATCGTTTCCTTTGATTTCTTTGGTTTGTAGGACTAATATCTTCACAGTTTCACTGGCTCATGAGGGAGCATCGATAATGGACAAGGATCTAATCAATAGATTGTGTTTGGTCGGCGGGGAGCTTCCACGACCTTGCTAAATCACGGTGGCGTTTCAGAGCTGCTTTATTCTCCGGTGGTGGATGCTGATTCAGGCGTACATCAGTTTGGAATAGAGATCGACAAGAGAGTTCTGAAGAGTAGAAAGATAAATTCGTGCTTTACCGGCGGCGTATCCTCAGACGTTTGTCGGTTCTGCACGCTAGTGTACCTAGATGACTGACGCGTGGCTTGTCTTGTTTGTCACAGATTTTGCCACGTGTTGTTTATAATCTTATCAACTTTCGAACTCGCTTGTAATATTGGGCTTAAGCCCATTGAAATCAAATCCATTATTTTCGTAAAAAAAGTGTAACATTTTAGTTATATATATAATAGTTAAATTATTGGTTAAGACCTTTTAATTTATTATTAGTATTGACAAATTAGTAGATTCCAAAACAAAAATCATAGGAATAAGATATATTTTTAATTAATTCTATGTAAAGTATATATATAAATGGGTTGACAAAAAGTATATATGTAAATGGTTTAAATATTAGTTATATGTATATAATATAGTTATATTTTGATTTTATAGTTTATGATTAAAAGTTTAAGGTTTAGAGTTTTTAATTTATGGTTGGGTATAGGGTTTGGCGTGTTATGTTTAAATTTTTAAGTTAATGTTTAAAAATATTGCATTTGGAAAATAAGAATTTTTTTTATAAGTATTGAATCTTAGATTAAATATATTATAGTAATTGAAGTTTTAGTAATTATGTTTTTGTTTATAGTTTTAGTGTTTGTTTAAGTTTTTGAGCTTTGAATAGCTATAAGTAAATTTGTGGCTATCTGTGGCTATCTTATAAAGTCATTGATAGTTACGAATAAAGTCGTAGATATACCATATATATTTTATATATTCGCTAGATAGCTACGAAATATATTGTGGTTATTTTCTACGTTTTGTGTTATAGCTATTTGTGGTTATTTTTTTCAACGAATTTGTTAGTGGCTATTCATGGCTATTTTACTACGAATAACCACGATTTTTTTAGTGGCTATATGTGGTTATTTATGGCTCGAAAATTTCGTGGTTAATCTGTAGGAATGTGACAGTTTTTTTGTAGTGTCTATTTGACATATTGAGCTCATATCCAAGCTTACAAGTGGAGTGACGACCTCATCCAGTTATCCCCTTTCACTCGTGATTGGATGATTAATGAAATTTACCTTAGATATGTACTACCCTGCAACAAGAGATGTCAGGCATCCCGTTAATTCTAAAGCTTCTTGAATCATCTCACGTTTCGAGCCGCATCAGAGAACGAGAGCTTCCAGTCATGAATTCAACCTATTAGTCTCTTACAATCAAAACTGTATTTAACGATGCAATAATAAAACCATATAAGTGAAGAAAGAAATCAACTTGAGTTCCACAAATTCGAGTGAATGGTCACATCAGGTAGATCGGTTGCAGAATTGGCAAAAGAAAAGTTTCTTCCTATTTACAAGTTAGGAAATTCTATTTGCACTCCACAATTATTTGTGTATCATATACAAATTCTACCAAATACATTATTATTATGTTTGATAGAAACTCCGACTATACCGAATAACAAACACATTTTTGTTTAGTGTATATCAAAAGGTTACAAGTTTGCAGAAACTCCGACTTATCTGGTCAATATTTCTCCACATCCTTTTCATCTATAGGTCTGCGATGGATGAGGCGCATCCCTTTAACGTCCGGCCCAATAGTAAAGCGACCCATTAAAGATTAAGCCCGATGAAGAGGAAGTCGGCTTATTAACGGAGCAGTTCGGCGACGACGTCCCAGCCGACCTGCATCAAAGAAATAAATATGTTAATGGCAAATTAATATATTTACAAAATGGAAGAAAATAAATACAAATCTCCTAAAGAGAAAGAAAATCAATGTTTGTTCGGATTTTAGATAATATTATCAGAGAGAATCTAGGAAATACACCATAGATCTTCTGATATAAATATCATTCCCCTGCGTGGAAAAAGACTAAGTTTACAAAACTCACACATTGTACTAAAACCCTAGGCAGAGAGATCATTTGATTTCGACTAGCCAATCTAATAAGACTAGATTATTCGGTCTCTTTCTGTTATTGCTTTCAAGTCCTTTGATTCATATTATTCAAGTCCCTAATTTTTAAATCAGTTTATTGAATTGATAATTGTGATTCTCTGAGTCAACAATTGGCACTGTATGTGGAGACTTTGGATACATTTGTACCGTCAAAGAAAGATCAGCAATGACAGAAACACCACTCTCATCAGAAAAAACGGGAGGAGTGAGCAACGCTGGCGTCAACGCCAACATCGCAGTGGGAGAAGAACAAATCCGATCCGACTCATCTCAGCAAGCCGCAACCACGACAACACAACCAGAAGATCGACTCCCGAGTCGTGAACAGAGACCGGCCATGGCGCAGAAGAAGGAGATGCCCCAAAGAGTTCAATCGAGATAACCCCCATTTAGAGCTGATTGAGAACTTCAAGATCGACGAACGACATCCTGAGCAAAGCGTGGGAATCGGAGCCGACCTCCATCCCGCTATCAAAGCCGACTGGGAAATTTCCTCAAGCAAAACGTATCAACATTCGTGTGGTCGGTCAAAGACATGATAGGAATTAACCCGAACATCGTGTGTCACGAACTCAACGTCGATAGGACATTTAAACATATCAAACAAAAAAGAAGGAAGCTCGGAACAGAGAGCGAAGGCGGTAAATGACAAGGCGGAAAAACTGCTAGGAGCCGGCGTACTAAATGAACCTGACAGAGTCCAAGGAGTTAAAAAAACAGATCCAGGACCTCATATCTAAGGGCTATATCCGCGAGAGTCTCAGCTCGTGTTCCATTCCGGTGTTGTTAGTTCCCAAGAAAGATGTATCGTGGTGGATGTGTGTCGACTATCGAGCGATCAACAACATCACCATCAAGTATAGGCACGTGATACCGCGTCCAGACGACATGTTGGATGAGCTGCACGGAGCATTTGTTGTCTCTAAGATCGATCTACGGAGTGGCTACCATCAGGTAAGGCTGAAAGAAGGAGATGAATAGACGACAACATTTAAAACCAAGGAAGGACTATATGAATGGCTCGTTATGCCGTTCGGTTTTACCAAGGCTCCTTGCACTTTCATGAGGCTCATGAACCAAGTCTTACGAGCCTACATCAGTAAGTTTGTGGTCATTTATTTGATGATATTCTCATTTATAACAAGTGTTTCTCCGACCACCTCGCGCACCTTGAGCAAGTAATAAAGACCTTTCTTCAAGAAGGCCTTTACGCGAACCTCAAGAAGTGCACGTTCTGCACTGATCAGCTTGTTTTCCTAGGCTTTGTTGTGAGCTCTCATGGACTACAGGTGGATCAAAAGAAGGTTAAGGCTATCCATGAATGGCAAACACTGACCAGCATTGGCCATGTCCGAAGCTTTCATGGATTGGCTAGTTTCTACCGGAGGTTCATCAAGGATTTCAGCACCGTAGCCGCACCGCTCACAGTCGTGATCAAGAAGGACATTCCATTCAAATGGGGGCCCGCGCAGGAGAACGCATTCCAGAAGCTCAAAGATCTTTTGACTAACGCTCCCATTCTTGTTTTGCCTAACCTTGACAAGACTTTCGAGATTGAATGTGATGCTTCAGGTTTGGGAATCGGAGATGTACTCACACAGGGAGGACGACCCGTGGCCAACTTCAGCGAGAAAATCAACGGACACTCAACTATCCGACCTGCAATAAGGAGATGTACGCATTGGTAAGGTCATTGGAGGCGTGGCAGTATTACCTTCTGGCCAAGAAGTTCGTGATCCACACCAATCATGAGACGTTAAAGCATCTACGGGGACAGACGACGCTTAAGAGGAGGCATGGAAAATGCCTCAATTTCGTGGACATGTTTCAGTACATCATCAAGTACAAGAAAGGCAAGGAGAAAATCGTGGTCGACGCCCTATCCCGGAGCTACACACTGATCAGCACCATGGAGGCCAAAGTTTTGGGGTTTGAGCAACTTAAGGAGCATTATGTTGATCCTGATTTTGGTTCGATTTTTCAGGAATGATATAAAGGAGCTAAGGGACCATTCTATTTGCACGACGGTTTCCTGTTTCGAGACCGACGATTATACATTCCACAAGGTTCGATGCGAGACCTACTGATCCGCGAATCCCACAGAGGCGGTTTGATGGGACACTTTGGTGTCGTAAGACGTTGATGAAGGAATTTCTAGCAGTTCCTAATCCAATTAGGCAACCCTGGTCTGAATTCCAAGCCTAGGATCTAGGGTTCATGTAATTGAATCTAGGGATCTCAGAATTACCTGTTGATTAGCAGCGGAAGATTTGCAGATAATCGAGATCTAGAGCGCCTCAAATGCTGCGCCTCTACTGGTATCCACACGCGCACAAACTGAACAGGAGGGATGCTAGTGCCTATAGAGATCCAATCTCTAGAGAGGTTTCTATCTGTGTTCTGGTGGCTGTGAATTAGGTTAGGAACGAGTTTAGGTCGACCATATATCTTATATATGTCGGCTTAAACCACAACGGAATTAACCAACGATTAAACCGAATTAATCTGATTAATCCGCGAGTGCATCGATCGATGCACTCTCTGCAACGATCGATGCTGTCCCAGAACATTGATATCGAATGCATATCACATATGCATTCACTGGATCATTACATTAATGATCAACCTCGTCTTTAACGCCCAGTTTGCTTAGGTGTGTGACCCTGTAGGATCATATAACACTAGCAATGAGTTCTCAACTCATTGATCATAAGTGGCTTCTAGCAAAGCGTTATGACTACCTAGTGTTATGTGATTGTCTCATCTCGACTATACGACTTTCACTTAGAGCAAGTACAATAGATTTCAGGACATTCCCAACAATCTCCCACTATTACTGGAATCATCTATTCCTTTAATCCCTTCGTCTCTATATCTCGATTTGGCATAAGGCAAGATCTGTGTCACCCTTATTTAGCCAAGATCATGTTCATCGAACTCCGATTTATACTGACAGGACAAACGACTGACAATCACCTCGTTTGAGTGTGGCCACACATTTCTCAGTATCAAATCTTCGATGGGCCCTGAGATATTTATCTCATGTTATATAGGAGGGACAAATCCCATCTTGTTCCATCCCTGTCTCTTCACACACTTCATGATACGCCCAATCAATGCCTTTATAGTCACCAGTTACGGCTGACGTTTGACAAGGTTAAAGCGGACCAATTCACATGTAAGAGAACATGATGAACTCAGGTCTAAGGACTATACTCTATAGTCGTAATGAAAACTCTCATGACACTTATATATAACTATCCCGTAGAGTTCTCATCAGTGGGTCATGTCCGATCCTGTGTTCTCCAACACATATCTATGTGATTGACTTTAATACTCTTATTAATGACTCCATGAAAATTAGTCATCAGTCACCTCACATACTAGTCTCACGCGGTTGTTAATGTCCCATTTTAACAACTTTGACCAGGGACCAATCATAATTTATGTCATTTATTATCTATAGGGTTTCATGATCAAGTCACATACTTGATGACCTATAAAATGTCATAAATTACTTTGGGACTATTATTTAATAACCATTATTAAATAATACAGATGTCAGGTTTCAATAACATAATCAAATTATGTTTATACGAACATCATATCATAACTAAAATTAATAACAATGACTCCCACTAAAATTAAGATCACATCTTAAGACATCTAATGCCTTTAGCAGTAGTCTGACCCTTATTCGCTCTTACTCAGCGTGTGTCGAAAGACACTGCGTCTTGCCAAGAGTAATACCAAGAGTCATTTGCACGAAGCCCTTCTTGGAATCCTGCATATTGGACATGTGCAAGGCCTTATCACTATAAGTATCTTGACACAATCCAATTAGCTTATCCAATCTATCTCTATAGATTCTTATTCCAAGAATGTATACGGTTTCTCCCATAATTTCATCGAAAAACAACTTTCGAATCAAGTCTTAACAGACTGAAACAATGTAACTTCATTTCCGAGAAGTAGTATGTTATCAACATACATTACTAGAAATGCAACTGCGCTCCCACTAGTCCTCTTGTAAACATACGGTTCCTCCTCGTTCCTGATGAAGTCAAACCTTTTGACTGCTTCATCAAAACGAAGATTCCAACTCCGAGATGCTTGCTTCAATCCATAAATGGATCGATGAAGCTTGGATATCTTCCTAGCTTCTTTAGGATCAATGAAAAACTTCAGATTATGTCATGTACACATTCTTTTCCATAATTCCATTAAGGAAAACTGTTTTCACATCCATTTGCCAGATCTCATAACCATTATGAGTGGGGGTTGCTAGGAGAATCCGAATGGACATAAGCATGGTGTCTGGGAATAGGTTTCTTCATAATCAATACCATGAATTTACTTGAAACCTTTTGCCACCAACCTAGCTTTGTATATCTGAATATAACCATTTTCGGATTCTGCGGCTTTCAGCCATTTTCGGAGTCAAGGCCCATCATTGCTTCTTCAAAATTCGCAGGCCCGTCACTTTCAATGATCAGTAGATCACGGCAATTGGTTACGAGAAATCCATATTTCTCGGGTTCGTGACGGATCCTTTCGGATCTGCGAGCTTCAGTTTTCTGTAAAAGTCGCGCACACATATCTCATATGTATACTTTTACCACGACCTAATTAACCAAGATTTAAACCGTAGTTAATTAAGTCATAAACCAAAATCAATATTTGGTTCGCGATCTGTGTCGATCGATGCAACTTTTGTGTCGATCGACACTTCTTCAGAAACTCGCCATTTAAATGTATATCGAATATACATTCACCAGATCCTTTATAAACTCTAGGCACCACAGGTGCAGGTTCTACAACTCTTTGTAGATCCAACTGCTGCTCTTCCTCATCAGGTTGAGCAGTCTCCTGTGATTTTTGAATTTCTTCGAGTTGTACTTTTACTCCCACTGTTCTTCTTGGAAAGAAAGTCTTTCTCAAGAAAACATAGTTCCGAGCAACAAACAATTTGTTCTCGAACTGGTTGTAAAAGTAACATGCCTTGGTTTTTGTTAGGACAACCAATGAAGTAGCACTTATCAGATTTGGGTGTGAGCTTATCAGAGATTAAACGTTTTATATAAGTCTCGCAACTCCAAATCTCCATGATGGATAAATCAGAAACATTTACATTCCACATCTCATGTGGTATCTCTGTAACTGATTTTGATGGAACTCTATTTAAAGTAAGCTCAGACATTTCTAGAGCGTATTATTAGAAGGATAATGGAAGATCTAAGTGACTCATCATTGATCGAACCATATCTAATAAAGTCCGATACAGGGGGAGTGAATTGTGAAACACTTTCACAATCTCTCAGATGATCACTAAATTCTTGACCTAAGTATTCACCTCCATGATCTCATCGTAGAGGTTTAATACCTTTGCCAAATTGATTCTGTACTTCATTTTGGAACTCTTTGAAATTTTCAAAGATTCTGACTTATGCCTTATAAATAAGGCATAACCGTACCTTCTGAAAATATCAGTAAAGGTAATGAAGTACTGAAATTTTCTTCTAGCACTAGTGCTCATCGGCCCATATACATCCGTATGTATAAAGCCCAATAAGCCTCTGGCCCTTTCATTTTGTTCGTTCGCAACCTGTATCGACCGACATATCGTTTGTGTCGATCGATGCTACCTTTGCTGAAAGGGGCCTTCGTCATTTTACCCAATAAACAAGATTCACTTCACTCATTGTGATTCATAATCAGATGAGCCCAAAAGCCCATCACTATGGAGCTTCTGAATCTATTTCTCATTTACGTGGCCCAAAACGACAATGCCAGAGAGAAGTTTGATTCGTATCATTTGACTTGAATCTCTTGGTATTAATGTTATAGTTAGGCACATTCTGGTTTAGAACATAAAGTCCATTCTCTAATGGATTGCTACTATAAAATATATCACTGTAATCAAATGAATAACACTTATTCTTAATTTGAAAACTGATATCCTTCCATATCCAAACAAGGATTAGAAATAATCTTTCTGCTCATAGCAGGTACATAGTAGCAGTCTTAAGTTCAAAACATGCCATAAAAGGAAAAACAAATGAAATACTCCTACGGTTAATGCAGCAACTCTTGCTCCATTCCCACTCATAGGTCCACTTGTCCTTTCTCCATGGTCCTACTTTTGCTCAGGCCCTGCACATTTTCACAAAATATGAGTACCACAGCTGGTATCCAATACCCAATAAGTAGGATTATAAGAAGTAACATTTACTTCTATAACATAATACCTGAAGAAGAAGTCTCGTACGTCTTCTTCAGCTTCTCATAATCTTCCAAGAATTTATTGCAGTTTCTTTTCAAATGCCCATAACCATTACAATAACGGCACTTAACATCTTCAGAAGGACTGGTTTTAACCGTAGGAACATGGCCAGACTCGCTTGGATTCACAATCGAGCTCGTCTTGCCATCACCTTTGTTCTTACCAAGTTTCTTAAACTTATTACCCTTTTGTACCATAAGGACATTTGGGGTGTCCTTCTTGATGTTAGGTTCAGCAGTCTTAAGCATCCCATGCAATTCAGTCAACGTCTTCGTCAAGTTGTTCATGTTATAGTTCATAACAAATTGATCATAACTTGACGGCAGTGACTGAAGAATGATGTCAGTAGCCAACTCTTGGCTAATGGGACAGTCCAGTTTCCCCAGGTTATCAATATAACCCATCATCTTAATGACATGAGGACTAACTGGTTCGCCCTTTGGTAGCTTGCACTCAATCAGAGACCTTACCGTCTGGTATCTCTGAGTTCGTGCCTGCTCCTGAAACATACTTTTCAGGCTAGTGATCATCTCTTTTGGCGACTCCACGTACTCATATTGCTTCTGCAATTCCGAGTTCATGGTAGCCAACATGAGACAACTCACATCCACCGCATCATTAGAATGCTTATCCCAAGCATCCTTATCTGACTGCCAGGCATTGGCTCGATACTTCTTGGGGAGAACTTTCTCAAGGACATAGTCCTTTTTCTCCTGTTTGAGAACAATTCTCAAGTTCCGATACCATTCAAGAAAGTTGGATCCATTTAACTTGTCCTTCTCAAGGACGGATCGCAGGGAGAAATTGTTACGATGGTTTGAGCTAGACATAGCTGAAAAACAAGGGAGGTTTTAGTTATGATGTTCAAGAAATGAGAAGTCTTAACTATTAAGAAAACCCGCATTATATTCAAACAATGTTTCCTCAGATGAATATAATGATCCAAGATCCATACTTCACTAAACTTGAGTGAGCCACTGGCTATCACCCAAATTTAGCTATCTAGGTAAGCAACAACTTTGCTAGTTATATCCAATATAACTCTTGGTTGTGGATTGACATCTCATGCCCAATCCACCTGATGTCTCTAGGCCCAAAACGATTTTGATAGCCCAGTCAAGTAAACCAATCTCTTAAGTCATGTAATTGTTGACGCCTTGCACTGCAAGCCCATCAACACGATTACTTCCTGCCTTACTCATGTAATTGTGGATACCTTGCACTGCAAGCCTATCACTCAATGAAACGAGTCTTGACAGTTGACAAGATTGGAAAGACATCAAGTATCACTTGATATTTGATTGAGGAACAGAATCATTTAAAACGTTCAGTTTTATTATGTTTTAATTCTTCTAATTAATTGATATATCTTGCTTTTGGTTCTGTGGTTTCAGGTTCCATAACCTAAACCATCGAATCTGATGTCGACCGACACTACTATAGTGTTGATCGATACAGAATAACCAAAGCAATTTCGCGATAACCGATCAATCCAATTGATCCGGTTTTGAATACCGGTCAGCGTCGATCGATGCTACATTAGCATCGGTCGATGCCAACCTAATCCAACCAATCGCAATTAAACCATTCACAGTGTTCGACCATTATTAACCAAGCTCGATAACCGGTCCAATCCAATTGAACCGATTCATCAATATCGCAAGGTTTGTGTCGATCGATGCAACGCTTGTGTCGATCGACACTAGGCAAAAACTAAGGTTTATTCGGGTTTTCGCCCTGCATCGATCGATGCCGGATTGGCATCGATCGACACCATGCGAAAAACCCTAAATTTCATTCGGGTTTTCGCCCTGTGTCGATCGATGCCGGATTGGCAACGATCGACACCATGCGAAAAACCCTAAGACGTTTTTCGAACAAACCCTAAACTAGGTTTTTTCATGAAAACGAATTTTAGCAAGTTTGTATCAACCATACACAGATTCAGATTCAACTAATCTAATCAACATGCTACCGATTCAATGGAACCCTAAAGCTCTGATACCACTGAAGGAATTTCTAGCAGTTCCTAATCCAATTAGGCAACCCTGGTCTGAATTCCAAGCCTAGGATCTAGGGTTCATGTAATTGAATCTAGGGATCTCAGAATTACCTGTTGATTAGCAGCGGAAGATTTGCAGATAATCGAGATCTAGAGCGCCTCAAATGCTGCGCCTCTACTGGTATCCACACGCACACAAACTGAACAGGAGGGATGCTAGTGCCTATAGAGATCCAATCTCTAGAGAGGTTTCTATCTGTGTTCTGGTGGCTGTGAATTAGGTTAGGAACGAGTTTAGGTCGACCATATATCTTATATATGTCGGCTTAAACCACAACGGAATTAACCAACGATTAAACCGAATTAATCTGATTAATCCGCGAGTGCATCGATCGATGCACTCTCTGCAACGATCGATGCTGTCCCAGAACATTGATATCGAATGCATATCACATATGCATTCACTGGATCATTACATTAATGATCAACCTCGTCTTTAATGTCCAGTTTGCTTAGGTGTGTGACTCTGTAGGATCATATAACACTAGCAATGAGTTCTCAACTCATTGATCATAAGTGGCTTCTAGCAAAGCGTTATGACTACCTAGTGTTATGTGATTGTCTCATCTCGACTATACGACTTTCACTTAGAGCAAGTACAATAGATTTCAGGACATTCCCAACAGTTGAGCGTTCTATCCAACCACTTCTTCTGGCCGCACTTGAAAAGAGCGTGGAGCGTTTCTGTTCTAAGTGCATCAGATGCCTAAAAACAAAGTCCAAGTCACAGCCTTACGGTCTTTAAATGCCCTTACCAATTCCTAACATGCCTTGGATAGATATTTTTATGGGTTTCGTGTTAGGTTTACCTAAGATCAGGCACAAGGATTCAATATTCGTCGTGGTTGACTGATTCTCGAAGATGGCCCATTTCATACCATGCACCAAGACGAATGACGCGACTCAGAGGGCTGGCCTATTCTTCAGAGAAGTAATGCGACTGCACGGCCTACCCCGGACCATTGTCTCCGATCGAGATACGAATTTTCTGAGCCACTTCTGGAGGAAACTCGGGACTAAGTTTCTATTCTCTACGACATATCATTTGCAGACGGACAGCCAGACCGAGGTCGTCAACTGCACACTATCAGCCCTCTTACGGGCCACAGTCAGTAAAAACTTAAGTAACTGGTTAGATATTTCTTACATTGAATTTTCTTATAGTAATGCTAACCACTCTGCTACTAAGATTTCACCTTTTGAGATTGTGTATGGATTTAATCCGCAGACGCCCATAGATTTCAAGCCATTACCGCCACTGGAGTTCGCCAACCAATATGGAGAACGCAAGGCCAAGGCCATCAAGAAGCTGCACCAGAAGGTCAAGGACAATCTGGAGAAGAAGACTGCCCAATACAAACAACAAGCCGATAAGAGGAGGAAGGAGATCACCTTCAAGACCAGAGATTGGGTTTTTTACACATGCGACCCGAGAGGTTTCAAAACCAACGGAAATAAAAACTTGCACCAAGAGGAGACGGCCCTTTCCGAGTCCTGCAGAAGATCAACGACAACGCTTACAAACCCAAACTTCCAGGTGAGATGAACATTTCGTCGAGCTTTAATGTTTCTGATTTTCTCCTTTTTGTGCAGGTGATGCGGTCTGAAGACAGAAACTTCTCAAGAGGGTGGGAATGATGAGGACATCAGTTCGACCAAACCTGACCAGATCGACCAAGACGAACCATTCCCGGCCATGGTGAGCGCACCCTGGACCCGAGCCGGCCAGAAGAGACTCCCAGAGAAATTCAATCGAGCCATGGAGCATCTGATCCCCAGGAGCAGCATAGACAACATCACGGAGCACTTGGACCATTTGGATCATGATCAGCTGATATATCATGGTTTTTACCCATTTTATACCATGATATAGATGTGTTTTTAGTGTCTTTTGTGTTCGTTTAGAGTCTTTTACAAGTTTAATCAGGTTTGGAGCTAATTGGAGATATTCAGAGCATTTTGGGACTTTTGGGACGTTTTGGCCGAGAGCTCAACTCACTGTCCGATTTACTGATCAAGCATCGACCGACACACCTTGTGCATCGGTCGACACACTAGCGAGATGGGCCGTATGCGTCGGTTTAACAAGTTATGAAGATTTGCAAAGAGGCCCAGAATAGTTCCAGTATTTACACAGAAGCCCCAGCCGAGATTAGACCTATATAATTAAGTTTTTGGTGTTTAATTTACTAACGCTTTGATAATTAAGTGCAGAGGATTTTTAGAGCTTTTGGGGCTGATCTGAACCTTTACTTCATCTGTATTTGGAGAAGATTCGAACCCCCTTTATTCTTTATCTTCTATGCAATTTATTCATCATATGATTATGTTTTCATTATCTATGTCTGAGTAGATTCCTTGTTAGTTTTAGGGTTTCTCACATAGGATTTCATGACTTGCTAGACTTGTTTAATTCAGTCAAGGATTCATAACTATATATGTTCTTCAATCTAATTATGCTTAAAGCTAGTTCTAACCTGATCAATTAGAATCTAGATCTTAGGTTGCTAAATACGTCACGGAAGTGGGGTTTAGGAATCTGAACTGATTAGGTTGAGCAATTAAACTTCTCGCAAACGAAAGTTTGGTTTAGGATAATTGTGAACATATCAAACTTGGAATTAATGCTAGTTTAATCTGTAAGTTCTCGCAAACGAAAGTTTGGTTTGCTGCACTTAGACTTAGAGAATTATCGCAAAGGAATTTGGTTAATTCTATATCTGTGTTTTGAGTTCTAGAACTGTGCTTAATTAGATCCTTACTGAATGAACTGTCTGCTTGTCTGATTTCATGAGAACGCCCTAGACTTAGCGCTTTTAATAATTTGCTTTCACAACCAATAATCTCTGCTTTCTGTTTACTTTCTTGCATTGCTTTTAATTCAATCACATTGCTTTCTTCCTAGTTTAATTTTCTGTTCTTGAGCTATTGAATACGGAGTCCCTGTGGATTCGATACCTATATACTACGACTACTGAACTGTGCACTTGCAGTTAGATATAGGATAAAACTTACAACCGATCATCAGCCCATCTTGGACCAGCTAGCCCAGAGGATGTCCGAGATGGTCCAAATGTTCACACCAGGATCGTCCATCTGGCCATTACTTAGGATCGACGATGCATCATTGATATTCACCATAGGTGTAATACCCTGTATTCAAAAATATGTTCAACGGGCAGAAGAAAAGTCAACAGGGACAAAATTGTAATTTTGCCAAACCCGGGGGCAAAATGGTAATTTTGCCAAAGTTCGAGACGGAAGCCGAGATGGGCCAAATGTTTTAGTTTTACAACCTAAAGAACATTTACAAGACTAGAATTGGAAGAAACGGAGCACAAACAGGTTTTTTGGCTTGTCGGGATTGGAAACCGATTAAACCGAGAAAACTTCTGAAATTCATAACCGGAGCTATAGAACTCCAAATGAGGTAATTCAACTTTCTAAATTCATCTAAAATCAAGGAGAATCATTTTTTGGAAGTTTGGGGATTTAGGGGAACAAGGAAGGATTTTATAAAAAGTCAAACGCAAAACCGAAGAAATCGAGACAACGGGAGAAGACGGGTTAAGGGCGGTTTAGTTCGGTTTGGGGAAGGGATTTTTGCTTATAATGAGCTCTGAATGGCCAAGTGTCAACAGTAGAAAGGTGCCACCTTATTTCTTCACATGCAAAACTGTTTGGATACATGAATCTTTGGTTTGCATGGTATCGTCAATCAAATCAAACTATTTGCTCATTCTTTACCTCTCTCTAGCCATACTCACGCCTCCCTCTCTCTCTATTCATCCACATTCATGTCACTTATCCAAAGAAACCCAGAAACCTTTGAAGATTCAAAAGAAACCAAGAACATCTTCAAAGTGTTCTTCATGACTTGAAGAAGAAGAAATCCCATAACTTTTTCATTTCAAACCCAAATCACCAAAGTCCAGTAGACTCCTCTCACTCTCCTCTAAAACCGCTAGACATCCACCACCGTCGCCGTCGCCGGAATATCGCTGGAGACGCCGTAAAAGGGGGCCGCCGGCTATGTCTTCTTCTCTTCTCTCTCTTTCCACCGGTTCTTGTCCTTTTGAAGCTACCAATGGCCAGATCTACTCCTTGTGATCATTTTGGTGGGTGGATCAGCTTCTAAGTCACCGGAAAAAGTGGTGAACCGGCCAGTCAACGCCTCGCCACTGGTGGTCAATGCCGGAAAGCCGCCAGAGAAAGCCCCTTAAGCCGCCATCTTCAAGCCGGTTATTCAGTGGTTGGTTCAGCATGGTTTGGTTCAAGATTGGGTCTGGTTTAGGCTTGGTTAAGCCACGGTCAACGGTGGGTTAAACCGGTCAATGATTTGACCTAAACCGGTTTAACCTAACCGGTTCAATTGAAGCCGGTTCAGTGGGTTGGTTCGATTGAAGTGGTTTAGTTGGTTCAGAGTGGTCAACCGGTTCAAGATTGGTCAAAGTCAAAGTCAACGGTCAACGGTCAGAGTCAACAGTCAACGCCGGTCAACGCGTTAACTCCGGCCAATTCTGATTCATCCGGTTATAGAGGTGTTCGAGAAAGCTTTGGGGTTCGTGTTCGTGTATTCGGGAGGTTCGGATTTCAGTTCGGAAGTCTCTGGATTCATACCGTGTCAGATCCGTTCATTCCGATCCATCACTGTGAGTCGGCTAAGAACTTAAATAGATAGAATCATATAGATTGGGAAATGAGAACCGTAGAGTTATGTATTTGCATACCCATATGTGAATTGAATGTGATTGAGAATTGAATGGACTGATTGACGATAGATCGGTTAGGGTTTTGAGATGCATGTTAGGATCGTAGGATTAAACGGATTAAACCTATTGTGTGCCGCTAGGTCGTTAGAGTTATTGATTGATGCATACATGTAGTCGTTGCATGATAGGGCCGTATATGCATATATATGTATTAAATGAACAATACTGAATAGACCTAAGTACGAGAATTGGGACGGAACGAAAAGACGGAATTAACCTAACAAACGTATAGAGTATGGAATGATGTCGAGACTAGGGTTAATTAAGGGTAAAGAGTAATCAATGAATTAAATAAGAGAAATATGAGACGTCGGGGAGTTTAGCAAGCTGCTAGCTCTAAACCGACGGATCAAGGAGTTATTAAAAGACATTTAAGGAAGGAGAAGTTGAGAAGTTGTTTAGAGTGTGATGAGCCATCTACGGATTATCAATCCGCTAATTCATGGTAGCGGACGTTAATGAGATATGAGCCGTCTACGGGTTAGCAATTTTCTAATCTAGCGTAGCGGACGTGAATGAGTTAAAAGACTCTAGAAACCTTAATAGGCTTGCATGTGTGGTGATTGTTCTATTTTGTTGTTGTGTGGTTGTTGTTGTTGAGATTTCTGTGCAGTCCTGTTAGATTGTCTCGGTGTTGGGCCGAGCGATCCTTGTGGACACTTAACCCGGTCACGGGGCCGGTTAAGTTCATAGTTGCTTATTCGTTACAGTGCCGAGTTAGGGTGAAGGTGTTGGCGTGTGTGTGTGTAGACTTGTGGGACATTGTGTTTAGATTGTTGTTGATTGATTGATTGTGTGATTGTTGCTAGAGTCCAAGCGAGTCTGCATATTTATATTTCTGCACTAGGGCTCTAAGGTGCGTTAGATCCTTCAAGTCTAGGTTTTGAATATGTTCCGGTACTTCCGACCCGATTGGATCCTCGGGTAGTTGCCTAATCGGATCATGTGCCTTCGGGTGGTGATTCCGGTTATGGTGTTAACCTACTGAGTGACGCCGGTAGGTGTGTGATTCGGAGAAAACGAGGTCATGTCCTAGTGCCGAATCGCATGGAAACTCAGGTTACCGTGGGGTAGTCCGAGTCACTGTGTATCGATGGGCTGAGAACAGTGTCCTAGGTCGTGAGACTTTGTGTTTACGTCTAGGATTCGTGGGTTAGTTACCATGTCGGTGACGGTGTAAACCTTGGAAGTTACCGAGATCGTAAGGGCCCGTCGTTGTGTTTGTATTGTTGGTATTGCGCGTAGATAGATCGAGTCTCAATCGAGAGCATGTGCCGCAGTGCTTACGATTTTCTCTAATCGCTTTCTCTTTCTTTTGGAAAGTGCTTGTGTATTGTGGGTTTGACACGACGTGGTAGTGCGTGATCGGCCGTTTGTTGGGTTGTTTGTTATTTTGGGGTTTTGGGCGGGGATCTGTAGATGATAGATAGAATAGAAGTCGTAGTGGGGAGCCGATTCGCTGGGTGATCTTAGATCGCTCATTAGACTCTTTTTGTGTTTTTCAGGTTTAGCAACGACAGACGCGGGAGGTCCTCAGTGTAGTTTCGGGATCGCTTGTGGCGGGGTTTTGATTCGATGATTTTGGGTTTTCCGTTGGTTCGGCTTTGGCGCCAATTTTGTATTGAGATTTGTTTGTTGTTCTTGATTATTGGCGAACTGTTTTGTAAAGACGGTTAAACGTTATGTAACGTTTGATTTACTCATAAATGAATATGCTTCTCTGATATTGTGTTTAGTCCGAACCGACAAAACTCACGGAAGTGGTGCAAGTTATGAAGCTTGGTACTACGGAAGTGAGGACAGCGGGGTCAAAGACGGGTCAGTGCGAGCCTTTGTCTCAAACCGATCTGTCTCTGGCTTCGTCTTGTGGCGAACTTTTCCTGTTTGACTTGCTCGGGTTTGACTTGGTCATGCTCTTGTTTGATTGTTGACCGGTCAGCTCGACAGTCAGCGGATAATGGGAAAGGGGCGTTACAATAGGTGTCGTTGATCCTTAGTCCGTGTCATCTCTGTGGACCAAAGGTTATACTCTTTTCCCTTGCAAGGTTTTATCCCACTGGGTTTTCTTTGTAAAATTTTTAATGACGTAACCCAAGGCCCGTTTCATTAGACAGGATTTTTGGCCCATGTAGCCAAGACCATCCCACACGCCTAAGGGGCTTTTACTTGTCTTTATTTTTCTGTTTTATTTCTTATAAGGCCTTAAGGTCCAATCCCTTTTAATTTTCCTTAGAGTTTTCGAAAACCAGGCTCTTATTAGCTAAACGTTTTGTACTTTTTAATTCACGTTATCATTGAAAGAAAAACCCTAAACTTGTCTGTTTGTGTGCGGCCGTGAACCTCATTGTGTGGCTTCCCCTTTTCTGTTCAGACCATCCTATTCCTGTTCAAGTTTCTCAATGAATCCATCTTCAAGTACCAGCAGAGAGTAACTTCAGTCCAGTTGTTCGTGCTCGATCTCTCTATCCGTTCAAAGCACCAAGGAGAGCGACCTCAGTCCAGCTTTGGAATCTCTGTCAGATCGGTTCATTGTTACCTTCCACCGAAGCTTATATCAAAAAGTTCTATCTGAGATCAGCGCAACTGATCAAAGATTACGAAGGTCGTTCTAACAAGCGAACTACAAGATAAGTGGGATGGAGAGCTCAACGAAAATGCTATAAAAGTAGTTTGAAGGCTTTAGTTTAATGGATCTTTTTCCACACACTATTCATTCATATACAAATAGTCATTTCCCCTGTAAACTTATCACCAAAACAGTTTTTCATATACGGCATATTGACCAATGCCGTAAAATACAAATAATTGTTGGCGTGGAGACATGTATAATATCGATTTTTGACTAATGTCATAAAATAAATGAACTACCTAAATATTTGATTTTACTACATAAACTTTTGAAATGTGGTTAATTAAATCAAAACTATAGACGGTTTTAATTTTGCGTTAACCATTGTTCGATGTGGATGACACTTAGAATACAATCTTTTTGTTAATTGGTAAGACTAAAACGATGTAATTTTGATATTTTATTAAAATTAAATAACATTTGTTTGAAACTACTTTATTTTTTAACAAACAATATTATATATAATACAAATAATTAGCAAAATAAACATAATCCTCATTAGAAGAATCAATGTCCTCGCTAGAGAATGCCGATCTTCAAATATCTTATGTTTCTGCATGGAATGACGACGATTTGAAAGTGGATCTCGGCGAATCTAACATGAATGAGCTTCAAATTTGTGGAGTCAAGTTTCTCGTAAATCTTGAAAGAAATGAAGAGATCAGAGCCCGAATCACTTTCTTTTTAAGATCGTCAATATTTTCTGTAAATATTTATATTATGAATAATACTGTGTACTATATTTGGAAAAATCTCAAGTAATTCAGTGGTCGGTAGATTTTTTTCAAACAAATATTATTTAGTTTCAATAAAATATCAAAATACATCGTTTTACGTAGTTTATAGTAAACAATTAACAAGTGTCATCCACGTTAACAATGGTTAACGCTAACGCAAAAGTAAATGCGTTTATAGGTTTGATTGATTTGACCATATTTCAAAATTTCATGTAGAAAATTCAAATATTTAGGTAGTTCTTGTATTTTATTGTTTTGGTGAAAAATCGATATTACACGTGTCATCCACTTCAACAGTTGTTAATGGAAAACTAACGCCATTTACAATTTTGATTAATTGACCACATTATAAAATATCATTTAGTAAATTCAAATATTTAGGTTTTTTGTGTTTTACGGCATTGGTCAATATGTCATATATGAAAAACTGTTTTGGTGATAATTTATAAAGGAAATAACTGTTTTCCCCTACGAGCTCATTGTAAAACTCTAGTTTGAAACCTCTTTGTAATATTTTCACTTAATACAAGATAATTACAAAACCTAGATTCATTTTATATAGTTCTTTGAAGCATCGTGTGACTTTTGAGGTGCTAGTCCATCGATATTTTTCCCATCCCAAATAATAAATTCCTAGTATGGATTTCCGGACCCACATTTTAGCGCCGTCTGTGGGGAGAGATCATAGTATCCTATGTTAAAAAGATCGGATAAAAGATCGGATAAAATATCTCGAAAAATGAAATGGGTACAGAACAAACAGAACTCGCGAGATCGGGCTCGAAGGACCTTCTTTTCACACACTTTTCATATACAAATTTCTCTACAAGCTCACTGTAAAACTCTCATTCGAGACCCCTTTGTAATCTTTTTCACTCAAGAAAATATAATTATGAAACCTAGATTCGTTTAAGATAACTTTTGAGGTGCTAGCCGTCGATATTTTCCCCATCTCATATCATAAACTCCTAGTGTAGATTTCCGGATCCACACTATTGACATCCATTCTATTTCAATAACCAAGTGTTGGAGGTGAGATTAGCACCTTCTCTAATATTCCAGCTCAACAAACAGATAAACCGGCAAACTTGAAGCTCATTAAGAAGGAAGTTGGCCCAAAGTCGCAAGAGCCGCTCGCAAAGGATTTCACAGATTCGCCGAATTTTGAAAAAGAAGGAGATTGAGACACATCTACGAAAAGACAGGAGAATATAAGAATATCCATATCTGACTCCACCAGAATTAGCGGAAAATCTAAAGTTTTGGCCTAATTCTAATGATATAAATAAACTTCTCATGCGAGGGAATATATAAACTCATTTACTCAAGAAGAGGATACATTCATTACGTCAATTCTCAAACACTTTTTTCTTGTACTTCACACACAATTAATAAAATGATAATGTTTTACGATCATTCTATTATTTGCCAAATTTTCTTCATCTTCACAAAATACTCAGAACCAACAAAGACTAATTACAAAATTAGTCTTTATGGAGGTTCACCTTCAACAAACTTCAATAAATGGCGCCATCTGTAGGATTAATTTCTTACTCAAGCGCTGTTTGACAATGACAGAATCATCACCATCACCCACCGCGAGAAGAACGAGAAACCGGAACCATGGATAACATAAGAAACGAAGGAGGAAGAACCCGGCTTGATGTATCATCGTAAGAAGAATGAACAAGTCTGGCTCGACACAACACCCACGGGAAGCCAAGTCACGTTCCACATGGCACCACCAGGCGATAAAAACCTCCTAAATCCGACTTTCATCAAAGGTCAAACACATGAGAACACAGCGGAAGGGGTAGCAAGATTCGTGGAAGAAGTAGCCGCTAACGCAAGGAAGAGGCATATACCAAAGGCGACAAAACCCGCAGCCAGAACCGGAGTACAAACCCCCTCCACAGAAAGAATATTCCAAGCACTCTTAAGTAACATATTTGAGATGAAGGATTTGGGTCTGGCTAGAATAATTTTTGGTATGGACATATTTCTAACACTATCTCATTATAGTTATATCAAGAAGATTCTAGAAGTGTATACAATGGTGGATTTAAAGAAAGTCTCTACATTTGTTGGAGCTCATTTCAATTTGTCATCTTAAAGGATGAAGAAGCAGAGACAGAGATGGATGATGTTCCATATTCAAATGTTATTAAGAGTTTCATGTATGCAATGATAAGAACAATGTGTGATTTGGCCTACGAAGTTGGGTTAGCCAGCATATACACGAGCAAGCCTAGTTTTGTTTATTGGAATGCAGTTAAGTGGATTATGAGATATTTGAAGTGTACACAAGATGTGAAGATAGTATTCAGAAGAATGACTAGTTCAAAGTTGAGGGATTTTATGAATCGGATTTTGCTTCATATTTGGAAAATATAAAATTAATCTTAAGGTATGTGTTTATTGTTGGATGTAACAAAATTTGCTGGAAGTCAGGGCTATAACAAGTGGTTTCACTAAGTGGAGTATATGGATCTTGTTGAAGCAGTCAAAGAAAGAGTGTGGATGAAGGGGTTAGTTGAAGCGTTCGAGTTCAAGCAAGAATCAGTTGATATTTGGGGTGATTCGCAAACTCTTCTCTACGTTGCAAAGAATATTGTCCATCATGAGAGGAAAAAACACGCAATCATGAAGATGTATTTTATCAGAGATATCATATCACAAGGTGATGTGAAGGTGTTTAAGATAGCGACTGCAAAGAACCTTGTAGATATGTTTTCCAGAGTCGTTGTTAAACACTAAGGTGTTTGAGCTTAGTGTTTGACGAGCTTGGCATTACACAAGTTCGAAAATGGTAAGAGCATGTAAGGTATTATTATTTTCAAGGTGGAGTTTGTTGTAACTTGGTGATGTAAATCATACTTATCAAGGCTTTAAACCGAGTTGTAAATATCTCTCTTCTCTGAAATTCAGAGGAAGTAAAACAAAAATGGTGATTAGTCAGTTGGCGCAGCTTAGCAAGCTAATGATTTCTTCATCGTCTACTTCGTTTCTTGCAAAATCGATATCCCGTTCGCTGCATAGTAGCTGCATCTGCGTAAGTACCAAAATCAGTGGCGGCTTCTCAAAATGAAAAAGCGATTTAATGTCTAAGCTGATGCAGTTGAGATGCTTTTCTCTCCCATGGAGTCTGTGTGGATTAATGTGGTTGGTGTCGACGGTGCTGGTAACAATGTCGTCAATCGGATGATTTCCAGTGGTTTACAGGTCGCCATTTTCAATCCTCGAAGAAATATACAGATGAACTTCATCCTTTGCTTCAATTGGTTATGAAAATTCCCAATTTTTTGGGTTTGGTTGTAGTGTTATAGTGGGTAATTGATTTCTTGACAGTGTTGATTTCTATGCGATAAACGCGGACTCTCAAGCTCTGTTGCAGTCTTTTGCAGATAACTCACTTCAAATTGGAGAGCTTTGAACATGTGGCTTTCGATAGTCTCTCCGCTTCTAGGAGAACAAGCTGCAGAAGAATCAAAAGATGCAATTGCTAATGCCCTTAAAGGATCATACCTTGTTTTCATTAATTACTGCTTGTATGAGTGATGGAACAAGCTCTGGTGTTGCACTTGTGGTAGCTCAGATATCCAAGGACGCCGGTTATTTGACCGGTGGTAATGTTACCTATATGTTCAGCTTCGAAGGGCGTAAAGATCTTTGCAAGTGAATGTGTTGACACCGTTTCTTGTTGAATTCGTGGTTTAAGTCTTAAGAGTCTTGTTATGGTTCCAGGCCTAATTTGTTTTTACTCTCTAGGCACTCAAAGCCATTGAAAATCTGCAGAAGAACGTCGACACCTTATCGTGATACCAAATGATTGTATGCTTGATATTTCTGATGAACATACACCTCTTCAAGTCGCTTTTCTTCTCGTAGATGATGTTTTACATCGATACACTTATCAGTTCTTTTGATCATACCGCAGATTATCAAAGACCAGCCAAGATTCAGTATATTTGTAAGAGTAATACTTATATTCACCTCTAGGGGTGCACCTTTTTTATTCAGCTCCCCTTCCCATAACCAATCAAAATGTCATGTCATATATCTTTAAATATAAAAAGAGGTAAAGTTAAACGGTGAAAATTGTAAAAAAAAAAAAAAAAATCATTAATGATGAATAAACGGCGTAGAAATACCAAATCTAGAGCTATAGTTGGTTAGAAGTGATTCGATTAAGATTCATTGTTTTTTGTAGCGGTGTTTTGTCTGATTTGTGAATCTTCTGTTTTCTTGTGCTAGTCATGGAGAGATCTGATTCTAGAGATTTCTACAACTTAGCTCATGCTTCATCAGGTCAGTTCATGTTTTCACGCTCTTTGTGTTTCATTCAATCGAGAGTAAGTGTTTGTTTTCTGATTCAGTTGCTAAGAATTGTCTTTCTTCAAATTTGATTTGATTTGCTTTTGAGTTGGGCAAATTTTACATTTTATGTCAATTAAAAGAGCAGAAGATCTATATGCTTAATAAGCTCCGTTTTCATTTTGAATTATATTGGAATCGATCTTGAATAATATAGAGGTTTAATGACGAGTAACTAATTTTCCTAGGGACATAGCTAAGCTCATGTGTTTCATGAAATTGAATCTTATTGTGTTGTGCAGACAATAGTAATAATAGTACACTCTTTGATGCATGTCAATATGAATTCTTTGGTGAAGTCTTGAAGAAGTTGAATTGAGACTGGATCTTATTGTGTTGTGCAGATAATAGTAATAATAACTTTTTCTTTGATGTAGCATTACTTGATGATTTTGATGTACCACCATTTTTCGTTTCAAGAAAACTCTTGTATCGGCCATGGCGTCCGACATTGTTGTTCCTTGGTCGTCCACAAGGTTTTTTCTTTTTATTCCACATGCATTTTGAACTTCTTTATCTTCTTCTTCTTCTTCCACAAGTTCAACATCTGAATATTGGAGCATCCATGCATTAGCTTTCACAAGTTCCTTTTTCTTTTCCTCCAATTTTTTTAAGCAATGCAAAGGCATATTCATCTGCACACAACGTCATTTCTATATCTTTAGCAGCAACATATGCAATGTCACGGAAAGTGGGACATATATGACTATATCGTTTCCCAATCGATAGCTTCGATGTTTGATTAGGTATCTCTGAATGATAATAAGATATGGTTCGTGCTTTTGCCTCTTTACTCCATCGATTCAGAATGTAGGTAGGTGGAATTCTTCTAACATCCTTCTTGGCCAACACTTTCAATGCATGACGACATAAGATTCCAGCAAAAGAAAACTTCATGCAACTACAATGTATTGTTTGGTTTGCAGCAACATACTCAACCAAATGATTTCTTCCTACACCACGAAAAGATACGTTGTATTCAGCACGGACCATCTCAGACTTATTGACCCTTTTGGCAACATAATCACCAATAGTTGTGTATTTCTTTTGGAACAAGGTAAACACTTCTGGTGTATACACTTCCACTGCATATTGCAACATCTCTACAGGAGCAGTTAATACGGGCGAGGTATGCATCATACTGAAGTCAGTAGTTAATTCTTTAAATCGACGATCATCCAACACTCTAACATAGTGTTCAAAGAAGCGCAACAAGTTATAACTGTGCTTCAAGTATTTCTTCAAAATAATATTCATACTTTCACTACGCTGTGTGCTCACCATATCTGCTGTAAAAGTTTGATGGCCATATACCACTGCCCATTTTTCTTTTACCTCAAACAAACTCTTCAACCATTTATTCTCTATCAAATTATGCTTCTTGAGCATATCATCCCATGCCAGTTTCCATTCCTCTTCCTCCTCATGGTCATATACACAATTCTCAAATTCCATGGCAAACTGGTCTGGTCCATGAAATACACGACTCAAATGTTTTGCAGCATTTTGGTAAATATGCCAAACACATAACCTATGTTTTGTTACAAGGAACACATGCACTATTGCATTTGCCATTCTTGCAGATTGGTCCGTAAGAATTGTTTTTGGTTTTTTCCCTGACATTACTATCAAAGTCTCAAAATCCACTTAAACGACTCAGTGGTTTCATCATATAAGAGAACAGCACCGAACACAACAATTTGCTTATGATGATTGACACCGACAAATGGAGCAAACGGTCTATCATATCCATTGGTCTTATAAGTTGTGTCAAAGTAAAAGACATCTCCAAACAGATTGTAATCACTTATAGACCGATCATCTTCCCAAAATATATTAGTGATCATATCGTCCTCATCAAGTTGTATCGAATAAAAAACGATGAATTATCCTCTTTCTTTTTCTGAAAGTATTCGGAAACTGCTCCAGCATCTACTTTTTCTATTTCTGACATTCGCTTTCGGTATATGTAATTGCGATAGTTTTTCTCCAAAAAACTCAGATGTGCTCGCCCCCCAACTTCCCTACTCATCATTTCGACGGTTGATGTTGCTGAAATTCTTGAGATCTTGGCATCATCAGCATGTTGTTTTTGAGAGACATAGACTACTCGATTGCCCTTCAGCAAATGCTTCATAGGTGTCTTCACTAAATCATGATTATGATTTGGATTGAAAGACACAATATTAAATCTTTCGGTACTCTGAAAGTAGCAAGTCATATGAGCTTTACAACCACACCTTGTGAATAGTTTTGAATAAGATTTATTGATGTTATGTTCCGTCCTAAACCCCTCTCTTGAGCATAGATAACGAATCCTTACTAGCATATTTTTTTTTCGACCTCCGTTGTTTCTTTATGTCAAAACCATGATTGCTTGCATATTTCTATAAGCTACATATGCACTCTCATCAGAACTAAACTCCATTCCAATACGGAGTTCATCTATCTTATCATTCTCATTGTTTGCTTCTAAAGCATCATCAACATCTTCTGTTTGAAGATAATCCTCTTTGTTGGCTATGTCTTCTTCTTCGAATTCACTGAGTGATGCTTCGTCTTCAGTGAGTGAATCATCTTCTTCCTTGGCTGAAAGCTCATGAACTTTTTTCATTTTCTTTGGTATCCATGGATGTAGCTTCAATATAAATATTCTGTTTTGTCTATAAAAAGAAAGTTACCAATTAAGTGTGTGAGAGAGAAACAATTTAAACACCTGTGAGCAAAAACTGATTTTACATGTGAACTAAATCTCGATATGCGTTAAAGCCCCTATTCTAATTTCTCTTTAAGAGTAATTATCATCTACTGCCTATAAGAAGACTTGGGACTAAATCTTATTTTAATCACACAAAAAGATACTCTAGAAAACTAAAATCTCCACTGTAGCTCCTATTAGATTTTTTTTATACAAGCGGAAAGAACTTGTTTTTTTTAAACCACTGAAATCAAATCTAGTTTTCTTGCTCAACAAGGATGTTCGGAGAGAAAATAATAGCATACATCTGTTCGTCGGTTTTTATATGATTGTATTTCCTGTGAGCCGCTTCCTATGATCAAAATTTAAGATAAATCTTAAAACAAGGGTAAAACGAAATCTTATTATTGCTTCTCACAACTGGTCTCTAAAGACAAAGCAAAAAATTCTTATATAGAGATTGTTAAGCTCACGATTACTAAAAGAATTAGGAAAACTAGGGTAAAAAAGAAGAACAAAAGAGAAAAGAAATTCATATCGTAATTAAGGAAATTAGAAAACATTAAACTAAGGCCCAAAAGAATGATTTTTTTTTTAAGTTTTCACCGTTAACTTTACCTTTTTTCATTTAACATATGTTTAAAGATATATGACATGACATTTTGATTGGTTATGGGAAGAGAAAGTGAATAAAAGAGTGCATCCCTAAGGGTGAATCTAAGTGTTACTCTATTTTTAACTTTTCTTTTGTTTCTCAGGTTTAGGAAAACGTAACTTTTCACCATTAGTGCATAACCGATAACAGAAATTACATATAGTTATACTATTTCATTCTTATTTTGTTCTCGAAATTATTTTCGTGCTAAACCCAAAATCGAAATTGAACCCAAAAATCCCGCTCTTTCTCTTGGTTTGCTTTCTCAATTTGGAAAAAAAACTTCAAAAAACTCTAAAATCTGAGGTAGATGGAAATTCAAAATTTTAAATAATCAAAACAATTCACATTAAAAATACACTTAATACATCGCGCCATTTATAAAATTAAAAAACAATTTATTGCATTTTCACATAGTTGTCTTTGGGTGTACAGTTGTACGCTAATTTTTATAGTTGTACTTTGGTGGTTTATATGTATTTATAGTTGGACCTTAAAACGGAATATTATGTTGTAGTTGGACACATGATTTTTCACTATTAATTACTATTTAGGAGGTTTTCATAACACAATTTTCACCAAATCATAGTTTTTTACATCTTTTGCATCTAAGAGAGTGACTAGTAAAAAATGTTTTTTTATACGGAAAGGAGTGTTTTATGTGAAATCAAAAATATATATTATGAAAATAATACTCTTAGTTTATTGATTTAAAATTATTTCTAGTTCAACATGTTTTTAGTTGTACGTAGTTGAACTTGGTGGTACAAATCCGACAATATACAAATACAAACACACAAATACATATATGTTCTTATCTACTTGGTAGTATAAATCCATCTATCGTAATCTTCCTGGGTATCTTATCTACTAACACCAAATAAGTTATCTCCTCCAAATATGAGGTCTTGAGTTATATTGTGTACACATGATTACTTTAAATTCATTCATGCTCTTCTGAATAACACATTCTATAGTCAAATTGTATGTTTGTGTTGCTTTTCTATATCGCCTCCAGGCGGTAAACAAGTACTTGATCCGCCGCTTCAGTCTGTAAATAGAATATAATGAAACTCAATTAAAATGATGTTATTTTGGTACAACTGTTCTGGTAAAAATAGTATTTTCGATTCAACTGGTACAACTGATATTTTGGTTCAACTCGTAAACTTCTAAGTGATACCAGATGTACTAATTGGACTAAATCCTCAGATTTGGAACATGAAATCGAGTTGATTATTGGATTCTAAGTTACCTAAGATTTAACACGATTCAGCACAAATAGATTCAAAATTACCAACGTCGACTTTAATACCAACCAAACAAGCATACCAATCAACCAATCTCTTCCCTAAAATCTAAAATTCCCCAAATTCTATTGATTTAGGAAAAATAACCTAACTCTTCCTTCGCTTCAGTAATGTGGGGGAGGAGAGAGGAGAAGAAACCGACAATGCATCAAAGGAGACGCAGGCGAAAGAATATCAGTGTTCTGAGCTCAGTGGAGAAGAGGAGGAGGCGTCGTTGGCTGGCGTCAATGGGATGAAGAGGTCTAGAAACCGACGGGAATGGGAGCTCACGGGAATGGATCGGATCTGAAAATTTCAAGTCACGTGAGGAAGAACTTTTTAATTACTATTTTTTAGACATTCCATTAAGGTTAAATTGAGAATTCCACCTTTAGAGTGATATGGAGATCATTGGATGGTATGGCAGATTAAAATTTTGGAGATTCTAGCATTTATAAATGGATCTCTAGTGCTTGATCCCAATATATAATTGATCACTATTGTAAAGAGAAAAAGCTTTCTTAAAATCGTGAAGAAGATATAGTATTGTTGCATCGTGCCAGACTCAGACATATCGATTCTCATTCTGAGATCTTGAAATGGTTAATTTCTCGTGTTCTTACTTACTATGCATTTATCATATTTTTATTTCATGTGTTATTCGTCCAAAATCGTTCTCGAGTATTAGATCTTTTTCTCTTTCAAATTTATCAATCGTGAGTGTTTGTGAGTTGAGACTGAGAGTCGTGTAAGGTTTGCATCCAGTAGTTATTCCGGTTTTGGTTCGATCAATTCATAACATCTCATTTCTTTTGTTAAACAGAATAAAACTCAAAGCATTACCTTCTTTATTTAACCCTAGTGCGAACAAGTATTTGAAAGGCCCAATTAGCTTTTGTGTTTTTTTTGCGTTAGTTGACATGTCTACTTCCTGCTATCTCTTGCCACCTTTTCCTACCGTCAAAAATTATTTATTGGCTTTGTGTCATCAATCATTACCGAATTCATTAAGAAAAGAGAAAAAGAGAAATTTATCCCGAAATATCAAACGATGGGAAGGGGGATCAAATTGTCCACTGCTCTTTTGACTCAAAGTTAAAGTTTGAAATGCTTTTGATATAATTTTTTTAATTCGGGTAAAGAAGTAAAAGAATGTATAACCATGAGACTTTCTGTTATTTACAATCCAAACCAGATGGAGGTTTGATTTATTGTCAATAGGGTTCCAATCCGCTATTTTCTTAGAGAACATGCACTGATATCCAAGTTATACTGCCATTCTTATCCAAATCATTATGATAGATTTGGTGGAACGTTTATTACAAAATATTTCGGAATGAAAAGAGCTACATATGAATAAGTTGAGAAGATGTTCCCAATACTGAAAGAGAAACGAAAGCTTTCTCGGGATCATTTGCAGATGACAGTCTTTTATAGAGAGTTTCTTCTTATAGAGAGTTTCTTCTTCAGAGTCGTAGA
This sequence comes from Orychophragmus violaceus, assembly GCA_030180135.1. NCBI lineage: Eukaryota > Viridiplantae > Streptophyta > Magnoliopsida > Brassicales > Brassicaceae > Orychophragmus > Orychophragmus violaceus. The sequence continues at coordinate 55,499,170 of CM058240.1, read as the reverse complement.
TGATCTTGACATGTGAAAAACGTTTGCGTGGGGAGTTTATCATTTGAAGAGAATATCAAAGACATCTTGCGGTTCATGGACCATTCCGAATGAGTAGTGCAGTCATCATATGTATTTCATGGTTGTATTGTTCTTTTGGAGGTAACAACGTTCGTGTACTAGTTTTTAGTTGTCTAACTTGGTACAACAAAGTTAATTGTATGAATTATCTTGTGTTTTAGCTTTTAGCATTTTTGGCCATTCAAGTTCTGAGGAACCATTTCCGAGAAAATGTTCAAGGTGCAGAGGATGAGCGTCTGCTTATGTGCAAGATGAGGTTAAAAAACCAGTGGTATGAGGAGTATTTGTGTTTCAGAAATAAATAATAAACTTGGCACAACGAAGGTTAGTAACAGATTACATATCATATTTATTATTCATGTATAATTGGGGTTGTTTTTAAATTATGTTTTCTTACATTTGCAGGAGATTCAAAGTGTATTGGAGCCATCTCCCATTAAGCTAGATATTTTAAGGAAAACCATGGATGTTGAGACTGGTTGGAATGATGAGGATGATCCTATCACTGATGGTTGGAAAAAGCTTCTAGTTAAAAAAAAAAACAATATGGTTTGAAGAGCTTTTCAACCAAGATGTGGCTGCTCGTGCATTTGAGACAAATGCAGATCTTTGTCATGTTATTTAGGATGCATCAAAGACACATGAGGCTGAGGATCATCCGAATGAGACTCTTGCTAGTAATGATCATGATTTGAAGTTACTCAAGGATGGATTATTTGACATAGAGTGTCGACTAGTGATGGTTTTTGATGATAGGTTTTAAGGAATTGACTGAGAAGGTTATGGCTTTGGTAGTAGATTATCAACTATGAAATCACATGTGAGTATATTAAGAGGTAGACTAGGTGGTGATGGACTAGATGGTTTAAGTTGTGATGGAATAGGTGTCGAAGGTGACAGTGTGAAGGAGAGTGAAAAGAAAAGTAAAGATAGTGATTATCAAGAGGGTGAGCATGATGCTCTAGATGAGGAGACTTTGGAGAAAGGTAAAGATGGTAATGATCTAAAAGGTGAGGGTGAAGGTCTAGGTAAATATGGTGATGACTAAGGTAAATATGGTGGTGATGGTGGGGAGGGTCTAGAGAATTTAGGAGAAGCAGAAGGTAAAGATGGTGGTGATATTGGGGATAAGGCAGTGACAAGTGAGGCTGGTGGTGCTAACAAGAAAGATAAAAGAAAAAGAAGAAAGGGTATAAAGAGAGGCAGTGAGAAGAAAGAGAAGAAAGGATCCTAGAAGAAAGAAGAAAGAAGGGGAAAAAGAGAACAGTATAACCAAATGAAGAAGCTCTTAAAAAAATGGTGAAGGTTATAAATAAGGGTAAGAAAGGGGCTACATTCGTGCATATGACTCCCGTGATTACGAGAGGGAAGAATGTGGAAACAAACCCAACTACAACTGCTAAGGAATCGACCCAACCAAACTAAAGTTTCCGATGTTATTCATTTTGGTGTAATCTAATAGAACTTATGATAACTTATGGATATTTTTTTTTACATGTCGGTTTGAATATTTTGGTTTGAACTTATGTTTCGTTTTGGTACCTATTATATGTGTAACACCCATCTCCCGGCGAACCGGAGACGCGGCATTAGAGCTCCCGTCGAACCGGTTTCGGTCCGACCGGGACGCCTTCTCAACTTGTCCCAGGAACCCGGCGCTTCCTTCGTATTCAAATCCACCAATGACGTCACACGATCGATCAATACCACATCCGAACCTGCAAGAAAACGGGGAAAGAGGACTGAGTAATTGTTTCAAACACAATTACCCAGCTAGGGCGGATTTAAGGAACCCGCGATCCTGGCTTACGCCACGCAATTACGAATTCTAGTCCTTACTCTAATATCATCTTGCAAACATCACCCGAAGGCTTCACCACACAATTCTAACGCTCAATCGTGCATACGAGCGCTCGGCTCACACTCATGAACACCTACCGGCTCTCGGCCACATACAGTGCATCTCTCGCATGGTACATCTCTCGTACCACCACACGGGAGGGCTCGCCAACACCCTCCTCCGATGATCAAGTACATCTCTCGTCCTACACGCAAAGCTCTAGCACAGTTCTACCACGCATATCCATCACGCACAATCAACGTTTTCGGTTTAAGCGATAACCTAGCATTCTACGTTCTTGCAATCAATCACATCAGCACTTTACTACTCCTACGCTACCTAGGAAAGACGGTATTAACAAAGGAATATCGTCCATAACTGAATAGAACAAGCAAGGGTCAAGACCGATCCTCACCTTGGCCAAATAAGGGCAATTTCGTAATTTAGGTACTTCATTATCCCGAACGGACGACAGATCTGGAAGAGGACGAAAAAGAAGTGAATTAGGCTTTCGTTTCGCTTAAATTGGACTTAGAATGAGCTAGTTATGATCAACTAAAAATGACCAGCCCAAACCAGCTAAACCGATCAAATCGAACTAAACCAGATTTGAAATTAAAATTGAAATTGGAGTTGGAATTGGGCTAAACCGGGAATTAAAATCAAACCGAACCAAACCGACTAAACCGAACCAACGGTCAACAGTCCGACCCGGTCAACGCCGATCCGACTTGGACAACGGTCTAACCGACCCGGTCAACGGAGGCGGCGGACGGCGGCGGAAGGCGGCGACTCTCGGCGGTGGGCGGCTCTGGTGACCAGCGACGGCGTGTGTGACTCCGGTGGCGGGTATATCTTACTTTCCGTTCTTCCAAGGGCGAGTGCGGGCGCGTCGTGACTCCTACAGGGGCGTGGTTGGTGGCTCCGGCTTCGTCTCGTCAAGAGAAACGTGATGGTTGTCTCAGATTTCCCAGATCCATCACGGATAAAAAGATATGGAGGTTTTAGTATTCGAGTTGGGGAAAATCATATCTGAAAACAGGTTTCCGGGATTACCTTCAATTCCAAACGATGGAGGAGCCCTAGATCTGATCTCTGGAGGCGGTGGCTGCGACGGAACGAGAGCAGGGCTTCGCCGGGAATCTCTTCTTTTTGGTTTCTCGATAGGTGGCTACTCCTATTTATAAGGAAAAAGGCTAGGGTTTTCAAGAAAGGAATTGGGCTTTTGGGCCTTGGAGTTGGGCTTTCTTCTTTTTAATCAAAATTTTTGGGCTGGTGGTTTGGGTATGTTACAATATGTTTCGGTATGAATATTTTGGTGTGAATATTTCGTTTTTGAATATATTTTGGAAGTAAGGGGGGGTTTTATAGGATATAACTAGTAAAACAATGAACAAATTTGACCAAAAAGACTTAGTTTTATCAAATTATGTCTTGTTATACCATCCCGATTATATCATGCAATTACTTATACAATATGAAAATAAAAGACTAAGAAGAAGACCAAGTGCAGTAGCCACCACGATCTTATATCTAAACCAAAATCACAGCTTCTCTCTTCGCAACGAGATTCTTGAGGCCACCTTCTCCTTCAACTGCCTGATTTCGTCATGGGCATGTTGAATATCATCAGTGTTGGGGAATCTTGTCTTCTCGCATAAATAAAAAAATCACCTTTCAAAGCCACCAAAACCTCGGTGAGTGCCTCATCCCACCACTTCCAAATATGGCACTCTCTATCACCTATATTTGAACATGTATATAACCTTCTTCATGGATTCAATTCTGGCTGAGAAGTATCAAGCAACGGCTTACGCCCGCAATAACTACAAATTCTCGGCATCCCCTCTTTAAGTTCATAAGCTATAGCTAACTGATTCCCACTACTAGAGCCAGACATCGAAAGTTGGCTATAGTTGTAATGACTCATCTCTGTAAACAAAAATCAGACAACCATATCGCAACTCACAAAATGACATACAACACAATTAAAAAATGAAATCGAAAATCAAACAGAAAAACAGGAGAGAGAGAGAGAGAGAGAGAGAGAGAGAGAGAGAGAGAGAGAGAGAGAGAGAGAGAGAGAGAGAGAGAGAGAGAGAGAGAGAGAGAGAGAGAGAGAGAGAGAGAGAGAGAGAGAGAGAGAGAGAGAGAGAGAGAGAGAGAGAGAGAGAGACCCGAAATGGGAGGTTTTTGGAAATAATGGAATATTTTTAAGATTTTGTGGGATGTGAATAATTTTGAAAAAGAAAAAAAGGGATTGGATTTTTAAATTTTATGCTTTGGACGGAATCAAAAATTTTGAAATACATTATAGTTTTATCAAGTTTCTAGTTTTACTAATTTTTTGGAGTTTTACTTCTGTCAATTTTTTTTATTTTATTGGTTATAATGTGACCTTAATTCAATTTTATTGGTTATACTAATGATTTTTTGGCTAATTAGGTTCATTATCAATATATTCATGCAATAATATATGAAAAAACATTATTTATGTGACTTTTGCAAATCTAGATGGTTAATATAAACATTTAACTCTTAAAAGTATATGATAAATCATTGTCAATTTAGAATTTTACAATAAATATCTTTTAAAATTATATAAGTGTCCAATTTGTTTAAACAATAGTTATCTCAGTTTATTAATTGTATTTTATTGTAATTGTTATATTTTAATTTTTTTAAGAAAATTGAATCTTGCAAACAAATCGTAGTTGAACCAATTATTAGATAGTTATACAATTCGTAGTTTTACCAAATTATTTAAAGTTACACAGACGCAAACAAATACAAAGTTTTGCAAATACAGACACAAACTAATCTTGGCTCAAATTCTCTTGGCTCCCACTCCCGCTCTAGAACCAGCTTTCCAAGTTCATGTTTGTCGCTCTCTTGCCCTTTCTTTGTCGCTCTCCAACGGATGAAAACCTAGTTTTTTAATTATTTCCTTTCTTTTCATATAACTCGGAGGTAAAGCGTACAATGTTTTGATACCTTCCGGAACAATCCACTCAGATGTATGTGGAACTGGAAAAAAATTCATTGAATACGCCAAAGCCCACAACTCTACCATGTAATAAGGCGAGCACAAACCATACAAATCTTTTAAGTCAATTGGCCTCATTTCATGCTTCATTAATTTAGTGGTAGCGGCTATTGCATGGACACATGGATACCTATCTATATCAAAGAGCTTGCAGCTGCATGTTATATATCTCAAATCCACCACATAAGCAATTATGTCGTTTCCAATGACATTGTATTCAAGCTCGATTGTGTTAGCTCAATCACCGTAAGTTTGGACGCAATCACACATCTATCGTGTAATTCATTCTCAACAAGAGGCACCAAATTTTATTCATTCTATCCATCAACAAATTATTTCCTCTTATTGTTAAACCACTCAGCCAATTTTGCAAAAATTGCATCGATCATATGTAATAAATGATATTCCTTACCTTCTTAAAAACTAAATTCATAGACTCTACACAATTAGAGGTGTTTATGTTGTACCTTGCACAGGGAAAATAACATTTTGCCTATTTTTCTCTTCTACACTTTTGTCAAGATATGCAGCTGCAGAAGGATACATGTTCCTAAAATCACCATATTATTGTAGGAATTCACTCTGTATATACTAGAGCAATTTCCCTAATTTTTTCTAACTTCATCTTTACTCATGTGTCAAATTGATCATCTTATATTATGGGACGAAAGATAGATGTAATACCCATGTTGCAAGCTCGGGTACACCTCAGTTATTTCCTTGATGAGACTTGCATTCCTGTCAGTAGTAAACACCAAGTCAGGACCATCCGGTATAATGGTTTTCAGCGTATTGAAAAACGCCTCCAACTATCATCTTTTTCACGATCAACTATAGAAAAAGCAATAGGGATAATGGTGATGATTCAGATCCTGCAATGTGTCAAAAATTAGAACACCTCCATATACAGTCTTAATGAAAGTTTCATCAACAACGGTCACTTTCCTCATCGTATGAAACCCTTCAATAGAAGCTCCCAAAGCCATAAATAGGTACTTGAACCTTCATGTTTTTATACCAGGATTCACCGTCTCCAACATATACAAATAACAATGCAAGATCTTGAAACGTTCATCTGGACTACTGTTGGTGCTGGATTTCCCTCTAGGAAATCCGGCCCATTGACAAACAAAATAAGGGCCCATAATCATGAGCCCAATCCATAATCAAGACAAAGAGCTCGACTGTCACCTATTCTGGGCCCGTACGACAAAGATCTGGCCAAAGCCCAGAAGACGCCGAAATATGAGGCGATCGAGCTCGAGCTCGGTAGGAGACGACGTAAAGGAAGAACGATATGGTCTTCGTCGGTTCAACCGATTCCCACGAATCTCGGAGATCGTTATCACGGCGAGGCCGAAAGATAGAAACAAGGAGAACAAAGTCGAGGACTATTTAAAGAAGAAGTGGCGATTCTTTCAAGACATTCCAACCCTAATCAAGAACACTTCGACTAGATAGCTCAATTATCATACTTTGTACTCTCTATTCGATTGTGTTTGTTCTATCTCGACGATCAATCTCAATAACGTCTTTGATTCATAGGAAATCTATATCATCTTTATATCCAAAAGTCCAAATCCACGATTACAAATCCTTGGTGTGAATCTCTGATCTCACATTTGGCGCCGTCTGTGGGGACTATCTATAGTTTTTCCTGTCTTAAGAATCAGATCCTAGATTCGATAAATCGAGATGAATCCTTATCAATCTGGCTCTCCCAGCGCCACACCACCAGTCGACCACCCTCAAACGGTTGACGATGTTCCTCAGAACACCACCGGGGTAAGAACCATGGGTCAGACTGATGGCGTGTTCACGAGCTCTGCCTGAGTCTCCACGACTTCGTCATCAGCCAACTCAGTCGCTCAAACGATCGCGACGAGCCAGACTCCGACAAATGTTTGGTCAGGAACTAACGATCCGAGCAGGAACTGGGTATGGATGAGAAACGATCCAACTTCTTCCCTTGCTCCAGGAGGCGGATCTGGAACGCTCAAGCCTAACTCGCCACTGCCTCCTGCTCCACAGCGACAAAGCCTGGACGACCTCACTGAAATCCGTTCAATGTTGAACATGTTGGTAAACCTAACGAGAAGCAACGAGGCAAACGCACAGGCCCAAGAGATCGCAAATCGTTCTCTGGCCGCGCAGCTCGATGAACAGGAACGGCGCATTAACGCCCGTCTTGAAGAGCTCGATAGCCAAAACCAGGTAGGTAGATCAATGCGCGATCCGCGACCCCCCATAAGTCCTCCACCGCGAACACGCTTGGACTTCTCCCACGTGGTAACACCCCCTGGAACGTCGGAAAATTTCGCCAGCACGTCGAATAGCGGTTTCCGCCCTATGACGACCCCTACTGCGACATCGACTCCATTCAGTTCGAGTTCTATAGTCACAGATCCAACCGGATAGGGAAACCGACCATTGCCCGGAAAACCACCTTTCCCGAGTAATTCCAGTAACCAACCGAGGCAACTAGGAGGCTCTGCTTTCGCCTCGAGCTCGGGGTACCCTATCGGATCAAATCTGATACAATTCCAAGCGCCACAGATCGACCAGACAAGACCGATTCCAACAATCGATCTTCTCGACCCGGTTTTCCCGGAACAAACGTCGAATCTGGCACAAGCACAGTTCACGCCTATAGCAGGCGACGAACATGATATGCTAAGACAATACATCGAGCAGGATAAAGCCCAATTCGTCAGTCTGAGCTCGAAAGTTCACATGGCAACGAGCGCGGCACCCGACATTGATCGAGTGATCGAAGAAACACGACAAACGCCATTCACAGACCGGATCGCCTTCGCAAGAATCCGGGAAATCAAGAAAATGAAATTTCCGGAATTTTCTGGAAAATCAGACCGAAAGCCCATATCAAGGCATTCCGACTAGCAATGTCAAGGGTATACCTCGCTGACGAGGAGAGAGAGCCGGCTTTCTGCAGACTCTTCGCCGAAAACCAATCGGGCTCTGCCCTAGAATGGTTCGCCGGACTGGAAGAGAGATAAATCGATAATTATCGAGGTAAAGACTACCGAGGCAGCTTTATTCGGCGTCTCTCAAAAACCCAACAAGACACTTCGCTCGTACATTGACCGATTTAAGGAAATAATATCCAATATTGCAAACCCACGCGACGAAGTAGCTATAGAAGCACTAAGACGTGGACTGTGGTACTCCACCAGATTCCGTGAGGAAATAACAGTCCGCGAACCTCAAACACTCGATGAGGCCCTTCATCGCGCATCGGCCTTTGCTCGCCTCGAGGACGAAACCACGGCCCTCAGAGAAAAGCACCGAAAGGAAAAGAACTCGTCAGGCTCACAGAACTCAAACTCAAAAAAGGATTCCCGTAAATCTGGAAACGTTAATGCAGTCGAGAGCCCGAAGAGCTAGAGGAAATTCGAGTTCGACAAGGATAAATTCTGTGACTTTCACAACAAAAAAGGACACTCGACCGAAGAGTGTTATACTCGAGCTAAAGCCGAGGCTCAAAAACGAGAGTCCGAAAACAACCAAGAATCAGAAGTCGAGGAGGAAACTCCATCTCGCAAAAAGGAAAGTAAATAGACCAAAGAGTCGAACACCAAAAAGCCTTTTCAGAACATACGAGAATGGTCTAAGGAGTCGGAATCTCCCGAAGCCCTCCCTCAAGGGTCGCGAAAGCGAGTTGAAGTCATTCTCGGCGAACTCAGCTTATGTGGCACCCCAGGAGGCTCGGCGCTATCCCCGCCTCCAGCTCCTATTAAGAGTTTACGCTCACGAATCAATCTCCCTCGTCTCTGCGGGGGGGAGGGGGGGTGTACGCGCCATACCCCCTAAACGAGTTGACTTTATCTTCGGTGGCTCCAAACTATGCCGAGACTCGGTCAATTCAATCAAAGCTCTTCAAAGAAGAGTCGAGACCGACAAAAGGGAGAAAATCCCAATGTTAGGTCCAGACCATGAAATCACTTTCCACGAGAGCCAGACAAAAAATCTGGACAAACCACACGATGATGCACTCCTCGTTTGCTTAGTAAACGGAGATGTCGAACTCTCGAGGATAATGATCGACACATGAAGTTCGGTGGATGTCCTCATTTACGACGCATTCAAAAAAATGGAGTTCAACGACTCCGAGATCGTCGAGGAACAGTTACCGTTGGTAGGGTTCGCTGGTGAAACAACATATTCAATGGGCTCTGTCTTCGCCCCAATAATAGCTGGAGGAGTTCGAAGAATGACAGAGTTCGTCGTAGTAGATCGACCAGCTCCCTACAACGCAATTGTAGGTCGACCTTGGATATACGACATGAAAACTGTACCATCAACCTACCATCAATGCGTAAAATTTCCAACTCCGAAAGGGGTAAAAACCATTTACGAAAGTCAAAAGATTTCCCGCAATTGCTATATGAACGGGTACAAGCAGATTGAGAAATCCCACGCGTAGCAATTACAGAAAGAGGAAGAGCTCGCCACCATGCAAACCAAAAGGTCGAACGACCCAAGCCAAAAAGGACCTCCAAAGGACCTCACATCTCAACTTTGTATAGACGACGCTCATCCCGAAAGACTTGTCGGCATCGGAATTGACCTATCGGAGTCAGTCAAAAACGAATTGATCTCTTTTCTTAAACAGAACGTCGGCTCCTTTTCCTGGTCCTCAGCAGACATGAAAGGGATCAACATCGACGTAACCAGCCATGAGCTGAATGTCGACCCAACTTATAAACCGGCAAGACAAAAACGTCAAAAACCTGGCCCGGAACGAGCTCAAGCCGTCAACGACGAGGTCGATCGATTACTGAAAATCGGATCGATCTGAGAGGTGAAGTACCCCGATTGGCTTGTGAACCCCGTAGTGGTCAAGAAAAAGAATGGGAAGTGGAGAGTCTGCGTAGACTTTACAGACCTCAACAAAGCATGTCCAAAAGACAGCTTCCCACTCCCACACATCGACCGACTGGTCGAAGCCACCGCCGGACATCAACTACTGTCCTTCATGGATGCCTTCTCGGGGTACAACCAAATACTAATGAACCCCGAGGACTAAGAAAATACTTCGTTCATAACTGATCGAGGCACGTACTGCTACAAAGTCATGCCTTTCGGACTAAAAAAATGCAGGAGCAACTTACCAACGTCTCGTCAACAAGATGTTTTCAGGACTCCTGGGTAAAACCATGGAAGTCTACATCGACGATATGCTGGTAAAATCTTCTAGGTACGAGGATCATATCCCCCAACTAAAAGAATGCTTCATCATTCTCAATAAATACGGGATGAAAATCAACCCAGCGAAGTGCACATTCGGGGTCCCATCAGGAGAATTCTTTGGTTACTTAGTAACCGAAAGAGGGATCGAAGTGAATCCTAAACAGATCGCAACGTTTATGGAGATGAAATCTCCCAAAAAAACGCGAGAGGTCCAACGTCTGACTTGCAAAATAGCTGCCTTGAACCGCTTCATCTCAAGGTCGACCGATAAATGTCTACCCTTCTACTACTTGCTCAAAGCGAACAAAAAGTTCCTTTGGGACGAAAAGTGTGAAGAAGCGTTCACCCAGCTCAAATCTTATCTAAGCGAACCACCTATACTGGCGAAACCAGTAGAAGGGGAACCCCTCTACCTCTACCTAGCTGTCTCTACGGCAGCAGTAAGTGGAGTCCTGGTTCGCGAGGAACAAAACAAACAACGGCCGGTGTATTACATCAGTAAGACCTTAATCGATGCTGAAACCAGATACCCCGCGATGGAAAAACTTGCTTTAGCATTGGTCACATCGGCTGAGAACCATCCTTCACAGTCCAAGCCAGTCAGGTCGACTAGTCAAATGGGCTATCGAACTTAGCGAGTACGACATCGAGTTTAAGGCTCGGACGTGCTTAAAAGCGCAAGTACTGGTTGACTTCATAATTGAACTCCCTCCAACCAATTTGTCGACCCAGCTTCCGCCAAGAGATGGAAACTCCATGTCGATGGAGCTTCCTCGAGGCAAGGATGCGGGGTCGGAGTAAAACTGGTCTCCTCTACGGGAGAAGTATTAGAACAGTCATTCAGGCTAGGCTTCGTCGCATCGAATAACGAAGCAGAATACGAAGTGTTAATAGCCGGGCTCAGAATAGCAATAGCGATAGGAGCCAGGGAAGTAGACGCTTTCAGTGATTCCCAACTGGTCACGAGCCAATACCACGGCGACTACGAGGCCAAAGATGAACGAATGGAAGCATACATGCGGGTAGTCCATACCCTCGCCGACCAGATCAAATTCTTTGATCTAACACGGATCCCGCGAGGGGAAAACACCGTAGCCGATGCCCTGGCCGCGTTGGCATCGACATCAGATCCTAACCTCAAAAGGATCATACCAGTCGAGGGGATCGAAAAACCAAGTATCGACATAGCCCTGAAAGCTCTATCCTTGAAAGAGGACAAACCTACCAAAAAGGACAACGTCAAAAACCAGGAACAGCCCGAGGATACTAGTCGCGACATCGTCGATATCGATGATAATCTTGACCCAAGAAATGCCGTGTACGTCGCGAATGTTCCTGATGGGCCAATCCAAACTGCATCCACTAGTCAGGGATCCGAGCCGGACGATGAAAAAGATTGGAGAACTCCGATCATTCAATACATAACAAACGGAGAAATCCCTGACGATAAATGGGAAGCACGAAAACTCAAAACACAGAGTGCGAGGTATTGTGTCACGCAATGAGAGCTTTTTAAGAGAAGTCTCTCTGGACCTTACCTCATATGCCTCGATAAGAAGCAACCCCGAGCCGTGATCATGCAGGCCCATGACGGATCATGCGGAAGTCATTCCGGAGGACGAGCTCTAGCCATACGAATCAAAAGGCAAGGCTATTTCTGGCCAACAATGGCCGCCGAATGCGAATCTTTTTCCAGTAAATGCGACAAATGCCAAAAGCACGCCCCGATTATCCACCAACCATCGGAGAAACTCCCCTCGATCTCCTCACCATACCCATTCATGCGATGGGGAATGGATATCGTGGGACCTTTAGTCGCATCCGTAAAAAAGAAAGCTACGCACCTATTGGTAATGACAGATTACTTCACCAAATGGATCGAAGCAGAATCGTACCAAAAGATTAGATTAAAGACGTTCACATTAAGGAGTACGTCTGGCGAAACATCATTTTCCGACATGGACTACCCCACGAGATCGTCACCGAAAAAGGATCTCAGTTCATATCAAACACGTTCAAAGAGTTCTATAGAACCTGGAACATAAAGCTGACTTACTCAACGCCTCGTTATCCTCAAGAAAACGGACTGGCATAAGCAGCTAACAAATCGATCATGAACAGCCTTAAGAAAAGACTTAATGAGTGCGAAACAAGCTGGAGCGACGAGCTCCCAGCCGTACTCTGGGCTTACCGGACTACCCCCCGTAAATCCACTAGCGAGACTCCCTTCTCGCTAGCTTATGGAATCGAGGCGGTAGTACCAGCCGAAATCCTCGTGTCAAGCATCCGCAAAGAAGAATTCCCACGTCAAGAGGAGCTTAACAACGAGATGATACCAGATGAGCTCGATCTCGTCGACGAAAGGAGAAACCTCGCACTAGCCCGAATCCAGAACTACCAACAAGTCGCAGCTCGCTACTATGATTCCAGAATTAAAACTCGAAGGTTTCAAGTAGGGGAGCTCGTCTTACGAAAAGTGTTCGGCCATAAAAAGGAAGAACACGCTGGAAAGTTAGGAGAAAAGTAGGAAGATCCTTACCAGGTCACTGATGTTGTGAAGGACGGGGTTTACCGACTCAAGTCGGTGGACACCCAGAAACCTGAACTACGACCCTGGAATATCATCAACCTCAAAAAGTACTTTCACTGAGAGTACACCCCATAATCGAACTACGAAATGGATTGATCCCCATAAAAGGGTACGTAGGCAGCTCGATCTCGAGCGCAGCAGCCCCCCCCCCCCCCAACACAAAGCTCTTACCGAGCTCGACAACTTCAAACGAAGTCATACTAGCTTATCTTTGTGAAATCAAAATAAGTTTCTCGATCTCTTTCCATTGTAAAAGTTAGAGTTGTCGCGAAATACTTCGCCTTTACATTTTACCAAGTGATATGAAATTATCTCTTCAAAAACAAGTGATATGAAATTAACTCTTCAAAAACAAGTGATATGAAATTATCTCTTCAAAAGCAAGTGATATGAAAATATCTCTTCAAAAACAAGCGATCTGAAATGATCCATTTGATATCGAACGAACTGAAATGGTCATCCCAAAATAAGCGATCTGAAACGGTTTCTTCAAACCAGAACGATCTGAAATGGTCCTTCAAAAACTTAAAATTCTTCCAACCTTATACAGATTAGAAGAATTGGGGGGACTACCCTTCCCCTTAAGCAAAGTAACGAGGTCGAATCTACATCAAGACAGATTAAACGAGACAGTTACTCATACAAAGTGATCTTCGCGGATACTCAAAATGAATCTATGTAAGTTTACTTCGATTCATCATATACTTAAACGTATTTCATTTCAATTCGACGCCAAGCTCGAACTTTACATCTTAAAAGAGTTGTGCCTCGAACAAATTTTGAGGAGGAGCTCGAGCTCAAATACAATCGACTTAAAAGTTCGTAGAGAACTCCCTAAGGCAATTCAAGCCAAATTATTTATTCGACCCCTCTTCAGAGGATCGAGCTGTCATAACGGCCAATTCTATGCTAAGGCATTAAACAGTCAAATCTATGCTAAGGCACGAAAGATTGAAAAACAATTCATATAAAAAAAAGAGACTTAACATCCTCAAGTTCGCAAAAGCCCAATAAAGGGCAACACCAAAAGCGAATAAAAAAAAGCCCCATCGGGAAACGAAAGTCTGAAAAAGGAATTAAAGCCCCTCAGGGCAACAACAAATACAGTTTATCAGAACTGCTTGGAAGGAGAGGAAGCCTCGTCTTGATTCTTCGTGCGGTCGCGCGGTCGCCCCTTCCTCCCCGAGCTAACCCTCGACCTCATCGCTAACTCGTGAGCTAACTCTAGTCGGCATGTTCGTGTTGGGATTATGTCCTGAAATCACATTGTACTCACTCTAGAGGTAGTTGTATTGTCGAGATCGGACAATTCATGTGATACTGGGTAATCATAATGTTTTGCTATAAACCACTTATGACAAATGAGTTGTAACTCATTTCCAGTATCGTGTGAACCTACAGGGTCACACACCTAAGCAAGTTGGACATAGTCCATATGGGATTGATCATTGGCATATGATCTGATCGATGTGTATTGGATATACATCGAATATAAGTTTCAAAGAGGTGTATCGATCGACACCATTGGGTGCGTCGGTCGATACAGGACGTGTGTCGATCGACACCACTAAGTGTGTCGGTCGACACAAAGGCGAAACCGAGACTGATGTTTCGGTTCACTTTAAGGTCGATATATAAACACGTTTTGTACATTCGACCTAGCTGATAGATTGAGAGCGCCGCCCATAGTGTTTTTCTCAGAGAGAAAACACAGAAACCTCAAGAAACTGAGTTCCCAGGAGATCTGAGCCCCGGTACTAGCATCCCGGCAGATTCCAGCTTGTGTGCGTGTGGACTACGATAGAGGCGCAACGATTGGGGCGCTCCTAAGATCTCGTTTATCTGACCATCTTCCGCTGCCAAATCTCCAGGTAAACAGAGATCAGATCCTTGATTCGATTAACTAGACCCTAGATCCTAGGCTATCTGGAACTCGCGAGAATTCTGAATCTGGTAGAATTGGCTCCCAAGTTCCTTCAGTGGTATCAGAGCCTTAGGGTTTTATCATTGAATCGAGCCTGTTAAACGAATTTGATGATTTAGATTCGCAAACTAGGTTGTTTGAATTAGAACAGGTGAGATCGATTTGATCGATCTGCGATTCTGTGTTTTTGCACAGTGTCGATCGACACACTGGGTGTGTCGGTCGACACAAGGTGGCGAAATCGACAGATTCGGCGGCTAGGGTTTTTCGCGAAGAAAAACCGAAGGCCTTCTGTGTCGATCGACATAAGTTGTGTATCGGTCGACACAGAACAAATTCGGTCGAGTATCGATCGACACAGGTTAGTGTCGGTCGACACAGACCAAGCGAATGGTTAATCGGTTCAATTGGATTGGACCAGTTATCATGCTTGGTTAAGTCCGAATTGATCGGTTTAAATTGGATGAATTGGTTTAATTGGATTAAACTGATTATCTCAGTTAGCATAAACCGATGGGTAAAATCAGTTTGATTGGATAAGTCGGTTCAATTGAATTAGACCGGTTATCGCAATTAGTTGAAACTGATTAAAACGGTTTAAATTGGATAAATTGGTTCAATTGGTATGAACTGATTATCCCAATTAGTATAAACCGATTGGTAAAGATCAGTTTGATCAGATAAGTCGGTTCAATTGGATTGAACCGGTTATCAAAACTATCTTCGGTTTAGGTCATTGTCGACCGTCACACATGGGTTGTGTCGATCGACATGACCGATTCGATGAACCGGGTTAATTGAATTAACCGGTTATCAAAGTCCGGTTTTGTTTGGTGGTGTCGATCGACAGACAGAGTCTGCGTCGATCGACACATTATTCAAAATTCTGGTTATTGAACCTTGAATTTGCAGGAACCAAACTAGACTTAAACATTGATCAAAGATTAGCTTCAATGTGGTCAACTGTCAAGACTCGTTTCGTTGTGTGATGGTCTAGCCAAGAGCTCGGTGTCCACAATTACGTGAGTAAGGCAGGTAGTAATGTTGATGGACTTGCAGTGCTAAACATCAACAATTACATGACCTAAGAAATTGATTTGCTAAACTTTTGGGTTTAGTTTCCTCAACTAAATATCAAGTGACCTTGATGTCTTGCCCAATCTTGTCTACTGTCAAGACTTGTTTCGTTTGTTGGATAGTCTTGGAGTCCTTGGTATCCACTGCTACATGAGTAAGACAGGTGATCATTGATAGACTTGCAGTGCGACTGTCAATGATCACTGGACTGAAGAGATTTCTTTACTTGACTGAGCCATCAGAAGTTCTGGGCTCAGAGACATCAGAGTGGATAAGGCATAGTTTGTCTCATCCACAACCAAGAGTTGTACTGAGTGCAATTAGCAATGATTTGCTTACCTAGATAACTAAAGTTTGGGTGATGGCGAGTCGCCCACTCAAATTTTGGTGAAGTATGGATCTTGGACCATTATGTTCATAGAGGAAGCATTGTATGAATATAATGCGAGTTTTCTTATTAGATAAGATTTCTCTTCATATACATAACTAAATCTTTGTTTTTCTTGGATTTCAGCTTATGTCTGTGACTACTTTCTCGTTGCGATCCGTCCTTGAGAAGGACAAGTTAAATGGATCCAACTTCCTGGATTGGTATCGGAATCTGAGATTCATTCTCAAGCAGGAGAGCAAGGACTATGTCCTTGAAAAGGCTCTTCCAGAAAGGCTTGAGACCAATCGCTCGAATGCAGCATATAATGCTTGGAATAAGCATTATATTGATGTGGTAGACGTGAGTGGTCTGATGTTGGCTACTATGAACTCGGACTTGAAGAGTCAATACGAGAACATGGAGTCGCCAATAGAGATGATCACCAGCCTGAAACTGAAGTTTCAGGATCTGGCACGAGTTGAGAGATTCCAGATGGTGAAGTCTCTCACTGGGTGCAAGCTACCAAAGGATGCTCCAGTAAGTCCTCATGTCATTAAACTGATGGGTTACGTTGATAACCTGGGGAGACTGGGATGTCCTGTCAGCTTAGAGTTGGCTACTAACATCATTCTGCAGTCACTACCGTCTAGCTATGACAAGTTCGTTAAGAACTACATCAAGAAAGGCTTGACGAAGACGTTGACTGAGCTGCATGGCATGCTCAAGGCAGCAGAGCAAAACATCAAAAGGGGCAAAAGATTTGAAAAATCTTGTTTAGACAAGGGTGTAGGCAAGGCCGTCCAGATTTGGAATCAGGATAAGTCTGTGTCATCTTATAAGCCCATCTGGTGTTAGTAAGTGCTTCTACTGTAATGAGTCGGGGCATTGGAAGAGAGATTGCATTAAATTCTTGGAAGATTCACAAGAGATGGAGAAGATGTATGGTACTTCTTCTTCAGGTATTGTGTTATTAATTCAAGTTCTACATAAGTATTGGATACTCGTTGTGGTACTGATATTTTTGAAATATGCAGGACACAAGCGACAGTAGGACGTTGAAGAAAGGACAAGTGGAACTGCGTGTCTGGTATGAAGCAATGGTTGCTGCATGAGCCGTAGAGATTCTCCACTTGTAGGAGCCTTTCATACTTGGTTTTAGAAATTAAGTAATTGCTACTGTGTATCTGCCTTGTGCAGAGATGTCTTTCATTTTCTTGTAAGAATTTGAGTGTTTTTCATTTTGATAAAAGACAAGTTTTGTTCTTTAGATCTTATTGAAATATTCTATGGTAGCACCCCATTTGGAATGGGTTTTATATCTTAAACCAACAAAGACAGAATATAACACAAATACTAAAGGTTTAAGTCTGATGACTTGAACTCGACTTTTCTTTGGCATAGTCGTTTAACCACATAGAGTGAAGCGAATTCAAAGGTTCCATAGTTTTGGACTCATTCGATTGTTAATCATTTGAGATATGAATTCTGTTCACTGGACCAAATGACTAAGGCCCTTTTAGCAGAGCTAAAGGAAATGGGCCAGAGGCTTATTGGGCCTTACACAGACTGATGTATGCGGCCCAACGAGCATTAGTGCCAGAGGAAATCTTCTGTACTTCATTGCCTTATTGATGGCATCAATAAGTATGGTTGTGTTCATTTGATGAAACACAAGCAGGAATCCCTTGAGGAGTTCCAAGATGAAGTGTAGAAACGATTTGACAGAAGTATTGAGATCCTCGATTGAATCGCGGAGGAAAATACTTAAGTCAAGAATTGGGTGATCATCTAACAGAATGAATCAGATCTTATTAGATATGCTCCGATTAAAGATGAGTCACAGGAATCTTCCATAATGATTTAAGAATACGTCCTAAAACGTCTGTCTTTGCACAGAAAAGAGTTTCTTTCAGAATCAGTGAAAAACACCACATTGGATGTGGACTGGGTGATTTCCAGATTTGTTTTTCTGATTAATTGGGATTGCAAGGTTTGTGTAAGACAGTAGTCAACAAACAAACTTGAACCCACATATGATAAGTTCCACATCGCTGGTTGTCCTATGGAAACCAAGGCTTAGTACTTTTATTGTCCAGAAATGTGTCCTTTAAGAAAGATCATACTTTCAAAAGGAACAGTGGGAGTAAAAGTACACATCGAAGAAATTCGATAAACACAGGAAGCTGCTCAACCTGTTGAGGGAGAACAGCGGTGAGATCTACAAAGGGCTGTAGGATCTACACCTGTGGAGCCCGAAGTTCGCAGATCCGAAAGGATCCGTCACTAACTCGAGAGTGATTTCTCTTAACCAATTGTCGTGATCTGTTGATCATTGAAAAGTGACGAGCGTGCGAAATTCAAAGAAGCGATGGTGAGCCCCAACTCCGAAAATTGGCTGGGCATGAATGTTAGCTTCATCGATCCAATTCTGGATTGAAGCAAGCATCTTGGAGTTGGAATCAATATTCTGATAAGTGGTCAAAGGTTTTGATTTGATCAGAAAGAAAAGAAACCATGCGTTTAAAAGAAAACTAGTGGGAGCGTAATGGCAATTCTCGCACAGTATGTAGTTGACATACTTGAATCTCATAAACGACGTTCCGACGCTAAAGTCTTGTCAAGATTTAGGTCGGAAGTCAAATTTAAACGATAGACATGGGAGTAGCCGCGTGAATTCTTGGAATAAGGATCCATTGGAATGGATCAGAGTAGCTAATTGGATCGTGTCAAAATCCTTATGTTGATAAGGTATTGGACATATCTAATACGTTTGATTCCAAGAATGGCTTCACACCAAAGGTCTTATGGCAATAATCTGAGCAAGATGAAGTGTCTTGGACACTAGCTGAGCTAGTAACAATACTAGTAAGAAGAAGTGTTTCTGAACACTGTCTGAACTAATATTAATGAGTGTGAGTTCTAATGCTGCTGCAATAGAATCCATCATGAATGCCATATTTTGCGCTCGTCTAGATGCAACTTACGCATAAAGCATGACGAGAAAATACCAATATATATTCCGGTAATAGTCACTGATCAGTTGCCAGAAATATCTGAAATGTTTGAAGAACTCTAAGGATAGTTTCGTGGTGAACTGAGGAAGTGACGAACCAGTTGAAAGTAGTTAAACGGACAAAGACGATTCTCGGTTCCCACCTGGTTATGTCTCTTTGTCTGAATAGCGGTGCTGACTGTTGGAAAGGTACCAAGCAGTGGACCGTAGAATAGTGCTTTTATCTGAGTGGCGATGTGGTTTGTTGAAATTGTTTCAAGCAATGACACCGCAGTTTCTCCCACAACCTAAGCACGAAATTTATTCTGTTGCTGTAGGTATAAGATATCTAAAGAGATGATCTTGATTCTAGTGGGAGTAATTTTAGTTATGTTATAATCTTTACATAGACATGCTATGGTAGTGTTTATGTAAGTCAAACTGACATCGGTATTATTTAATTATTGGATAATTAAGTAAAAGTCCCAAAGTACTTTATGGTCATCATATAGGTCATCAAGTTGAGGACTTGATCATGAAACCCTATAAGTAAAAGATGACATAAATTATGATTGTCCCTAGTCGAGGTTATTAAAGTGGGGCACCAATAACCGCGTGAGACTAGTATGTGAGGTGACTGCTGGACCAAGTTTCATAGAGTCAATGATATGATTATCACAGTCAGTCACATAGATATATGTTGGTGAACACATGATCGGACATGACCCGCTTAATGAGAACTCCACAGGATAGTTATATCAGTGTCATGGGAGGTTCTCATTACGACTATAGAGTATAGTCCTTAGACCTGAGTTCATCATGCTTTCTAGCATATGAATTGGTGCGTTTTGACCTTGTCAAACGTCGTTCCGTAACTGGCGGCTATAACGGCATTGCTTGTGCGTATCATGAAGTATTAGAAACAGGGATGGAACAAGATGGGATTTGTCCCTCCTGGATAACGGGAGATAAATATCTCAGGGCCCATCGAAGATTTGATACTGAGAAAATGCATGGCCGTGCTCAAACGAGGTGATTGTCAGTCGTTTGTTTTATCAGTATAAATCAGGAATTCGATGAACATGATGTTGGCTATAATAAGGATGACACAGTCTCTTGCCTTATGCCATATCGAGATATAGAGACGAAAGGATTATGGGAATAGGTGATTCCAGTGCAAGTGGGAGATTGTTGGGATTATGTCCTGAAATCACATTGTACTCACTCTAGAGGTAGTTGTATTGTCGAGATCGGACAATTCATGTGATACTGGGTAATCATAATGTTTTGCTAGAAACCACTTATGACAAATGAGTTGTAACTCATTTCCAGTATCGTGTGAACCTACAGGGTCACACACCTAAGCAAGTTGGACATAGTCCATATGGGATTGATCATTGGCATATGATCTGATCGATGTGTATTGGATATACATCGAATATAAGTTTCAAAGAGGTGTATCGATCGACACCATTGGGTGCGTCGGTCGATACAGGACGTGTGTCGATTGACACCACTAAGTGTGTCGGTCGACACAAAGGCGAAACCGAGACTGATATTTCGGTTCACTTTAAGGTCGATATATAAACACGTTTTGTACATTCGACCTAGCTGATAGATTGAGAGCGCCGCCCAGAGTGTTTTTCTCAGAGATAAAACACAGAAACCTCAAGAAACTGAGTTCCCAGGAGATCTGAGCCCCGGTACTAGCATCCCGGCATATTCCAGCTTGTGTGCGTGTGGATTACGATAGAGGCGCAACGATTGGGGCGCTCCTAAGATCTCGTTTATCTGACCATCTTCCGCTGCCAAATCTCCAGGTAAACAGAGATCAGATCCTTGATTCGATTAACTAGACCCTAGATCCTAGGCTATCTGGAACTCGCGAGAATTCTGAATCTGGTAGAATTGGCTCCCAAGTTCCTTCAGTTCGACCCATATTGATCAAGGCGAGTAGGTGCCTGGTTTAGAGGGCGCGCCAAGATCACCGAGTCGTCCGACATCGCCGGCAAGTTGAGCTTGTTGATGCTGAAAGATGACACCGCTGCGGCGTTCATCTCCTCCATGGCCAACCGCTTCTTCTCAGCCAAGTCCAGCACCTCCTTGGTCAGATCTAGTTCGCCAGAAGCGAACTCGGCAATAAGCACGATATTGGCCAAGGCCTCTTGAAGCCTTATCTCAGCACTCACGACAACCTTCCTCTGGCTCTCCTTCACCTTAATTCCCTCGAGGATCTCGAGGTATTGACCATTCAGCCCTTTCTTCGCCTCGTGAGCCGCCACCTTTATGTCAAACTCTCGGTCAGCAAGGGCCTTGTCCAAACCAGCCTGACATTGCGCAGCCCGCATATCCGCAGCTCGATTCGCCTCCTCGGAAGCTCGCCTCGCTTCCTCCGCGACCGAAGCCCGATTAATGGCCACGTTCAACTTTTGGGTCAGGTCCTCCTCCTGATTCTCGAGAGTCATCAGCCGAGCCTCCATCCCGTCGAAGTAAGCAAGCTTCTTCTTCAGCTCCTCTTTACGAACCAAGGCCTCCTGCAGCTGCGTCTTCAGATCACCCACCGTCTTCTCGACGGACTCGAGCTCACTCGCCTGCGGTATTTCACGCAGCTTGCGCTCAGACCTAGCCGCGAACCGGTTCGCAGCCTCCAAGGCCTACACACACAAAAATGAATACTAAGCATGAAACGAATCAAGAAAGCGAAGAAAAGAAACCACTACCTTCTCGATGGCCGCCATCATCTCGGTGTAAGAATCACCGAGGGCCATGTCCCCCACAGCCGGGAGCTGAACCCCTGCGGGCTTAAAATGCCTCAGCAGGTAGGCCACGCCCTTTGGGTCATCCGCAATCGGACACTCCTTCTGGTTCCTGAAGCGCCAGTTAAAAGATCCGGAGTACCCGGAAGAGGCAGGCCTCGCCTCCACATTTTGGCTCGATCTTCTCGAGCTCACTTCCGCGTCGGTACTTTGACGCTTCGCTGCTGGAGGAAGAGGACCACCCCGATTTCGACCATTCGACCCCCTCGAGCCGTTCGATCGAGAGCCGCGTAAAGCAGGCTCTCCAGATGGGACCTGGGCTATTTCTTGCCCGGTCAAAGAGGGAGGCAGATCCTCCGCTTCCATGGTCACTTCTCCGGACCCTGTAGCCGGAGGAAGAAGGACTTGGACAGGGTGAGGAGGAGGGATCAAAGGGGGAGTAGGAGGAGCTTCGCCCATTGCGAAAAGAAGGGTGTTGCTCAGATCACCCGCCTTCATTTTCTTCGCTAAATCAACGGGATCCTTCCCGTTCCGGCGGCTGCTCTCTCTTCGCGATATCTTCTCGTGGGGAGGAGTACTAGCGGTAAAGCTGTCGTCCAAGACTGGTCGATCTGCAGATAAAACGAACCCAAGTCAGTTCGATAAAAAAAAGAGGGACACATAGGAAACCCCTACACAAACCAATCGAACTGATTACTTTCCCCCAGTACGCTCAGCGATACGGAGCACTGGCTGGACTTCTCGAGCTAAAGGTAGCCGATGAGGAGCCTGCGCGACTGGTGCGACTCGACGGGCTCGAGTCTATACTTGAACAGGAGGATGAGCGGCGGGACCTAAAACGGCTTGTATACGCTCTACCATGAAGTTGTCCCAGTTGATATCCCCCCTTCTCAGGCGAGCTAACAACGCTTCTGTTATCGAATTTAAAGCAAGTGACTCAGGAGCTTCTACAGAGCAAAACAAAAAAAAGGGGGGCGGGTTAGAAACGGATCAGCGATCGATGGTAAAACATCATCCAGCAAGAACCTAAAAACCTAACCGACTACGGCGGCCCACTACCTCGGAACAACAGAAAAATCAAAATCTCCAACCGAGTGGTTGTTGATCCTGAAAAAGAAATAGTGATCCCGCCATCGATCCCTATTTGGGATCTCTTCGAGCACCTTCCCGAAGCGAGGAAAAAGGTAATACGTCCCTGGAGCACGGATGTTATGCTTAACCGAGCAAAACCTCATGAGGTCCTCAGCCCCAAAGTCGATCCCCTCCTCGGCCACTCTGACGCCTAGCCCGATGACGTACCGAACGAAGTTCGGAGTCATCTGAGAAAACGCGAGCTGAATTTGGGCCAACACCCAACAAAGGAGGCGCGGGATTGGGAAGAAGAGCCAACACTTGTCGAAATAAGTATAGAATGCGCAGCAGTACCCGTCCCAGACGTTCTCCGGAGATTCCGTTGAAAGCGGAATCACCATCTCGACTCCGGCAGGAATCCGACACTTAGATCTCAATGTTTGGAGATGTCCCGGATTCAGCTTGGATCGAGGGTGCGGACCAAACGGCCCCGCTGGCTGAGAAGTGCTCGCTCCCCTCGTTTCTCTCGCAGCCATGACAATCAATGTATCAGAGTCAAAAAAGGAGAAGAGAGAAGGAATTCTAGAAAACGAGAGCTTTTTTTTAAACAAAAACCTAGAACGAGAAAGTGAAAAACTAAAGTAAAAGAGAGGAAGTTACCTTGCTGATTTGTACTACGAGCAGTAGTAAGAATCGTGCAAAGTAACTTCCCTTTAAAGCCACCTCTCGCTCTTTCTTTCTCGAGATTTTCGGGATCTTTCAAATCCCGCGATCTCAACCGTTCGATTTCAAATTTGTAATCATTACGCGGAAATCGAAACATCTAAGATCCTTAAACCTCTTAAGATCTCGACCGTTGATTTAAAATCAACGGACACGAACGAGCGGCTGATGATCAGGTCACATCCGCATAGATCGAGGTCGATAAGATCTATATGAATCTGGAGACCTCAATCGTTAACAATCCACCGGATCGACAGTAGAAGATGAGATCCTCTTAATGAATATACGCCATAATTGTCAAACGCGCCACGAGCAGGTCAGTTCGACCCACGCGCTAGATCATGGCCGTTCGATCGAAACAAGATCTATGGACGGGGCAAAAGTAATCATTAGGGTTTTTTTTCAACACCCAAGGCATGCGCGTTTTCCCGAGGACGTCAACCGCCCATTAACCTCGACTCGTCAAAATTAATGGGCTGGGGGGCTATTGTTGGTGCTGGATTTCCCTCTAGGAAATCCGGCCCATTGACAAACAAACAAGGGCCCATAATCATGAGCCCGATCCATAATCAAGACAAAGAGCTCGACCGTCACCCATTCTGGGCCCGTGTGACAAAGATCTGGCCAAAGACAAGAAGCGCCGAAATAAGAGGCGATCGAGCTCGATCTCGGTAGGAGACGACGTAAAGGAAGAACGACCTGGTCTTCGTCGGTTCAACCGATTCCCGCGATCGTTATCACGGCGAGGCCGAAAGATCAGAATAAGGAGAACAAATTCGAGGACTATTTAAAGAAGAAGTGGCGATTCATTCAAGACATTCCAACACTAATCAAGAACACTTCGACTAGATAGCTCGATTATTATACTTTGTACTCTCTATTCGATTGTGTTTGTTCTATCTCGACGATCAATCTCAATAAAGTCTTTGATTCATAGGAAACATATATCATCTTTATATCCAAAAGTCCAAATCTACGATTACAAATCCTTGGTGTGAATCTCAGATATCACAACTACCACAAATATCATTAACAGCTGGTTTTTTTCCTCTATATGTCGTAGAGTACGACACTTCTACACCAGCTCTTCCTTGGACAAGCTTGACAATAGTATAAGGACATGGAATATCAAATTTACCAGGATTGTCTTCATTAAAGATGCTTACAACTAATTGTGGTGTACATTTCCTTTTTTTGCTTACACCACTTGAACTTGTCTGAAAACATGAATGCATCTTCATGTATGTTCTAACCGAGAAAATAGTTGAATTCTTAACCTTTGCAACTCTCGACTGCCATTTACAACCTTCTTTCGCTTCACGGCATTTCACCACGTATCGATTTGTATATGAGTTGGCTATAATAATTCCAAAACAGTTCTTATTTGCGGCTCTATCAACCAAATACTTCTTATCTTCTTTAGTTTGAAATTCTTGGCCTATTTCCAAACTCATATTCTTGGCCTATTTCCAAACTCATACTATATTTCCTTTCATTTAAAAACTTTCTCTCTTCTACAACCCGTGGAAGCTATTAAAAAACAACAAGACCATAAATATGCACATCATCATATTGTACGTTATCACCATCTCCAATATCAACATTCTCCAACGACTCAATCAGCTCATGATGTTGTTCTATTGATTCCTCGCTAGTATCAGGAGTAGCATCACCATAATTAACCACAATATTATCTATAGCACTAGAAATAAAGTCACCATTACTCCCACCATCTCGGTTTTCCCTCTCAACTCTTAAAAGTTTCTCGGTCATCGAAAATATTTTCAAATCTGTGATAATCTCTACATGCAAAATACTTCTTCGTTGCTCTTTATCCACAGAGGTGTTAGATACACATAAACATCCTCGTCATCAAAAATATATGATTGCCTATGAGGTTTCACTACCAATAGAATATAACTTAAATTTAGCCTCCTCGTAGAATCATCTATCGAAATATTTCTGCATATCATATCCACTAATAGCGAATAAGTTATCTCCTCCATAGATGATGTCTTAAACGATATACCATACAACCGAGCTTCTCTTGGAATCCACTCATAGTCATCTCCGGTCTTTGAATAATGTCCTTCATAAAAAATGTATGTTTGTGATAGGGGAGAATTCATCCTCTTCTGAAAAATTAATGAAAATATGCATTACCACTTTCGGATTTGCAACATTAATGTCAAGTTCTACTAGTTCTACTATTGAATTATTACCAAATTCTATTATGCTATTAATACCTAGTTTTATCGTGATATTTATACCAGGTTCTACTAAGTTCTTTTACCTCTTCTTCAGACTAAAAACGCTAATTTGGGTCTACAATTTACAACGATTAAACCAATGATATCCATTAAATTATCCATTCAATTGTCTAATCCATCAAACAAATATGATTAGGCTTGTTAATTTTCAACACCAATTTCAAATCGAACTTAATTTACAAATACAACAACAAAAATAACAATTTTCCAACTAGAGATTTAAGCTACAATACCAGAATAAATTTAAATTTAAAAACAAACTCTGGATCGAACCAACTAATTTGGTGAGTATATGAGTTTTGCCTTTATTTAACATTTGTTTGTTTTGATTGGTTGTTGAGATATTAAAGGTTTGAGAGCACAATAAATTTTTCCAGTTTTTAATAAGAGGAAGGAGTATGGTAGATTGAGAATGAATGTGATAGAATTTGACTTTTGGTCAAACAAGGTAGGAGAATTAGGCTACTAGTAGCACACAAACTAATTTTTCTAATCCAAAATATATATCAGATTTTATGGTTGAAAACCCTTTAGATTGATCAGCGATGATAATTAGATAAGTGTTTATAACTTAAAATAATGGGCTTCATGGTGGATACGCAAAAGGAAGGAGGAGGTGCCCATTCATGGGGTTGCGTAAGAAATTTGGTGCGAAGGAAACAAGTCGACTCCTCAAATGGCAAAACCGAGACTCATCATCACCAGCAACTCGCCAAAGCCTTGACCTTTCTTCACTTGATCGCAATAGGTACTCTTTTTTTCCTTATGAACTGTTCAATCTTCTCAAGGATACTAATTTTTTGGAATCTGGGTTTCAATTTTGTTGTTGTCAATGAATTTCTTAGTGTCTCGGTAATATCTTGATTATAGATGATTTACAAATTTTGTTGTTGTTGTTGTTGTTGTTGTTGTTGTTGTTTATGACTAATATGATTTCTTCTGAATAATGAACATCTCAATTATGGGGATGTTTCTGTTGTGTCTCTGTTCTGTACTAAACCTGTAACAATTGTAGGTGTTGGATCAACAATTGGAGCAGGGGTTTACATACTTGTGGGAACAGTGGCAAGAGAGCATTCAGGACCTGCTCTCGCCTTTTCTTTCCTTATAGCTGGAGCTTCCGCTGCACTTTCTGCGTTTTGCTATGCGGAACTCTCTAGTCGTTTTCCCTCAGCTGGAAGTGCCTATCACTATTCTTACATTTGCATTGGTGAAGGGTAACATTTTACTTGCTTGTTTAGTTGTCTACCAGTTTCTCGGGGTTTCATTTGCCACTTTTTCATTGCTTTGTCGCTTTTGATATTTTACTCTTTGCATTTTTGCAGTGTTGCGTGGTTGATTGGCTGGGCACTGATTCTGGAATACACAATTGGTGGGTCAACTGTTGCTCGTGGCATATCTCCAAATCTGGTATTTTTCCAGATTCATAAGTATGTTTGAGTTTGTTTCCTTTGTTCATTTGGCTTCAGGCTCGCATCGCATGCATTCATAGTTTTGTTTCTTGAAGAGTTGCTATATATTGTTTGAGATCTTGAGAGCCAATGAGTTTATTGCTGTTTAATAGGATTTCCATCGAAACATAAAGCTTTGTATGAGCATTATCTTCTGGTTCTTGTGTTGTTTTAGCTAGGAATCTTAAGCCAGTGACTTTATTTATCAATACATTTTGTAAAATCTGGAGTGGCACTTGGAGACTAGACCACACAAAGTAAAATTTTCTTTAGAAAAACCTTTGGATATATTTGTATTCCTCAATTGTTTTGAACAACATATAATGACATTATATATCGTGAAAACTCTCAGCTCATCATCATAGTTTATGTGATAGGCATTGATTTTCGGTGGTGAAGATTGTCTGCCTGCAATATTAGCTCGTCATCAAATCCCGGGACTGGATATTGTTATTGACCCATGTGCTGCGGTACTAGTCTTCACTGTAACAGGGCTCTTGTGCATTGGAGTAAAGGAGGTATAAATTTATATGATTTTGGTCACATGGTTTTGGCAAATTAAACTCTGCAGAGCCAGGTTTTTTTAAAGTGAAATATATCTTTTATGCAGAGCACATTTGCTCAGGGAATTGTAACAACAGCAAATGTCTTTGTCATGATATTTGTCATAGTAACGGGTAGTTATCTGTGTTTCAAGACAGGTTGGGCTGGTTATCAACTTCCATCAGGGTAAACTTGCCATTCTTTATTCTTCACCACCATCATATTATGAGTTAGATGCTATATGAAATACTATATGTTTCTTTCTTAGGTATTTTCCATATGGGGTTGATGGAATGCTTGCTGGATCTGCTACAGTCTTCTTTGCCTATATCGGGTTTGACTCGGTTGCAAGTATGGCAGAGGAGGTCAGTTGAATGTAATATATTGTTGCAGTATCATCTTTTAAGCACTAGTACATACTTACTACATTGCTGTCTGTTTCATATGCAGGTGAAAAATCCGCAGCGGGATTTACCGCTCGGTATTGGTCTTTCACTCCTTCTTTGTTGTTTGCTATACATGATGGTGTCTGTTGTTATAATTGGTTTAGTACCTTATTATGCTATGGACCCTGACACACCAATATCCTCCGCGTTTGCTAGTCATGGAATTCATTGGGCTGCGTAAGTGTATAGATCGGTTAAGATGTGATATTCTTTGCTGACAGAAGTTGTTTATTAGTTTTGATTTTTACTTCCTGTTGTTTTGTAGATATTTGATAACTCTAGGTGCTGTCATGGCCCTCTGCTCTGCTTTAATGGGCTCCATTCTCCCTCAGGTAAACTGGAAACACAATTTAAGTGTCCATGTCCGATCCATGGAATTAAGGATTTATCAATGAGATCTTTAAAGAAATATAGATGCTATGTGGATATCTTCTGTTAAGTAATTGGTGCTTATTCATAAAAGAGCATATTCATTTTTCAGCCGCGGATTCTGATGGCAATGGCTAGGGATGGTCTGTTGCCTTCATTTTTCTCAGACGTGAATCATCGCACGCAGGTTCCTGTTAAAGGGACCGTAACAACTGGTTTATGTGCCGCAGTCTTGGCTTTCTTTATGGATGTTTCACAACTTGCAGGAATGGTAATGAAGACACATTGTGATTAACCATTTTGCCTGTAACTGACAAACTCTAGTTAGTGTAGGTGAGTGTCGGGACACTTGTTGCATTTACATTGGTTGCAGTGTCGGTATTGATACTCAGATATGTTCCTCCAGATGAGGTACATCTAAGATTGGAACCAGTAAACATCTTTTTTATTCTATATCAACAAAGAACGATATTATAGAAGAGACTCGATTATAAAAATAAAATCTTGTTATGGTAATTACAATGCTCTTGCACTTAGACTAACAAGGCTTTTTATCAGGTACCTATTCCCTCTTCTCTTCAAGAGGGGATTTTTTCTGTTCCCTTTCCATGTGGTGGAGAGAACTCGTCCAGTCACATTGGCTCTTCCACTAGTAGCAAACAACCTTTACTTTGCGAAACTGATGCTTCAAATGTGGAGAAGCAAGAAGCTCAAGGAGGATGTAAGTTACTATTTAATTCAAGCTGGAGGATATATTTTCTCTGGTGCATGAACTTCATAGGTTAGCTGATCATCTCCGGTCGTGGTATATTTGGAAGAGAATCTTCACACGTGTTATTGATTCTGTAGGGATTTTAACTAAAGAAAAGAGAAGGAAAGTAGCTGGTTGGAGCATTATGTTCACTTGTATTGGGAACTTCCTTATAAGCTATGCGGCGTCAAGCTTGGGCTTGCCAGGGTTAGTTCATCAATAGTATATTTACATGAGGCTATATCTTGTGCTGAAGTTCCAAACTATTAACAGACTACTCCGATATTCTCTCTGTGGTGTTGGTGGATTGCTCCTTCTCATCGGTTTGATTGTGCTGAGTTGCGTAGATCAGGATGATGCCAGACACAGTTTTGGGCATTCTGGAGGTACTGATTTGCCAAAAACGTCAGCCTGATGTTTTGTTCATTTGTATTGTACTCTCTCTCAGGTTTCATTTGCCCGCTTGTTCCGCTTCTGCCTATTGTCTGCATTCTTATCAACATGTATCTCTTGGTAAACCTTGGGTGAGTAGATTTGTGAATACTAGCCGATGAGTTTACTATAAATCTAACATTTCTGTCTTACTAATGTTTTAGAGCTTCGACATGGGCTCGTGTATCGGTGTGGCTGTTCATCGGAGTGCTTGTTTACCTTTTCTATGGCCGGAGACACAGCTCTCTAGTGGATGCAGTTTACGTCACCACTGCTCATGCCCACGAGATTCGGCGCACTTGTGGATATTCTTTGGCTTAATGAAACCATCATTCTGTTAGTTGGATTTTCCTTGCTAAAATTATTTTGTGTGTATATATTATATAGTCATGTTGTAATTAAAAGCTCAATGTGAATAGTCTGCTTAGACTGAATGTATATAAAACTATAACAAAAGGGGTGTTTGCCAGATTATCATAATTGGTTAGCAGATGCGTTGAAATAGGGAATGGAGCTGATGAATCTAATGTTTCCAGAAATGTATATAATGAATAGACCATTTCATGCGGTGTAAAAAAACACCATCACTTACTATAATTAATGTACAGGAAAAATCACATAAAACATAACCAAGAAAGTTGGACAGAAAGCTTCGAGTTCCCTTTTGTAAACAAGAAACGCATGTCTTTGATTCTGAATTTGTTGGTTGTAGAAATGTTAAAACTAAGATATGTGAAAGGTGAGAGCTTGAGTTTGTGTGGTATCCGACCTGAGTCCCTATAAAGAAACGAAATAGCTTCCTTTCTTCATTTCTTCGCCTTCTTTGGCTGTCGTTTCTTTCTGGACTTGTTAAACCCGCCTCCAGTCTCCTGTCAGTTCTCTGAGTTAGTTCACAGAAAAAGTGTATGCATAACATCATCATCAAACCAGCTTCAGTAAATGCTAACCTTTTTGTAACATCTATATGCACTTTGACCTGCGAACTCCTGTCCGCTTTTAGAGATATAAACCTACAAGAGAAAGCTAAAAGAATCAGACTACAAAGTTCAGACGTCTTCTATACCAAACAGTTTCCACCCTTGAACCTCAACCCCAGACACATTCACTTTTCTATGTGAAACAAACCTTCCTTCCTTCTGGGGATGTGAACCAATGACCTGCGGAACCACTGTTAGCTGCTGTTACACGTCTTTTGCCAGCATCCTTTGGAACTGCAGATCTCGCTTTGGTGCTCTCTTGGCCTTTCGAGACCTTTGACTTTGTTTGCCCTCTTCTGCAGCTTTTACTGCTAGAGTCTCCGGTTTTACAACTCCCGCTGCTGCCAAATTGGTTCCTACAATGGCATTGGGAAATATATGTCAATGCCCTGGAAACACAAGACTGTAACTATGAAAATAATAAAGGGAATAGATATGTAACCCACATATAATCTATAAGGCACTCCTCTCGCCGGTTCTCTCTATCATTGAAAATTCCCAGAGGCAAGAAGTTTGGTAACCGCTTTCGAGTTAAATTCTGGATCCTTGG
Source organism: Orychophragmus violaceus (assembly GCA_030180135.1). Lineage (NCBI taxonomy): Eukaryota > Viridiplantae > Streptophyta > Magnoliopsida > Brassicales > Brassicaceae > Orychophragmus > Orychophragmus violaceus. Next base: position 55,467,721 of record CM058240.1, on the reverse strand, counting down.
ATCACTGTGCAAAAAGAAACGATGAGATGGAGGATCCACGAATTGCCCATTTTTCTGAAACAATCCACTATTGCTACTACTTGCAACAGCAGCACTGCTTTCTTTCTGGGCTGTGCTACTCGTGCTCTTCTTGATCGAGCTAAAATAGTCCTGACAAACATCATCAAGAGCTGGTGTTTGAATCTTGGAAAAATCTTTCCACAGATCTCCAGGTTCCTTTCTCTTTGGTTTACTTGCAACAGATGGTTGATCCTTTGCGCATGAATCATTTGTTTTAGCTACTTGGCTTAAATCTCTGCTGCGGGTGGATGGATGGTCATCTTCAGAACCTGAATCTAGTAGCTGCAACATGCGTAGAGGACTACGAGTTGGCATAGATCCAGGTTCCTTTCTCTTTGAGGATGGATCATTTGTACTAGTTGCTCGGCTAAAATCCCTGGTTGTGGATGGCTGGTCGTCATCAGAATCTGAATCTAGTAGCTGGAACCTTCGTTGAGCTGGTGTTTGAGTCTTGGAAACTTCCACCGGAGGAAAATCTTTCAACAGATCTCCAGTACATGTCATAGATCCAGGTTCCTTTCTCTTTGAGGATGAGTCATTTGTTTCAGTTACTTGGCTTAAATCTCTTCTGCGTTTGGATGGGTGGTCATCTTCAGAATCTGAATCTAGTAGCTGGAACATTCGCAGAGGACTACGAGTTGAACTTTGAAACAATGATGCAACAGAAGTAATCCCAGACCCAGTAGATGCTGGAGCATCATCCAACCGCTTTCTTTTTTCCCGGCTCCTAGAGATGGAAGAAGGCTGGTTAGTAAAAACCGCAGAACCATGAAGAGAGACCCTTGAATTGCAACTAGAGAAATGACTTCTTGTTGAGGCAGGTGCATCTGCATGTAAGCAAGCAACACAAGGGGTAAATCAAGATGACACCAATAAACATATGAAACAGTTTTTGTTCAAGCCTTCATTCACAAAAAAATTCCTTAAGAAACCATTTTGATATATCAGCGTCAAAAGCTCCAAACTACTCCATCTACCAACAAATGCAATCATCAAGTTTTCATCTTTGAGCCATAACACGTCAATGATCATGTATTCATCGTATAATATCCGATATCATTCATCATGCATCATTATTACATAACATAGTATATCATCAATCACACAAATCCATTCTTAGACTAAGCATCAACCTGATTTCTGATAGCTAAGAAGAGAGAAGGCTCCGATCTAAGATGCCTAAAGTTTCTCAACGCATTTAAATGAAAAATTCGAACATAAACGCAAAGACTGAAAAAATGGTAATTACTGTGAAAACTAATGCAAATCTCACAGAAGCTCCACCTGCAGTAAAAACAGAGAAGCTCTGCAACAACAACACTCGGATCTCGTCAAAGAACCGCATAGTTCGTATGGCCAAGACAGGTCATCAAATAAAGCTGCACAATCGTTATGATGCTCTCTCTCCATGTGCAATAACATGCTCCAGCTAACATCATGCTTTCTCTCCATGTGCAGTCATGTGCTCCAGCTAACAAACTTTTCTATGTTAAGATTATTATAAGAATTAAGCTCTTCTATATTTCTATATAAGCTCTTAACCTTGTAATCAGTCGATCAAGTTGGATTAATAAGAAAAGGTTATTTCTTCTTCTTCAAGCTTTTAAGCTTTATACTCAAGTTTTCATGGTATCAGAGCTTCTCTGTTTTTACTGCAGGTGGAGCTTCTGTGAGATTTGCATTAGTTTTCACACCAATGGATGAAGGTGTGAAAGCTTAAAAGTAATCTCTCTTGGAGCTTGTTTAAGACCATATATTGCCTTTCTTAACTTGCAAATGTAATCAGGTTTGTGAGGATCTTCAAAACCTGGAGGTTGTATCATGTAAACATCTTCTGTTAAATCTCCATGAAGAAAAGCATTCCTTACATCCAATTGTTTTATCTCCCATTTGTTGATAACTGCAATGTGCAAGACCATTCTGATTGTTGATGTCCTGACAACTGGACTATATGTTTCTATATAGTCTACTCCTTCCTCCTGTTCATATCCTTTAGCAACCAAACGAGCCTGGTTTGACAAGTTCAGTTCCTTTCTTCTACAAAATGGCTTCTACTGTGCAATGGGTGATCCTTCTCTGTTTGTGTACAACCAAGGATCTGACAAAGTCTTTCTTCTCTTGTACGTTGATGATATGATTTTGACAGGAAGCAACTCTTCTCTGGTACAAAAGTTGTTAGACAGCTTAAGCTCGGAGTTCCGTATGAAGGATATGGGCTGTTTGCATTATTTCCTTGGAGTTCAGGCACATTTCCATGCTCAAGGTTTGTTTCTTAACCAAGAAAAATATGCAACTGATCTTCTTATTACAGCAGGCATGAATGATTGTGCTCCCATGCCGACTCCGTTACCACTTCAAGTCGACAAGGTACCTGGTCATGAAGAACTCTTTGCAGAACCAACTTATTTTAGAAGCCTTGCTGGGAAATTGCAGTATCTTACCTTAACAAGGCCTGACATACAATTTGCGGTTAACTTCGTATGTCAAAAAATGCATGCTCCTACTGTTGCTGATTTTGCGTTGTTGAAGCGTATTTTGCGTTACTTGAAAGGGACTCTACAAATGGGTGTTAACCTTGTCTCTAATACTGACTGCTCAGTCACTGCTTACAGTGACAGTGATTGGGCTGGATGCAAGGAGACTCGACGATCTACTGGTGGTTTGTGCACATTTCTTGGCCGCAACATCATTTCTTGGTCTGCAAAACGTCATCCAACAGTCTCTAGGTCGTCAACTGAGGCTGAATACCGCACAATGTCTGACACTGCTGCTGAACTCAAGTGGCTGACTTCATTTCTACAGGAGGTTGGTCTCGCTCTATCCTCTCCTCCTGAACTGTTGTGTGATAACTTGTCTGCAGTCTTTCTTACGGCCAATCCAGCTCTTCACTCACGCTCTAAACATTTTGAGCTCGATTACCACTATGTACGTGAGAGAGTAGCACTTGGGAAGCTCGTGGTCAATCACATTCCAGGTTCTCTTCAAATTGCTGATATCTTTACCAAGTCGCTTCCTCAAGCCCCTTTCGTTGCTCTGCGTTCCAAACTAGGAGTTGTGTTTCCCCCTACTCCAAGTTTGAGGGGGTGTGTGAAAACTAATGCAAATCTCACAGAAGCTCCACCTGCAGTAAAAACAGAGAAGCTCTGCAACAACAACACTCGGATCTCGTCAAAGAACCGCATAGTTCGTATGGCCAAGACAGGTCATCAAATAAAGCTGCACAATCGTTATGATGCTCTCTCTCCATGTGCAATAACATGCTCCAGCTAACATCATGCTTTCTCTCCATGTGCAGTCATGTGCTCCAGCTAACAAACTTTTCTATGTTAAGATTATTATAAGAATTAAGCTCTTCTATATTTCTATATAAGCTCTTAACCTTGTAATCAGTCGATCAAGTTGGATTAATAAGAAAAGGTTATTTCTTCTTCTTCAAGCTTTTAAGCTTTATACTCAAGTTTTCAATTACTTCATCAGAGACGTAACAGTGCTCGAAACTCGATTCCAGCAATTTTAGCAGGACCCAATTTACAAATAACAGGTAAAAGAGAAATTAAAGCTCAAAGAATCATACTTACCTTCTGGAGAAGAGAACTCTTCGATGTCGTCGTCATCATCCCGAGCCTCATTGAAACCTAACAACACACTGGCATCATCTTCCGCAGAACACTTACTGAAATTATTGACTCCGCGTCGCAACCGCTTGAGAACCGGGCTTGAACTACCTGGTTCAAGCTCCAGATCGGAATCTGAGATCGTAAGTCCCGGCTCTGGCTCGTCATCTCCGATTAAACCCTGTTTGGGATCCGATGCAGCATCAAGATCAAACCCTAGCGAAAACGATGGTCGCTCAATCGAATCCATGAGAAGAAATTACGGATTTTGAGAGGAAGAGGAAGAGTCTTTCAATTGACGCGATGTTCGATGAGATTATGTGCCAAAGAAGCTTGAAAATGAAATTTCCCCCGCCTCGCGGTCGCGGGACAATCCATTGTTTCAAAAAGTTTTAAGTGATTTGATTCGATTTAGAGATTCAAATTGGGATTTGACCGCATAGCACACAAATTTTTAATATTAATATTAACATTTTTTTCCAACTTAGATTTTTATTAAAACAAGCCCAATGGACCAGAAGTACAACACAAACCGCTACAAAACATGGATTAAATACAAGTGGGCTTAATGGGCCTAGTTACCGAACCATTTAACTCGATTGGACCGGGTACAAGCCACGTCAACACCGACTCACGGACACGCGTCAACTTAACAAAAGAAGCCGCAATGCACATCAGCGCCGGAGAGTTTTGCACAGCGCCGTCGCCGATGAATAGCCATGTGTTCCACCGATGCGTGCTGTCGATCATCGTCCCACCACCAAATTTGTCAGACAAACCGCCAACGGAAGAAGAACCGCTTAAAAGCCCGCCGAAAACGTCGTAGATCGAGGTAAATATGTCGCCTGTCGGATCCACAGATTGATCCGTCTATTTCCAATTTAGCGCCGCCGCGAAATCGAGCAAGGGGGGATGGGCTAAGGAACATTAAAATCCACACCATCAAACGGATCTGCAGCAAAACTCAAAGACAAATCGGATGACTGACAAGAAAACCCGAGGAAGATGATCAGAAAAGCTCACAAGCGGCGAGCGATTCCGGAGCTACCTGGAAAAACAAAACCGACATAAAGCCGGAACCTAAAACCTGACAATAGATCGGGAGAAAACACAAACAAAAGAACAACAAACAAATATGATACAGAGGACAAAAGTAACCCGGAAACGGTAAAGATGAAGAAACGGTGGCTGGATTAGAGAGAGGTGAGAGCAAAGAAGAGAGAGAAGGTTTTGTTCCTCTTAAAAAACAATTTATTGAATATTTTTTACATTTAATATTAATTATAATTATAAAATTTATAATATAAAATTATTTTATCTATAACAAATATATTTATTAATATTTTAAAATTCAATAGCAAATATATTCTAAAAACTATTTGATATTCTTAAATTTTTTATTAACAAGATTATGTATATATATAAAATATAATAAAGGAAAATTCTTATCTAAATTAATATAATAAATAGCTATATATTAAATTATTAACAATTTATCTTATATTTTTCAAATTTAATATTAATAATAATTATAAAATTCTTAATATAAATTTGTTTTTTCTATAACAAATATATCTAGTAATATATTAAAATCCAATAGCAAATTACTATAGAAATTATTTGATACTTTTAAAAAAAATTATTACCGAGATTATGTATATTTACTAAATATAATAAAAATAAATTATTGAAATCAATATAATAAATCCCAAAAAAAAAAAATCACAACACAAGTTGTTTTTGATGTTACTATTTTGAAATTTAAAACATAGCATTCTTTTGTAATTTATTTTGTACAAAGCCAAAACATGAAATCATTTTCAAACCATTGGTCGCATAAATCTCGTAGAGTTGATAGCCGATTTTTATAATTGTTTTCGGTTAGCTTGATTGTTGGTGGTGAAGATTGTTCTCCATGTCTTCTCATTTTTCTCTTTCTCCCACTTGCATTTATTGTGGCTTGAAACACATATTCGATAACAAAGAGGGTGATGAAATCAAAACTATGATACATAGTGTAATTTAGGATAGTACTCCAATTTGTTTAAAACTTTGCATGCATAATTCATCATGCTAAAACTTTCCGTAATTGACTTAAGTACACATATGTGAAGAATATGTGATCTCAACTTTCCATAGGGTGTTGACAGAGAACACATTGTGTGTTGACGCTCGAGTTCCATCATTGCATCATGTTTCCCGTTGACATGCCATTTCTCATAGATATCCACAAGAAAAAATGCATATCTGCCTATGGCTGAGAAGGACTCGCAAATTGAATATGTAGCCAAGTGTTTTTAGAGCTGAATTTCTTCTTAAACTTATATGCCCTCACTTCTCCGTAAAGCGATATCACTTTCATCTCGATTCTTTTGTTTTCTATGAGGTCCTCGAGCTGATTCATGCATTCTAGGTAGTGTCTTCTCCGTCTGTGACCTCTAATTCCTTCTTCGACTGTTGAATCCTCAGATATCCCCATATCTATAAACCTTCTGTCTCCGAGAATATCGTGTAGTCTGCCCAACAGTGACCAATAATCATATCAAAAGGATGAATTCTTTCCACTTCTTATCTCAACTCTGTGGAATTCTTTGCCACTGAACGCACCTTAAAGATCTCCACATCCAAGATCATGTTTGAGTATTATCTTTAATCGACCATGAGCTACTTTTTCGAGTGAGATAGACCCTCAACCAAGTTCCCTAAATAAAGTTAGTTGAAGATACTAATCTCAGTATCAGTTTCAGACCACAAATTTTGATCACCTCCTTTAGTTTCCTCAGACCAAACCACCTTCCTCTTTAGGTCTACAATTGCCATCCCATGAAAATTTTGCTCTCTTTGTGGTTATCTCATGACCAATCCATAGAAAAGCAGAACATATCATCTATATTCTTTCATACAATTCTCTAGGAAGTCTGAACGCACTCATTCAAAAATTGCATAAACTCATCAAAACCGAAGATATCAATTGGAGGCGACCAGCATATAAGAGATATCTACTTGACCATGTTCCTATTCTTGCTTTTATTTTGTATAGAAGCAGTTTTCAATCATTCATTGTGATCCTCTTAGTGAGCAAAGGTAGGCTAAGATATTGAACATGTAGTGTACTTGAGTCAAAAGGGAATTGAGCTAGGAATAAGTCGCGATTTTATGTGGATATACCAGCCATGTATAGAGTGTACTTTTCAAATCTAATGGTAAGAGAATACTCTCGCTCAAACTAAAAAAATACTACTAAAACACCTTCTACTGAATGCTTATGGCAATATGTGAAGACAATATCATCCTCAAAATTGAAGTGGCTGAAAGGGATGTTTCTACATTTTGGATTGGACCCCACTCTACGCTCTCGAGATGCCCTATCCATTTTCAGAGATAAAACACTCATAAAAATGACAAAAATATAGGGTAATAAAGAACATCCATGTCACAATCCTCTTGCACTCTAAAAGTAACCAACTAGCTCGCCATTGACTTGTATTGAGAAAGATGATGTAGTTATGCAGAGCTTGATCCAATGGAAAAATCTTTGTGGGAAGTCCAGAGCTTGTAATGTGTTGAGTAGAAAAGTTCATTGCACGAAAGCTTTATATATGTCAATTTTGCTCGCGCATCTTGGAGAGATTGTATCCTTATGGTAGTCCTTAACAAGCTCAGTAGCTAGGAGAAGGTTTTTCAGTAGAAGTATATCTTTAACAAAAGCTTATTGGTTTTTCGCTATACAAAATTTTCACTATAAGGTATATGAATTCTACCATTTTTAGTTTTTACTATGATCTACCATCCGTAAAATTTGAAATCTACAATTTCACTATAATTTACCGTCCGTAGAATATGAATTCTACGCTTTATTCTATATTATACTATTCGTTACTAGTATGTACACGATCATATCCTAACAAGATTAGAAGATCAACTAAATATATTTATTGTGCATAGTCTCCATAAGGAACATCAGCTCAGGGAAATATTTCCTACTAATGACTTTGCCGGGAGCTAAGTACGACCGAAAAGTCAAACAACTAAGAAAGGCTGGAAGAATGATCTCAAACTTCCCTGGAAGAAATAATAAGAGTTTGGGTCGAGTTAAAACTCAGAAATGAACGAGTGAATCAGAAGACAACTCACAAGCACCTACGAGAAGACCAATACAGATGGCTTAGGAAGTTCAAAATCCCGAAACGACTTGGAATGACTCTGAACTTGAAGGAAAGTTTAGATGAATCCTGATTCAATTCTCTGATTCAGATTATCCTAAACATGCGGATCTAGGTTCTCTTGATTAGAAACAATTATTGATCTCACCTTTTACCTGTTTTGTGCAGCGGAAAGGGAGAACAGGTCAGAGATCAGAGAGCCACCAAGGGATGGATCCTCCAAAGGTTCACACACGCACGCAAAGGAATCTGGCTGCTAGACCACGAGGAGGGAGGCCACAGAGAGATAGAGAGAGGCGCAGACCTAGAGAGAATTAGAGAGCTAGGTCAGGTTTTATTCATTTAAAACCTGTCTTAGTTCTCATGGGCTTTCGGGCCCAATTCTCGGTCTTATTATTTCCTAGGCGTTCACGCACTGTGTCGATCGACACACCTTGTGTATCGATCGACACACGATTGCTGAACCCTTTAATCTCTAAGTACAGTAAATGCCTAGCACTTTTACCGTACTTCTGTCAATCCGTTCCTACACATTTTCCTGTAGCAACAGTCCGCGACTACATCTTAATTTCACTTATCCTACAGCAACAGTCCGCGACTCGTGCTTAGGCCTAAGGAGTGGCTTCGTTAATAGATTAGCAACGTTCTCATTCGTTGAAACTTGCTGATCTACTTAACATCTCTGTCATTTATCTCACGGAATAGGTTATACCTATCCTCAAGGTGTTTGGACCTCTGATGTGCAGCTAGTCTCATCTATGCTGGAAATCACATCAAGTTCAGTGACGAACTCTTCTTTCCAAACAACCTCTTTCGCCACTTCCCAAGTTGCGAAATGTTCAGCTTAAGTCATGGAGTCAGCAACAGTGCCTTGCACCGCCAGATAGACACAAGATATAACCGGACTGTGATCGGAAATCATCTTTGTCTATTGGAAACTTGCCTTTCAGACTCTACCGACTCGTAGCACCTCACTTTCTCCGTAACTCAAGAATTTATCCTTAGTATTCCTCAAATACTTTAGGATATTCTTTACGGCAATCCAGTGATTCTTTGCTGGATTTGACTGGTCTTTACTTGTCTTGCTTAACATTAAAGCAACATCAAACAAGTACGTTTCATGGCATACATGATAGATCCAATTGCCGACGCATATGGAATCTTATCCATGCATTTAAGCTCAGCAGTTATCGTAGGACACTGTGTCTTGCTTAACGTAATGCCATGTGACATTTGCATAAAACCCTTCTTGGAATGCTGAAAACCTGTAGGACTTTGTCGGGATAAGAATCCTGACTTTGTCTTACCAGCTCTTTCGGATCTCTATCTTTAGATCCAAAATCCAAGAACATACGTGGCTTTACTCATGTCAATCTGTAGAACCAACTCCCAAGCCAGTCCTTTACTGACTGCAGCATTGGGACGTCATTTTCGAGAATCAGTATGTCATCGACATACAATATGAGAAATGCAATATCGCTCCCACTAATCTATTAGTAAACACATAGTTCCGCTTCGTTCCTGTTCAAGTCAAAACCTTGACTACTTCAACAGAACGAAGATTCCAACTCCGATATGTTTGCTTCCATCCATGAATGGATCGATGAAGCTAACTTACATAAAATGTAATTTTTTCGGAGTCCGGGCTCACTTTCGCTTCTTTGAATTTCGCAGATTCGTCGCTTTCAATGATCATCAGATCATGCGAACTTTCAATGATTATCAGGTTCAACTAATGACGAGAAATCACTCTCGGATTAGTAACTGATTCATTCATATCTGCGAACTTCAGGCTCCACAGGTGTAGATTCTACAGAAATCTGTAAATCCTTCCACTGCTCTCCCTCAATAGGTAAAGCAGCCTCCTGTATTTCTCGAATTTCTTCGAGTTATACTTTTACTCCCACTGTTCTTCTTGGAAAATAACTTCCCTTCTTAGAAAACAGAATGGACGTAAAAGTAACAAGCCTTGGTTTCCTTCGGACAAGGCTCCACAGGTGCAGATTCTACAGAAATCTGTAAATCCATTCGTTGCTCTCCCTCAACAGGTTGAGCAGCCTCCTGTATTTCTCGAATTTCTTCGAGTTATACTTTTACTCCCACTGTTCTTCTTGAAAATAACTTCCCTTCTTAGAAAACAGAATGGACGTAAAAGTAACAAGCCTTGGTTTCCTTCGGACAACCAGCGAAGTAGTACAACTACAAATACTCAGTAAAGACGAATTTGGATCGATTCCAATCCACATTTACGTGGTGTCTTTCAACTGATATTTGTGGAACTATTTCAGCGTAAACTTAGATATTTTAGAGCGTTATTCTTAAATAATATCATGGAAGATTCGTGTGACTCATCTTTAATCATTTCTAATAAGATCTGATTCTTTCTCACAGAAAACACCTTCAGGTTTTTAGGAGAAATGAGCTGTGAAACGATTTCACACTCATTAAGATGATCACACAATCAATGACTTAAGTATTCTCACTCGTGATTTAATCCAGAGTCTTAATACTTTTGTCATTCAGATCCTATACTTCATTCTGGAACTCTTTCGACCATGTCAAAGAATTCCGACTTGTGTCTCATCAAATGAACACAGTCACACTCACTGAAGTAATCAGTAGAGACAATGAAGTACAGGAGATTTTCTCTGGCATTACTGCTCATTGGGCCACATACATGAGTATGTTCCAGGTCCAATAAGCCTTTGGGCCTTTCTCTAGCTCGGCTAAGATAGGCCCTTTACCTTTTGGTCTAGTAAACAGAATTCAAGTCTCATAAGATATTTTATCAAATGAGCCCAACAGTCCATGACTATGGGATTTCTGAATCCGACTTACTCTATGTGACCAAGAATTTATGCCAAGAAAAATCAGGTTTAATTCATCAGATTTAAACCAATTCGGTATTTATGTTACATTTAGGCACTCTTTGGTTTAAGATATAAAACCCATTCCACGAATAGGGTGCTACAATTAATATTTCATTAAGATCAAAAGAACAAAACTTGTCTTTTATCAAAATGAAAAACATTCAAATTCTTACAAGAAAATGAAAGACAACTCTGCTTAAAGCAGGTACATTGTAGCAATTACTTAATACAAAACCAAGCCTCAAAGGGATCTATAAGTGAAAAACCCTACGGCTGAGGCAGCATCCCAAGCTCCTTCCAGACATGTAGTTTCACTTGCCCTTCCTTCAACGTTCTACTGTTGCTTAGGCTCTGCATATTATCACAAATATCAGTCCCACAACCAGTATCCAATACCTTTAAGGTAGAACTTGAAGTAATAACATGAATACCTGAGGAAGTAGTCTCATACATCAACTTCAACTCCTCATCATCTTCCATGAATTTAATGCAATTTCTCTTCCAATGCCCTGTCTCCTTACAGTAGCAGCACTTACCAACGTAAGAGGTATCTGACTCGGGCTCAGAAGACACACGCTTGCCATGATTCAAAATCTGGACAACTTTGTCTTTACCCTTGTCAGCATTAGGTTTAGTAAACCTACCCTTCTCATTCATGAGATTGTACAGGGTACTCTTCACGTTTGGCTCAACTGTCTTGAGCATATCATGCAGTTCAGTCAGCGTCTTCGTTAAGCCTTTCTTGATATAGTTCCTTCTGAACTTATCATAGCTTGACGGCAGTGACTGCAGAATGATCTCAGTTGCCAATTCTTGGCTAACTGGATAATCCAGTTTCCTCAGGTTATCAATGTAACCCATCATTTTACTGACATGAGGACTCACTGGATGATCATTTGGTAGCTTGCAGCTAGTGAGAGACTTAACCAACTGGTATCTCTCCACTCTTACCTGCTCCTGAAATTTCAATTTCAGGCTGCTGATCATCTCTATTGGCGACTCCATGTTCTCATATTGCTTCCGCAAATCTGAGTCCATGGTAGCCAACATCAGACCACGCACATCTACCGCATCATTATAATGCTTATTCCAAGCATCATATACTGCATGGGAGGCATTGGACCCGATCCACACGGGGAGAGCTCTCTCAAGAACATAGTCCTTTCTCTCCTGTCTGAGGACTAGCCTCAGGTTCCGCGACCAAGTCAAGAAATTTGATCCGTTCAGCTTGTCCATCTTAAGGACAGACCGGATCGAGAAAGTGTTTTGATTGTTTGTGCTAGTCATAACTGAAAATTAAGATAAAAGGATTTTAGTTAATATGTTCAATATGATTAATCTCGTATTAAATTTAATATGATTAATCACGCATTATATTCAATAACATAAGTTACCCTCAATAAAATATAATTATTCCAAGATCCACATATAACTAAGATCAAAGTGGGTCACTGGCCGTCACCCAACCTTAGCTTATATCGGTAAGCCCTATATCGGCTAATTATATCCGTGATATAATTCTTGGTTGTGAATCTGGACCCGAGGCCCAATCCACTCTGATGTCTCAAGGCCCGGGACTCCCGATGGCCTAGTCAAGAAAACCAGACTATACAGTCATGTAATCATTAATGTCTGGGACTCCCAATGACATTTATGAATCACAAACCGTCTTATCCACGCAAAAGTAGACACCCTCACACTGTAAGGCCATGAATACAATTGAATGGGCTTCGACAGCTGACATAGACTGGACAAGACATCCAACGCTTGATATTATTTGAGGTTCGTAGTTTTATTTTAAAATCTCATTCCCAAAATAGAAGATTACTATTTCGGGAAACTTTCTATTTTTGGAAACCTACTATTTTAGGAAACTTTCTAAAATTGGAAACTTTCTAAAACCGGAAACTTTCTAACTTTAGAAATTTCTTTAAAATCCAAAACCCGCAAATCTAGAAACTTCTATTTTAAGAAACTTTCTAATTTCAAAATTTCGGAAACTTTAATTTAAAATCGACTTTATAATTTTATAAAATAAATTTTAAATTAATCTGAAGAAAGACTCAAATAATTGGCCCAATTGTTTTAACTTCTTGGCCCGAGGCCCAAGAATTGGTCCATGTCCAAGACAAGACCCAATTGTCCAATTAAATGACATAACCGGTCTGGTTCATTAAAATTGGTCTAACCAAAATTAATTACTACGACGACCACAATTGTCAACCGATTATTTACTAAACCGGATTTTCTCAATTTATTTGGTCCAACCAAATCAAATTAGAAAATCCTGGTTTAGGCACAAAATCCAATATTTTGACTTTGGATTTCTTATCCCGGTTTAACCAGAATTTAATAAAATTATTAAATCTGTTTATTAAACCGAGACGTTTGATTTTTAATCAAAATTTTAAACCGAGCCTTAAACCCAACCGTATCGATCGATGAACCAACCGCATCGATCGATTCATCAACCGCATCGATCGATTCATCAATCGCATCGGTCGATGCTCTCAGCATTGATCGATGCGTTCACGCGTTGAGCAGGCTTGGCCGAGATATGCGAAATCCATGCGATCGTTCGATCGATCCATGCGATTGCAGTCGATCTCTCGCGGTTGTATCGACCGATCCATGCGATCGTATCGATCGATCCATGCGATCACAGCCGATACTTCTTTATGAAAATCGCATTCCAAATCAATATAGCTTGGATTTGCGATTTCAAGTGTGTTTAGGTTTCAATTCCTTGTTGCTTAAGTGATTTCTCTTATCATTAGTTGATTCAAAACACTTCTTAAACAAGAAAACAATCCTAAACTTGAATCTAAACAAGAAAAACCAGAACCAATAGCTCTGATACCACTGAAGGAAAGTTTAGATGAATCGTGATTCAATTCTCTGATTCAGATTATCCTAAACATGCGGATCTAGGTTCTCTTGATTAGAAACAATTGTTGATCTCACCTTTTACCTGTTTTGTGCAGCGGAAAGGGAGAACAGGTCAGAGATCAGAGAGCCACCAAGGGATGGATCCTCCAAAGGTTCACACACGCACGCAAAGGAATCTGGCTGCTAGACCACGAGGAGGGAGGCCACAGAGAGATAGAGAGAGGCGCAGACCTAGAGAGAATTAGAGAGCTAGGTCAGGTTTTATTCATTTAAAACCTGTCTTAGTTCTCATGGGCTTTCGGGCCCAATTCTCGGTCTTATTATTTCCTAGGCGTTCACGCACTGTGTCGATCGACACACCTTGTGTATCGATCGACACACGATTGCTGAACCCTTTAATCTCTAAGTACAGTAAATGCCTAGCACTTTTACCGTACTTCTGTCAATCCGTTCCTACACATTTTCCTGTAAGCTTAGGCGTGTGACCCATATGGGATCATATAATAAAGGTAATAAGTCCAAGACTTATAGATCATGAGCGGACTCTAGCAAGCCATCATGACCCCCAGTATTATATGACTTATGTCTGATCATTGACATACTCTTACTTTCTAGAGACAGTACTGAGATTACTGGACACAATTCCAACAGAACTAACTCAAGGCTAAAGATGGACTATAAAATGGTATTTGGATACAAGAAAATTCAGCTGTCCTGAGAAGAAACGAAGATAGACAACAACGGCCTTAAAACGGTATTTACGAATAAGCAAAAGGAATCAATATGGATCAATATGCGGAATAATGCTCCAGCAGATCAGCCACGCCAATCTAAGCATCTTGGGAAAATGATAAGCTAACTTTATGACCGTGTTCCTAACTCCCACTGGCCACAAACATTAATCCTTATCCAAAACAAAAATGCCGTATTTTTGTTTTCCGATTTTTCCACACAAAAACTAAGCTAGTGGAAGAATGGAATGATCCTATTGGACCAGAACTATGTCGTTCTGACATAGAACTGAATGTATTCTTCTGATTGGATGAGTTTACCAAAGCTGCAGGAGAAATAAAGATGGTCTGAAATGACCTTAAAGCGGACCATACAGCTAAAGGACAAAGATCGGTACAGATCGATATACATGAAAAGGATACATAAGACTATTCAACTCTCTGTCCCATATCCTCCCAGATAAGTAGATAAGAACACCCATGTTTATCCATTTCTCTTTTAGATAAGATCATCCAGGTTTATCCATTTATCCTTTAAGATAAGATCATACATGCTTATTGATAAGGACATAAGTGTAGGAGCTGACGTGAGGAGGAAGTCTACGAAGAAGTATCTGAAAATAAGTCTTTTAATTAATTGTTTAAGTTGTTGCTTTGAAAATAAGAGAAACTGATCTCCCTGGTCTCAAGGAACATTTTCTCCACATTTCTCATTTCCTAAGTTGTAGGCTCGTGGGTGAATCCACGACAATTCACTCTTGTATTTTCTTCTATTTAAATCAATGAAAACAACAAAAAGAGGTAGTCTAAACTACCCGAAAATCAGAAGTGTCTTTAAGAACCAAAGTGTTCTTGTTCTTGTCTTTGTTCTTGATCAACATTGATTATTCTAAATCAGGGACCTGTCCCTATCAGTGGTATCAGAGCAAATCTCTTGGCTTTGAAGAGGGACCAAATTAGCATTAGTGCTATCATTTGGTATCAAAGCAACTATCTTATCATTTCATTTCCACCACCATTATCCATGGACCTCTACAACAAGATCTATGGAGCTCCGATCTTCGATGTTTATGATGACGACGAAGAGCCAATATGTGATGTCTACAGTGAGGCGGATCCATAGTTTGACATGTATGGTGATAGAGGCTTCGCAGTTCTAGGATTTGAGTATTTTGCAAAAAATATTCAAGTCACTGATTCAAAGGCCACACCATACATCCTTTCTTTAGAATGTGCTAGGAATGATTCAAGCTTTTCTCCTTCAAG
Source organism: Orychophragmus violaceus (assembly GCA_030180135.1). Taxonomy (NCBI): domain Eukaryota; kingdom Viridiplantae; phylum Streptophyta; class Magnoliopsida; order Brassicales; family Brassicaceae; genus Orychophragmus; species Orychophragmus violaceus. The sequence goes on along the minus strand of CM058240.1, from coordinate 55,452,128 downwards.
GAGGGTGAACGACTCATTCAAAGAGTTCATCGACGAATCTCATGTTGAAGCCCTTATCACCCGCTTTTGGATCCGGAGTGTTACACACAAAGATTGGCACGCATATCCTTATCCGACGCATCCAATCCAAAGCTTAGAACCACGAACTCCATCATCAGAGAAGTTTGACGAAGAAGAACCGATTCCTCGTAAACCACCACCATTACGTGATAAGAAGTTCACAAAAATCATTGCTTCCACTGTATTCGGAAAATAAATTCCAGCGACAACTTATTCCAACGGTGATCAGTGAACTTGGTCCGTGAGATGTTGGTGCAATGGCGAGATCTACCCATGACGGACACGACTTGGAAAGATGCAGTTCAACGCTAATGCAGTTATCCAAACATGAACCTTGAGGACAAGGTTCTTTGGTGGGTGGAGTATTGATAAGGACATAAGTGTAGGAGCTGACGTGAGGAGGAAGTCTACGAAGAAGTATCTTAAAATAAGTCTTTTAATTAATTGTTTAAGTTGTTGCTTTGAAAATAAGAGAAACTGATATCCCTGGTCTCAAGGAACATTTTCTCCACATTTCTCATTTCCTAAGTTGTAGGCTCGTGGGTGAATCCACGACAATTCACTCTTATATTTTCTTCTATTTAAATCAATGAAAACAACAAAAAGAGGTAGTCTAAACTACCCGAAAATCAGAAGTGTCTTTAAGAACCAAAGTGTTCTTGTTCTTGTCTTTGTTCTTGATCAACATTGATTATTCTAAATCAGGGACCTATCAGCCATTTATATTTGAAGATAAGATCAACCATCCTTATCCTTTTAACCATCAAACTTCACCCTTAAATAACTTTTCCCACTTCCAGCTTATAAATACCCCAGCCCTTAGTTCATTTCCAACCCATCCTAAAACCGAGAAAATCATAAACTAGCCCGTTTTCGGTAAAGTTAGAGCGTAAGTGTTCCAGTGAGTTTAGATAGGTAAAATATCATCCTAAGAGTTGTGGAGAGTGTGGATATATTACCATTATTATGTCCAAGCTTTGTTTTAAAACGTGGCCGCCTAGCCGCCTAGGCGGCCGCTTAATCGCTGAACGGAGGGTGAACGCCGCGCTTTTGCTCCAATCGGCCATTAAAATCGGTGGTCCGAGTTTTGATGAAAATCGCCCGCGTAGTTGAAAAATCGCCCGCGTAGTTGAAAAATCGCCGTTGATAAAAGAGTAGCCCAACTTTTATTTCTTAAATTTCTAGTCATTTGGCCCATGTTGGCCCAACTTTCAAGTATCTGACTATATGCAAAATGTGATGGAATCCAGTTTCTTTTAGATTCACGAGCTTCACAGCTCCACCAACGAGATCAAAAATCCTAATCAAAGCGTGAATATCCACATCCATGTCACATATCTCCATCATCTTCTCGAGCGTCTCTGGTAGAATCTCTCCGCCGATGCCAACCGCCATTCCAAAATCGAAGGGAGAATCTGATCACATGCAGCTACTCGTTTCGTTATCCAATCGGTGTGACCGATCCCATCGATACCCAGATCTAAATACACCTCGAATACAGTGGTTTCTTCTCCAGAGCAACAATCGGGTTGTTCTACCTCGTACCTGAAGTCGCTTCCAACTTTGGATACCACATCACAAGAGACAAATGAAGAATCTAGGATATTAGAGATGAAATATGGCGACTGCCACAGAGTATAATTAAGGAGAATCATGGAATGACCTAGACAAGGAAGAAAAAGACTTTAAGAAGGAGTCTTCGAGAGAGATAATAGAAAACGAGAAGAAACATAAGTACTGGCTATAAGTTCCTGAGATTCGTTCCTCTCTCTCTTCTAATATGTGTCTCGAAGAAGGAAGATGACGTGCCATCATTCTTCATTCATCTCTCTTTTCTCTTGTTTAATTTTTTTTTTTTAAATATATTATAACAAAACTGTAGTTACAATTAACAATAAAATCACAACCAGATGACATCAACTACTAGGACAATGGTTAGGGACATGATTAGTACACATATTTAATATATATATAGAGTATATGTAATTTAATTTTATTGTATTATAGATAAAATATTTAAAAATAATAAATAGATATAAAAATTCCGCCCCGCGTACTCCCCGATTTTATCCCGATTTTTCGATAACTCGCTAGGCCCAGACCGACCGCGCGTATAGCACCTAACGCGTTTCCGAACAGAGTGTCCAAGTAACCAAGGTTCATTCGTCGTAGTAAAGTCAGGTTCAGATAACCGTCAGCCGAAAGCACTGTGAGTTATGGTGATGTGTGATTTCTTGCTAGGAATGCTAGATTTTGTGATCTATGTTTAAATATGTGATTTATGTTTCAGCTTAAGTATTTGCATGATGGGTTAAATGCTTATTTATTGTTACGTTTATTTTGTTTCCGTTTGAGGTTTTCCTTATCTTGCAATGAATTTTGGTAAGTAAATTCATGCTTGAGATGGTACCTCGTGTTTGAGGATTAAGATGGGTAGGGTGGAAGATGACGGTTCGATCTTTCCTTTTGCTGCCTCACTCTAGCGATGGAAAGTCTAGGTGAGAAGACTAGGAGACGGGATTGCAGGCCGAGTTCTATCCAACGGGATAGTGAATTGGGATAGCCGTAGTTAGACGGACCCTACCAAGATGTGGCCGTGGTTAGAAGGGTCTTGGATGGTGAAGTTCTATGATCATGTGCATGTGTATATATGACATAGGTGGTCATGAATGGAAGGAATGATCGAATGCGAGAGACCTAGGACGGGGTGTTAATATTATGTTATTAATGTTTAAGCTTTTCATATGATATGCTTTGATTGATTGTTGTATGATGGGTGTTATTTTGGGTTTTTTTGGGGTGGGGGAATAAATTGCATGATAGGGTAGCTATAACTTACTGAGCGAGTAGCGCTCATCCCTCACTCTCTTTTGCAGGAAACCAGTAGTTTGTAAACACTAGTGGGGAAGCGAGGAACTTTAGGCCAGCCAGTGTAGGTTTTTGTTATCTTTGTAAAATATTGTTTACTGGTTGTATTTATGATCGTTTTAGGACACGTAGGCCCGGAACCAAGGAACCTTTAAATGTTATGTTTGTATGTTTTTTGAAAACTTATATATAAAAATATGTATTTTGTATTTTGATTGGGTTTCCTCTGATATTAGTTTTGTTCGAGCTAACACAACTCTCGTCCTAGGTACGGGTTGGCAAGCCTTAGGCCTTTGTCGAAAGGGACGGTACTAATGACGTATCGACCATGGATTCTCAAAACTTGGTTGGACCATTCTTGGTATTCGTCATTGTAGTATTTTCAATTTGGTTCAGGCTCTAGGTTGGTTGTGCATGTTCTTGTTTGATTGTTGCAGGACCGATAAGTCAACTTTGACCTAAACCGGTTCGGGGGTGTTACATTTCCTGTCCTCAACAATTCCAATATAGAATGCTCATAATCGTTTGGGCTGTAACATCCTTATCCTGGGACCCAACCCTAAGCAGATCGGGGGAATGGGTCATGGAACCAAAACATGGACAATCAGTCAGAGAGACTAAGAAGAAGCGTTCCATGGTCTGGGATTGGCTAAGTTCAGTGAGAAAGGATATTAGCCGAGCTGGAATGGAAGTGTCCAGCTGAAATGAGTTGAACGGCCGAGCTGGATCAGCTAACAATCAGCTCAACTCAGCTAGGAGGAGTGTTGGGTAGTTGGGTCAGCTAGTGGGCTAGGTCGGCTAGTGACTCTAGATTGGTGGTTGAGCGGTTGGAAGCCACGGGGCACAAGGGCAAGTGGCGCCCATTCACCCACCATTCACACCCCTTCATCCAATGGGCAGTTTTTGGGGGAATTGGCCAATAAAAAGAGGAGGCGCCTTTGAGATTTTAGAACATCACCCACGAGAGGAAAAAAATCCCATAATTACTGAAGAGAAACCGTGAGAGTTAAGGAGAGGAATCCATGGATTTGGCCGGAGATCTTGCTAGGATGGGCCGGCGGTTAGAAAGTAGATTGGGGAGGTTTCTATAAGGAAAATTGTGAGGGAACATAGGGATAAAACTATGTATAGTTGATGTTATTTAAAGGAGAATACATAAGGATTGGCCGGAGGTTTGGTGCACAAGTTTGGGGCGGTTAATCACCAAAATCTAAGGAAGTTTGCCGGAATCTTCAAGAGGGAGTTTCTGGCGATTTAAGAGGGAGTTGGAGTGTGGATCATAGGATGAATGGGAATAAGGATCCTGTAGGCATCCGGCGTTAGTCCATTTCAGCTAAGATTCTAACCATATATTTGTAATACCCAAGTGTGTGGAAACCGAACAGTAGGCCGGAAGGGTCGTATTGACGGTTATGGCAGTCGCCAACCACGGGCTCATCCATGTATGATCGAGTCTCGGGCATTAGGATTATCGACGATTGAATCTAATTGCGGTTCATGGTATGGGTTGAGCCTATGACCGGAGTGGGTTATCGACCATATGTAGGTTGTTGTCGGGATTAGCGGAGTGGGTTATCAACCGTATTAGGTTGCTGCCAGGATTAGCGGATCACGACAAAGCAGATTGGAGGATGTCAAAGGCGGTTCGGGTTGATGGGCTATGTGGTTAGTACGATCAGGGCGCATGGGAATTGATATGAGATGGAGAGGCGTGGTGATTGATGGTAGAGTGAGAGATGAACGGATGGGACAAAGCTGCTGGCCGAAGGCACTCTCAGCTTGGTCGGTGGATGATCGGTGATGGTCTAGGAACTAGAGAGCAGTAAAAGCACTAAGAACAATCTGAACAGCAAGCAAAACCAAGAGATGTCGTTCTTCCAAAGGGGCAGCCACGCTGAGGAGAGAAGGAGATCACATATTCTTAGGGTTTTCTTAGTTTAATCTTGCGTAACTTTCATTAAACAAAAAGAGAGTGTTTTAAACAACTTGCAACTAAAAGCAAATGGGCCAAAACACTTGGGCCACGAAAATATCAAACAAAAACAAGAGAAATAAGACTTAAAACGAGAAAGGAAAGTCTTGGTCGAAATAGAGAAGAGGCAGGTCTGTCTCTCTAATGAATGGGCCTCGGATCACCTCGTTAAAAACCTTGTGAAGAAATTGTTGGATTATATGTGTGTTCATGGTTCAATTAACAGATTGCAACCTAACACATAATCTTAAACAGATCTAGGTTCTTGTAACTGAATCATAAAACAAACCTGGACATTACCTTTTGCAGCGGAATGATTGTAATGTCGAGATCAGATTAGAGCTGATTAGAATCGGCTCCTCCTCGTGTATCCACACTCTTACAAGCACGGGACGGCTGCTAGACCAAAGTTGGAGGAAACAGAGAGAAACAGGACGGCCAGTTTTCAGATTCGCAGACACCCATCGAAATAATAAGACTCCCTTCTTATTTATCTCGACTCGTCAAAAACCTAAACTGATGTTTCGGTTTCGCTATTGTGTCGACCGACACATATACCTGTGTCGATCGACACAAGTCCTGTATCTCGATATGGGCCCAAGTAATTAACTAATGGCCCAAGTCTCTCTGTACAAATACAGTAAATGCCTTGCATCTTACCGTATTAATTCCATTTTAACTTTCCCGTTTGCTATGGTGTGTGACCCTTAGGCATCATACAATACTGGTAATAAGTCTTAAACTTATAGATCAAGAGCGGACTCTAGCAAGCCATCATGATCACCCAGTACTTATGATTTATGTCTGATCTCGACACTTATCATACTTTCTAGAGATAGTACGGTAGATTTCAGGACATTCCCAACAATCTCCCACTTGTACTGGAATTCTACAAAGGACATTCCCAACAATCTTCCGATTGTACTGGAATCCTACATTCCCTAATCCTTTTGTCTCAATATCTCGATCTGGCATAAGGCAAGATGCGTGTCATCCTTATATAGCCAGACCATGTTCATCGGACCAGATTTGATACTGACAATGCAAACGACTTGGGCAAGTCCGTTTGGGAGTGGCCACTCTCTTACCAGCTATCAAGTCTCCGATTGGCCTAGAGATATTACCTCCGTTAAACGGCAGGGACAAATCCCGTCTTGTTCCATCACTATGAACTACACAATTCATAATACACCCAACCAAGGTCCGTATAGCTCCCAGTTACGAAACAGCGTTAGACAGTGATCAAAGCGCATTACTCCATGTGCAGCCACATGCATGCGAACTCAGGTCTAAGGACTATACTCTATAGTCGTATATGAGAACTTCTTATGACACAGATATTAATATCTTGCAGAGTTCTCATTAGCGGGCCATGTCCGGTCATATGCTCCCCTACATATACCTATGTGTCGACTTTGATGCCGCGCATCTATGACCCCTCGAAACTTGGTCATAAGTCTCAACACAATCTAGTCTCAACAGGTTGTCGGTGTTCCAATTTCAACAACCTTCGACTATGGACACTATGATTTATGTCACTTCGTTAAATATGGGGTTTCAGGATCAAGTCTACTCATGTACTTCGATGGCCCATATATAATGACATGAATCATTTTGGAACGATTATTTATATCACAGTTAAAATAATCCAGAAATCATTAGATTTCACAAACATAAAATGCTATGTTTTCATGAACCATTCAAAATAACTAAGTAAAGCCCTTTACAAACTCCCACTGAAATTAAGACTACATCTTAATTTCACTCATCCTACAGCTACAGTCCGCGACTCGTGCTTAGGCATAAGGAGTGGCTTTGTTAATAGATTAACAACATTCTCATTCGATGAAACTTGCTTATCTACTTAACACCTCTGTCATTTATCTCGCGGAATAGGTTATACCTATCCTCAAGGTGTTTGGACCTTTGATGTGCAGCTAGTCTTAACTACGCTGGGAATCAAATCTAGTTCAGTGATGAACTCTACTTTCCAAACAACCTCTTACGCCGCTTCTCAAGCTGCGAAATGTTCAGCTTAAGTCATGGAGTCAGCTACAGTGCCTTGCACCGCCAGATAGACACAAGATATAGCCGGACTGTGACCAGGAAGTATCTTTGTCTATTGGAAACTTGCCTTTCAGACTCTATCGACTTGTAGCACCTCACTTTCTCCGTAAATCAAGAACTTATCCTAAGTATTCCTCAAATACTTCAGAATATTCTTTACGGCAATCCAGTGATTCTTTGCTGGATTTGACTGGTCTTTACTTGTCTTGCTTAACTTTAAAGCAACATCAAAACAAGTACGTGTCATGGCATACATGATAGATCCAATTGCCGTCGCATATGGAATCCTATCCATGCATTCAAGCTCAGCAGATATCGCAGGACACTATATCTCGCTTAATGAATTGCCATGTGACATTGGCATAAAACCCTTCTTGGATTGCTGATTACGTGTAGGACTTTGTCAATTTAAGAATCCTGACTTTGTCCTACCAGCTCTTTTGGATCTCTATCTTTAGATCCAAAATCCAAGAACTTCGTGGCTTTATTCATATCATTCATAAAACCAACTCCCAATCCAGTCCTTTACCGACTGCAGCATTGGGACGTTATATTCGAGAATCAGTATGTCATCGACATACACTATGAGAATTGCAATATTGCTCCTTTTTATCTTTTAGTAAACGCACAGTTCCGCTTCGTTCCTGTTCGAGTCAAAACCTTGACTACTTCAACAGAACGAAGATTCCAACTCCGATATGTTTGCTTCCATCCATGAATGGATCAATGAAGCTAACTTACACATAGTGTAATTTTCGGAGTCCGGGCTTACTTTCGCTTCTTTGAATTTCGCAGATTCGTCGCTTTCAATGATCATCAGATCATGCGAACTTTCAATGATCATCAGATTCAACTAATGATGAGAAATCACTCTCGGATTAGTAACTGATTCATTCAGATCTGCGAACTTCAGGCTTTACAGGTGCAGATTCTACAGAATGCAGATTCTACAGAAATCTGTAAATCCATCCGTTGCTCTCCCTCAACAGGTTGAGCAGCATCATGTATTTCTCGAATTTCTTCGAGTTATACTTTTACTCCCACTGTTCTTCTTGGAAAGTTACTTCCCTTCTCAGAAAACAGAATGGACGTAAAAGTAACAAGCCTTGGTTTCCCTAGGACAACCAGCGAAGTAGCACAATTACAAATACTCAGTAAAGACGAATTTGGATCGATTCCAATCCACATTTACGTGGTGTCTTTCAACTGATATTGGTGGAACTATTTCAGCGTAAACTTAGATATTTCTAGAGCGTTATTCTTAGAGAATATCATGGAAGATTCGTGTGACTCATCTTTAATCATTTCTAATAAGATCTGATTCATTCTCACAGAAACACCTCTAGGTTTTCAGGAGAAATGAGCTGTGAAACGACTTCACACTCATTCAGATGATCACACAATCAATGACTTAAGTATTCTCACTCGTGATCTAATCCAGAGTCTTAATACTTCTGTCACTCAGATCTATACTTCATTCTGGAACTCTTTCGACCATGTCAAAGAATTCCGACTTGTGTCTCATCAAATGAACACAATCACACTCACTGAAGTAATCAGTAGAGACAATGAGGTATAGGAAATTTTCTCTGGCATTACTGCTCATCGGACCACATACATGAGTATGTTCAATCTCCAATAAGCCCTTGGGCCTTTCTTAGCTCGGCTAAGATGGGCCCTATGTCTTTTGGTCCAGTAAGCAGAATTCAAGTCTCATAAGATATCCATTCAAATGAGCCCAAAAGTCCATAACTATGGGGTTTCTGAATCTGACTTACTCTATGTGACCAAAACATTTATGCCAAGAAAAATCAGGTTTAATTCATCAGATTTAAACCAATTCGGTATTTATGTTATATTTAGGCACTCTTTGGTTTAAGACATAAAACCCATTCCTTGAATAGGGTGCTACAATTAACATTTCATTAAGATCAAAAGAACAAAACTTGTCTTTATCAAAATGAAAACATTCAAATTCTTCAAAAGAAAATGAAAAAACAACTCTGCTTAAAGCAGGTACATTGTAGCAATTACTTAATAAAACCAAGCCTCAAAGGCATCTACAAGTGAAAACCCTACGGCTGAGGCAGCATCCCAAGCTCCTTCCAGACACGCAGTTCCACTTGCCCTTCCTTCAACGTTCTACTGTTGCTCAGGCTCTGCATATTATAACAAATATCAGTGCCACAACCAGTATCCAATACCTATAAGGTATAACTTGAAGTAATAACATGAATACCTGAGGAAGTAGTTTCATACATCAACTTCAACTCCTCATAATCTTCCATGAATTTAATGCAATCTCTCTTCCAATGCCCAGTCTCTTTACAGTAGCAGCACTTACCAACGTAAGAGGTATCTGACTCGGGCTCAGAAGACACACGCTTGCCATGATTCAAAATCTGGACAACTTTGTCTTCACCCTTGTCAGCATTAGGTTTAGTAAACCTACCCTTCTCATTCATGAGATTGTACAGGGTACTCTTCACGTTTGGCTCAACTGTCTTGAGCATGTCATGCAGTTCAGTCAACGTCTTCGTTAAGCCTTTCTTGATATAGTCCCTTACGAACTTATCATAGCTTGACGGCAGTGACTTCAGAATGATCTCAGTTGCCAATTCCTGGCTAACTGGATAATCCAGTTTCCTCAGGTTATCAACGTAACCCATCATTTTACTGACATGAGGACTTACTGGATGATCATCTGGTAGCTTGCAGCTAGTGAGAGACTTAACCAACTGGTATCTCTCCACTCTTACCTGCTCCTGAAATTTCAATTTCAGGCTGCTGATCATCTCTATTGGCGACTCCATGTTCTCATATTGCTTCCGCAAATCTGAGTCCATGGTAGCCAATATCAGACCACGCACATCTACCGCATCATTATAATGCTTATTCCAAGCATTATATACTGCATGACTGGCTTTGGATCCGATCCTCTCGGGGAGAGCTTTCTCAAGGACATAGTCCTTTCTCTCATGCCTGAGATCTAGTCTCAGGTTCCGCGACCAAGTCAAGAAATTTGATCCGTTCAGTTTGTCCATCTCAAGGACATACCGGATCGAGAAAGTGTTTTGATTGTTTGTGCTTGTTATAGCTGAAATTTAGAGATAAATAGAGTTTTAGTTATTAAGTTCACAAAAGAGTAATCTTAACAACTTATAAGAAAACTCGCATTGCATTCAAAATTTCTTTGTTTAACCTCATATGAATACAATGATTCCGAGACCCATGTTCAGCTAATTCCAAAGTGGGCCACTGGCCGTCACCCAGAATTAGCTTTACTTGGTAAGCATACACACAGCTAGTTATAACCAATAACTCTCGGTTGTGAATTGGACCCGAGGCCCAAATTCACCAGATGTCTCAAGGCCCGGGACTCCCGATGGCCCAGTCAAGGAAACCAATCTCTTTCAGCCAAATAATCACTAAAATCTGGGACTCCCAATGAAATTAGTGACTATATACTACTTTACTTACGCGAAAACAGACACCTCACACTGTAAGCCATATTTGTAATCAAGTAAGCGTTAAGTAGCTGACAAGATTGGGCAAGACATCCAAGCTTGATATTGTTTTGAGGATTTTCAAGTTTTATTTCCAAAAATAGAATATTACTATTTTGGGAAACTTTCTTAATTTAGAAACTTTCTAAATTTAGTAACTTACTAAAAATAGAAATTTCTAATTTAATATTTTATAAATATTTTAGGTTGGGTCACAAATTATAGGCCCAATTCTTGGCCCAAGACCATGGAATTCCAGCTGGCCCAATAATTTGACATAACCGATCCGGTTTATTAATTCTGGTCCAAGACCAAATTAACTATCAAAACCATCGGTTATTTACTAAACCAGACCAGCTCTAAATTATTTGGTCCAACCAAATCAAACTTAGACCAGCCTTCGGTTTAGGTTAAAATTCAATTTTGAATTTCAATCCGGTTTAACCAGAAAATAAATAATACCATGTATTAAATAATTTCCAGCAAACCGCGATTCGGGTTAACCGCTTGAACTACCAATAAATTGATCGGTTCGGTTAAATCCAAAATCAGGAAGAAATCAATTGGTTTAACCAATCAATTTTAGCTGATTTTGACCTAACTTGCGGGATTGGCTAAAGCAAACAATGAATCACAATCGGTTTGATTGATCCTTTGTTTGTGGGTTGGAAAGTACCAACCGCGAAGCTCGGTTGAACCGATTGGCTTTTCGCGGATTGTACACCACGCACATGTATCGATCGATACAACGCTCCTGCGTCGATCGATACTCGCGTGTATCAGCACTTATCGATCGGGTCATCGGGACAGCGAGAAGACAATCGATCCGACTTATGTCGATCGATATCACGCTCCCTCATCGATCGATACTGGCAAACAACAGCTCGTTGTGATCGGGTCTTCGGGTCAGCGACACAATCGATCCGGTATGCATATCGACCGATATCGTCCCCTCGTCGATCGACACAAGTGTCCAAATCGCACACCGATGGCTTTCAATCGGATTAATGCGATTTCATTTAGGTTTTTTGAGATTCTTAATCAAATTTCAACATTCAAATTCGATTCTAATCAGTAAAACAACCTAAGAATGATCCAAATTTACAAGAAACCTGAAACCTGGGCTCTGATACCACTGTTGGATTATATGTGTGTTCATGGTTCAATTAACAGATTGCAACCTAACACATAATCTTAAACAGATCTAGGTTCTTGTAACTGAATCATAAAACAAACCTGGACATTACCTTTTGCAGCGGAATGATTGTAATGTCGAGATCAGATTAGAGCTGATTAGAATCGGCTCCTCCTCGTGTATCCACACTCTTACAAGCACGGGACGGCTGCTAGACCAAAGTTGGAGGAAACAGAGAGAAACAGGACGGCCAGTTTTCAGATTCGCAGACACCCATCGAAATAATAAGACTCCCTTCTTATTTATCTCGACTCGTCAAAAACCTAAACTGATGTTTCGGTTTCGCTATTGTGTCGACCGACACATATACCTGTGTCGATCGACACAAGTCCTGTATCTCGATATGGGCCCAAGTAATTAACTAATGGCCCAAGTCTCTCTGTACAAATACAGTAAATGCCTTGCATCTTACCGTATTAATTCCATTTTAACTTTCCCGTTTGCTATGGTGTGTGACCCTTAGGCATCATACAATACTGGTAATAAGTCTTAAACTTATAGATCAAGAGCGGACTCTAGCAAGCCATCATGATCACCCAGTACTTATGATTTATGTCTGATCTCGACACTTATCATACTTTCTAGAGATAGTACGGTAGATTTCAGGACATTCCCAACAGAAATCCCATCTGGGACAAAACTTCACAGAGGAAAAAAGAGTATGATCTTTATCCCAGAGGCAGACCGGTCAAAGAATCATCTGGCTCGATGCAGAAGATCATGGTCGGTCCGTGCGTCCGGAGTATGGGCCAGGGTGTGGTCTGCTCAAATGGGCCGTCAGCTTCAGTATGGATCATCCTCCGGGCCAACTGGTTCAGGACAGGTTGTCCTTGGTCGAGATGGCCTAGCTGGGTCGTGATGTCTTCTAGACTTATCTTCGAGATCAGCTGCTCCATTGCATTGTTGAATTTGGCATATATCTGTCGCTGTCCCGAACGCGTCCTTGGTACATCTCGCATGGTCGGGAACATGTCGGCCAGCTTCTTGGTAGAGCCTGGTCCGTCTTGTTCGTCTAACTCAGTGTCGGCCAAGCTGATGTCCTCATCATTCCCTCCCTCTTGAAGAGGTTCTGGCCTCAGAACAGTATCACCTGCACAATAAGGAGACAAATCAGCAACATTAAAACTCGACGATATGCTCATCTCACCTGGGAGTTCCAATTTGTAGGCTTTGTCGTTGATCTTCTTTAGGACCCGGAATGGTCCATCTCCTCGTGGAGCAAGCTTGGACTTCCTCTTGTTCCTGAACCGTTCGGGTCGCATGTGAACCCAAACCCAGTCGCCTAGCCTAATGTCAATCTCCTTCCTGTGTTTGTCGGCTTGCTTCTTGTACTGCTCCGTCCTCTTCTCGATGTTCTCCTTAACCGCCTGGTGTAGCTTGGCGACGGCCTCAGCCTTGCGCTCTCCATCAAGATTGATGAACTCCAATGCTGGCAGTGGCTTCAGATCAAGTGGTGTATCTGGCTTAAATCCATAAACAACCTCAAAAGGAGACATCTTAGTAGCAGAGTGTTTGGCACCATTATAAGCAAACTCAACAAAAGGAATGCAATCCAACCAATGTGACAAATTTTTACCAACCGTGGCCCTTAAGAGGGCTGAGAGAGTCCGGTTCACGACCTCGGTCTGTCCATCAGTCTGTGGATGACAAGTGGTCGAGAACAGTAGCTTGGCACCAAGCTTCCTCCACAATGTCCTCCAAAAGTGACCTAGGAAGGTCGGGTCATGGTCCGAGACGATGGTCCGAGGCAGTCCGTGCAATCTGACCACTTATTTGAAGAAGAGATCGGCTGTCTGGGTCGCATCATTCGTCTTAGAACACGGTATGAAGTGAGCCATCTTTGAAAATCGGTCGACCACAACGAAGATCGCATCCTTGTTCCTGATCTTAGGCAAACCAAGCACAAAATCCATAGAAATATCGACCCATGGTCGGTTAGGTATAGGCAAAGGTAAGTAAAGACCGTGAGGATGTGACCTGGACTTGGACTTAAGGCATGTGATGCACTTGGAGCAGAAACGCTCCGTGTCTCGCTTCTGATGTGGCCAATAGAAGTGCTCTACTAGGACACTCAGCGTCTTGTCCACGCCAAAGTGTCCCATCAATCCTCCTCCATGGGATTATCGGATCAGGAGCTCCCTCATCGATCCCTGAGGAATGCAGAGCCGCTTGCCCCTGAACAGGAAACCGTTATGCAAGTAGAAAACTCCTTTCGTTCCTTTGCTACATTCCTGAAAAATTTCACCAAAATCAGGGTCAGTATCATAATCTTCTTTGATAAGTTCAAACCCCAAAACTTTGGCCTCCATGTTGCTGATCAGTGTGTATCTCCTGGACAATGCATCAGCTACCACGTTCTCCTTTCCCTTCTTGTACTTGTTGATGTACGGAAAGGTCTCCACGAACTCAAGCCACTTAGCGTGCCTCCTCTTCAGATTTGTCTGTCCTCTCAAATGCTTGAGCGTCTCGTGGTCGGTGTGAATAACAAACTCCTTGGCCAGCAAGTAATGCTGCCAAGTCTCCAAGGATCTAACCAACGCATACAACTCCTTGTCATAAGTAGGATAGTTGAGCGTGGCTCCACTCAACTTCTCGCTGAAGTAGGCGACCGGTCGCCCACCTTGTGTCAGAACAGCTCCAATCCTTAAACCTGAAGCATCACACTCAATCTCAAACGTCTTATCAAAATTAGGCAAAACTAAAATAGGAGCATGGGTTAACAAATCCTTGAGTTTCTGAAATGCGGCCTCCTGCGACTGGCCCCATTTGAACGGGACGTCCTTCTTGATCACGGCTGTGAGTGGGGCGGCCACTGTGCTAAAATCCTTCACAAACCGTCTATAGAAGCTGGCTAATCCGTGGAAACTCCTGACATGACCGATCGTGGTCGAGGCCGGCCACTCCTCAATAGCTTTGATATTTTCTTTGTCAACCTGTAAGCCCTGCGAACTGACTACAAAACCTAAAAAGACAAGCTTATCAGTGCAGAAGATGCACTTCTTGAGGTTCGCATAAAGACCCTCCTTTCGAAGAGTATCTATTACTTGCTCAAGGTGCACCAGATGATCAGCAAAACAGCGACTATAGATCAAAATATCATCGAAGTAAACAACGACAAACTTACTGATGTAGGCCCTCAAGACCTGGTTCATGAGGCGCATGAACGTACTGGGCGCATTGGTAAGGCCAAATGGCATGACCAGCCACTCGTAAAGGCCCTGCTTAGTCTTGAAAGCCATCTTCCACTCGTCGCCTTCCTTCATTCGAACCTGATGGTACCCACTGCGTAGATCGATCTTAGAGAACACGGTCGCTCCATGTAGCACGTCCAACATATCGTCCAGCCGTGGTATGGGATGTCGGTACTTGATGGTGATGTTGTTGATGGCCCGACAGTCGACACACATCCTCCAAGACCCGTCTTTCTTAGGAACCAACAAGACTGGTACCGCACACGGGCTGAGGCTCTCGCGAATGTAACCCTTGGACATGAGGTCCTGCACTTTTTTCTCCAGTTCCTTGGCCTCGGTCGGATTCACCCTATATGCAGGCCGGTTGGCAGAGCCGCTCCTGGTACGAGATCGATCTGATGCTCAATGCCTCGTATGGGCGGTAGACCGGCTGGTATCTCATCCGGAAAGACATCCTTAAACATGTCCAACAAAGAAACAACTTCCCGGGGAAGCTCAACATCGTCTGACCACGAATGTAAAGCCTCCCTGAAGACCATTAGTAGCACCTGCGTGTTCTGATCAATAGCTCTAGAAATAGAATGTGAAGAAATAAATAAATTGGTCTTACAGTTCTTCTTATCCTTGGCAAGGTGTAGTTGCATCTCATGCACTTCTTGCGGTGTAAGTGGCGCGAGCTGATACTTTCGCTTGTCGTGCATGAACGAGTAGTGATTGGTCTGCCCGTTGTGCAAGGACTCCTTGTCGAACTGCCACGGTCGGCCGAGTAACAAGTGTCCAACCTGCATAGGAACTACGTCGCATACTACCTGGTCGTGATATCGCCCAATGCTGAAAGGTACGGTTACTTGATCTGCGATCCGGATCTCCGTGTCATCGTTCAGCCACCGAGGTCGGTACGGCCGCGGGTGCTTAGTCACTTGCAGACCGAGTTTATCAACCATGTTCCTGCTGGCCACATTAGTGCAAGAACCACCATCAATAATAAGACTACATACCTTGCTGTTCACGGTACATCGAGTGTGGAAGATGTTCTCGCGTTGAACCGTCTCGGGATCAACAAGTGCACTGAGAGCTCTCCTAATCACTAATAGCTCTCCAGAGTCAGGATACTCTATGGGCGTCCCTGTGTCAAGTTCCTCCATGTCTTCATCCTCCTGTTCATCCTGAGACTCGTACTCACCGACTTCGTTCAAGATCATGACTCTCCGGTTTGGATAGTCTCGAGACATATGTCCTTTACCCTTAAACTTAAAACATGTGATATCTCTAGAACGGGACGTAATAGTAAACTTACATGGGTCTGGTCGGTTGGGCTTAGACGTCTCAATGGTCGGCTTCTTGAACCTGGACTCGACCTCAACCGACTTACCTTTGTCAACGGGCCGTGGAGCTGGTGCAGTCCAAGGCGTGTTGGTCCTAGGCCGGGTTGTGGTCGTGGACTTCCGCTTGTTGTGATGCTCAACCTGTATACACAAGTGCAACAACTCAAACATATCGTGATAAGGGTGAATTTCTACCTTTCTAGCGATCCTCTCGTTCAGTCCGTCCATGAACTGGGCCATCAAAGTCTCTTCTGAGTCGTCTAGCTCAAGCCTGTTCCGCAATTGCTCGAACTCCTCGAAGTACTCTTCCACCGTCTCAGTTCCCTGCATCAACTTACGAAAACGTTTATGCAAATCTCTGTGGAAATTGGCAGGAACATACCTTCGCCTTAACTGGAACTTCACGTCAGTCCACGTAGCGATCGGTTCGTACCGATGGCGCCTTCGTTCCGCAGCGTCCCGATCCCACCATGATAGTGCATGTCCTGTGAACTGGGCTACTTCTAAAGATAGCTTCCTGGCTTCGGGATATCCGTAATGGTCGAAGATGTGCTCCATCCTCCGCTCCCAGTCTAGATATGCCTCCGGGTCCACTTTTCCTGCAAAAGTAGGCGGCTTTAATTTGATATCATTAGGATAAGGACGTTGTACCTCCTGTTCTCGTATGCGCCCTCTGTGAATAGGGTCACGCTGGTGTGGTGGTCGAGGCCAGTGGCGTCCATCCTCAAACTCGTTCGTATCATCGTCCAAATCGTCCAGTCGGAAGTCATGGAAGCGTCCGGGTCGCTCAACTCGCCCATGGTGCTGGTCTGGCCGACGTTGCTGGTAGTTCTGAGGACGTGGGGCCTCTGGTCCGTGTGGACGCTCTCCTGGCCGAGGCTGAAAGGCGCCGGGCCGAGGTTGCTGATCTTCCGGGCGAGGCTGATGATCGTCGGGTCGCTCCAAACGGTTCAGTCGGGCTCCAATCGTCTGGATAGCAGCTAGGATCTGAGTGAGGTCAGTTGGAGCGCCTTGCTGGTTTTGTTCGTCTGCCATTACTCTCTGCGCACTTAAACAAACAGATCAAACGCACCAAAGAAGATAAACGAGCAGAACAAAAAGGAAACGAACAAATGCAAACCAATCGGAAAGAGAACAAGGCAATGAAAAAAATTCTTTTTTTTTTGGGACTAATGAACTGAAAGTAAACACTAAAACAAAACAAGAAAGAAAAGCTCACTTAAATCAGATTAGTAACCAAGCAAACAGACCGCAATACTCAAAGCACAATCAAGACGAGCAAAGAACAAAAACAGCCGGTTTTCTCTTTTAAAATCCTATCAACCGAATTTTTTTTTTTAAACTAAAGAACTATAAAAGGAAAGAGCTAAACCGACAGTAGAAATGGAATGTTCACTTAAATCAGACCAGAAATAAACAAGCAAACCGAGACTCAATCAAAAACCGCAAGGAAACCCTAAAGCTAACTCACGACCGAGATTGGTGTGGTTACTCCTAGCAGCCGAATTCTATGGCTCTTCTTCCTACTGGATAATTGCAATATCACAACTCAATTCACAGGTTCTAAGGGAGATTAAATCAAGATAACTTAGACTAGGCAGGCTGAGATTCAAGCAACTAGAAGAAACTATTTTTTTCGGTTTTGAAAAGAACACAAGCAACAAAACAAACTGAAACTTAAACAAGGGAAACGAAATAACCAGACTGGTCAGGAGCTTTTTAGGCTCTGATACCAGATGATATGAGATGGAGAGGCGTGGTGATTGATGGTAGGGTGAGAGATGAACGGATGGGACAAAGCTGCTGGCCGAAGGCACTCTCAGCTTGGTCGGTGGATGATCGGTGATGGTCTAGGAACTAGAGAGCAGTAAGAGCACTAAGAACAATCTGAACAGCTAGCAAAACCAAGAGATGTCGTTCTTCCAAAGGGGAAGCCACGCTGAGGAGAGAAGGAGATCACCTATTCTTAGGGCCAAAACACTTGGGCCACGAAAATATCAAACAAAAACAAGAGAAATAAGACTTAAAAGGAGAAAGGAAAGTCTTGGTCGAAATAGAGAAGAGGCCGGTTTGCCTCTCTAATGAATGGGCCTCGGATACCTCGTTAAAAACCTTGTGAAGAAAACCCATCTGGGACAAAACTTCACAAGGGAAAAAGAGTATGATATTTATCCCAGAGGCAGACCGGTCAAAGAATCATCTGGCTCGATGCAGAAGATCATGGTCGGTCCGTGCGTCCGGAGTATGGGCCAGGGTGTGGTCTGCTCAAATGGGCCGTCAGCTTCGGTATGGATCATCCTCCGGTCCAAATGGTTCAGGACAGGTTATCCTTGGTCGAGATGGCCTAGCTGGGTCGTGATGTCTTCTAGGCTTGTCCTCGAGATCAGCTGCTCCATGGCATTGTTGAATTCGGCATGTATCTGTCGCTGTCCCGAACGCGTCCTTGGTACATCTCGCATGGTCGGGAACATGTCGGTCAGATTCTTGGTAGAGTCTGGTCCGTCTTGTTCGTCCAACTCAGTGTCGGCCAAGCTGATTTCCTCATCAGGAATGGTCGGCCAGGGAAGGAAAACAGAGAAAAAGGGATGGATTTCGATTGGATCTGCGTGAACAAGATGGAGTCGGTTATTTAATGGGACAAATAGAATAATCAGTGGTTGGTTGGTGAAATGGTTAAGAAGCGAACTATGGAACATGAATGGCTTGAATGCAGGGCAAGTGAGATGGGAAAAGGATCGGCCAATTGGAATGTGAAGTCGGCTGGTTTCTTGAACATATTTGATAAAGTGGACTGATCCAATCAGTAGGGAAAATCATGATACATCATGACATGAAGAGCGGTGAGACTTAACCGATGGACCAAAAGCAATGAAGTAAGACAGATCAGAAGTGGTATGGGTGACAGTGTCATCTCTCCTCGTAACTTAGACATGTGGGGGCTGGTTGGTTGAATGTCTTGGTACCGAGGAGATGGTCTGATAGTCGAAGCAACAGAACGGACTGAACTGACCAAGAAGAAAACTGAAGATATCTCTTGTACTTGATCACGTGGGGATTTTTGGCTGAGTGACTAAGTACGGGAAAGATATGTTCGGTGGGTTTGATGTGTAAGTCAAAATAAGCACAAGGACAATGGAAGCTGAACTTAGAAATACCGACTTTGCTCTAAAGGCTAAGGTACTTGTTTAAGTAGCCGAATATTATTCTAAGGAATTGTTTAGAAAATATTATAGAATTGAACTATCTAAGTTAAGACTTAGGTAACTAGAATGGATAGATAGGATTGGAACCTCATAAGGAGTTTAAGGAAACCATTTAAGTAACCTCATAAGGAGTTTAAGGAAACCATTTAAGTACTCAGAAGGTTCACGGATGGATAGACCATGATAGTTCTGTAGAGGAATGAAATCAAGGTTAGAAGTATTTCCGCTGCGTAATGTTAAGTATGAAGTATCTAAGCCTAGAAACGAATAAGGAAGTCAATAAGAAGATCTGAAGAATACTTGCCCTAGAGGGCAGATTTGAAATAGGAACAAATATAAGAGAGGTTTAGGCCAGAAAGTAGCATGACTCGGAAACGCATCAATCGCGGACTAGGAAGGTCGGGTCGGGTGTTCAAGTAGCAGTCCCTACTGAGGGACTACCTTTGATTGCTTGCGCTTGAGATTGTTTGGAGAAGTTTCTTTTGCTGATAGTTCCTTTCTTTTGTTGGATTCTCCTATCATGTTTTCTGAGATGTTTTGAAGAACCTCATTTAAGGTTAATTCTCTTCTAGACTTGAAGGTTTGTTTTTTTCCTTGGAAGGCGTCTTCTCATCTTCTGAGTCAGGGGTTTAATTGTCCCGGACGAACCGGCAAGATCATTGCATGTTTTTTAAATCGTTGAAAAATCCCAAGACTGCTGCAAGTTTCCATAGTTGTTGTTTGCTGAGCCATCAAAATTATTATGACTGGAGAGACCAAGGATAGGCGAGCTGGAAGATGCTCTCATCGATGCACTCATGAGCTTGTTTCTTTTATCAATATCTTCAGATCCATATTTATTAGTATATTTTTCTCCATAATTGAATACATCCTTTTTCCTTTGTCGACTTCTTTCATTATTAGAGAGAGAGAGGCTCTAGGCTTAACATCAACTTTTGGCCCATGCGATCATTGTTTAGCTCATTCAGTGATGCCTTGACTCTTTCCTTTCTAATGATTCTTTCAAATCCATTGTCTAGCATTTCTTTTGCAATTTTTGGCCGCCTTGTTGCTTGATTAATACCAACCGGATCTTCCTTAAGCACCCCAAAGACATGGTCTGATTTTTAGAGTGTTGGTGTATTTGTCTTGTTCAATTCTTTTTCCTTCTGCCTAATTTTTTTAGCTCGCAACTTATGGTTATTTTATATAAGGGGACATTGAGACTGACCGTGAGTGAGATGTTGACATATGAAGCACCTTTTATGGATGTGCTTGTACACGTATGTGATCGTAGTTTGTTCTTCTGAAGGGAGATTAACCACCTTGGATCTTCAAACTTTATCATGACTCTCACATAGTCATTACTTTGAGCTTTGGCAGGGTCGAATGCAACTTCTATGACTTGACCAACTAAATCACCTAGGAAAATGATGGAAGTCGATATGTAGTGGTTGATGGGTGCGTTGTATAACCAGATCCAAATGTGAAGGAAGTTGAGATAATCTTCAGGCGATTTAGGAACCCATCGTTATGTGGCCAAATCCCAATCATTGAAAGAGTGCACCCATTTCTCTAGGATTCCTAAAAGATCATGTTCATATTTGAATATGAACTGAAATCGCTCCTTTATGAAGGCAACACTCTATAACCTTATCATATTTTTCACTTATAAAGCATATAATGAATGAGGCTTGACATTACTGAGAGTCGGGTTTAGGAGACGATTGATGAGGCTTAGAGTATTCTTCTCATTCAAGCAAAACTCAGGAAGAGACGAAGAAAGAAGAGCATGTTGAAGAGATAAAGACATTGTAGCTGGCAGAAATGCAAGAACCACGAAGGGTAGAGTGTGTTTTTCTTATCCCAAATCGTTTTTCTGAAAGACTTATGTGAACATTCATATTGTGGAGACAAACCCCAAAATTGATGAGAAACTGATGGAGATGAGAGTGGTTTTTTGTTTAGAATACTTTGAATCGGGAGCAGGGGAAGCTTGTTTCCGGAATCAGAGGTTGATTTGAGATTTTTTGTGGAGAGGCAAAGGATTTCGCCAAAAATATCTTCAATGAACATTGTTTCCTTGGAAAAACTCTAAAAGCAAAGCAAGATATGTAAGAAAATTGAGTAGAGAATCTGAGATAACTTTGGATCGTAACGAGGGAAAAAGTTATCCCAATAAAAGCTTAAATTCTTTTAGAGTGAAAGACTTGGTGAGAGGCATATAGTCCTAAGCTCTAAAAAGATAGACAATCAAACTTTTCCAAAATGAGTAATCGAAGATAAAAAGCAGTTATAACAGTTGTGAGACGTAATAAAAACAACAAAAGGCAAGGACTTTTTCTCTTCTTGTCTTCTCAGACGGTTCTTGAAAGGGCTTACAAGTTCAGGTAAAAACATTCTTACATGACCAAGTATTAATTTCGTCTCGGAAAAACTCCTTAGTTTATTGGGAATGTTTAAAGTTTTATTTTGACGTAATAGATCTCGAGCTCTGCCAATCTTGTTGAAATTGACGTATTTTTATATAAAAAAATCATGAATTTACATAGTTGGGTTTTAAACTTATTACGGTTTGAATGATTATTTCTCTATTGTTGATTTGAAAAAGTTATGGTTGCTAATTTTGAATTTGTAATATTGTTGTTGTTGTTGAGGAGTTTATTGCCTTCATCTTGTAACTACGGAGGCTCAAATGCAGATGCAAATGTTGTTGTTTTTGGAGATGACTGCGAGATTTGGAGTATAAATATGAGGACTCTTTTGATGGCTTGTGACATGTGGTATGTTGTGAAGACTAGAGTCTCAGACAAAAAAATGTGCCATTATATGGGAGAATTGGATGATGAGAGACATATAGATATGAGAATCAACGACACGATGTGTCTTCATATGATGCAAATATTGATAAGAGAATTGATCTTTATTTGGATAAGAAGAGTTACATCGTCCAAGAAATAATTGGAGCTTCTCAAGGTAGACTTTTGAGAGACCGATAGATTCGAGGTAGGAAAAGGTTGAATCTTGATAAGGAGTATCATTACATGGTGATGAAGAGCGAGGAATGATTTTGTGAGTTCATTGAGAGGTTTATGGAGCTTGTGAACCGGTTAATGTTCTATGGAATCAATAAGTTTTATTTTGTGCTCATCCATGACATTCTTTGAAATTGCCTTCAGGATTTGATGAAATTGTATGCTACGTTCGCTGTGAAAACAAATTTACAATTGAAGAAGTTTTATACATCTTGTAGGAAGTTGAATGTCGAAATGTGTTTAAGAAGCGTTAAGAAGCTTCGAACTGCCACAAATCCTCGGAGTGGTGCTCAACAACAAGAGATGAGGAGGATAGAGAGATTTTCCGACCTATAGTTTTTGGCTGAAAACATAATTTAGGAAGTAAGTTTCTCTTTTAGAGTTTAGTAGAAAGAGTGAGATATTTATTGTTTTGTATATGCACCCATACAAATGTTTTATTTGTAGTTTATTTTGCTCTTAATATTAAAATTAAACAATGCATAATCGACTTTCAACAAGAGATTGTATGTTAAAATGGAATGTAGGACATAATTGTGAGGGTGGGGTGTTCTATATGTATAAACCCTACAAAAATCATTTGTTCTTTGGTTGCATCTACACCTCGGAGGTATGGTTATCATTGACTCGAACTTAATGAAAAGCAAGTGCTCAACCAATTGGCAAGTGGTGGTCTATTTCATCTCTCGAAATAATCTTACGGGGGTTGGCAATTTTTAGTAAGGTATATCTTTCAAGCATTAGTACATATGATTTAACAAGAAAGTAATGCGTGAAATCATGGAGATAAATCGAAACAACTGGGTCACATCATTCAAGCTATTGGTAAGCATGTGAGAAATCAACTACTTGCAATCAAAGCAATGAAAGAAAAACGATAAGAAGAAAGTTTTCAAACTTGGTTTTCGGTTTATGTAATCTAAATATGTAAAAGAAATATTCAGCTTTATTTCCAAAAACTGTGATGTAAGAATATGTTTTTATTTTGAATTTAGCTTAACAATATATAAAACAAAATGCTCTATTACGTAATTGTCTTTTTAGTTAAAATGTTGAAATCAAACCATGAATCATATATTTGAGGTTTGGGTAGGATTAAATTCTAGTAATCGCAGCAGCACGTGTAACAAAGATTAGAAAGAGAGAGAGTCAGCAGGGGATCAAATTCTCGTCCTTTAGAGAAGAAGAAAAGAAGAACAGTCTTTTCTCTTCTCTCCTCTATGAACAACGAAGAGCAGAGTAGTTTGGTTGCTTTTAGCCTCCCAACCGGTTAAGATTGTATCGAAACACTCTCGATTGTGATCTCACCCAAGTCGCTAATTGCATGTGAGTTAATCACAAAGTATTCTAATTTGATAGTTTTTAAGCCTTTAAACTTTTACTAGGGGTTATCCCACGCTACGCGCGGGTTGTATATTCTAATTTATTGTAATTATATTGTTTTGAATATGTGTTAGTTAGGTTTTGATTTCGTATCATATATAACTTCTTATTTTTGTTTGTTTTCTAGTCGTCATAAGTTTTTGTTATTTGTTTTAGGACTCTTTACCATTAGGTAATTTGTTTTAGTTTTACTATTTCTTTGTCGTAAATATAGAATATATATATTTCTGGAGAGAATAGGTGATCTCGAAACAAATATGATTCTTTTATTAGCTTAAAGTATATAATATCTGGCTGAAAACAGAAAACTACAACAAAATTAACAAATGAGAAGACATATTCAGCATTATTTATATCATATCCATGCTTTTTGTTCTTGAAATGTTGTTGTCCATTTATTTATTTGGCCTGATCAAATATGGTATTTAGAAGATTGATATTTTTTTATGAAGCTTTGATAGCATTTGTTAAGTAGAACATATTAAATCTAGTACTAATTTTCATGCATTTTATTTTTAAATGTGTTTAAAAGATGTCATAGAATGTAAAAGAATTTGCATTTATGTATATACCTCAATATATTTGCGATTGATGATTATGACAAAGATGATTGAGTGCTTCTAATCTTTGATTGTCAAAATTTTGCAAAATTAGTTGCTTGTTCATCTCATATAGATAGTCATACATTTGTGAACCTGAAATTGATATGTTTATATTTATGTTTGATGCACAAATTATCCGAATGTAATTTATTTTATTGTGTACATATTTGGTTGTAAGACTATCACATCCTATGTTTTTGACAGTGGATTTTGGAGATTTATTCTATGTATGATAGAATTTTTTTCCGATGAAATCTTGTTACAAAATGTTAATTAGATAGGGTGGAAGTAATTAGCTAACATTTATTAATTTTATATATTAGAATGTTAGCTAGCAGCTTTATTTTAGTATCGCGTAGGCGTAATAGTTGATTGTATTTTTGGACTTAAAACTTGTTGATCTATATTGGATGAGTTGTTTTTGAGTGAGAGTATTTTTGTTTGTCTTGTCATTTGAATAACATATCGATGGGTTGTGAACTTTTATTTTTTTATTATTTGAATGATAATGAAATTTGAAACTTCGTATAGTTGTCATTTTTTAATTTATTCTTTTCTTGCGATACATAATAATAATGCATTTTATTTTCTATCATTTCATCATGTTTACGAATACAATTTTTGTTAATAAGTAAGTTAAAAATGACATTATCTAAGAAAATGGATCATTTTCAATTTTTCTTATTTGTTTGTGTGATTTTGTATTCACATATGATTTATCCGAACAGTGTTTGTCATTTCCGGAAGACTCATCATAAGGTTTTGTAAATCACAATATATTTTTCTTTGTGGTTCATTATCCTCCTTGTGACCATTTTCTAGGGCATAGTTTACAGAATAATATATATATATATATATATATATATATATATAGTTTCCTATAATTGTGTTTATTTAAGGTTGGAAAATGGTGTTTACTTTTTTGGCGACTTCTTCTTTGTGCAAGTAACTGGTGAATGTTTTTAATGTGATTGGTGCATATTTTTTTCCCAGATTTTTATGTGTTTGTGTTTATTTCTTTGGTTTGTGGGTGTCTGAATTTGTTCATGTTTAGAATTTCATGTAGGACAACATTGTTGTATCTCTTTTTTATATATTTTCCCTAAATTTCTAATTGATTTTGTAAATATTTTAAATTATTACTTGTCATTGAGTGTTGTATTGATGTTCCTATACACACGAAAGATTTGAAAACCTATGAAGTTAATATATTAGGACTTAATGGAGTTATAGGTTATTTGCTTTAAAATTGAGAACCTTGTTAGTGGTGCATATTGTTAAAGATTTCTTTGTATCTATTGTTAGCAACTTCATTGTTTGTTCCATCTTTTTCTTATAAGAGGTCAAACTTTTAGGTGTTGTTATTCTTGATGGAGCATAATTAACAAACTTACATACACTAATCCTTATTATTTATTATAATATAACACTCAATTATTTTGATATAGTATTTGAAAAATGAGAGTGAAATGTTTTGAAAGTTTAAAATATTTTGTTTGAATATTAATTTTAATATATTTTTAGATGGAGACATTGTTTAAGTTTCTATAAATCTTTTATTAAATCATATCAAATACTATGTACTAATTTTAGAAACATTTTCCAGTTATTTTATTTTATAATATTATTTATAGCGTATAATTTGATTTTTTAATTATTTTTTTGAAGAACAGTGAAATAACATTTTTCATATTGATATATACTTTTTGTCACAATGTAAACATTTTTCTAAATGATTTTTTGGAAAATGATAATAGATTTTTGCTGCCCAATAAAGTTCATTCTGAATCTTGAATTTATCATTTATCTGTCATGTTTGCCATTTAGTACTTAACCTTTAGTTATTATAAGTACTATAAAATCTATAAAAGACCTCAATATAAAAGCAATCTATGTTTAATTACTTCATAAAAATATGTAGATATACCACACATGTAAATATATTCGTCATTGCTATTATGTAGTAGATAACATGATCTAACAATGTTGTTTACATGTTGGCAGAAACTTGTACTTATACATCTATTGTTGTTTTAGGCTCTTAAGTTAGTAGTTAAACAATTATAAAAATTAGAGTGAGAAAAGCGAGAACCAAGATTTGTTGGAACGTATGAAAACCTATTTGTTTTCGTACATCGACGTCACATACTCACATGCATGCTATAAACACCTTCACTTTCTTTTGTGTTATGTAAAAATGGTAATCTTCAAAGCTATATATCTGAGATCTGATATGAATATGTAATGTTTATATATCATAATGTATATTATAAGCATACGAATATGACACTGTAGTTGCACACTCGGACTTCAATTACTATTTGTATACATAATTGGGTTAAATCTGTTTTAGTTGGATTTTATTCGGTTAAGTGAAGATGTTGGCTTCATTGGAGCCAAATGTTGTATCTTTTGTTGGTCTATTCAGCTCAATCAATATTTGACTTGATTTATAATAATTTGTGGTAGAACAGGCTGTGACCCGATACTCACGCATTGCCAATAGCATAATATATCGAAATTTTTGGAAAATGCAGTAACACACTGAATCGGTTTAAAATTTAAAAAATAAATTGTTAGCCTCATTACAATTGATACACAAATTTTGTTACAATCGACAATAAATTGTTTGGAGAGCGTTTTGCAAATTTACCCAGAAACTGAAGCGCTCGGGATTTTGAGGTGTAGGTGTCATTAGATTCAAAAATTAGAAGTCAGTTAAGTCTTAAGAATTCTGAGTAAGAAAGTAGGG
Organism: Orychophragmus violaceus; assembly: GCA_030180135.1. Lineage (NCBI taxonomy): Eukaryota > Viridiplantae > Streptophyta > Magnoliopsida > Brassicales > Brassicaceae > Orychophragmus > Orychophragmus violaceus. Next base: position 55,424,990 of record CM058240.1, on the reverse strand, counting down.
GAAAACTCGATCATGTCTGAAATACTGAGTAAGAGTATACAACTATAATTGGGGTCCTCCTCCAATCAATGCTGCAGCCGGTTGCTTCAGCTGGAAAGGATAGCTATAATTGGGGTCCTCCTCAACAAAGATCTGCGGAATTTTCAACTAAGGTTACATGGGAGCTTCTCAGACCAAGAGCAAGTGTGCAAACATGGTTCAAAGCGGTTTGATTCTCGAAAATGGTGCCTAAACATGCCTTCAATTTCTGCGTGACAAACCTAGTCAGACTTCCACTTAACAGTAGAATGGCTCAATGGGGTTTGGATGTCAATCCAAAATGTACCTTCTGCTCTGTGCAAGATGAAGACAAAGACCATCTCTTCCTAAATTGTCACTACTCAACCGAGGTATGGAAACTTCTTCTTCCTCGATTTTGAACTACTGCAACTGGTTTAACTCGTGGGATGATCTGATCCGATGGCTATTAAGGCGATCTTCAAATGGGAAAACAACTTTCCTTAAAAAGATAGCATGTCAAGCTCTGATCTATCTTCTGTGGAAAGAGAGGAACAACATACGACATAATGGCCCTGCTTTGAATCCTCAAGCTCTCTTCAATCTCCTTGATAGAGTTATAAGGGAAACTCTCCTTGCCGGGAAACCCGTAAAGGATGCTCTCGGCTTTTAGGAACTTGGTTTACGTATAGCTAAGTTAATTCTCTATGTTTTGATACTTCTCCTGGTTTTTATTTTTTGGGTCAGAGAAGTAATATGTTGTTAAGGAATTTGTAATTAAACCTTGCTTTTGGTAATATATATTTATATTTTATCCCAAAAAACAATCAATTACTGTCATAAAATAGCTACTGGTACTTATTACAGTATGAGATGGGGATCCAATTGCAATGCGAATATTCAATACTTTGCTCAGGAAAAAAGTTATAAAACCAAGCAAAACAAAACAAAAACGACAATGGTTGGTTAAGAGATAGTTTAGTAAGTTTTTAAGATGGTTCGAGACCATAAGGCAAGAAGAACGATTATTTTTTCTTCTTCTTCTGAGTTTGAGTAGAACCGGGAAAAGATGTAGATAACCAGTGTGGATACAAATTTCACTTGGGTTATTGATTATTTCGGGGTCCTTTTTTAAATCTAGTTTGAATATATCAAATATTGTGACTAATTCACTTTCTATTGCTATATGGTGTGTGTCCATGTGATGATTCCATTAGTCTAAAGTATCCATTGTTTCAAACACAATTTATTCAAATTGTTGTAATATTGTATGTGCCACAATGATGAGCCCCTAAGAAAAAAAAACAAAGCAGCATCCTCATATCGTATCTACAAAGAGTAGAAACCAAGCTGCACTAAAAAAAACTTAACCATAGTAAGAATAAACATGATCCACACAAAGACAAAGTATCACATAGTATAGAGGAGTTTTTTTTTCTTTTTAAGATTACATAGCCAAAACTAGCCTTGGGATATAAAACCGAACCAAAATTATCAAACCGAACCGAACCGAAGTTTTAATGAACCGAACCGAACTAATTGGAAGAACAAAAACCTATCGGCAGTTTTATTTTAAAACAAAAAAAAACGAAAAACTGAGTAACCGAAGTCCCATGCCTAATCATTATTGTAGACTTGTAGTTATCGATCGATTTTGATTTTCATAAAAGTTTCAATCTTCCACTATATATATATATATATACTTTTGTCAGTTTGTGTTTGTGTGTTTGATATATATATATATATATATATACGTAGCCCTGGGATATAAAACCAAACCGAAATTATCGAACCGAATCGAACCGAAGTTTTAATGAACCGAACCGAACTAATTGGAAGAACAAAACCGATCGGTAGTTTTTTTAAAAACCAAAAAACCGAAAAATCGAGTAACCGAACCGTAACCGAACCAAATAAAATAACAAACTCTGTTAAAAGTAATAATCTTTATAGGTCAGTAGTAATATTAGGTCATTAATAATCTTTCTTCTTCAATTTAACAATTCCATAAATACTAGACATGATGGGCCAAGACTCGAAAGTAAAGATGTGTGAAAGGAATCATAGCAGTACATATAGTTTTGGAAGCCAAGTTTTGAAAACATATAAAGTGTTATAAATAATTATTATAACTAAGGTAAGTAGTGTATAACATATATATATATATATATATATATATATATATATTATACATGGAGAGAGGGATAGAGAGATGAGACGTGAGAGGGAATTGTTCTCTTTATTATAATTTGAGTGTCTTATCTTCTTCTTGAGAGCCATCATAATACAATGTATCCCTATTTATATTAGAATAGACCGACGTTCATAAGTCGGTTTAACTATGATATTTATGACAATAATATTATATTATTATTGGATGGATAATTATTTATTATCTAACACTCTCCCTTGATTATCTATCTTGTATTACGTACTGCCTCGTTAAAAATCTTATCAAGAAAAAACCCAGTGAGATAAAAATTATGATAAGGAAAAAAGAGCACAGTGATGTAAACTCCCCCAGGAAATGATAGATCTTCATAAATCTCGTAAATGGCATATTCTAATACTTTGAATATGTTTCCTGAATGTTGTAGTGGGAAGCGCCTTTGTAAATAGATCTGCAGCATTGTCGTTTGAGTGGATATGCTGGATGTCCACTTCTTGATTTTTCTATAGCTCTTGAACATATGAGAAAAATCTTAGGGAATATGCTTTGTTATGTCGCTCTTGATATGGCCTTCTTTGAGATGACAACACATGCAGAATTGTCTTCAAATACTATTGTTGGTTCTTTGTTCATAACTATTCTCCTAGCTTCTTGTATATGATGAGTCATATATCTCAACCATATACATTCTCGACATGCTTCATGAAGCGCAATTGTCTCGCAAAATTTGAAGATGTGGCGACTAAAATTTGTTTTTGAGAACGCCACGAGATCGCAGTATTTCCCACCGTAAATACATATACGGTTTGCGATCGAGCTTTAAGCGGGTCTTAGAGATAACGGAATATCAGTTTTATCCTGGTCCAATGTCTATGTCCTGGAGACGAATTGTATCTTGCAAGCGGATTTGTAGCAAATGCTATATCTGGTCTGATACAGTTTGCAAGATACATGAGTGCACATATAGCGCTCATATAAGGTATTTCTTGACCTAATATTTCCTTGTTATCTTCACAAGGTCGAAATGGATCCTTGTCAATATTAAACTATCTATTGACCATTTGGAGTACTCAAAGGATTTGCTTTATCCATATTAAAACGTTTTAACACTCTTGTGGTGTAATTTGATTGATGCACAAATATATCATCTTGGAGATGCTCTATTTAGAGCCCGTGACAAAATTTTGTCTTTCCAAGATCTTTCATTTCAAATCTTCTTTCATATGAGTTTTTGAATCATGACTTCCTTTTTGAGTTCCAATGATGTTCAGGTCATCAACATACTCAGCAATGACCATAAATCTGGATGTGGATTTCCTTATGAATATGCAAAGGCATATCAGATTATTGATAAATCCTTTCTTCAACAAAAATCCGCTTAAGCGATTATACCACATGCGTCCGGATTGTTTTAATCCATAAAGTGATCAATGTAATTTGACCGAACAAATTTTCTCAGATTCTTCTGGAATCTTTGACCCTTCTGGGATTTTAAATCCTTCTGGGATTTTCATATATATGTCACTATCTAGTGATCCATATAGATATGCAGTCACAACATCCATGAGGTACATTTTTAGATTTTTTGATGCCGTTAGGCTCATTAAGTACCGGAATGTGATTGCATTCATTACCGGGGAATATGTTTCATCATAATCAATTCCCGGTCTTTGAGAAAACCCTTGTGCCACAAGACGTGCTTTATATCTTGTGACTTCATTTTTCTCATTTCTTTTTCGCACAAAAATCCATTTACACCTGACATGCATTACATCTTTACGTGTAATAACCACAGGTCCAAACACATTTATTTTATTAAGGGAGAGTAATTCATTCTTGATGGTCATTCGCCCTTTCTCCCAATCGGCCTTTTCTGGCACTCCGATGCGGACCTTGGTTCTGAATTATTTTCATTTTCAAGTTCTTTGGATACAGAAAAGGAGAACATTCCATCATTATCTTCTATTTCATTTAGCCCATAACTTTTTTTACGTTGGGCGAAGTTAATGAAATTCTCGTACTTTTCTGTATCATATTCGTCTTCTAGGCAAGTTCCTTTTATTTAAAATAACTCACCTTTCACAAGGTTTATAACTTGGGATGCTTGAGGACAATCTTGTCTCTCCAAAGCATTTTCTTCCCCAAATTATCTTTATTAATTTGCAACAACTTTTCATAAGTTTCGCTCAAATACAGTTTCCGGAAACATATATCATTTGGCCAATATTTTTCTCTCTACACAGAGCCGAGACTCATAATATTCATTGTCTCTCTACACTCATCTTCGGAGCAGAGACTCGTGATCCTCATTTTTTCTCTACGCTTAACTGCAGAGCAGAGATTCATGCGCGCTATATCATTCATTTTGTCGACAATCATATCTGTCTTTGGTCCATATTTTCCCCGTAATGACATGGTTAATCGAGATCTCTTTATCAATATCATTGATTTCATTCAGGTACCTGATCTTATTATTAACCATGGCAACGGTCTCATTACTCCTCTTCGGGAGTTTAATCATCTTTTCAATAGTCATTTGCTCCTTTTTCTTATGAGGATTTACTTTAGCTTTGCAACCAAAGGGGTCTATCACGTTCCTTACGTGCCATAGACACACTATTATTATAGGAGCATTCTCAGTTGGAATATGAGATTTCCTTGAACTTCAAGTTCATTATTCATTTATGCAAGGATCACAATGAAATCTCATCCATCAGCATTCACATTAGATTTGCAATATATCTGAATAATGATCCTTTGAAACTTTGAACCTCAAGTTCATATTCATTTGTTCAAGGATTCCAACTATTCTCTTTATAATGATGGGAGAAAATTCTCACTACAATGATAATATGCAAATCTTACAACGAGCACATCACCGAGTGATAGCTCAACATTATTAGAGCGAGATTCATCTCCAACTCTTACGTTTCATCCTCTGTGGATGTTACTTATATGCGGTGTGGAAAGCATATATCTTACACCCATAAAGTTTTTGAATAAGAACTATATATGATCTCCATCCATGAATCAATGACATGAGAGATATATTTCTTTCAACTCATTGGCCTTATATGCATAATCATTACTACATTCAAAAATTCATGTTCCATGCTAAAACATGGAGATTAAATTTCACCATAATTGGTCAATGCAATCCCTTGGATTTGCTTTATGAATAAGCTCATTTTGATTGTGAACATAACCATCTGTATGCATAAATTTATCTCATCGACATACAATAAGTGAGAAATTACATAAGATGAACTCACCAGAGTGATCAAATCTAGGATTTCAAGTTACCAAAATTATCAACTTACTGTCGATGTGGGATTCTTTAATTCTCCCCCTCGAGATGATATCTCTTCTAGAATATCCATCTCGAATGAATCTCAGTCATGCATTACCTGCTTGGGTCCTTTTTGAACTTTCACCTCGCGTGATTAGTAGGAGGATCAAGATAAGCCAAAGAGTGTATACACTAGGTGTTATCATTTGGTGATTCTCTCAATCCTCCCCTAACGCGGGGAATTCACTTTCATCAAACCATCATACACAATGAGCTATTTCAACCAAAAAGTAGTGATTTGGCCAAAAACCATATAATTCAATCATATTTATGATTTGGAGGACATCATTGGCATTCTTCCAACGCATTTCCCCTCCGATGTAATGCAAAGATGTTCAATGTCATTTATTATCTATCCCTGCATATATCTCCGAAATTTAACAAAATTCCGTAGATTTTAGGAGAATATAAGATTTGGTTTCTTTTAGCATTGAAAACCAGCTCATTCAGGCCTATCATGACCTTTGCATTACCAGTATGGCACTCACGCTTTCGGCGGAGTCCTTTATTTTTCTGAGAAAAGAGAAATATTGTCTACAATGCGCACTTTAATATTGTCTGCCAGACCGATATCTTTATCATGAATCCCAATTCATGACATCATGTCATATCGATTTAAGTTCTTTATTTATCCTATCAACAAGAAACTTGTGACATCAATATGAGTATTATTAATTTATTACATAGGCCATTAAACAAATATTCAACCGAGAGGAAATCGGTTTAATATCGTTCCTCATGTCTTATGTAATTTTCCATACAGATTGGCTGAACATTTTGGCATACGACATACACATATCCATTTTCATGTTATGCCAAATATGTAACAAACATTCTCGTTTGTGTTTTCATTATATAATTTTTCGTTTAATTTATGAGACTGAAATCTCTTTCCACGTTCATGTCTACCACCTTATTCATAAGCGACCACGGACTCTACCGTATATGCATTCTCGTCATCAAAAATTATTACAATTACTGGTTGCTACGACATTCACATTTTATAATGAAACTTTTAATAATGGAGTCAGTCCAGTTAGACGAGCATGATGGTTCATTATCTTTCAAACCATCATTTAAGTGGTGACGTAAAAATATCATTTCATTCGATGTCGTTGTAGAGGAGGCATAGCCTACGACTTTATTAAGGAGGAGGTAGAACCTTCCACTCCGGAAATAATTTAATGTAAATCAAACATAAAAATATAATTTAAAAAATCATTTCAGGATGATAACATCCATGTGATTTTTTATTTATTTAAAGAAATATGATAAATTTAAATGCATAAATTAAATGCATAAATTTGGACCGGAGTCCCCGACATGATTTAAAGAGAGATAGTCTTTATTTTCATGTATCTTGTCGCAAAAAAATGCATAAATGTAAATGCATAAATTTAAATGCATAAATATAAATGCAAAATTTAAATGCATAATTAAAAAAAAAAAAAATCGAAGAGACATCGCCTACCATAAATTCAAGGAGGAGGCATAACCTCTCACTCGATAAATATGATATGAGGAGACATAGTCTACAATGTGATCAGGTCGTGGAGGCATAGCCTACCATAACGATAATTTTACTAAGGAGGAGGCTTAACCTACCACTCCATAAATATGATTTGAGGAGATATAGTCTACCATATGATCATGATCGTGGAGGCATAGCCTATAATGATAATTTTATTAAGGAGGAGACTTAAACTTTCCACTCCATAAATATGATCTGAGAAGACATAGTCTGCCATATGATTATTATCGTGGAGGCATAGCCTATCTTAACGATCGGTCCGGAGAAGGCAGTGCCTATCTTTCAGAAAATAATATATGAACGGAAAAAACATAATTATTTTTATAAAATAAATTGGTTATAATTAAATCTCACTTTTTGTATATGACCATATCGAAAGACAGTCGTGCTGATAACATGTTATAAATAATTATTATATATATATATTATATACATAGAGAGAGAGATAGAGAGATGAGACAGAGGAAGTTGTTCCCTTTATTATAATTTGAATGTCTCATCTTCTTCTTGAAAGTACATCATAATAGGCCTATTTATGTTATAATAGACCGATGTTCATAAATCGGTTTATTTATGATAATAATATGGGCAAATCGGATTAATAGCACAAAAAACATGACTTGTCAAAAATATAGCACCAAGGAAGAAAAATCATAAAAATAGCACAAAAACATGTTTTGTCACTAAATTAGCCTTAACCCTAAATCTTAAATACTAAACCCTAAACCCTAAATACTAAACCCTAACCTTGAATAATAAACCCAAAACCCTAAATACTAAACCCTAAACCCTAAATAATTAACCCTAAACCCTAAATTATATAATGCTATAAAAGTCTTTGTAATTAAAATAATGCTAAAAATATGAATTATTTTCCTTGGTGCTATATTTATGATAAGGTATATTTTGTGTGATATTTTATGACTTTTCTCTAATAATATTATATTATTATTGGATAAATAATTACTTAACATAAAGAAGAATTAGGAGATTAAAAAGCAGTTCCCTGCATCCACCACCGGCTGTCTCTCTATCTCTTTCTCCCACAACGTTACATGAGATGCAATTAGGACTTGTTGGGAGGAGTAATTGCATTTAGACGTAACCCACATTAAACAGGTCGGTACGAATCGGTGTTAAATAAATTAACCTAGCCGCTTAAAAGTAAAACCCCAAATAAGCATTATCAGAAAAAAATGCCGCCCCGGTCAGTTCGCACGGTGGAGCAGCTCCGCAGAATCTCCGCTTCATCGGTTTCTCCTTCTTTCTTAAATAGGGTATTTCCGACGGAGAATGCTTTATCTACTCCTATTTCTCGAAATGAGAATCGACACACGGCTACATCATCACCGGTTTCTTCACGGTGGCGGTTTAGCATCAGGCATATGTCACGGCGGAGTAAGGCCGCAAAAGGGACGGCGGCGGCGAATGCGGCGTATTCTTCAGCGGTAGATTTGGCGATGGACTCGGTGGTGAAGATCTTCACAGTTTCCACGAGCCCTAGTTACTTTCTTCCTTGGCAGAATAAGTCTCAACGAGAATCCATGGGCTCTGGTATATTTAGAATTGTTAATTACAGATTGCCAAAGTAGGCAGATTTGGACTTGCCAGTAATTATACAACATTTTGTAGAATTGCTTGAGGTGTTATGTTAGCCGGTTGTATGGCTTTGATGTAGGATTCGTAATTTCGGGAAGAAGGATTATAACGAACGCGCACGTGGTGGCTGATCATTCCTTCGTGCTTGTGAGAAAGCACGGATCACCTATAAAGCACAGAGCAAAAGTTGAAGCTATAGGGCATGAGTGTGATTTGGCCATTTTGGTGATTGATAGTCGAGTGTTTTGGGAAGGAATGAACCCCTTGGAGCTCGGAGATATACCGCTTCTGCGAGAAGAAGTGTTTGTAGTTGGCTATCCTCAAGGTATTTTGATTTTCTGATGATATGTATCTATCTTTGCTTGCATAATCATAGGTGGGAGACATGACTAGTCTTAATGTTATGCGCAGGTGGTGACAACATCTCGGTTACAAAAGGTGTTGTGTCTCGGGTCGAACCCACGCAATATGTTCATGGTGCCACCCAGCTAATGGCTATACAAATAGATGCTGCTATTAACCCCGGAAATAGCGGTGGCCCAGCAATCATGGGAAACAAAGTAGCTGGTGTAGCCTTTCAAAATCTTGCAGGTGGTGAAAACATAGGGTGAGTCGGCACTGTAAAGCTTTTTTTGCTTCGTAGCAGTAGCAGTAACGACCCACAATATTGTTTGGAAAGATGTCTGATTTCACTGAGACTCTAATCTTGACTTTGTGCTTTCAAACTGCAGTTATATCATTCCAACACCAGTAATAAAGCATTTCATAAACGGCGTTGAAGAAAGCGGTAAATACATTGGTTTCTGCTCAATGGGTGTATCATGTCAGCCTATGGAGAATGCTCAAATCCGTAGTATCTATCAGATGAGTTGTGAAATGACAGGGGTTCTGATAAGCAAAATAAACCCTCTGTCGGATGCTCATAGAATTTTGAAGAAGGACGATGTTATTCTTGCATTTGATGGAGTTCCTATAGGAAATGATGGAACAGGTATATTTCCTCTCTATTTTCATGAAAAGATTGTTTTGCTGGTGAAAGTGTGTTTTCATTTACTTGCAGTTCCTCTCCGGAAGAAGGAGCGGATCACTTTTGATCATTTGGTATCTATGAAGAAACCAGATGAGACAGCTCTGGTTAAAGTCTTGAGGGAAGGAAAAGAAGACGAGTTTAGTATCACTTTAAGACCTGTAAGTCATTTGTTCTGACAGCTAAATAAATCATTTGTTCTTCTGAGCTTGACACATTTATGTTGCAGCTGCAACCGCTGGTTCCAGTTCATCAATTCGACCAGCTTCCAAGTTACTATATCTTTGCAGGCTTTGTATTTGTGCCTCTCACTCAGCCATACCTTCATGAATATGGAGAAGATTGGTATAACACTTGTCCTCGTAGATTGTGCGAGCGTGCATTAAGAGATTTACCCGAAAAATCCAATCAACAACTTGTCATCATCTCTCAGGTTTGCCTTTAAGTTTGATTGGATTGCCAACAAATATAACAATGGCAGTCTCTGCATTTAGGGATACTACTGATAACTTGGTTGACAGGTGTTAATGGATGATATCAACACAGGATTTGAGCGTCTTGCAGAATTGCAAGTAAGTATAACCATATTTATTTGATCATCATCATCAGTAATTTAAATAACTGAGTTGTGGTGGAAACAGGTGAAGAAAGTGAATGGAGTGGAAGTGGATAATCTGAGACATTTATGTCAGCTCATAGAGAAGTGCAACACCGAGAATCTGAAATTGGACTTAGACGATGGGAGAGTACTCGCCTTGAAATACAAAGACGCAAGATTCGCCACTTCCTTGATCTTGAAACGACACAGAATAGCATCACCCATGTCCAGCGATCTGCTGATGGAACTAAATCATCCACCTACTGAGTTGGCTGCTTCGGTTTGAGCCAAACGCCAATGCATGTCGCATGTTTCATTCATATTTGCAAACCACCTTGTTGTATGTTCTTAAACATTTAGAATTTGAATAGGGCTTTTTCCGTTTTATGTTTGACATCTACACTTTCTTGATTCTTTTACAGAAAAGTATTAATAAAACTTGTGTGTTTTATTTTACCCCAAAAAATATGGTTTGCCCCATTTCGGAATCTTTAAACGGAAATAAACAAACAAAAATCGATAACTTTTAGCCATCGGCCAAAAAAAAAAAACGAGAGCTGAAAATCTGAACTGGAACGACTCAAAACCGTTCGGATCGAGTTTTGTTACGACTACTTTACCACACTGGATTTTACATTCTCAGACATGTGGGTATCAGTTTGATTTTTGAGGTACTCTGTGATAATACATTCGGAAAATATAAAATATTAATATAATTTGAACACTACTATTAATTAATAATTTTATTTTAAAATCATCAATTTAACTTAGCATTAATAATATTATAAAAATACTTATATCATATTAATTATAATTAAATATATATAAGACATTATATTAATGATTATTTATGTTTATTTAAATTTAAAATTTATATAAATAATACAAATTTACTATATAAAATCATATTATTTACAACAATTATGTTTCTTTTCATACTTTAAAAATATTTTTTCATATTTATCTATCTCACTTTTTATGAGATTATATTTATCTCTAATATAAACTAAAATATTTGTATATTTATATTTATATTTTTAAAATTTTATATGAGATTATATTTATTTCTAAAATAAAAGAAAATTATCAATATAAACTAAAGTTAACATAGTAAAAAAACTAATTTCAATAAGGACAAATAAGTAATTAGTCATTTTTTGAAAGTGAATAAAAACTCAAAAGCACTTCCCAATTAATATAAAATATCGGAAGTTCGGCTAAGAAAATCATCTACTTTGCACGAATTGCAAAAAAAAATACGAATTTTCGGACATATAAAAAAACACAAAATTTTCGTTGATTTTTCAAGTATATTAACAATGTTTTCGTTGACTTACCAATTAAATACGCCGTTAACAAATTCGAAAGAAAAATTGGACGTCTTCGTTTTGAGATGAGATGAAATAATGAGTTTCTTGCCACTAAGCTAGTGGCTCTTTTAAAAGAATCTCTAATATAATTTTTTATTGAATATCAAAAAAATCTTTAAAAATCTTTTAAAAGACCTAAAAAAAAATCTTTCAAAAATTCAATAAAACTTTTGAAAATTTTAAAATTAATAATAAATTTTATTTTCGTTAAAAAGGAAAAAGTTCCAAAATTTTAAATTTCAAAAAATCTAAAAATTAAAAATGCTAAAAATTTAAAATTAATGATTAGAATAATTTGAAATGAATTTAAGATAAAATACACAAATAATATTTTGGAATCACACTATATATTCTCATACACAAATGATATTATCACACAAATTGTTGCTAAAATAAGACACCGAACGAACATAGACAAAAAATTACAATTTTTTATACATTAAAAGATATTAATTAAATGACATACATTTGTAGTCTTGGTATATGTTCGTTCGATATCATATTTTAGCAAAAACAAATTAGTGTTTTATCAAAACAAAATTATAAAAACTATATCGTGTGATAAATAACATTTATGTATATTTTATATTAAATACACTAATTTATAAAAATAGGTTTCAAATTGTTTAATCATTAATTTTAATTTTTAGCTTTTTTTAGTTTTTTGATTTTTTTAAAACAAATTGGAAGTTTTTTATTTTTAAGGAATAGAAAATTTTAATTCTAATTTTGATTTTTTCAGAATTTTGCTTTAATTTTTGAATTTTTGAACTTTTAGGTTTTTAAAGATTTTTTTGGATACTCAATAAAAAATATGTTAGAATTTTTTTCGGAAGTATCACTATCTCAGTGGTAAGAAATTATGTTATTCGACCCAGTGGCGGACCCAGACTGTCATTTTACAGGTGTCAAAATTAAAAAGAATAATGATATTATTAATGTTATGGCAAAAAAACACTGTCTGAGGGTTCAGACTAAGGTTCGAACATTAGTTTAGGGGTGTCAATAAAGGGACTTTGCCACTAAACCAACTGAAACTTTGGTAAAGTTAGCCCAAATTTTTAATTTATACTAATTTTACCGGTGTCAATTGACACCCTATTACTCTACATAGGTCCGCCTCTGATTCGACCCCGAGTTCAAGTCCATAGATGGACATGTTTTTAATTTAAAACGATGTTGTTTTAAAAAAGACAAAATAACGTCGTTACATTTAATGTCACGCAAAATTATTCTGTTAACGACGTGCTAAATTGGCAAGTCAACAAAAGCATTGTTAATATATATTTGAAAAAAAAAATTCAATATTTTTTTGTTAACCCAAAATTCATATTTTTTTGGTAATTCGTACAAAGTTGAAGTTTTTTTTTTGCCGGATTTCCAAAATTTATTAGTTATTTTTGATATACTTGCTTAATTTTCCTTGGACTTTTAGATAAACTAGTGTCATGCACGCGGGGTCGTTTTGCGTTTATTTTTCCAGAAAACAATAATATTGCTAATTTATATAAAAATTACATATTTATGACCTTAAAGCAAAACCTAACACTTATCTATGAAAATGATATAAAAATGAAAAGAACAGCAAAGTTGCTACATTAGTTAGGAGTTTCCTAGCACTCTCCTCAGTTTCAAAGCATAACTACAAGAAAGAAGATTTGCAAACGATTTTTAGACCATCACGTTCTTGCAACATGTCCATAAGTTAAAGCCAAACCTGCAGACAGCGCCAACAGAAAACTAAATCAGCCTGCCCAACTATCTTATGCAGCTGGATTTCAAGATCATATTCTGTAACTGATATACCATGGATTTTAAGGTTTTTAACTATGGTATATGTGTTATTTATCGAGTCTTTTACTATGTTTTAGAGTCTTTTCAGGTGTTTATTAGGTACAAGCACATTTGGAGCATATTTGGTGATTATGGCACTTTCTGGAGCTAATTAGAGTATTTGGCCGAGAGTTAGACTTCACTGTCAATATTTCAGAGCTGCAACGATCGACACATTCATGGCATCGATCGTTGCACCAGCGAGATGGGCCAAACGACGGTTTAATGAAGAATAATGAAATTGCAGTTCTGCCCAGAAGTTCCTGATATTCACAAAGAAGCCCCAAAACGTGTTTTAGGATTATAATTAGGTTTTACAGCCACTTGTTAGGCTTTTACAAGCTTTTCTTACGTTAAGTTTTACTCAGAGAGAGTGGAGGGGCTGATCCTGATCTCGAAAGAGACTTGATTTTGAACCCCAGTTCTTATTTGATTATATGATATTTGGTTTTCTACTTATGATATTTTCTGTCTCGATGAATATGTCTGAGTAGTTCACCTGTTAGGTTGAAGGATTCTCATTAGGGATTTCAGAGAATTATAGTTTAATTAATCTGTAGAGATTCATATCTGCTAGTTCTTTATCTAAGTTGTTCTTAATGCTTAATCTGAAGTAGCTAATCAGAATTATGATGTTAGGTTGATTAATGCAGCGGAAGTTGGTTAGTTTAACTAGAAAGAACCTAGATAAGCAATTAAACTGTTCGCAAACGGAAGTTTGGTTTAGGATAATTGTGAACATATCAAACTTGGAATTAAGGCTGGTTTAATCTGTTAGTTCTCGCAAACGAAAGTTTGGTTTGCTGCACTTAGACTTAGAGAATTATCGCAAAAGAATTTGGTTAATTCTATATCCGTGTTTGAGTTCTAGAACAGTTATTGATTAGATCTAGATAGATTGATTGCTTGCATTCCTGATTTCCTGAGAACTCCTGAAACCTAACGCTTCGCCCTCTTGCTTACAAACTCACTTGATTTACTTGCTATTTCGTTTACTGTTTTCACACCTGCTTCGCTTAATTGAATCTGAACTACTAATAATCTATTGTGTGATTGAGAGTCCTTGTGGGATTCGATACCTTATATACTACGATTGCATTAACTGTGCACTTGCAGTAGAATAGGGATAAAACTACACCTATCAAGTTTTTGGCGCCGTTGCCGGGGACTCTTTGAGTTCACCAATAGATTTAATACTAGGATTTAGACTAAGCATTCTTTTTAATTTTCTTGTTTACTCACGCTTTTGATTTTTGGGATTGCAGGGATTCGCGCTGCATCGATCGTTTCTACCTTGCATCGATCGACACAAGGCGAGAACAACGATGCCAAGATCTGAGACGTTCAATAGGTTCCACTCTATGGAGCCTGTGATTCTGATTCGCGGTGAAAACGGCGTTCTACGAGACCAAGAGGGTCATATATGCAACGCAAAAGGTCAGAAACTAGATGGGGAAGGAAACCCCATCTTGCCAGATTACCATGTATTGGTTGGGCAAGTAGCTGAGATGAGAAATAAGATAGATGACATCCACAACGTCCTACTGAGGGAGAGACAGTTCCGAGCAAATGCAGAAACTGAAGGATTTGCAGAAATAAATTATATGGCTGGAGCTGATTTTTATGGACATACGTTTGGACATCAGCAGAGACAAGGTTCTAGGCATGCTCAAGGATCAAGAGATTATGGTTATACACCCTGCCTAGCATCTCATGTACCTGCACAGAGGAGCAGATTAGAGATCATGATGGAGCAATCCATTGCGGAACAACAACAGACCACAGCGTCTTTCAGCTCGAAGCTTGAGATCTTGTACACTAATATGAATGAGAAATTTGAGTCCTTGAACACTCATATGAAGTTGCTAGATACACAGATGGATCAGATTTCAAGTCCTACCACAAGGAAGGATTCTCGGGAAGCCCATGTCGTTAATATACCTATTCAGGTTGACCACGGGATGGATCATGAACCATATCTAGCAGTTAAGGCTATGGAATTTATGGAAAACAGAGAGGAGTCTGATATTGAATACCCTGAGTTTGAGAGCTTCGACGGACCTGACTCAACAGAAATCGACATGGATCTCTTGGCCTGGATAGTTCAGACTGATACTGGACCCAGTCAGGAGGAGAAATTTGAGTTTGAGATTGCTGAATTAGACCAGGAAGCTGATGGACCCGAGACTGTAGTTGAAACTCGAGCTGAGACAACCGCGTCGATCGTTGCACCACATGCACCGATCGTAGCACCCCGTAAAGGACCAGTTTCACTTACACCTCGTGGAGCTGCTAAGGAAAGAATCTACAAACCTCCAATACCATTCCCCAAAGCCCCTGTAAAGTCTAAAGATGTTGTTCAGTGCACATTAGTGGTTGACAAGAAGATGGTGGTTCCACAGGTGTCTACTCTAACATTTTCAAAGCCTAAGGCTACTCATAAGCAGAAGGCTCCGAACATTAAATCTCTGCCAAAGGTAAAGCATAAATCCTCTAAGTTTAAACCTCCTGACTCGACTGTTTCAATTTCGGGGAAAAGCTTTAAAACACCCAATTGTCGATCCCACCCTACATTCCTTCCTACGTTCCTTGGACGACATCATGCTGCTACTGCTTACACACCACCATGGATGATAAGGCATTCACAGAGACACTCAAAGTCTCTGTTGAAACCTCCATGAGTCTGACCTCTTTCCAAAAGTCAAGCTAATGACTTAAAACAAGCGCTGAGTGGGAGACAACCCACTGCTAGGTTTAATTATTTTTCCTTTTTGGTGTTTTTCTTAGGATTTCACGTTTTTATTTGTTTTTGGCAGTTTTTAGATACAGAGCACAAAGTATGGAGATGTGTGACGATCGTTGCCCACATGTGCAACGGTTGTTGCAATTGGTTTAAATCGAAAATTAAGGTATGTCGCGCCAAACCGGAATCGGTCTGGTTCAACCAGCATCGATCGTTGCTGTCACGCAACGATCGTTGCACCCACGACCAAGGTAAGTTACCTTAAACCCTTTTTCTCTCTTTCTTCTCCATTTTCTCACCGCCGATAACACCGAGAGCCAAAACCGAAAATCATCGTTTCTTCATCGATTTCTTTGATTCAAAGCACTATTTCACTTATTTTTACATCCCCAATCTATTTCTCCTACCCATTTCTCACGAAATCAAGGTAATGTACTTCTATTTGATAATTTTCGAATTTCACTTTTAGGGTTTTAGAACTTGGAAATTTTGATCAAAATTGATGAATGCATGTTAAAATGATTATGCTTAGGGTTGTTTAGTGATGGATTGTTGTCGATTTTGCGGTTGATTTCACGATTTTGGGATGATTTTGTTGACTGTTGATTGCGGCCAGAATCGCCCAGCAACGATCGTTGCGCTTGTGCAACGGTCGTTGCTAGACGATTCTGGGGAATTGTTCGAATACATGAAATTGCCTTGCAACGATCGCTGCCTTAGTGCAACGGTCGTTGCATGACGATTTCACAGAGAGTTTGCCGTGACTAATTCGCTTAAATTTCTGTTTTGCAGATGGCAACTCAAGATCAACCCCGCAAGCGCAGAGCAACAGCCGCAAGCGCCTCACGACAGTACATTCCGCCACCAGAGTGGCTACACAGGGATTCTGATCCTCCAGAGCCATATCAGTTGGTTCATGCGACCATTGGGACACCATGGCCAAGAGCAGATAAGGCTCGGATTCAGACTGATCGCAATTGGGGCAAGGGTATCAAGAAGATGCTCACTACTACTGATTTCACATAGAGGCCGCTACACGAGTACTGAGACGAGTACGACACACTGCTGTATAACGGTTGGTGTGGCATGGAGATAGCGCCTACCAAGTTTTCTGATTACTCGACTTGTCATGGTCTCGGCATAGACAGACAGGTTATGGAGCTGTGCAGAGGCATTGGTCTGGGGACAATGCCAATGTAGCCTTACGATCTATACCCAGAGCTGGTGAGGCAGCTGCTTGCCACATGCAGGGTTGTATACCCGAACCCGGACAGCAGGAGTGTTCAAGGAGGCACTTTTACTTTCATGTGTCTTGGCGCCAGGTATCGAGTGCCCCTTCTCGATATCTGTAGGATCTATGGGTTTAGCATTGAGCAGCCACGCACCGATATGTCCCTTCCATGGGAACCAGCAGAGGCTGCGCAGTTCTGGGCGTACATTGGTGGTGGACGGTATCACTCACGGACTACACCAGTGATTCAGGTTAGGTATCCGGCTCTCAGGTATGTCTTGCGTATCTTGGGACGCACACTATTGTGCAAGCATGAGGCAAACAAGATGCGCAAGAATGAGTTGGAGATACTATTCAGAGGACTGAGGGAGCAGTTCAGGGGTACCGATGTGAGAGACCCAGCTAAGAAAGTCAACCTGGGAGCCTTATTTGCCCATCATCTTTGCGAGCTGCAGAAGAAGCCTTATGACGGCGTGCGCAAGGAGACAGTAGGGAGTCTTCTTACTCCTATTTTCAGACACTGTAGGATCCCTATGGAGGATACATAGTGCATCACTGAGAGAGAGTTCCTGGATCTCAGTCACTTGCAGAGTGCTACGTGGCTGAAGGAGGGGCGAGTGTGGGTTTACTTCGACCCTGAGGATACACAGTATGGTATTGATCTTCCTGCTGCTGGGCTGACTCGGATTGATACCATTGATGCTTTGAGTTTCCGCCCTCCTGCCAGAGCTCGACGCGCAGTGCCTACTATGGCTCATCCGCTGGGAGAGCCTTCTATGAGAGCGTCATCTTCCTCTGCACCTGCTGCTGCCCCTGCTACACAGGACATCGGTCCATATCCAGCCCCGTCTATGCCTGTGCGTGAGATGTCTGAGGGTGATTGGAGAGAGCGTCAGGAGGGTATGTTTCAGACCATTTGGGGTTTCATCCGCAGCTGCACTTGCAGGAGACAGCCACAGGTTCACCAGCCCGTTCCAGGACCTTCTCGACGCAGACGACGATCTCCGACTCCTACTTCTTCGAGCGGTACTGATCGCATAGCTGAGGCAGCCAGTGACGATGAGCGATATGGTGGGATAAATGATGTGAGCGAGTGAGATTTATCTCCGTTTTCAGACTTTCGGTTCTGTACTTTTTATCCTTTTCTTATTTATCTTTGCACTTTTTCCTTTTGATTTTTAGGATGCTTTTTGTTTTTGGATGATATGTTTGATATGCTACGCTATTTGCTTCGATTTTACTCGATTTTCAGTGTTTCCAGCTTGCAGAATTCGAAATTTGATTGATTCCAATGGACTAATCTGCTAACTTGCTGACTGATCTGATGCACGCATTGCAACGATCGTTGCTACTATGAGCAACGATCGACACTCAACGAAAAATCGCCTAGCAACGATCGATGCACTATGTGCAACGATCGGTGCTTGAGCGACAGAGGTAAAATTCGACAGAACTCAACACAAACCATTAACAATTTTTATTTATTTCTACCGATCCTTCGCTTGACACTACTGGGGACAGTGTGTCTTAAGTGTGGGGGAGGTGCTACTGACGTTTATCTTTCTGTTTTCTTAAGAGTCAGTCCATTTTTTAAAATTTTTGTTTTATTGAGTCAAAATCGTTTAAGTAAGAAACAGTGAATTTTTGAGAAGATTTACAAGACTTGCAGGAACTTAAGTAACCATTGGAATGAAGTTGCAGGATCTATCTCTGACTATTAGAAAACCCAGACACAAATCAACCTACTGGAAACACTCACATCACTTCAGGTATCAGAGGATCCTTTTACTGACTTCGACCTTAATACTGACTTAGATTTCTCACCTAAGGGCTTGGTATACTTTGTGTCGGATTCCCTGTTAGTTCTGACACAGCCTGTCAACCTATCCTATTTAGTTCCCTTCTCCCCTTCTATAAAGTAAAAAAAAAAATAATAATAAACTGAGGATGAGTTAGTAACTCCGAAGTGGTCATGGGAATAGTAGCAAACACTATTATCTCTTATGCGATCCATGGAATGTGTCCAAAGTACACCCCATAACGGGAAGAACACTGATAAAAAAATAAAATGATACCCAATGAGGGAAAAATCAGTTGTTAAAGAAGGGAAAAAGAGAAGAAAGGGACTAGAGAAAGATAGTATGGTGGTCTAGAGCTGATAAGGTAAGAATCCATGTGCCCTTTGATCGATACTCCTTAGGTGAGACCGCACTTAAATACTTGCAGATGTCAGTAGGGAGAATTTGAATGCTTGAATGTGATTGTGGAGTTTACTTAGGACAGTTGCTAAGTGTGGGGGAAGTATATGTTGGTCTTGATATCCTGTGATTGATTCTTGCAGTGGTTTACTAAGGGGAATCTGAGTGTTGTTGCTTCTATGACGAAAAGAGTTTCTGAAAGTTTTCAAACCTCTTGACTACATTTAGTTCTTTGTTTTGCTTGAGGACAAGCAAGAGCTAAGTGTGGGGGAGTTGATATACCATGAATTTTAGGGTTTTTAACCATGGTATATGTGTCATTTATCGAGTCTTTTACTATGTTTTAGAGTCTTTTCAGGTGTTTATTAGGTACAAGCACATTTGGAGCATATTTGGTGATTATGGCACTTTCTGGAGCTAATTAGAGTATTTGGCCGAGAGATAGACTTCACTGTCAATATTTCAGAGCTGCAACGATCGACACATTCATGGCATCGATCGTTGCACCAGCGAGATGGGCCAAACGACGGTTTAATGAAGAATAATGAAATTGTAGTTCTGCCCAGAAGTTCCTGATATTCACAAAGAAGCCCCAAAACGTGTTTTAGGATTATAATTAGGTTTTACAGCCACTTGTTAGGCTTTTACAAGCTTTTCTTACGTTAAGTTTTACTCAGAGAGAGTGGAGGGGCTGATCCTGATCTCGAAAGAGACTTGATTTTGAACCCAGTTCTTATTTGATTATATGATATTTGGTTTTCTACTTATGATATTTTCTGTCTCGATGAATATGTCTGAGTAGTTCACCTGTTAGGTTGAAGGATTCTCATTAGGGATTTCAGAGAATTATAGTTTAATTAATCTGTAGAGATTCATATCTGCTAGTTCTTTATCTAAGTTGTTCTTAATGCTTAATCTGAAGTAGCTAATCAGAATTATGATGTTAGGTTGATTAATGCAGCGGAAGTTGGTTAATTTAACTAGAAAGAACCTAGATAAGCAATTAAACTGTTCGCAAACGGAAGTTTGGTTTAGGATAATTGTGAACATATCAAACTTGGAATTAAGGCTGGTTTAATCTGTTAGTTCTCGCAAACGAAAGTTTGGTTTGCTGCACTTAGACTTAGAGAATTATCGCAAAGGAATTTGGTTAATTCTATATCCGTGTTTGAGTTCTAGAACAGTTATTGATTAGATCTAGATAGATTGATTGCTTGCATTCCTGATTTCCTGAGAACTCCTGAAACCTAACGCTTCGCCCTCTTGCTTACAAACTCACTTGATTTACTTGCTATTTCGTTTACTGTTTTCACACCTGCTTCGCTTAATTGAATCTGAACTACTAATAATCTATTGTGTGACTGAGAGTCCTTGTGGGATTCGATACCTTATATACTACGATTGCATTAACTGTGCACTTGCAGTAGAATAGGGATAAAACTACACCTATCAGTAACATCAATGAAGAATAAACTAAGAAACATGCTCCACATTACTTAGGTAGCTTAGTATCAGATGGTAAGATAATGCAGGCCTCACCTTGGAAGGATTTGTTGGAATGTTTAGTTAAATCCTGATTCAATTCAACAGATTCAGATTATCCTAAACATGCTGATCTAGGTTCTTCTTGAATAGAAACATTAGATTGATCTCACCTTATACATGTTATTGCAGCGGAAGAGATGGTATTGGTCAGAGATCAGAGAGCCACCGAGAGATAACTCCTCCAGAGGTTCACACACGCACACCAATCAGGAAGCAGGCTGCTAGGCCACTGGGAGAAAACGGCGCAGGGGAGAGAGAGAGTTGACGGCTCAGATTAGGGTTGTTTTTGTTCTGAACTCGAGTTTTATTTATAAAACTTGTTCGGTTCCGTTTGGGCAATTTGGCCCAAATGCCAATTAACTCGAAAGCGTTTTTGCACTGCATCGATCGTTGCACCTTATGCATCGATCGATGCACAGTGGCTAAACCTTTTATTCTCTCTAAGTACAGTAAATGCCTAGCACTTTTACCGTACTTCTGCTAAACCGTTCCTACACATTTTCCTGTTAGCTTAGGCGTGTGACCCATATGGGATCATATAATAAAGGCAATAAGTCCAAGACTTATAGATCATGAGCGGACTCTAGCAAGCCATCATGACCCCCAGTATTATATGACTTATGTCTGATCATTGACATACTCTTACTTTCTAGAGACAGTACCGAGATTACTGGACACAATTCCAACAATCTCCCACTTGTACTGGAATCTCTGTATTCATAATCCTTTTGTCTCAATATCTCGATTAGTCATAAGGCAAGATTAGTGTCATCCTTATAAAGCCTAATCTTGTTCATCGGACTCTGATTTGATACTGACAATCCAAACGACTCGGGAAAGTCCGTTTGAGCATTGCCATGCATTTTCCAGTATTCAAATCTCCGATTGGCCTAGAGATATCCACTCCATTTATATTGGAGGGACAAATCCCGTCTTGTTCCATCACTGTAAACTACTCATTTCTTAATGTACCCAAACAAGGTCCTTATAACTATCGCAGAACGATAGCGTTAGACAATGATCAAAGTGCATCAGTTCATGTGCAGTCACATGCATGCGAACTCAGGTCTAAGGACTATACTCTATAGTCGTAGTAAGAATCTCTTATGACACAGATATAAATATCCTGAAGAGTTCTTATAATCGGGTCTTGTCCGGTCGTATGTTCCCAACATACACCTATGTACTGACTTTGATGCCGCGCATCTATGACACATGAAACTTGGTCATAAGTCACATACCAATCTAGTCTCACACGGTTGTTGGTGTTCCAATTTCAACAACCTTCGACTAGGGACAGGATGATATAAAACATTTATCAAATATAGGGTCTCATGATCAAGCTAAATGACTTCGATGACTCAAGATCAAGTCATTTACTTCGATGACCTATAAAATGGTTCATATCATTTTGGAACGATTATTTCATCACAGTTAAAATAATCTTGAAATAATAATTTCATTAAAACATAAAATAATGTTTTACAAGAACATATCAAATAACTAAAATAAAGCTCACAAAACTCCCACTCAAATTTAGATTACATTTCAATGTTTCTAATGCCTACAGCTTCAGTTAGGAACTCGAGCTTAGGCCTTGGGAGTGGCTTTGTCAACGGATCAGCGACATTATCATCTGTCGGGACTCGGCTGATCTTGACTTCCTTTCTATTAACGATGTCACGTATCAAGTGAAATCTTCTTTGAACATGCTTGGATTTCTGGTGTGATCTTGGTTCCTTTGCCTGAGCTATAGCACCATTGTTGTCACAAAACAGTGCCAGAGGCTCAGCCGCATTTGGTATCACACCTAGTTCCATAATGAACTTTCGTATCCAAACAGCTTCCTTCGCTGCTTCTGAGGCGGCGATATATTCAGCTTCTGTAGTGGAATCAGCAACGGTGTCCTGCTTGGAGCTTCTCCAACTTACTGCACCGCCATTCAGACAAAAGACATAACCGGACTGTGACCGGAAATCATCTGTGTCTGTCTGGAAACTTGCGTCCGTGAATCCACTGACTTTAAGCACATCACTTCCACCGTACACCAAGAACTTATCCTTAGTATGTCTTAGATACTTCAAGATATTCTTTACGGCAATCCAATGGTTTTCACCTGGATTTGACTGGTATCTACTCGTCATGCTCAATGCATAAGCAACATCAGGACGAGTACAGATCATGGCATACATAACAGATCCTATTGCAGATGCATAGGGAATGTTCTTCATACGCTCGAGCTCAGCAGCCGTCGTAGGGCTCTGCTTCTTGCTTAGCGTTGTGCCATGTACCATTGGCGTGAAGCCCTTCTTGGAATCTTTCATGCTGAATCTTTGTAGGACTTTGTCAATGTATGAATCTTGACACAAGCCTATCAGCTTCTTAGGTCTATCCCGATAGATCCTAATTCCAAGAACGTATGCGGCTTCACCCATGTCTTTCATGGAAAAACAACTTCCAAGCCAGTCCTTTACCGACTTTAGCATTGGAACGTCGTTTCCGAGAAGCAGTATGTCATCGACATACAGAATAAGAAATACAATCTTGCTCCCACTAGATTTCTTATACACGCATTGTTCTTCTTCGTTTCTGATGAAGTCAAATTGCTTGATCGCTTCATCAAAACGAAGATTCCAGCTCCTCGATGCTTGCTTCAATCCATAAATGGATTTGTGAAGTTTGCATACTTTCCCAGCATTCTTTGGATCTATGTAACCGTCAGGTTGTGTCATATACACATCCTCTTCCAGAATTCCATTCAGGAAGGCGGTTTTCACGTCCATCTGCCAAATTTCATAATCATGAAAAGCTGCAGTTGCTAGTAGAATCCGAATAGATTTCATCATAGCCACTGGTGAATAGGTTTCATCGTAATCCACACCGTGAACTTGTCTGAAACCTTTTGCCACCAACCTGGCTTTATAAATCTGGACATTTCCATCCACGTCAATCTTCTTCTTGAAGATCCATTTGCACTCGATGGCTTTTACACCAGCAGGCAAATCAACCAACGAAAAGACTTGGTTGACCGACATGGAGTCCATTTCGGAATCAGTGGCCTTGCGCCACTTCGAGGAATCTGGGCCCATCATGGCTTGATTGAAGTTCGATGGTTCATCACCATCAATGATCAGAAGATCATGACAGTCAGTCACGAGGAACCCTTGATATCTTTCGGGTTCGTGACGAATCCTCCCGGATCTTCGAACTTCAGGTACCACAGGTTCAGGCTCCACAATTTCTTGTAGGGCCTCCTCCTGCTCTTCCTCATTAGGTTGAGCAGTATCCTGTTCATCTTGAATTTCTTCAAGCAGTACCTTACTCCCACTGTCTTTCTTAGAGAGAAACTCCCTCTCAAGAAAGTTACAATCCCGGGCAACAAAAATCTTGTTCTCGGAACGTAGATAGAAGTAATAAGCCTTGGTTTCCCGTGGATAACCAATGAAGTAGCATTTGTCAGATTTTGGTGTAAGCTTGTCTGAGATCAATCTCTTGACATAGGCTTCACAACCCCAAATTCTGAGATAAGACAGCACTGGAGCTTCTCCAGTCCATAATTCATATGGTGTCTTTGCTACTGCTTTTGATGGCGCTCTATTTAGAGTGAACACTGCTGTTAGCAGAGCATATCCCCAAAGGGATATTGGAAGGTCTGTGTGACTCATCATAGACCGAACCATATCCAATAAGGTTCGATTTCTCCTCTCAGACACACCATTCCATTGTGGTGTTCCAGGAGGAGTGAGTTGGGATACGATCCCACATTCTCTCAGATGATCACTGAATTCTTGGCTTAAGTATTCTCCTCCTCGGTCGGACCGAAGAGCCTTAATGCTTTTGCCAAGTTGGTTATGTACTTCATTTTGGAATTCTCTGAACTTCTCAAAAGATTCAGACTTATGTTTCATCAAATAAACATATCCATACCTACTGAAATCATCAGTGAAGGTAATGAAGTACTGATAGTTTCCTCTTGCATTTGTGGACATTGGGCCACACACATCAGTGTGTATCAGGCCCAATAAGTCACTGGCCCTCTCGTTAGGTTTGTTAAAGGGGGCCCGTGTCATTTTGCCCATCATGCAGGATTCGCATTTCTCACATGACTCAAAGTCAAATGAGCCAAGAAGTCCATTCGAATGGAGCCTCTTGATGCGTTTCTCGCTGATGTGCCCTAAACGACAATGCCATAGAAACGTTTGGTTCTCCTCATTAGGTTTGAACCGTTTTGTATTAATGTTATAAATTGGCGCGGATTGATCGAGTATGTAAAGCCCATTCGAAAGAGGGGCAGAACCATAGAACAAATTGTTGCGATTGAAGGAACATAATTTATTCTTAACTGAAAAATCATAACCTTCCAAATCCAACAAAGAAATTGAAATAATATTTCTGCTTATAGCAGGTACAAAATAACAATTATTGAGTTCTAAAATCAATCCCGAAGGTAAAGACAACAAGTATGTGCCTACAGCTAGTGCTGGAACTTTCGCTCCATTCCCAACTCGTAGCTCCACTTGTCCTTGCTTCAGCCTTCTACTGTTGCTGAGTGCCTGCATATTAGTACAAATATGAGCCCCACAACCAGTATCCATAACCCTTGAGGTATTATCAGAAGTAGTTGTATTAACTTTTATAACAAAAATACCTGATGAAGAAGTCTCGAGAGTCTTCTTCTTCAATTCCTTTAGACCTTCCTGGAATTTCTTACAATCTCTTCTCCAATGCCCCAGTTCTTTGCAGAACCTGCACATGTCAGTTGGCCCAGCTTTGGACTTGGGCTTGGGCTTTGGCGTGTCCTTGTCCGCGACTTGGACGGCCTTGGCCTTTCCCTTATCCTTAGCAGAGGATTTCTTAAACCCCTTGCCCTTTTGCACCATAAGCACATTGGGGTCCTTGGCGGTTTTCCTCAAATTGGGCTCTGCAGTCTTGAGCATTCCGTGAAGCTCAGGTAGTGTCTTACTCAAGCCATGCATGTTAAAGTTCAGAATGAACTGATCATAGCTTGCAGGTAAAGACTGCAGAATGATGTCGCAGGCAAGTTCCTGGCTGATTGGGCAGTCGAGTTTCTGAAGATGATCGAGATAACCCATCATCTTCAAGACATGTGGACTCACTGCCGCATTCGCAGCCAACTTACAGTCCAAGAGGTTCTTAACTGTCTGGAACCTCTCAGTCCTAGCCTGCTCCTGAAAAAGCGATTTCAGGCTTGCCATTATCTCGATGGGAGACAATACACTTTCGAACTGTTTTTGCAGCTCAGGAGTCATTGTCACCAACATCAGGCAATAGACATCATTTTCATCTGACGAATGCTTTTCCCAAGCATTGTGCAGAGTCCTGGCAGCATTGGCAAGAGGCCTCTCGGGGAGGGGATCACGAAGGACATAATCCTTCTTCTCCTGCTTGAGGACCAGCCTCAAGTTCCTTGACCATGTCAGGAAGTTCGTTCCAGTCAGCTTCTCCTTCTCGAGAACAGACCGGATCGAGAATGTGTTTTGTGTGCTTGTAGTAGTCATATCTGAAATATATAAATAAAAAGGTTATTAGATATTATGTTCAAAATGACTAATCTTGTATTAAAAATTTAATATGATTAATCACGCATTATATTCAATAACATCAGTTACCCTCAATAGAATATAATGATTCCAAGATCCACATATAACTAAGATTAAAGTGGGCCACTGGCCGTCACCCAACCTTAGCTTATATCGGTAAGCCCTATATCGGCTAATTATATCCGTGATATAACTCTTGGTTGTGAATCTGGGCCCGAGGCCCAATCCACTCTGATGTCTCAAGGCCCGGGACTCCCGATGGCCTAGTCAAGAAAACCAGACTATACAGTCATGTAATCATTAATGTCTGGGACTCCCAATGACATTTATGAATCACAAACCGTCTTATCCACGCAAAAGTAGACACCCTCACACTGTAAGGCCATGAATACAATTGAATGGGCTTCGACAGCTGACATAGCCTGGACAATACATCCAACGCTTGATATTATTTGAGGTTCGTAGGTTTATTAAAATTTCATTCCCAAAATAGAAGATTACTATTTCGGGAAACTTTCTATTTTTGGAAACCTACTATTTTTGGAAACTTTCTAAAAATTGGAAACTTTCTAAAAACGGAAACTTTCTAACTTTAGAAATTTCTTAAAATCCAAAATCCGCAAATCCAGAAACTTCTATTTAAAGAAACTTTCTAATTTAAAAATTTCGGAAACTTTAATTTAAAATCGACTTTATAATTTTATAAAATAAATTTTAAATTAATCTGAAGAAAGACTCAAATAATTGGCCCAATTGTTTTAACTTCTTGGCCCGAGGCCCAAGAATTTGTCCATGTCCAAGACATGACCCAATTGTCCAATTAAATGACATAACCGGTCTGGTTCATTAAAATTGGTCTAACCAAAATCAATTACTACGACGACCACAATTGTCAACCGGTTATTAACTAAACCGGATTTTCTCAATTTATTTGGTCCAACCAAATCAAATTAGAAAATCCTGGTTTAGGCACTAAATCCAATAATTCTTTCGACATTGGATTTCTTATCCCGGTTTAACCAGACTTAATAAATTTATTAAATCTGTTTATTAAACCGAGACGATTAATTTTAATTAAATCAAACCGAGCCAAAACCCTAACCGCATCGATCGATGCTCACAGCATCGATCGATGCTCACAGCATCGATCCTGCAACGATCGTTCATCGATCCTGCATCGATCGATGCTCTCACGCTTGCACGAACGGTTATCAGGTTTGGCCGAGAGATTCTCGCGAGATCCATGCGATCGTTTGAACGATCCATGCGATCGCGGTCAATCTCTCGCGACTGCAACGATCGATCCTTGCATTGCATCGATCGATGCAATGCGATCTCAGTCGATGCAAAATCAGTTTAGATCACATACCAAATCAATATAGTTTGGTCATGCGATTTTTTAAACAGTTTGTTCAGGATTCAATTCTTGTTTCTTAAGTGATTTATCTTATCAGTAGTTGATTCAAAACACTTTTAAACAAGAAAACAGTCCTAAACATGAATCTAAACAAGAAAAACACAGAACCAATGGCTCTGATACCACTGTTGGAATGTTTAGTTAAATCCTGATTCAATTCAACAGATTCAGATTATCCTAAACATGCTGATCTAGGTTCTTCTTGAATAGAAACATTAGATTGATCTCACCTTATACCTGTTATTGCAGCGGAAGAGATGGTATTGGTCAGAGATCAGAGAGCCACCGAGAGATAACTCCTCCAGAGGTTCACACACGCACACCAATCAGGAAGTAGGCTGCTAGGCCACTGGGAGAAAACGGCGCAGGGGAGAGAGAGAGTTGACGGCTCAGATTAGGGTTGTTTTTGTTCTGAACTCGAGTTTTATTTATAAAACTTGTTCGGTTCCGTTTGGGCCATTTGGCCCAAATGCCAATTAACTCGAAAGCGTTTTTGCACTGCATCGATCGTTGCACCTTATGCATCGATCGATGCACAGTGGCTAAACCTTTTATTCTCTCTAAGTACAGTAAATGCCTAGCACTTTTACCGTACTTCTGCTAAACCGTTCCTACACATTTTCCTGTTAGCTTAGGCGTGTGACCCATATGGGATCATATAATAAAGGCAATAAGTCCAAGACTTATAGATCATGAGCGGACTCTAGCAAGCCATCATGACCCCCAGTATTATATGACTTATGTCTGATCATTGACATACTCTTACTTTCTAGAGACAGTACCGAGATTACTGGACACAATTCCAACAGGATTAGCTTCCAAGAATTCCACATCGTGACTCTCTCAAGCATCTGGTACGCAGTGGCCGAGCTAGGATTTTGTTTCACCAGAGTCAATAATATATTATGTAGTACTGTTGACAGTTATGTATTAAAAGTTATTTATTATTAAATTAATTTTAGACAGTTTGAGTACAACTCTTTATTTTTTATAATTTTCTTTTAAAAATAATGTTATTAATGCTATCACCCCATAAACGATAGTTATTTTATATATGAATAATATATAGTATAAATTCTTATTTTTTATAGAATATATATATATATATATATATATATATATATATATAGCATATACAGAAGGAAGAAGAAAACAACGCGTTCGCCCTAGAAAACCTCTCGTGCCCAGATACCGAGGAAGCGCCGTCCAACTCGTTTTTCCGTCTCTTTTCCTCTTCGGTGGCCGGTCTTCTTGACGACGCCGGGGAGGGTCTCTGTTTATGTTTGCCGGCGTAGATCTCCCCTGGTTCCTCTGTTTTCGGCCGGTTCTAGTGGTCCTGGGTTTTAGCCGAAGGTTGGTGGTGAGGCGTTACCGTTGAGTGGCTTGGTTTCGTCAGCTGGTGTTCAGATCTGCCGGTGTCGAGGGGTTTGAATCGTCTGTCTTCCTGCCGTGTCAGCCATGCTCGTCCTCTTCGGAGCTCTGCTTCCCGCGCGATGTGTGGTGTCGCGGTGGCAGGTTGGTCGTCCTCTCTCGGTGTCTCACTTGCCGGCTGTGGTGTCGGGTAAAGCTGGTGCCTCTGGTTTTTGATCGGTCGTTGGATTGGGGTTCTGGTTTGGGATTGTAGTGGTCTAGTATTGTCTTGGTAGTTTGTTCCCGTGTAGGTTTTGTCATAGTCTGTTTAGTATGGGTTGTTAGGATTTCTGGTCAGTGTTGGTTGCAAGTGTTATTCGGTATGATCCTTTAAGAGTTTCAGCTGCGTGGTTTTGGGGTTCCTGCTAGCGGTTTGTTTAGCTCGGAGTTCTTTGGTCTTCAGTGTGGATGTGGTGTTAGTTTTATTGGCTTCTTGCGGTGTTGTTGCTGGGTTTTGGGAGTGTGCTTTTCCTTTCAGTTGGTTGTGACGGCATAGTGCCTGCTGTTATCTTCTTTATCTTCTGCCTCGGGTCTCCTACCTTTGGCAAGGGTTCTCCGGCCCAACCTTAAGGAATTGGGGTTTCGGCCCTTCTTGCATCTAGTCGATCGGTGGCGAATGGTAAACAGATGGTCCTTCGTCTTCCTCCGGCGTGGTCTGCTTTTGGCTTACTCATGGCTTCAGAGAGTGAAGCAATATAATGAGTGTCGGTAGATCAGCCTCAATAATTATCGGCTCCAGGTGTTTCGATCCTTTTCTCTCTCTTGTTCGGTGCTCGCCGCTTCTCCAATGTCAAGTCTGCTTGGTTGTGATCTGCCTTTTGTCTCTTGTCTTGGTCTCTTTGGCTTGTAAGTCCTAGTAATCTCTTGTTTTAAGGGTGTTGTTTGTTCATGGCTCCCATGTTTTGGGCTTTTGACTCCGGTATCGTCATGTGATAGCCGGCTTAGTCTTTGGTAAAATCGTATCCGATCTATGTATTCCAAAACTGTATTTCTCCTTTGTATCATGAATGGAAAATCTTCAAGGGAAAAAAAAATAATATATATATATATAGTGTATATCATCCGTATCCGTTGTAGTTTTATGGTATGTGCCCGCACTACGCCACTGATTATTTTTATAATTGTTTCTAAATGTTTGTTTAAAATATTTTTTGGCTTATGCATTTTTTTTGTAGTTAAAGTGTTGTGATTATAATTTATGAAAATTAGAAATGAGATTCTTTAAATATTGCCTAGTAAAAAATTCCGGCTTAGTTGAAACACTAGAAAAGAGAGATTAAACCAATATTGTTACATTGATTTTGAAGGATTCGTTTAGTGTTAATCCTGATTCAATTCTTCAGATTAAACTCACCTAAACAGATTGGATCTAGGTTCTCTTGCAGAATCATAAAGGATCTCACCTGTTACCTTGTTATGCAGCGGAAAGGGGAGGTACGGGTCAGAGATCAGCAGAACCACCAAGAGATAGCTCCTCCAAAGGCTCACACACGCACGCACAGGAAATTGGCTGCTAGACCAAGCTGGTGGGAGGCGCAGAAAGAGAGAGAGGGAGGCGCAGACTTAGTCAGAAAATAAGAGCTAGGCAAGTTTTATTTATTAAAACCCTTGTCCAGTTCTTATGGGCTTTTGGGCCCAATTCTCAGTCTGATTAAATCCTTTAGATTTAATCAGGCCCTTTAGTCTCTCTAAGTACAGTAAATGCCTAGCACTTTTACCGTACTTCTGCTAAACCGTTCCTACACATTTTCCTGTTAGCTTAGGCGTGTGACCCATATGGGATCATATAATAAAAGCAATAAGTCCAAGACTTATAGATCATGAGCGGACTCTAGCAAGCCATCATGACCCCCAGTATTATATGACTTATGTCTGATCATTGACATACTCTTACTTTCTAGAGACAGTACAGAGATTACTGGACATAATTCCAACAATCTCCCACTTGAACTGGAATCTCTGTATTCATAATCCTTTTGTCTCAATATCTCGATTAGTCATAAGGCAAGATGAGTGTCATCCTTATAAAGTCTAATCATGTTCATCGGACTCTGATTTGATACTGACAATCCAAACGACTCGGGACAGTCCGTTTGAGCATGGCCATGCATTTTCCAGTATTCAAATCTCCGATTGGCCTAGAGATATTCACTCCATCTATATTGGAGGGACAAATCCCGTCTTGTTCCATCACTGTAAACTACTCATTTCATAATACACCCAAACAAGGTCCTTATAACTATCGCTTAACGACAGCATTAGACAATGATCAAAGCGCATTAGTTCATGTGCAGTCACATGCATGCGAACTCAGGTCTAAGGACTACACTCTATAGTCGTAGTAAGAATCTCTTATGACACAGATATAAATATCCTGAAGAGTTCTTATAATCGGGTCATGTCCGGTCGTATGTACCCAACATACACCTATGTACTGACTTTGATGCCGCGCATCTATGACACACTGAGACTTTGTCATAAGTCACATACCAATCTAGTCTCACAAGGTTGTTGGTGTTCCAATTTCAACAACCTTCGACTAGGGACACGATGATATAAGCCATCTATCAAATATAGGGTCTTATGATCAAGCTAAATGACTTTGATGACTCAAGATCAAGTCACTTACTTCGATGACCTATAAAATGGTTCATATCATTTTGGAACGATTATTTCATCACAGTTAAAATAATCATAAAATAATTTTATTAAACATCTTAAAATGTTTTACAAGAACATATCAATAACTAAATAAAGCCCTTTACTAACTCCCACTGAAATTAAGACTACATCTTAATTTCACTCATCCTACAGCAACAGTCCGCGACTCGTGCTTAGGCCTAAGGAGTGGCTTCGTTAATAGATTAGCAACGTTCTCATTCGTTGAAACTTGCTGATCTACTTAACATCACTGTCATTTATCTCACGGAATAGGTTATACCTACCCTCAAGGTGTTTGGACCTCTGATGTGCAGCTAGTCTCATCTATGCTGGGAATCACATCAAGTTCAGTGATGAACTCTTCTTTCCAAACAACCTCTTTCGCCGCTTCTCAAGCTGCGAAATGTTCAGCTTAAGTCATGGAGTCAGCAACAGTGCCTTGCACCGCCAGTCAGACACAAGATATAGCCGGACTGTGACCGGGAATTATCTTTGTCTATTGGAAACTTGCCTTTCAGACTCTATCGACTTGTAGCACCTCACTTTCTCCGTAAATCAAGAATTTATCCTTAGTATTCCTTGAATACTTTAGGATATTCTTTACGGCAATCCAGTGATTCTTTGCTGGATTTGACTGGTCTTTACTTGTCTTGCTTAATATTAAAACAACATCAAACAAGTACGTTTCATGGCATACATGATAGATCCAATTGCCGACGCATATGGAATCTTATCCATGCATTTAAGCTCAGCAGTTATCGTAGGACACTGTGTCTTGCTTAACGTAATGCCATGTGACATTGGCATAAAACCCTTCTTGGAATGCTGAAAACGTGTAGGACTTTGTCAATTTAAGAATCCTGACTTTGTCCTACCAGCTCTTTCGGATCTCTATCTTTAGATCCAAAATCCAAGAACTACGTGGCTTTACCCATGTCAATCATAAAACCAACTCCCAAGCCAGTCCTTTACCGACTGCAGCATTGGGACGTTATTTCCGAGAATCAGTATGTCATCGACATACAATATGAGAAATGCAACATTGCTCCCACTTATCTATTAGTAAACGCACAGTTCCATTTCGTTCCTGTTCAAGTCAAAACCTTTGACTACTTCAACAGAACGAAGATTCCAACTCCGATGTGTTTGCTTCCATCCATGAATGGATCAATGAAGCTAACTTACACATAGTGTAATTTTTTCGGAGTCCTGGCTTACTTTCGCTTCTTTGAATTTCGCAGGTTGGTCGCTTTCAATGATCATCAGATCATGCGAACTTTCAATGATCATCAGGTTCAACTAATGACGAGAAATCACTCTCGGATTAGTAACTGATTCATTCATATCTGCGAACTTCAGGCTCCACAGGTGTAGATTCTACAGAAATCTGTAAATCCATCCGTTGCTCTCCCTCAACAGGTTGAGCAGCCTCCTGTATTTCTCGAATTTCTTCGAGTTATACTTTTACTCCCACTGTTCTTCTTGGAAATCAACTTCCCTTCTTGAAAACAGAATGGACGTAAAAGATAACAAGCCTTGGTTTCCCTAGGACAACCAGCGAAGTAGCTCAACTACAAATACTCAGTAAAGACGAATTTGGATCGATTCCAATCCACATTTACGTGGTGTCTTTCAACTGATATTGGTGGAACTATTTCAGCGTAAACTTAGATATTTTAGAGCGTTATTCTTCAAGAATATCATGGAAGATTCGTGTGACTCATCTTTAATCATTTCTTATAAGATCTGATTCTTTCTCACAGAAATACTTCAAGGTTTTCAGGAGAATTGAGCTGTGAAACGACTTCACACTCATTCAGATGATCACACCATCAATGACTCAAGTATTCTCACTCGTGATTTAATTCAGAGTCTTAATACTTCTATCACTCAGATTCTATGCCTCATTCTGGAACTCTTTCGACCATGTCAAAGAATTCCGACTTGTGTCTCATCAAATGAACACAGTCTTACTCACTGAATTAATCAGTAGAGACAATGAAGTACAGGAAATTTTCTCTGGCATTACTGCTCATCGGACCACATACATGAGTATGTTCAATCTCCAATAAGCCTTTGGGCCTTTCTCTAGCTCGGCTAAGATAGGCCCCTTTGTCTTTTGGTCCAGTAAACAGAATTCAAGTCTCATAAGATATCCGATCAAATGAGCCCAATAGTGCATAACTATGGGATTTCTGAATCCGACTTACTCTATGTGACCAAAACATTTATGCCAAGAAAAATCAGGTTTAATTCATCAGATTTAAACCAATTCGGTATTTATGTTACATTTAGGCACTCTTTGGTTTAAGATATAAAACCCATTCCTTGAATAGGGTGCTACAATTAATATTTCATTAAGATCAAAAGAACAAAACTTGTCTTTTATCAAAATGAAAACATTCAAATTCTTACAAGAAAATGAAAAACAACTCTGCTTAACGCAGGTACATTGTAGCAATTACTTAATACAAAACCAAGCCTCAAAGGGATCTATAAGTGAAAACCCTACGGCTGAGGCAGCATCCCAAGCTCCTTCCAGACACGCAGTTTCACTTGCCCTTCCTTCAAAGTTCTACTGTTGCCCAGGCTCTGCATATTATAACAAATATCAGTGCCACAACCAGTATCCAATACCTATAAGGTATAACTTGAAGTAATAACATGAATACCTGAGGAAGTAGTCTCATACATCAACTTTAACTCCTCATAATCTTCCATGAATTTAATGCAATTTCTCTTCCAATGCCCAGTCTCTTTACAGTAGCAGCACTTACCAACGTAAGAGGTATCTGACTCGGGCTCAGAAG
Source organism: Orychophragmus violaceus (assembly GCA_030180135.1). Lineage (NCBI taxonomy): Eukaryota > Viridiplantae > Streptophyta > Magnoliopsida > Brassicales > Brassicaceae > Orychophragmus > Orychophragmus violaceus. Next base: position 55,389,940 of record CM058240.1, on the reverse strand, counting down.
ACACACGCTTGCCATGATTCAAAATCTGGACAACTTTGTCTTCACCCTTGTCAGCATTAGGTTTAATAAACCCACCCTTCTCCATTATGAGATTATACTGGGTACTCTTCACGTTTGGCTCAACTGTCTTGAGCATATCATGCAGTTCAGTCAGCGCTTCGTTAAGCCTTTCTTGATATAGTTCCTTCTGAACTTATCATAGCTTGACGGCAGTGACTGCAGAATGATCTCAGTTGCCAATTCTTGGCTAACTGGATAATCCAGTTTCCTCAGGTTATCAATGTAACCCATCATTTTACTGACATGAGGACTCACTGGATGATCATTTGGTAGCTTGCAGCTAGTGAGAGACTTAACCAACTGGTATCTCTCCACTCTTACCTGCTCCTGAAATTTCAATTTCAGGCTGCTGATCATCTCTATTGGCGACTCCATGTTCTCATATTGCTCCCGCAAGTCTGAGTCCATGGTAGCCAATATCAGACCACGCACATCTACCGCATCATTATAATGCTTATTCCAAGCATCATATACTGCATGGGAGGCATTGGACCCGATCCTCACGGGGAGAGCTCTCTCAAGAACATAGTCCTTTCTCTCCTGCCTGAGGACTAGCCTCAGGTTCCGCGACCAAGTCAAGAAATTTGATCCGTTCAGCTTGTCCATCTCAAGGACAGACCGGATCGAGAAAGTGTTTTGATTGTTTGTGCTAGTCATAACTGAAATTTAAGATAAAAGAATTTTAGTTAATATGTTCAATATGATTAATCTCGCATTATATTTAATATGATTAATCTCGCATTATATTCAATAACATCAGTTACCCTCAATAGAATATAATGATTCCAAGATCCACATATAACTAAGATCAAAGTGGGCCACTGGCCGTCACCCAACCTTAGCTTATATCGGTAAGCCCTATCTCGGCTAATTATATCCGTGATATAATTCTTGGTTGTGAATCTGGGCCCGAGGCCCAATCCACTCTGATGTCTCAAGGCCCGGGACTCCCGATGGCCTTGTCAAGAAAACCAGACTATACAGTCATGTAATCACTAATGTCTGGGACTCCGAATGACATCAATGAATCACAAACTGTCTTACCCACGCAAAAGATAGACACCCTCACACTGTAAGGCCGTGTGTACGATTGAATGGGCTTCAACAGCTGACATAATCTGGACAAGACATCCAACGCTTGATATTATTTGAGGTTTGTAGGTTTATTAAAAATTACATCCCAAAATAGAAGATTACTATTTTGGGAAACTTTCCTTTTTGGAAACCTACTAATTTTGGAAACTTTCTAAAATTGGAAACTTCCTAAAATTGGAAACTTTCTAACTATAGAAATTTCCTAAAATCCAAAACATGCAAATCTAGAAACTTCTATTCTAAGAAACTTTCTAATTTCAGATTTTGAAAACAGATTAATTTAAAATCGATTTTAATTTTATATAAATAAATTTTAAATTAAATCTGAAGAAAAGACTCAAATAATTGGCCCAATTATTTTAACTTCTTGACCCGAGGCCCAAGAATTGGTCCATGTCCAAGACATAACCCAATTGCCCAATTAAATGACATAACCGGTCTGGTTCATTAAAATTGGTCTAACCAAAATTAATTACTACGATGACCACAATTGTCAACCGGTTATTTACTAAACCGGATTTTCTCAATTTATTTGGTCCAACCAAATCAAATTAGAAAACCACTGGTTTAGGCACTAAATCCAATTTTACGACTTTGGATTTCTTATCACGGTTTAACCAGAACTTAATAAATTTTATTAAGTCTGTTTATTAAACCGTGACGTTTAAGTTTTAATTGAATTAAACCGAACCAGCATAAGTCAAACCGAAACGACCATTAGGTCACGTGAACCGAACCGTGATGCAAGCTTCACGCGATCGAGGAGTGATCGGGACAGCCGCAACCACGCGATCGGGACGAGCCTCTTCGGCGCTCGGTCACGACATCGGTGCAGGACGGGACGCGGGACGCGTGATCGGACGGGCTTCGGGTCGAGGCGCGACGAGAGCTGGACGCGATCGCATCGATCCATGCCATCGATCCGTGATCGATACATGCGATCGGCTCGGCCGATCGATACATGCGATCGGCTCGGCCGATCGATTCATCACTCGTCGCGGTTTACCACCCGATCGATCCACTCGGCTCTCGATCACGCGGGACGCGAGATGGCTCGGGACGCGGGAGAGGCAGGACGCAATCGGTCCATCTCTCGCGATCCATCTTGCCGATCGGTCCGACGCATACCGATCCATGATCGGATGACGCGACGCGACTCGATCCGGACGTGTGATCCTTTGGCGATCAACACTCCGACGCATACCAATTCAATATAGATTGGATCATGCGATTTCATTTAGTTTAGGTTTTAATTCTTTGTTTCTTAAGTGTTTTTCTTATCAATAGATTGATTCAAACACTTCTAAACAACCTAAACATGATTCTAAACAAGAAATCCTAACAGAACCAATGGCTCTGATACCACTAAAGGATTCGTTTAGTGTTAATCCTGATTCAATTCTTCAGATTAAACTCACCTAAACAGATTGGATCTAGGTTCTCTTGCAGAATCATAAAGGATCTCACCTGTTACCTTGTTATGCAGCGGAAAGGGGAGGTACGGGTCAGAGATCAGCAGAACCACCAAGAGATAGCTCCTCCAAAGGCTCACACACGCACGCACAGGAAATTGGCTGCTAGACCAAGCTGGTGGGAGGCGCAGAAAGAGAGAGATGGAGGCGCAGACTTAGTCAGAAAATAAGAGCTAGGGCAAGTTTTATTTATTAAAACCCTTGTCCAGTTCTTATGGGCTTTTGGGCCCAATTCTCAGTCTGATTAAATCCTTTAGATTTAATCAGGCCCTTTAGTCTCTCTAAGTACAGTAAATGCCTAGCACTTTTACCGTACTTCTGCTAAACCGTTCCTACACATTTTCCTGTTAGCTTAGGCGTGTGACCCATATGGGATCATATAATAAAAGCAATAAGTCCAATACTTATAGATCATGAGCGGACTCTAGCAAGCCATCATGACCCCCAGTATTATATGACTTATGTCTGATCATTGACATACTCTTACTTTCTAGAGACAGTACAGAGATTACTGGACATAATTCCAACAGATTTTACTTATAATTTTATAAGAAAAGTCACATCCAAATGTATTTAATTCTGATGTATTCGGTTGTTCCGTTTTTTTTTCTTTTTCTGCTTCACTATCCTCATTTATGTCATTCGTCGAGGTCCATCTGGTTTTCTTCCTTTACATGTATTTTTTGTTTGATTAGTTTAGAGATTTACTATGTGTGTTTTTAAGTGACGAGAGAATTGAGGAATACCTGGTTTTGTAACTTGTAGATTGTTGAAAATCTCTTTGTAGACAACATTCTTGATTGTTGGTGTTATCTATTTTCTTGTTGCTTCACCCCAAATGTGTAATCTTTTTTTGAGATGACACGCGATAAAGCAACATAAAGTTGTCCATGACTGAAAACTCGTTTTGGTAGATAGATTCCTACATTTGGCAAGATTTGTCCTTGACTTTGTTTATTATAATAGGATAACAAACTATGATAGGAAATTCCTTCTTGGCATCTTGTATGGACAGTTTATATGTGCAGTTGTCATATTAATCCTTGGTATAAGGATTTTTTGCCAACATTTTTCCCAACTAAAATCTCTACTTTTAGCACTATGTCTTCCAAACGAGTAATCACCAATCTAATATTGTTGTACAATCCTAATTTTTGGTTTATGATTCTTAGAAGTATCATCAGTGCGTGTTCTTTCAAGTGAAGCTTATGATTTGGTAATCTTGAACACTTGAGTTTGTTTCAATACTCAGTTGTGTATAGAAGATTTACTCCCTCCACATCTTTGTCATCGTTTCCAATAGTGTCAGCGCTAAGATATTCCCTCATCTCGCCTATGATCTTTTAGAGGAAAAAATTGTTGATCTCATCCAATGTTTTAATCCTTAGGGTAAGGATGGCACACACTTTTAGATACTCTCGGATCTGGGAAAGTAGCTTTTTAGATTTCTTCCAATGGGTTTCCTCTTCCGGGCAGAAGCAATGAATCGTCGATTTCTATGCTGTCATAATCCAAACCATATTCTTCTCGTGAGGGATCTGTTTTTGCTTCACCATTGCTAACTTGCAATATCCATTTAGCAAACTCTTTTTCATCTTGATGCACTTGCATGTTTTTAGATAGGATGCTTATGTTACAATTTTCCCATACATAAGACCTACTGAGTGATGCCAAAATTGTATCTTGTGGGATGAGTGGAAATACTTGACGAAAATCCCCTTACAAAAACGTACTATTGGTGCCTTATCCCATATGTATCTCGAATTACGCCGCTGATGTTTTCATATTTTATATTAATTTATCTTTTATGTATATGTGCAAATGTTTTAAGAATTTCAAAATTGTAAATAACTAACGTATATACTGGTCTAAATGGCTATGTAGTTAGATATATATATATATATTAGCACCACACATTCGGATCTGTTCGAGTTCAGATCGTGTGTTTCTCGTATTATATATTTTGGATTTAAAATTTAGAATCCATTCAGGTAAAATTTTTTTATTTGGGTCCATGGTTGGTTTGGTTCGGTTTGGTTATGTCCAAATTTTGATTGGTTCGAGTATTTTATTTGAGATCCGGTCCTTACAATAATACATGTTGAATACAAATCGGTTATTTTTTCCCGAAAGTAATCACATATATGATTTGGTTCAAATATGTTTTTTAAAATTATCCAAATTTACTCAAAATATATGAAACTCGAATAACACAAAATAACTAATATAGTAAGATTTATAATTTAAATTTAAGATATTCGGATAATCTAATTGAATATTATAATACGATTTATTAACTTTTCACCATTTACTGAATAAAACTAAATGTAGAATTTACTTATTCCAAAAATAAGTGTTTAAAAAAATAATGTCACTTAGTAATTATTCAAATGAATATTTCACGTAACTATTATTCCTAATATAACTAATTATTATTATAATGAATAAGATGAATAAATTTACTTAGTTATTATTCCTAAATAATTAAGTGGAATATATTGGTGCAAATGGATATGTAGTTAGATGTATATAATATAGTCGGAAAGAAACATACATTTCTATTTATTTTTTCAAATTCTCCTTTTAGATTTAATGAAATAGAATGAATAATTCACTTACTCCACTAATAAAGTAAATAAAAATGTAAAGAAAAAAGTCAACACACTTCTTCATGTTCTCGATATTAAAATATTTCCAGCAAACACCTAATCTTGATTGAAACGTCACTGCACAACACAATCTCCCTGAGATGTGATAATCATTTTCTGACATACCATGGCAATGTTGTGTGACACCATCAGAAGAAATTCTTGAGCTATCTCAGAGTAGATTTGCCTCCTTAACATCACGTTGATCCGGATATTTCATATCAGTGGATAACATAAAAACATTCTATTGCATATGTATCATTGTTCATAAAGTCCGCAAAGTTAGCTCAATCTGCTCCACTAACACCATATACTGAAGCCTTTCTTTAAAAAAAACACTATATATTGTGTCAATAATATATTAATGTTTGAGCATGCAACAAAATCAACAGAATCTGGAGCTGAATTGACAAGACAATCTGATTACAGGAATGACAAAAGAAACTTTAATCAAAGAAATCTCGAATGTGATGACTTAGGTTTCATATGCCATGGAAATATGATATTCCTAAGCAGTCACATTGAGAAAATTATGGTTTCTGCAATATCCTACCATCTGATGAACAACAAAGAACCTGAATACAAAAACTGAGAGACTTGTAATATCTTCCAACATGTACTAAGAATAATAACAATCTCGCCAACACAACATTTCTTTTACCTTTCTTTAAGCTAAACTGATTAAACGGCTCTGCACCAGATTGTCCTATGAACTGAGTATATTCCAGAAAGGTAACAGATGCCTTGTGGACTCCTTGAAGTTGGACAGAAACACTAACTCCAAGGTATTCACAGTTCTGACCATTTGCTTTTAAAATTAAATAGTGACTGAATATTAATGGCTCTAGTGCAGGGAGAAGAAGGTGAAGGGATGATAAAGAGTGAGTCGACATTTGAGACAATTGTTCTGGAGAAACAAAAAATTATCCATAAAGATCGATTCCTTCAACCAATAAGGCAATAATGAATGTTCCCTGCCTCCAAAAGCACCTGTAAATGTATACTAAAACATATTATTCAAAATTCATATGTCATTGTGTTTTCCTTACCTTAAATGAGATTGGTGTGACATTTGATGATATATGTTCACTAGATGAGACCAAAGAATCAATTCAAGAGCTTGTCATGCTTTTGTTCGCAGGTGGCCTTCTCGAAGGAATGAGGTGAAGTAGTAGCGAATTCCTGAATGCGAGAATCTAATAATTCCATAAACCTTAACGAATTCCTTTCTGCCGAGGTGAAATCCCCTAAATCACAAATGCTTTGCGAAGACGGCTAATAAAAACTCGAATTCGAGAAACCGCAAACTCCATTGTTCCTCTCTATCTCTCTATCTCCTAGAAAATGAATTAAAAATTATTAGTATTAGTAAATGTGATGATTGAAAGCAAGCAAGAGGAATTAACGAAAATAGGATCTACCCATTTTGCAAATTGAAAAAGTAGATGTCGCAAATCATCCAGAGAAGCTCGGTCTAGAGATTGAATACAATTTCAAACACGATGGATACCAGCCAAAGAAGCACCGTCGCAAGGAAGATTTGCACGCTTCGTTCTTTCCTCTCGTGCTCCCAATCCCTGTAGTGACCATCAAAGCCTTCCTCTCTCTCTCTCTCTCTCTCTCTCTCTCTCTCTCTCTCTCTCTCTCTCTCTCTCTCTCTCTCTCTCTCTCTCTCTCTCTCTATTTCTTGCAAAGTTATCCCTAATTAGACTCAAGCTCCTCTGATTATCTATCTCTCATTTTGCGAGAGAAGAAGACAATACAAATACCTTTTAAGGCAACAAACATGTATACAACAAAATTTAGTTACGTGTACAAATAGATTGTTTTCATTGGTTTTGGAAGTTTTTTCATTAATTGACGTGTCATACTCTGAGGGCTTCAAAATGCTGAGTTGTCAGCATAAAGAGAGACACTCCTTCTATTATATATATGATTTGAAATATAAATGAAAATATTGATATGGAATATTTTCATAAATCATATATTTATGTAAATAAATAGTTTAGTGTACACTTTAGTTGATTTCTGTATTTACTGAAAATCTATTGTAGGTGAAAATTTTAATCAAACTATTAAAAAAGCAAACAATAGTAAAAACTTCATATATGGAAAATGAATATTCTTTTAATTATTGTGGATAACATTTCGTTTTGGTCCTCACACATAACATATTAAAAACAAACAATTAAACAATTAAATGAAAAAATTATTAAACATGGTGCAATGCGGAGATTTGAACCTTGAACATGAGAGTCAATTATACATGAATTAACTAGATATTTTATTATGCACTAATATATTTAACATGCAAATAATTTTTTTTTTAAATCATGTGGGTCAGCTGACCCTCTGCCCCTCTACTACATTCGCCACTGCTCGTACGCAAGATATCCCAGAAGACCATGTATCTAGAAAACTCCCTAAAAAAGAAAACGGTAACTCATTACTTTTTGAGGAAGCCGTACATATATACAGTATATGAAACTGATAACATAAGTTAGTACAATTCCGATGTAGTGACCAATCGGAGCAGCTTCCCACTTATCGGTATCGGGAGTTCGCCGCAGTACAACTCGTAAACCTAAATAAGACATAAAAGATGATACTTTGTAAAGGAGTTGTAGTTGAGAGGAATTGGCGAAGATGTTGGTTATGGCCGTTTTGGCGAAATCGAAGAGGCGATGGTGACTCTGCTCCGATTTTGAACCCTGGAACCGCTCATTTTCTTTCTTCTTCTCCGGCTGAAATTTTGAAAATTACATATTTGACAACTGATTTATACTTTTTTTCTTTTTTCTGCCCCATTATATACGTTTATGCATTATGTATATCTTTTCGTCAAGCATTTTATAGAAAAAAAAGTTGGGTAGGGAAATCTGTAAAATTCTCTTGATTAAAGACTTGACGAATGTTAATTATGGTGTTTAAAATTCTATAATGTTATTTGAAGCTCGGAAACAAAATTTGATTAAAAAATAACCTCATTTTTATACATAATAATGTTATGAGTGTTAAAACTTTTATAATTTCACATGTTGTGGTGTTATGGACAATTGAAATCTTATTTTTTTCAGAGGACGGCGCAAACAAAAACATCTCAGGAAGATATGAAGAATTGTAAAAACGAAAACCAATTTTTGGTAGTCAGTAACCAATGAAAAAAATGAAACATGTGATCAGAGCTTATCATGTAGACCAACAACAGTTATGGTTCTGGATGTGCACGTGGGTCACCAAGGTTTATTACATATGTAGTAATCATCCAAGCTTCATTTGATCAACACCCAAATCTTTCTCACGGAAGAAATTTTCGAACATCCTCAAAGTTTGAACGCAATTCAGACAGGAATGAATCTGAAACGAAACTAGTATATCATAAAAAGCAATGAGTAACAAAGGAGAATGGCAACATAAACTACTGAATGGAAAGTGTATTCTGTTACCTCCAACTTATCCATCAAAGAGTCGTTGATCATCTGATAGTGTCACATTCATTTGCGTTACATTCAAAGGCTTCTCAACTCCTGAAACAATGACCAAAACTTGTCCTAAACGAATCAAAATAGCAACCCCAAGGTCGAAAACTCAAAAGGATGTGTCTCACCATCTATTCTAATAACTGTCTCAACAACTTTATTTCCTCCACCAACTGCTAGAATTCCAGCATGCAAGACAATTGACGCTCCTGAGTTTTCTTATTTAAAACTAGAAGAAATCTTCCGCGACAAGGGTGCATCATTAACGGTATGATTACCTGAGGGGGGTTAATGATTGCACATAATTGGTCCACATGATACATTCCGAGATTTGAAATGATGTGTAAATATTTTAAGTTTAAACATATAATGGGGCACACAAGAAAGATTCAACACTAATAGCGTAAAAACCTTACCATGATTGCTCTTTCAAGTGTCTGGAAACTTATGAAAGAAGCAATTATTCCAATTATTTTCTCGATCCAGTCCATCTGATCTTGCGCATTCTCTGCCTACATCAATAACAATTTCAGAATTCTAGTTAGTCGCAAAGGATGAAAGAGAACACCTTGTGTAAAGCTGGATGAGTAGTGGTAGAAAATGGTAAGTTTCCATAAGTAAAGAAAGTTAATATCTTTGTACTTTTAAAGTCATGTTCTCCCTAATATACCTGCAATGTATCAACTTTTGTTGATGAAATAATTCAAAAGTAGAATCTTAGATCAGTCTGATCTGCATCAACTTTGATCGTTGTGGTCAGAAGATTCACAGTGTGATGTGCAACTGGTTTTTCATCGTGCACACCACCGTGATAATGAGAAGACAGCCACCGACTTAACAGCCCATGATTGTTTTCTGAAGTCATATTCCTATGAACAGCAGACCGGCTTCAACTTCCCTGATAAATAGAGCTTCAAAGATTCATTACAAACACAATACATCATAAAGTATCAAAAACACAATCGTTTTTAGGTTTACAACTTACTGAAGCCCAATTCCATGACTTACGCACTACAAGAAAACACCAGATTTGGGACAAAATTTTACGACGAATTTTTGTTGTCGTAAATTTACATCCGTTTTACGACGACAAAAATTTGACGTAAAATCGATGTAAATTACGTCGATTTTGTGTCAAATTAGGGATCCGATTGAGTTCTCGTAAATTCGATGTTAGCTTCCCACGACTATCAAAGATGAAGAACCTTCTTTTTCAGTCACCCCTCAAGTTTAACGATCGTTTAGACAAATACCCTTGTCTTATAGTATGAACATGTAGGACAATAACATCAACAAATAAATATAAGACAAAGCAGTATAGAGGTGTGAGAGCAGTCTTATGAGTAAGACTCAGTACAAAAGCTATTTCAATACCTTTCCTTTGCAGCAGATTGCATGATAGCCGCTATGGATTTTTGTGAGTTTCTTGAGTTGTGTCTCATGCCATCCCTTGCGACGATCTGCCCCGCTTCAAGTCTGCGAAGGTTGAGTAGTCAGGGGTTGCGGGTACGGCGACGATATCAACCTGAGACATATTCAGACGATTATAAAAACGAGATAATGTATAGTAGATAGACGAATAAAGGTGGTGAGAACTGTGGAGATGAGTACTTGTTCCTGTGGAGGGTAGTATATATAGGGTTCGCGGTTGGGACAACGAAACGATTCGGTTTGCGGTTTCGACTGTTTCAGATTTAATGAGAGGCATGTAAAGGGAATATATTAGAGACAATTGACGGCGCGATGACTACTGAAGGAGGTAAGGAAAGAATGTCGATTGAGATTCAAGATCTCACAGTCTGTCTAGGGTTTATGAGGAAATCAGCCGAAAGGTGGAGGCGAATTCAGTTTGGGCCCGCCCATGAGCGGACATCATTGTGTTAGGTATGAGTTCGATTTAAAAGGCCATGAAGCTGGCTTCTGTTATTTCTATTCTGGTGGAACATATTCACATTTATGCACAAATGACACGGTCCAAATAGAATTTTTTGACGTTTACGTAATTTTAATGGAAAAGAATAACATTTGTAGGGCCAGACTAATGTTGATGTGGAGCTCTTTTTATACTTATATAATACTCCCTCCGTTTCATAAAGAGTGTCGTTCTAGCATTTTTCACACATATTAAGAAAAATATGTAAATTTCTACTTTGCCCTTAATTAATACACTAAAGAAGTTTCTCTCTCTAATTAATAAACTGAAATAGTAGGGATAAAATAGAAATTTGTTTTAAAAATCTGCATTGAAAATGTAAAATGACACTTTTTATGAAACAAAAATAAAGACCTAGAATGACACTCTTTGTGAAACGGAGGGAGTAATACTTTTTAAAATTTCAGGTATATTTTAAATATTTCAGTTCAAATATCCGAACCTGGATCCAATACTCTTATCCGAAGCAGATCAAATACTCCAATACCCATATACCTAAATTTTTAAACGAAAACCAACCAAAAGTATGATCAAAAGTGATTAATACCAAATCTGGTTAGTGCGTAGGAACTAGAAGCCAGAGACTTTTTGTCTTTATCTCTTTTTCCAATAAAAGGAAAACGAAAATCCCTTACCGTGTCTTCTGCAGACTGTCACATCCGTACGTGCAATGTATATAGACGAAATTACCCTCCGAGACTCTTTAGTCCCACTCTCTTTTTAGTCACTCTCAAAGGTTTCTCGGAAATGTTTTCTTTTTTAGTGATGTCTTCGTCGTGGGAGATGCAACTAATTGAAACGGCTAAAGAAGAACTCGAGATTCTTCAGACCCAATATCCCAACCGCTTCGATTACATTAAATCCGACCTGCAATCTTTCATTTCTAACCTCCGTGAAGACCACGCGCCACCGCCACGTGCCTCTTCCTCCTCCTCATGCCCCCTCGTCCTCACTCAAGGTACTTCTTCTGTTTTTTTTTTTTTTTTGTTCGTTTACTATAACCTTCTCATTGTTGCGTCTTTGTGGATTATGCATTTACTTGTCTTGTGTTAGTATATGGACATGGGTTTGAGTCTTGAGAATTGAAAATGATTAGTCAAGAAAGAACAAGTTTGGTCAAGATTATTATTATGTTTAACAAAACCTCTTTTCCGTCGTCATTATAAATCCCACATATATTAAAGAAACAGTGTAACAAAAATCATACTACTACTTATGTATATGCTCGATGCCATTAATGTATTCAACCCTTTCTCAACAGAAAAAAAAAACATGTATCATGTTTTATCATTAAGTCGATTGAATTTCCCAACCCTTTCTCAACACACGTCTTTAAAAAGAATTCGACAAGACATCAGTTGATTATATTTACGGACTGGTTATGTTTCCTAGAAATCTTTTTTCTTCTCCTAGAAATCAATCTTTACTTTCTTCATGTTGAACAAGGTAAAGTAATCTATAATAATTTATAATCAAGATTACAAATTTATTTACAGTGCAGTGCAATTGGATAAAAACAGTAGTTGCCAAAACATCAAACAAAATTTATTTGGATTTTACTACAGCCCAATAAATTGTGGTTTCTTTAGAATATTGGAAGAACAAATAAATAAAATTTTATAGTTTTAGTACCCCGCATTTATCATGATCATTGATAAAAATGATACTTTTATTACCTATGGATTTTTCCAGACAATATTTTCTTAAATGACTTATTGAACCGAATATCCTTATCATGAGTACGATCATAGATTTAAATATACGGAACAAAACAATTCCTGTTTAAAATCACTGTTATTGTGAAGATAAAGCATACATATATTGCAGTTAAAAAAAGGGGTTGAATTGCAATACGGAATTAGAAAGTAGCTCGGTTTAGAAAATAATTATACACGTTAGTATCATATGTTGAATTTGACTTTATTTTTTACTAGATAGTTCAATCATGTACTAATTCTGAAGTTTGTAATCTAGTGGTTTCTTTAGTGTTATCATCGAAATCAGAGAAACTGAACTAATCTAAATCAAAAGAATATGGGAATGGAAATGCATCTAGCTAGTGTGTATACATAATAAGCCAGTAAATTATAAACTATTGTATCTAGTTAATATGCATGGCTTCAGTAGTTTGAATATTAGTTGTATGAACATATGTATTATCAAGTCAATTCAGAATAGTTGATTTCGGTACACATATGTGACATTGTGGTAGCCGCCACTAAGTTGTTGTTAATGCATTGAACAGAGTCATCAAATTGTAAGAGTGAGCAAAAACACAAGAAGAGAAAGTACGTGAAAGAAAATTTTGGAGGTCAAGCATCATTGTCACCATCCGGAAAGATCCACAAGAACGATAATAACAAGATGGCTCAGAGAGTGGTCACGAAGAGAAAAACTAGAGTTGAAATGGTTCTTGAAAGGGCTCAACTTTGTCTCCAGAAGATAAGAGACGTGAAAGCCTCTTTGTCTTGACTTTGTTTTTAACAATTTCTTCTTCTTTTTTTGGGGGAGGGGGGGGGGGGGGGGGGGGGGGGAGGGGTTGAAATGTAAGAAATATATTTTACTGTCCTAGGAAATGTTTAGTAAGTAATGAAAATTCAATGTCAAATGTTTCTCGAACATTGGTCTAGATATTTCAACAATATTTATCAGTCTTTTCTTTCCGGTCAATGCGAAAGAAAATTTCCATTTTTGAGTCTCCAAATCATTTTATATTAGTGTTTGTTTTGGCGCATAAAAGACATCAACAACTATGAACAACAACAAAATATATTATATGCTTTATTAATTATTACAAGTGTGACAAGGTGTGAAACAAAGTTGTTTATTCTTTAGAAACCAAAAGTAAAGGAGACTGATCGTGGGTCGGGGGGAGGCCTACAAAACTCAACCCCTCCATAGTGTGATGCAAATTATGAATTAAAAGATTGTAAATATTAAAATAATTTTGGACTTTAGTAAAAATGAGATTATAGTCTAAACCGGAATTTGCAGTTGCTACTTCTAACCCTAATCACATTGTTAGCAGCCAAGCTATCAACGGATACACCACATCTCACCAAGAATTTTACTTCCATCAACTTTAATTTCCCAAGTTTGATCCGAACCGGTTGGGTAACTCTAATCCGCAATGGTATACTTCCGGTTAACTGTTGTTGCTCTTGCAATGTCGCCATTAAACTGGTTGCATTCTGATTATAACCAGTCATTTCTACGAATATAATAGTCGTATTCTCATGTCCTTGGTAGAATTTTGGCAACGACCCTGTAAATATTATCAAAACCCGGTTAGTTTATTTGAAAACAGCTAAAATAGCCAAGTAAGTATACAAACATTTTTGACGTACCATTGCTAAGTCTGGTTTGCATGTACAAGACGCTAATTTTGCTTCCGTCTTCATAGTAGATTCCGATCTTCTCGTTAGGATTCTTGGCGGTAATGGTGACGTTAAACGCAGTGGACAAACTTGAATCTTGGTGAAGTGTAAACCGGGTGAGCTGTAATCGGTCAATATTGTAATCCGGTAACTTCGGTCTAAAGACAAGGTAGAGTATACCAACGGCTGCTCCTACGATGACAATAAGGAGAAAGAGGACGAGGAGCGTGTAACACACGCACCTGCAACAACAGCTTCTTCTTCCTCTCTTAGGAGAATTCAACAGTGGTGGTTGCGTCACGGGTTCTTTGGTGGGGTCGCCGTGTTCCGATCTTGAGGAGCCACGTGGGACAAGAGGAGCGGTTGGATGCGTCGGAGGTGGAGCTTCAGGATCGATCACCGGATGGATTTTCTGGTGATCGGGCATGTTTTAACGTTCTTAATTGATGATTGGTTTATACGTTTTAGAGGTAAATAAAGAGAAGAAGGTTTTAATGGTGAGAGGATCGTCTTCACGTTTTCTTTTTGGTAAATTGTATTTATAAGCTGTTAGGTGTTTTGTTTAATAGTAGTGCATGTATGTATGAAGAGAAAAGTAAGAAAAAGCAACTCCTTGACGGAATAATAAAACATTTTATTTTAATACAAAACGTGTAGGTTGGACCGTAATCGAGAATGGTTGATTAGTCGAATAACTTTTATGGGTTAAACCATGAATAATTAAGTGCATGTCAATTCTGGGTTCCGCGGACATGAGATGAAAGTTCGTGCACGCTACAACGGGTCTACCAAGATATTAAAGAAGACTATATTTTTTTTTTTGTCACGGAAAAATTTCATTGACTAATCAAGCGAAGCGTTTAGGGTTACAAAGTGATTCAGAGCGTTCTTGGCTAAGGAATCAGCAGCTAAATTGGAATTCCTGCTGATGAAATTGAAGCTGATAAAATCAAATAAAGGAAAAAGAGATCGTATATCGCTGAGGATTCCATGGAGAACCGAATACGATGAGCCATTATCTATGGCTTTAATCAATTGGAGAGAGTCCGATTCAAATGAGACTGATCGGAGGCTCAACTCCACCACCTTTTCCATCGCCGCTCGGACAGCTAAGCCTTCGGCAACCAGAGCAGATGGGATATGATCGAGACCTGTTGAGTGCGACGATATGAATTGGTCGCGATACGAGAAGATCCAAGCTAATCCCGCAGCGCTTGCTTCCTTCTTCCATGCAGCATCCGATCTACAGATAAAGGGATCATCCGAGATAACCTTTGTCGGATACACAGAGCACGCCGTGGATCGGAAAACTGGTAATTGGGCAGCACTCCAATCTTTGGCCTCAAGAATAGCTTTAGATAACACCGATAGAGGGTCAATGATTTTCCCAGTAAAAGTGAGATTGTTTCTTGCTTTCCAGATGTTCCAACAAATCCACGGGGTGAGGGGTGCGTTACACAGGCCAACCGGAGGGAGGGAGACCAAAGTCTTGAGCTTGGTCCACGCAGGACAGAAGAATAGCATTTCAGAAGAATAAATCTCTTTAGAGAGAGGAGCATTTCTCCACACCTGTTTGGCAAAATCACAAAAGAAAAACAGATGTGGGATGATTTTTAATTGACCGCACCTTTTGCATTTGGGGTCTACAAGAATTGCTCGAGAAGCGAGAACTTCACCCACTGGCAGTGATCGAGAAGCAGCCTTCCAGAGAAACAACTTAACTTTTGGTGCGGTATGTATTTTCTAGATATCAGCGATCCATTTACAATCATTTGCCTCTGCTGTCTGCTCATGAATCTGGTTAAGCTCTAAAGCAGCATAATATCCAGTTTTAATGGTGTAAGAACCCAAAGGATGGGAGAGCCAAATCCTTTTGTCCTTGGCTAAAGATGTACTTGTCTTGACTTTTGGGATGGACTGCTCATATTGTGGGAGGTACTGACGGATCTTGCTTGTATCCCAGGTCACAGAGTTGGGGAGGAAGAGATCAACTACCTTCATGAGGATATATTCTTCAGTTGGGGGGCCTATGGGAGCCAATTGCTGGGAAGTAGAAAGCCAGTTATCCTGCCAGATTCTCACTGATTTGCCATCACCAATGGCCCAACCAAGATTACTAGCCAGCAGATCCCTACCTTTAATAATGCTTCTCCATCCATGAGAGCACACTGATGGACATTGGGCAGATAAGAACTCAGATGCAGGGTAGTATTTACTGAATAGGATCCTTGCCAACAGGGAGTTAGGATTTTCCATGAGCCTCCAACTTATTTTAGCTAGGTATGACTCATTGAAGCTTTGAAAATCTCTGAATCCCAGCCCACCATTAGCTTTAGACTTGGTAAGTTTATTCCATGCTGTCCACCCTACCTTCCTTTTTCCTGGTTCCGAATCCCACCAGAACCTAGTTAACTCAGATTGTATTCTCTTGATAAGTGATGCAGGAAGGAGGAAACAAGACATGGCAAAAGAGGGGATGGTAGCTAAAACACTCTTCAGAAGGGTCATTTTCCCTGCAGTAGATAGGAATCTTGATGACCAGCTCCTAGCCTTTTGACGGATTCGATCTACTATGGAGGAGAAGAGATCTCTCTTTCGTCTACCAAAATGCTCAGGTAAACCTAGATACTTGCCTACCCCACCCTCTTTTTCAATGCGTAGTTCTTGCTTGATTTTATTCTTTAGATCCAGGGGGTTTTCCTTGAGAAAGAAATTGATGACTTTTGGTAGTTGATTGTTTGTCCTGAGGCTTCTTCGTATTGTTTCATGATGTTCTTGAGAGCAGAAAGGCTGCTAGGATTGGTGCGGCAGAAGAACATGGTGTCGTCAGCGAAGAGGAGGTGGGATATCCTAGGACTGAACTTGGAAACTCTGATGCCCTGCAGAGTGCCTTCTTCCTGAGCTCTGTGACAGAGTCCCGACAACAACTCACTACACATTATGAACAAGTAAGGAGAGAGAGAGTCACCCTGCCTAATACCTCTCTTTGGTATCACCTTTCCTCTTGGCTGATCATTTATCAGAAATGAATAGCTGACAGTAGTAATATACTGCATAGTCCACTTTATCCAGGTTTCATGAAAACCAAGTCTCTGTAAAACACATTGGATAAACTGCCATTCAAGTCTGTCATAGGCTTTGCTCATGTCGGTTTTAACCGCCATAGAGCAATGTTTCTTTGCATTGGAACTTTTGAGATAGTGTAAAACTTCGTGTGTAATCAACACATTATCTTGAATGGCTCTTTTGGGAACTAAGTGGATTGATTCTCCGAGATCAGATTGGGTAGCACCTTATTTAATCTTCTAGTCATGATCTTAGCAATCAACTTATAGTAGACATTGCATAGTGCTATAGGTCTATAGTCACTGACTTTTCGAGGATTGGGAATTTTTGGGATGAGCCTGACATGAGTTTCATTAATTTGAGCAGGAAGAATTCCAGTTCTGAAGAACTCTTGGACTTCATCAGTGACAACAGGTCCAATGGATGACCAGTTCTCATGGAAAAAGCAAGCAGAAAAACCATCTGGACCAGGAGCTTTGTCCGGATGGATTGCAAAGATGGCCTGTTTCACTTCAAGAGCTGATGGAATGGAGATTAGATGATCATTTTCAGCTGCAGTAACCTTTGGGGAGAGGGCCTTCATAACCGTATCCTCTTGCAAAGAAGTAGCTGAGGTAAACAGAGAATTAAAATAGCTGACAATTACTTGAGCAATCTGTGATTCTTTGAAGACTGCAATGCCTTCCTGATTTTCAATTACCGAGAACTTATTGAACATCTTTCTTTGCTTAACATTAGCATGAAAATAACCCGTATTCTTATCTCCTTGTTGTAGCCAGAGGAGACGGCTTCGTTGACGCCAGAAGATTTCCTCGGCTTTGTAGGCTTCAGCAAGCAAGCCATTGATTTCATAGATAAGCAACTGATCTGGAAGAGGTGAAGTCATCGCTTCTTCAAGCTTTTCCAAGAGCAAGTCAATAGCTTCATTTGCTTTTTTTCTGTTTATCTTTAGACCATTGGAAAATGGCTTTCCTGACTTGGGAGATACGATTATTCACAGACTCGTAAGGGTAATCATTCCAGACCTCTTCAATAAGCTTCTTTACTTCAGGATTATCCTTTAATCTCCTGTCAAAACGAAATAGGATCTTCCTTTTCTTTTTATTAGGTTCGAAATAGGATAATACATGCTTATGGTCAGAACCAAGAAACCTGAGATATTCACAACGACTCATCGGGAACAGCTCAGACCATTTTGAATTGGCAATGGCACGGTTAAGTCTACACCGAACTATATGATCACCCCTGCTGCCTCGCCAGGACAGTGGGTCGCCAGAATGAGGTAGATCGAAGAGGTCACATTCGGAGAAGAAGGTTCTAAAGTTGGAATAGGATCCTTCAGGGCGCTGGACACCTCCTATCTTCTCTTCATCATTTAATATATCATTGAAATCGCCTGAGAGGAACCAAGGAATGTTGCGAAGAAGGGCAAACTCAGTAAGGTAATTCCAATTGGCTTTCCTCAGCTTTATATCAGTGTTGCCATATATGAACGTAGCATTGAAGGACTTATTTGCAACCGTGATCTTAGTCTCAATAAAATGCGCAGAGGCTTCCACTATTTGAAGATCAAGATCTCCTTTCCAAAAGAGAGCTAAACCACCCGATGCGGGAGACAAAGGGGGAATAAGCTTGTGGTTCATATAGTCTAACCATTTTTGCTTATCCAAGACTACATAGTCAGGATTTTTAGTCTCAGAAAGAAAAAGCACGTCGGGGAAGATTCTTCTACGAATTTCCCTAAGCCGCTGGACTGTCAGAGGGTTTCCAAGTCCCTGGCAGTTCCAGCGCACCACTCTTAAGGAAGAGGGGCAGAGGGATCCCGAAAATCCGAGGAGGTTTTAACCATGGCCGGGATCAATTTGGTCTTCGGTTGTTTCTGAGAAGGTAAGGTAGCACCTTTTGAAGAGCTCGCATCCTTAGATCCTACATCCAATTTAAGTTTCCTACGTGGGGAAGGTTTTGATTGTGTTGCTTTCCTCTTCCTGGAATTAGTGCTCAACATCAGCTTAGGACTAATTTGAATCTGTTTCTTTGTAGGTGGCCTGCCAGGTTTTCTTTTTGGAATGTTGGCAGTAGTCACTGCCGGCAAAGTAGGAGCAGCTTGGCTATCTGAAGAGGAGTTTTGGATCGGGCCTAGTCGAAGAGAAACAGGAATTCTTACTTGCGAGGGGCTTACTTCATGTTCAACATGATTTGCAAGGGAATTTCTGGCCATCTGTAGTGCTAATTCTTCAAACTGTCCAGATTCCTCAGCAAGCCTTATCCTCTCTTTCCGCGCTGCGCTCTCAGAGGGATCAGCGCAACTAGCATACTGGATCATGACCTCACGCAACTCACCCATTGCCTGATCAACTATATGGGGGGGGGGAGGATTACGCAGAGGAGATTCTTCTTGAGGCGTTGAAAGACCTCTAGGAGAGGCAAAGGGAGTTTTCAGAGATTGAGAGCCAGTTATTGTTCTTTCCTTAACCTTCCAGATTTGGTTAGGATGAGAGTTTTCTTTCACCTTATCCCTAGGGGGCAAACTAGAGGAAGGTGATGAGTGATGTTGATAATAGTTATCATTATGGTTTCGAGGGCCAGAGCTATAATGCCTATTAAGCTCAGAGGATCTTCTTCCAGAGCTGGCTGAGGAAGGGAATCTGTGGGAATCATTTCTGTGGGAGTGAGTTCCATACGATCTTTGGGATGGATGATCCTCATATCTTGAGGAAAATCCAGCTGGGCGTCTGGATAATCGGTTGCGAAGATCTTCTCTCTGAGGGTGATGACCATTTATCTCCAGGTGGTTACGTTGGGAAGAGTTTCTTTCCTTATAGGTAGAGATATAAGTACAATCAGCCCCCTCATGGTCCAGCCTGAAGCACTTACTACAATACTTTTCTAGTCTTTCATAGACTAAGACTGCTGTAACTTCCTCACCGTCATGGAACTCAACCACTGAGGACATGATAAGTGGGAGAAGGCCATTGACTTCCACCCTCATTTTAGCTGAGATGGCAGTGATTTCACATGACTCATATTTCCCGATATTGTTCCCAATACTTTGTAGGGTATGTTCTGACCAGAGGTGGAGGGGGAGACCCTGAACCCTGATCCAAAAGGGGATTAGATATGGGAAGTTCCTATCCATGGTGGGTTCCCATCTTTGCAGAATAATCATCCATTTCGCAAAATGGTAAGGTCTGTTTGCAAGAACTAGTTGAACATCTTCTTCATTTGCAAACTGAAACTGAAACAGCCCTTGGCCCAGGTCCGCGCCTATGGCTCTAGAGGAAGTTTTCCAGTGATCTGAAAAGAACGGAATGAGCGACCAGATCCTCTGCAGTTTTATATTTCTAACCCTACCAATGATAGTGAAAGAATGTCTTTGAATGAGATCAGTGATATCGAAACGGGGAACCTGGACTTTAGGAGCACGGGGTGGTGACCCAGCAAGGGCAAGACCTTTTCCTTTTTCTCCGTAAGAGAGTCTACGGCTCATCTTGAAAGAGATAAAACGGGACCGAAGAGTTTAACAGTTTGTGAGCACCGTAAGGTATACGAAAACAGAGAACAGAGCAGCTACATAGAGCAGTTACAAAGAAATTTTAGGATGAAAGGTGCCGGAACTATGAAGATTTGATAGAGATCCAGAGGAGGATCACTTTAGAACGTCGGAAAGACTATGGAAAGTGACCTCTCTGTCATGAAAATGACTAAATTTTGAAAAGTTTCTCTCTTAGTGAAAGTGTGAATTAGCCGTTGGCCAAAGAATAGGGCTAGGTTTCTAATAGCACAGGTGCCATATTGGGTAAACTTGGGAGAGAGAGATCCTCGTGGAATGAGCCTGAAGCTCTGAAGTCAACTCCCTAGGTTGTGTGCCAGGGAGATTTTTCTCTCTCTAAAAACTTACCCTCTCTCTATATAAAATGTATTATATATTTTATCTATTATACTATAATTTTTTTAATAATTATAATATCATATTACAAACATGTTAATTGGTTAAGATTTCTTTCGTTGTCAACAATATTTTATAAATACTTAATCTCCACAAGAATACATAAATATTCTCGAAATTCAAAGCGATCTCGACAATACAAACAAACACTACATCAAAACAAAGAAAACAACATACAAGGATATAGTCAACAAAGCACTTAAACAAATTAACATCATGGAGAAGTCTTCTGAACTCAACGACGATTGAATTGGTAAGTAACGAAACCATGAGGATTGGAGAACACATTTAGCGATCTATCACCTGAGATTGGAAGTGCACGATTAACCATCTCTAAAGCGGCTGCAAAGCCTTTGATTAAACTCGAGACTAAAGCCTCTGTAATCTTTAACGAAACACTCAATACACCAAACTCACTTAAAGAAAGATATGAACAAGGAAAGAAAGACATCTCCAAAATTGAGGCCAACAAACAACTACTGTTCAAAATGACCCGATTAGGGTATAAAGAAAATTCTAAGCTTAATGTCATCTAGCTGCACCACAAGATAATTAAAAAGGTGAAAAATATAATGGAAGAGCTGCATAAAATAGTAAGGGGGATGCATTCAATAGTAATATAATCCTCATATAGAGGTAAGGAGAACCTAGAAAAACGTAACATCCTCATGAAGAGGTAATTGAATAACACCTTCATGAAAAGGTAAATGGATAACATCCTCATGAAGAGGTAAATGGGCAACATCCTCATGAAGAGGCAAACATAAGCAATCTTGAAGATGGGAATTTTGATCACTCGATCTCTGCAAAATGCAGTAAAGAATAGCAAAACAACAAGATTACTAATACCCGATAACACTACAATGGCTTTGACGAGGTTTATACCTAAAGATTCAGACATTGTCAAAACTTCTGACTCAAAGAGAACACATACCATAACCGGAGAAACATACCACAATTCAGAGACGACGACGAAGATAAGAGGGACATGAGCGGTGGAGGGTATGAGAGCACAACCGTCAGGGTAATGAACCAGGAAGGACGAGCAGTGAGAGGTGAAAACGGAGACTTAGGCGGATGCTTGATGGCGTAGAGGTACAATGAAGGGGAGAGAGACACCAACAATGGGGGCAGATATGAGCGAAGAAACGGTAGCAAAGGAAGAGACAAGGCGAACGGCACCGACAAAACCAAGGAGCACGAGCGGAGGAGAGTTGTCAAAATTCCGAGGGGCAGAGGACATTGGAAGCCGAGAAATTATTGACTTTGGCGGAGGTTCAGGAGGGGTGGTGGAAACCCAGAGACCACCAACAAGAACGACAACTCGCAAGGAGAAGGAGAGAACCATCAGGATGGTGACATATCAAGGTGGAGATGCGACCCAACCATAAGGAGAAGAATTGTTATAGAAAGGTTGAAGACGGCTACCTCAAACTCCGAGGCATAATTTTTGTTAAAACTAGATTATCTTTATTAACAGTTATGTTATGAATGAGGAAAACACAGTTACTTCACATAAGTTGGATTTAATGGAGATCTTGTACATGACAATGTCAAAGAATCCATTGCCGTGTCTCTTCACTAAGGATGTAAATCTGATATATAGTTTTGAGCAAAAATAATCTCACATTGAAAACACTAAATGTTTGGGTTCTTTTGGAATGAACATGATTAAATATTATGTAATCCCTAATTGGATAAATAATTAAGTCTTATAATTTAGTTGTTTGTTGGAGACACGAGCTGGGGAAAATAAAGCAACTCTCATTGTCAAATTTGTTTTAATGATTGATCATTAATGTCAAATTATAAAAGCAGCCAGAGAAGTGTTTGAGTACTACAAAGGTCGACTATGTGTTTAACTTCGGTATTCAAAATCGATGAAATAGTAACTTATTTGTTATGAGAGAAAAATCTGATGAAGAATTCTTATGATATTTTGTATATGCAACGAAATAAATGGAGAGTATAAGGATTTATACGAAGCTGTGAAGAACCACCACAATTGTTATATGCTCAAAAATAAGCCATGGTTGATTATGGGGCTTTAATGAAATCTTAGAGGTGGAGGAACACTCTAGATTTGAGAACTCACCTATGCTGCCTTTGGGACTGAGAGAGTTCCTAGAGGTAGCTAGGCATTGTTCTTTAACAGACTTGGGATTGCAAGGACCTCTTTTTACTTGGTTCAACAAAAGGGAGGATGGTTTTATATTTAAGAAGCTAGATAGGCTGCTTATGAATTTGGTGTGGCTACATAGATACTCTCAAGCGTATGGTGTATTTGAATCTACGGATGGTGAGATAATATTAAATGTAATTTCATTTGGAAGAATTCATATGTCAAAATTTTAAATTTATAACTACAGTTGCAAAACTCCAAAAAAAATTCTATGGTTGAGACTTTTTCGGAAGGTATTGAGAAACTCTTTCATTGAACATAATCCCTCTTCAGGTTCTCTAAAAAGCTCAAAACTTTGAAACATTTAATCAAGAATCTAAACAAAGAGAAACTAGGAGACTTCTTGAAAATAAATTAAGCAGCTTTCTCATCATTGTGTGATATGCAATGGGAAACATTGCATAACCCAACATAGGAAGCGTTAGGTAGGAGAGGAAAGCATATACAAATTTGTCAATGGTGGCTGAGTTGGAAGAAGAATTCCTTAAAAAGAAATCAAAACTTCACTAGTTGCATATTAGAGATCAAATCAACAAGGTTTCACAATGCTGTCAAAATTTAAGAAGAAAAAATATGATAAGGGAAATCAAATGTTCAGATGGTTCAATTGTCTCAATGCACGATAAAATCAAGTATGAGACAAAAAGGTTCTTCTTTGACTTTCTTATGCAATGACCTACTGATTATAAAGGTGTATTAGAGGAGGAGCTGGGCAATCTCATTCAGTTTCGATGAAATGAAGAGGATAAAAGGCTATTGGTGAAAGAGGTTACAAAGGAGGATGCGGATAGGTCTAATTCTCGATGCCTTTTAGAAAATATCCGGAACTGAATGGCTTCCCAAGTGAATTTTTAACTTACATTGGAAAATATGTATCAACTATAAAATTTTTGTTCTCATCCGAAAAAAATCTCATGCAAAGGAAATGAGAGATTATTGTCTGTCTGCGTATTGTAATGTGTTGTATAAGGTGGTGTCAAAGATCATTGCTAATCGACTAAAGATGTTGTTTCTGAGGATCATAACCTCGAATCAATCTGCATTTGTACAAGGAAGATTCTTACTAGAAAATATTTTATTTGCAACTGAATTGGTGAAGGATTATCATATTAACTCGGTCTCTCCGAGATGCGCTATGAAGATTGATATAGCTAAATTGTTTGATTATGTTCAATGGTAATTTGTGTTGAACATATTACCAGCCATGGGATTTCCCCAAACTTTATCCATTGAATTAGACTTTTCATCACAACAATCGTATTCTCAATCCAAGTAAATGGGGAGCTTTGAAATTATTTTGAAGTGAAATTGCCTTAAAAAAGATGTTCTCTATCCCCATATCTATTTATCATATGCATCACTATCCTATTCCATAAGATTAATCATGCAGCATTGGGTCGAATATTTGGCTACCATCCTCGTTGTAAAAATCTCACACTAACACACTTATGTTTTCCAGATGACTTATTGGTTTTTGGTGAAGGAACAAATAGATCAATTGAGGGAGTTCTCTCTGTGTGTAAGGAATTTCCTTGTTGGTCGAGAATTAAAATAAGTTTGGAGAATTTCAAATTACAAATGGCTGGAATAGCATAACAACTGTGAGATTCCATGTTGACAAAATTCCCATTCGAAGCAAGGGAGTTACCAATATGATATATTGGTTCGCCTCTGATGACAAAAAAGTATGATTAATCATTACTATGGACTATTGGTGGAGAAGATATGTTCCATGATATTTATTACGAGCTGTTTCCTATCATATGCATGATGCCTACAGTTAATCCGGCCAGTGCACATAAGAGTTTTCAACTTTTGGTCTTCAACCTATATATTACCAAGAGCCTCCATCAAAGAAATATGAAGACTATGTTCCACGTTTCTTTGGCCAGGGCCGAATTTGATCACAAAACAAAGTGAAAATTTTCTTGAAAAATATTTGTAAACCCAAGGGTGAGGGAGCCCATAGATTGAGACTATTGAAGAAGACGGAAATAGTATGTGGTCACAAGTTAATCTGGTGGATGCTCTCAAGCAAAAGTATTTTTGGGAGCTCAAAAGTAACTCCAACACATGGTCGTGGATGTGGAAGAAGATTTTTAAGCTGTTGAGTTTGGCAAAAATATTTCACAATAAAAAAATACACAATTCAGAAGGAAAACCAATTTTGTATGAAAGCTGGTCGAATTTGGGGTCTTATCGGAGGTTTTTGGTAATAGAGGTTGTGTTGATTTTGGAATTAGAGGTTTAGATACTATGGATGAAGTGTTTTGTAACCATCAAATAAGGAGACATCATTTGGAGTTCCTGCATGATGTGGAAACAATGATCAAAACATACTAAGCAAGGGGATTTGTTTATGTAGAGGATGTTAATTTATGGAGGAGGAAATTAGGATTTAAGAGAAAAGAATTCATCGCAAGAAACTTGGAGTCTAATATGTATGCACCAGCCACGATGTGAATGGTCTAAGGAAATTTGGTTTGCATAAGCCGTTCCAAATACTCATTCATAGTGAGTTGCGATGCATGTTAGACTATCTACATGGGGATCATATTTCATGGTGGTGGATGGATGGTAGTAAGTCTGGGAAGATGGACGCGTTCAGAGGTAGATTCCAAGTGCTTGATCCTCTACACAATAGATCTGAGTCCATGAGATCCTAGTGAACTTCTTTGAATTGTTCAAAAGGCCTGAAGTGGTGGAAAGAAAAATCCAAGAATCGGTGAAGAATTTTGTGGACAACCTATTGCCTATCTTCCTATCCAGATAAGGGAGGAGAAGATCTCTTCCTGGATCCCTTTCCAACCATAATAGGAGAAAACTAGATTTAAGGTAGATAAGAAGGGTTTGTCATTGTATTACTTGCCAAGAATGATGCGGGCCAGAAGGCTACTTGGATTAGTAAGTAAACGCCAAGCCGAGTTTTCTAAGGGAGATTTTTTGAAATTATGGACATCGCGGAGGCTCATAGGTACTGCTCTCTTTGATTTTGTAAGTCGCTCCCATGATACCCATTATATTTTCTTTTTTTTTTTAATTCATTTTTATCCCATCAGAATCGAGTTAAGGTTGATTGGATCCTTTTGAAAACGCTCATAGGTAGTGTTAATCATGGCATATGATATGTCGGAATAGGAGAGAGAACAGACTTCATCATAACAAGTTTAACCGCACTGGAGAGAAACCGTGAAGACTGAGATCCATAATTGAGGAGAAGAGGTCCCTTTTACGCCTTCCAAGATGTTCTAGGAGTCCCATGTAATTTCCTACTCCCCTCTTTATTGATTCCTAGGATAGTTATGGTCTGTTATCGGATTTCTGGTGGAGTTTTTGACGAGAAGGCGATAAGTGATTTGTCTGT
Source organism: Orychophragmus violaceus (assembly GCA_030180135.1). Taxonomy (NCBI): domain Eukaryota; kingdom Viridiplantae; phylum Streptophyta; class Magnoliopsida; order Brassicales; family Brassicaceae; genus Orychophragmus; species Orychophragmus violaceus. The sequence continues at coordinate 55,363,318 of CM058240.1, read as the reverse complement.
GTTAATTTTTTATCCCGATGCTTTCTCGCTCTGGATAAGAATGCTTTTTAGAGATTCACAAAACTGAGGAGACATATTTAGGAAGAACATAGTGTCGTCTGTAAATAGTAGATGATTATTTCTCAGACTTTGTCTGGCCACTCTAAACCCGGAAAGATGGAAAAAAATCTTGTGCTTTTTACACCACCACAGAGGATGAAAAAAGTAAGGAGAGAGAGAGAGGTTTCCTTGTCTAATCCCACGTTGTAGCACCATATTTACGAAAACAGAATCGTTTATCAAGAACGAATAAGTCATTGTTGTGATGCATTACATAATTCAGGTAATCCATTTACATTCTTTCAAGAACTTGCTTGATAAAGGACTACATAACTTGTTGTATGCTTTGCTCATGTATGTGTTGACAACCATGGAGCAGTGTTTCTTTGCTCCCGAGGTCTTGAGGAAATGGAGAACCTCGTGTGTGATAAGAACATTTTTCAGAGATCACTCTTCCATGTATGAGAGTCAGCAGTTTTGAAATTAACTTGTAGTAGACATTACATAAAGAAATATGTCGATAATCCGAGACCAGTCGAGGACTTTGAACCTTAGGGATCAATCTGAAAACGGTGGTGTTGATTGTTGTAGGTAAAAAACCTGTTGGGAAGAAGTCTTGAACATCCTTAATGATTGCTGCTTAAACAGACGTCCAATTTTTCTGAAAGAAAACTTACATGAAAACCATTCGGGCCCAGAGCCTTGTCGGGATGGATTGCAAAATGAGCCTGCTTGATCTCCTTCTCAGTTGGTGGAGCAATGAAGGTAGTCTCATTGGTTTCTTTGGATACACACGGGGCAGGGCCGAACCAACTAATTTGATGGCCCGAAGCGGAACGGAAAATTGTGACCCCTATATAAGTATAAAATCAAACTCAACAGATACGATCACAAGAGAAAGTCAAATACTTTAACATATTCAACAACAACAAGTGTTTTAATAATGCAAGAAAGAAGCAAATCCAATCATATAAACATAGTAGTAGCTAAAAGACAATACACCAAATCCATAAAACCCATACTACTAAATCAAAAAAAAAAAATTAATAGATTAGTTGGTTCGGCCCTAATATGTTGATAGGTCAAAGTTTATTCCCTATTCTACTGCAAGTGCACAGTTATGCGAATGTAGTATTCAGGGTATCGTATCCACAAGGACTCAAGATTCACGCCATAGACTATATGCTTTCAAACTTAGCTAAATCAATCAGATGAGAAAACAGTAAACAAAGCAGAAATGTAAAGGTTGTTTTCGATGGGAGAAAGACGCTAGACTCAGGGTATCTCAGGAAATCATACAATGCCAGACACTTAGTTATCAAGGATTCAGGTTAAGCACAAGTTCAAGAACTAGAATCACAATGTAAAACAATTCAACTCTCGCTGCAACTGTTATCTATGTCTAGCAACCTAATGATTCAAATCTCTTTGCAATCTTAGATTTCTAGACAAGCATTTTTAGCAAGTTCATAAGTTCACAATTTTCCTAGACCAAATATCTTTGCATCTAATCAAATTGCTCACACTAAGTTCTTTCAGATTATAACTCACACTCTCGTGCCAAATTAACAATCTCAGATCTAAACCCTAGGTGATCAGTCCAGAATTCAGTATTAAACTCAACTTAGGTGATGAACAGATAGATTTAAAATCCTAATCAATCGGTGATCTAACAAGGCATGAAATCCTAATGAGAATCCCTAAACCTAACTAAATTTACTACTCAGACATGATATCAAATGAATAGAACATGAATGAATAGAAAAGACAGAATAGATAAAAATAGGGTTCGAAATCATTCTCTCAAAGGTTACAAGTAGCAAGAACAGCCCCAAGCAATATCTCTCAATCTCCAGAGCAAAAGTAAGAACAAAAGTCAAGAACAAGATAAATGATACTGAGTATCAAAAACCTAATTAAACTGCTAAACACGTTTTGGGGCTAATTAGAATTAGAGAAAACTTCTGGGCAACTTTGCAATTCTTCAAAATATGTCTTCAACCGGCGCATAAGACTCTGTCATCCTCAGTGTCGACCGACACCAATGTGAGTGTCGGTCGACATCCAGTCGTGGTCGAGACTCTCACTTCAACTCCTTGCACAAATCACCAGAAACGTCCTATAATCCCACTCTTTGCTCCAAACGCAAGCCTACCTGTAGAAGACTCAATAGACTCGAAAAACCAGGTTAAAGACTCAATATATACAACTATATCATGGTTGAAACCCTAAAAAAACCATGATATATCAACTCCCCCATACTTAGCTCTTGCTTGCCTTCAAGCAAGTAAAAAACCAAATCATAAGAAAGAGGTTTGAAAACACAGAAACTCATTTCGTCCTAGGAACTTTCGCATTCACAATCACTTAGTAAACCACTGAAAACATTCCTACAGAGATCAAGACCCCAATGTACTTCCCCCACACTCAGCAACTGTCCCAAGTAAACTCCACAACCTAGACAAAGCATTCAAGTTCACCACACTAACCTTTGTATACAATTAGGTGTGGTCTCACAGAGGGAGTATTGATCAGAGGACACATGGACTCAACTCAGTCAGTATCTGACCACCAAACTGTCGGTTTTTGGTTCCTTTCTTTTCCCTTCTCCCTTTAGCACTGATTTTTCTCCACTGGGTATCATTTTATTTTTTCGATTAGTGCTCTTCCCTTTTTATTCGGGGTGTAACTTTGGACATGTTTCCATGGATGCACAGGAGGTAATAGGGGTCTCTACCACTCCCGTGACCACTTCGAAGCTACTAGCGCAATTTTAATCTCTTTTTTTTTTTTTTTTTACTTTCATGGGAGGGGGAAAACCATGAACCATACTTAAAAAAGATCATAGGATGTGTCAAACACATCAGGGGAATCCGATCCAAAGATACCAAGCCCCAAATTCATTCAGGATTAGAGGTGAAGTTAGTGATGGATCCTCTGAATACCTGGTTAGATATGGGTGTCCTTGGTAAGTTGATCTGTATGGGGTTTTCTAATAGTCATAGAGCTACTGCAAGTATATCCAATGGTCACTTAGTTCCTGTTCCAGCGAAAAATTCCTCGAAAAATCATAGTTTCATACACTTTTTGACTCAATAAAACCATTTTGAAAACAAGGGACTGACTCTAAGAAAACAAAACACAATGTCAGTAACCACCTCTCCCACACTTAGACTGCACTGTCCCCAGTGCAATCGCAGCTTGGGTTCGGGAGAACAAGGTATAAGTGAACCGAAAACTTTGAAAATTAGAAACCTTACCTGTAGGCGTGGTGAGTGTCGACCGACACCCAGCCAATGTTGAGCGACATATGGTTTTGGTCGACATTCACCTGCTGCGAATCGAGTGTGCTCGATTTCTATCCGTGTTTTCGAGTTTGTTGTCGACCGACACTAAGGAACATCGGTCGACACTGCTGTCTGCAAACCTGTTCTGTACGACTCTGACACACAAAAACCATAAAATCAAAGGACACAAGAACGAAGACCGAAAAGAAAAGAAAACTAACCTACAATGGGTTGCCTCTCATTCAGCGTTCGTTTAACGTCAATAGCTTGACTGTATCGAGATTAGACATTATGTGGATTATCCAGATGGACAATGTTGCCTTCTGGAATCTCAGCTTTCGCCCAGTAATGTTTCACCCTTTTCCCATTGACTGTGAACTCCTCGCCTTTGGAATTCATCAAGATAATAGCTCAGTGTGGTCTAGCTTCCTTGACGGTGAATGGTCCTGACCAACGAGAACGCAACTTGCCAGGAAACAGTGTTAAGCGAGAGTTATAGAGGAGTACCTTATCACTGGGTTCGAAGTTGCGTGAGATGATCTTCTTATCATGATACGCCTTTGTACGCTCCTTGTACAGCTTTGAGTTCTCATAGGCATGGTGGCGAATTTCATCTAACTCATTAAGATGTATCAAACGCCTCTCAGCTGCAAGCTTGAGATCAAAGTTCATTTGTTTGACAGCCCATCTAGCCTTGTGCTCGAGCTCAACTGGAAGGTAATAAGCTTTCCCATAAAGTAAATTAAACGGTGTAGTCCTAAGTGGCGTCTTGAACGCAGTCCTGTAGGCCCACAATGCGTCATCCAACTTAGCAGACCAGTCCTTCCTAGTCTTTCCCACTGTCTTCTCCAGAATCTCCTTGACCTTTCGGTTTGAAACCTCAACCTGTCCACTAGTCTGAGGGTGATATGGAGTAGCCACACGATGATTAACACCATACTTCTTGAGCAACTTCTCGAAGATCTTGTTGATGAAGTGTGAACCACCATCACTTATCACAATCCTAGGCACTCCAAATCTGGAGAAGATGATAGTCTTAAACAGCTTAAGAACTACCGAAGAGTCATTGGTCGGACTAGAAATCTTTTCAACCCACTTAGAGACGTAGTCCACAACAACCAAGATATACTTGTTCCCATAAGAAGATGGAAACGGTCCCATGAAATCGATACCCCAACAGTCAAAGACTTCAACCTTGAGGATGAAGTTTTGTGGCATCTCATGTCTCTTGCTTATCTTCCCCCTCCTCTGACACACATCACACCGCGAGACAAACAACTGAGCATATTTGAACATCGTAGGCCACCAGAAGCCTGCTTGAAGAACCTTGGACACTGTCTTGAATGTAGCAAAGTATCCTGCATACTCGGAGCCATGACAGTGGTACAACACATTATCAATATCAGAATCCACAATGCAACGTCTATAGATACCATCAGAGCAGTGCTTATACAGGTAAGGCTCATCCCAATAATAGCGCCTGACTTCCCTGAGGAACTTCTTCTTAGCATAGCCTTTAAACACTTCAGGCTCATCCTCTGCAGCAAGGTAATTGGCTATATCGGCGTACCAAGGTCTAGTAGAGAGAGAACCTTGGGTGACTGCAGCTATGAACATGTCAGCTTCATCATCCAGAACAGCTTCCTTCATTCGCGACTGGTGTCGACCGACATTGACCCCAGTCGACCGATTGATGTCGGGTCTAATCGGTTATCGTTCGCTTTCTCGAATATAGTGTCGACCGACATGAAAGGAGTGTCGACCGACACTAGTTCTGCAACTCGTGTAGAAAGCAGTGAACTCGCAGAATCTTCCTGAAAACCCGTCTCAACTTTATAGATGTTCTCTTCTGGTAGAAAATCATCTATAGGAACGTCCTCATCGATCCTAATCCGTGACAAGTGATCGACAACTCCATTCTCTACTCCTTTCTTGTCTCTCACCTCTATGTCAAACTCATGGAGCAAAAAAACCCATCTCAGCAGCCTCGGCTTAGCATCTTTCTTCTGCATCAGATACTTAAGCGCAGAATGGTCAGTATGCACAACTACCTTGGAGCCAATCATATATGGGCGGAACTTCTCTAATGCAAACACAACTGCTAGCAACTCCTTCTCAGTTGTTGCATAATTCCTCTGCGCATTATCAAGAGTCCTACTAGCATAGTAGATGGCATGGAGCTTCCTATCCTTTTTCTGACCAAGTACAGCTCCTACTGCATAATCACTAACGTCACACATTACCTCGAAAGGAAGATCCCAGTCTGGAGGTTGTACAATTGGAGCAGAAATCAAAGCCTGTTTCAGCTCTTTGAGTGCAGCATGACACTCATCTGTGAACTCAAACTTCACATCCTTGCAGAGAAGTGCAGTGAGTGGTCTAGCTATCTTGCTGAAGTCTTTAATAAACCTCCTGTAAAATCCAGCATGCCCAAGGAAGCTCCTCACTCCTTTGACTGAGTCTGGCACCTGTAGGCCTGTCATCACCTCAATCTTAGCCTTGTCCACTTCAATCCATGCCTCAGACACTCTGTGTCCAAATACAATGCCATCTTTGACCATAAAATAACATTTCTCCCAATTCAAAACCATGTGCTTTTCCTCACATCTAGCTAGCACCTTGCACAGATTATCCAGACAAGCATGGTAGGATGGTCCGTAGACAGAAAAATCATCCATGAAGACCTCCATAAATCCCTCTATCATGTTTGTGAAGATAGACATCATGCACCTCTGGAATGTCGTAGGAGCATTACACAGTCCAAAGGGCATTCTGCGGTATGCAAATGTGCCATAAGGACAGGTAAATGTAGTCTTCTCCTGGTCCTCTGGGTGGATAGGGATCTAAAATAAACCAGAATAGCCATCAAGAAAGCAGTAGTATGGATGATTGACCAACATTTCCAGCATCTGATCAATGAAAGGGAGTGGAAAGTGGTCTTTTTTGGTAGCTGCATTCAACTTCTTGTAGTCTATGCACATCCTGTGACCAGTGATTGTCCTTGTAGGAATCAGCTCATTCTTGTCATTCTTTACCACTGTGACTCCTCATTTCTTAGGAACCACATGAACCGAACTGACCCAATCACTGTCTGATATAGGATAAATAATCCCGGCTTGCAGCATCTTCATGATCTCCTTCTTCACAACCTCTTGCAGGTTAGGATTCAAACGCCTCTGATTCTCAATTGATTACTTGCTCTCATCCTCAAGGTGTATCCTATGCATGCACAAGTCCGGAGAGATACCCGCAATATCATCAAGAGAATAGCCAAGAGCTTTGTGATGCTTGCGCAACTTGCTTAGCAGTAAAGTGAGTTCTGCGTTAATCAAATGAGCATTGACAATCACATGATAGGTAGAATTCTTACCTAGGAATGCATATTTGAGGCCTGCAAGAAGTTGCTTAAGCTCAATCTTTGGAGCCTTTTCCTCGCTCCAATCTCTCGCGATCGATGTCGGTCGATTCGCTGATTGTGTCCGTCGACACAATGCATCGTCAGCTGTAGCCAACTTCATCACTTGCTCAGTAGAATCCATCAGTCTCGAATACCCAGCAACAGCATCCTCTAGCTCCAAATCCTGCTCAGAGCTCATCAAATCTCGCTCTAAAGGGTCAGCAGGATGCACCAGAGATAGAAATTCTGCAGCTAGATTATCCAAGGTGTCCACATAGAAAGTCTGCCCATCGATAATAGGATGTCTCATCAGCTTGTTCATGTCAAAATCCATCACCAAATCACCCACATTAAGTCCAATCTTCCCTCGCTTAACATCAATGATTGCACCAGCTGTAGCAAGGAACAGTCAGCCCAAAATAAGAGGATCCTTAAGTTCTTCATTGTACTGCAAGACAAAAAAATCTGTGGGAATCACACATTCACCAATATTCACAGGTACATCCTCTAAGAGACCTTCAGGAATCCTTATGGAGCGATCAGCTAGAATCAAAGAGATCCTGGTATGTGTGAATCTGTCATCCCCATCTGCTTAGCAACTGAATACGACATCAGATTAACACTTGAGCCCAAATCACACAATGACTTCTCAAATCTGTCTCTGAAGATTGTGCAGTCCAAGACAAAGCTTCCTGGATCTTTTTGCTTCTCTGGAACTCTGTTCAGAATGACAGCGCTGCAGACCTCAGTGATCATCATCACACACTCTTCATCTCCCATATCAGAAGTCAACATCTTCTTCAAACACCTCTTCATCACTGGGTTGTTGTTGATAACATCCATCAATGGCATTGGAAGAGTGAGATTGCTCAGCATATCCATGTATTTAGCCTTGAACCGTTCAAACTTGGACTGCCTCGGGTTTCTCGGGAAAGGCACCTTGGGTTTATACACTTTCCCAGAAGCAACATGAGCTTTTTCTGAGTTTCAGACTCTGTCCGTGAGGGGTGTCGGTCGACACGTAGGTGGTGTCGGTCGACATCGGTCAACTCTTCATTGTTGTTGACCTCACAATCGATCTCAGTCGATTTTTGTTCGCCACGAGCATTCAAAAGATTGGGTGTCGGTCGACACTGGGTGTCAGCGTCGACCGACACTCGTCTTTCGGCTTCAATTTCTTCATCCAACTCGTCCATCTCCTCGAGTTCCTCAACACTCACTTGCCTGTTGGGGATAGTTTGCAGCTTTTTCCCACTCCTTAGTGATATTGCATTGCAGTGATGCTTAAGATTGGTATATGTACTTCCAGGAAGGAATCTGGCTTGCCTCTGAATAACTCCAGCAGTTTGAGCAACTTGAGTATCCAACTGCTTCATATGTGTGCTCAAAGACTCAAACTTCCCATTAAGGTCAGTGTAGATGGCATCCATCTTCTTGTTGAAGTCCACAGTAGTCTTGGTCTGCCCCTCAAGTATCTGCTCCATCATATCTTCCAACTTGCTCTCATGAGCATTAGCAACAGGAGGAGTCTGATAAGAAGATGATCCATAGGTCCTCTGATAGGAGTTGTTCTGCTGAAAAGGTTTCTGGAAACCAGCATTCTGACCATACCCAGAAGAGTTTTGATTGCTTGTGAAAGCACTCTTCTGATCACCAGCGTAGAACTTGTTATCTTGCTGATTTCCAAACCTGTTTCCATGAAATCCAGATCCACCAATGTAGTTCACATCCTCTTCTTGGCAGCCATCTTCAGGTTCAAACTCTTCAACCTCTTGAGCAAAGTGGATAGCCTTCTTCCCAATCAGCAAACTATGGACAGTATCCAGCTTATTCTTCATTTCAACAATCTGGAAGTTGTCTAATTTTCCACCAGACTCTTTCCTCTTCCTGTCAGCATTCTTAGTGCTATTGCTGCTCACCAAGTTGTCAATCAACACTCTGGCCTGCTCAGGAGTCTTTGTGTTGAAGTTGCCATTGCTAGCAGCATCCAACGCAGACTAGTACCAAAGATCCACACCTTTGAAGAAAATGCCCAGCAGCTGAACTTCAGAGAATCCATGATGAGGACAATCTCGTTGGTACATCTTAAACCTCACCCAAGAGGCTTTAAGAGGTTCTGTAGGTCCCTGAGTGAATGTCAGAAGGTCCTGTCTGAGCTGATCAGAGCGAGCATCATCATAGAAATGCCTTAAGAACTCTCTCTTCACTGCATCCCAAGTGGTTAACTTCCCAGGTAGAAGTTGCTTAAGCCAAGCTGCAGCCTCTCCAACGAGAGAATATGGGAAAAGCTTGAGATGCAGAAAATTATACCCAACTCCATTGTGCTTCATCCCAGTGACAAAGGCTTCAAAATCCTCAATGTGATCCATTGGCTGCTCATGAGGAAGGCCATGGAAAGGATGCTGCCTCACTAATGCATAGTAAGCAGTCTTAAGCTCGAACTCATTCCTTTCGGAAGGAGGTGGCACAATAGCAGACCTGTTGGCGTAGAACTCATCAGGCCTATTGTAATCAGCAAGAGTCCTTTCCTGTGGAGGATTAGGTTGCGGATTAGCTCCAGGATTACCCACCTGCCTCTCACCATGATGCTGCTCAGGTTCAGGGATCACATTCCCTTGGGCATCAATCCTTTGCCCCTGAGCATTGTAGGGATTGTGCTGCTGGTCTCTCAGAACTCCTTCAGCATCTGGTATCAAAATCAAATGGTTATTCACCATCCTTAAGTTCTCTGAGCCTTTCTGTTCGTTCTCTCAAGTCTAGCAAGCTTCTCAAGTCTGAGGTTCAAAAGTTCTTCGTACGGGTTGCTTCGGGTGTGACGGTTTGGCATAAACTGAACTCAAAAACTGGTCTCGAGCTCAATGTCGGGCGACACTAGAAGGGTGTCGGTCGACAATAAATGCTTCTGTCGATTCCTGCAGCAACAAAACAAGCAAGACCGAGAAAAATCAGTAACAAAGAAAATATAAACGACTTAGACTAAATTCTACAGCAAAATCTATCGGCGAACTCAAATGAGTCCCCGGCAACGCGCCAAAAACTTGATAGATCAAAGTTTATTCCCTATTCTACTGCAAGTGCATAGTTATGTGAATGTAGTATTCAGGGTGTCGTATCCACAAGGACTCAAGATTCACGCCATAGACTATATGCCTTGAAACTTAAACAAAGCAGAAATGTAAAGGTTGTTTTCGATGGGAGAAAGACGCTAGACTCAGGGTATTCTCAGGAAATCATACAATGTTTAGCTATCAGGATTCAGGTTAAGCACAAGTTCAAGAACTAGAATCACAATGTAAAACAATTCAACTCTCGCTGCAACTGTTATCTATGTCTAGCAACCTAATGATTCAAATCTCTTTGCAATCTTAGATTTCTAGAGAAGCACTTTTAGCAAGTTCATAAGTTCACAATATTCCTAGAACAAATCTCTTTGCATCTAATCAAATTGCTCACACTAAGTTCTTTCAGATTATAACTCACACTCTCGTGCCAAATTAACAATCTCAGATCTAAACCCTAGGTGATCAATCCAGAATTCAGTATTAAACTCAACTTAGGTGATGAACAGATAGATTTAGAATCCTAATCAATCGGTGATCTAACAAGGCATGAAATCCTATTGAGAATCCCTAAATCTCACTAAAGTTACTACTCAGACATGATATCAAATGAATAGAACATGAATGAATAGAAAAGACTGAATATATAAAAACATGGGTTCAAAATCCTTCTCTCAAAGGTTACAAGTAGCAAGAACATCCCCAAGCAATATCTCTCAATCTCCAGAGCAAAAGTAAGAACAAAAGTCAAGAACAAGATAAATGATACTGAGTCTCAAAAACCTAATTAAACTGCTAAACACGTTTTAGGGCTAGATTAGAATTAGGGAAAACTTCTGGGCAACTTTGCAATTCTTCAAAATATGTCTTCAACCGGCGCATAAGACTCTGTCATCCTCAGTGTCGACCGACACCAATGTGAGTGTCGGTCGACATCCAGTCGTGGTCGAGAGTCTCACTTCAACTCCTTGCACAAATCACCAGAAACGTCCTATAATCCCACTCTTTGCTCCAAATGAAAGCCTACCTGTAGAAGAATCAATAGAATCGTAAAACCAGGTTAAAGACTCAATATATACAACTATATAATGGTTGAAAACCTAGAAAAATCATGATATATCATATGTATTGCTTAACAGCCCCTAAAAGGAAATTGTTTAAAAAACAGAAAGTAATTAAGAATAATAGTCAAATTCGGCTAAAAAATAAATAAATATGGTAAACATTATATTAGACAGTTAACAGTATACAAATTTATGTGGTTTATGATATTTGAAAGTGGTGGTTTTGTATAGTATTAAGATGATTTTATAAGTTCATCTAGTTTTTTAAATGAGAGTGTAAATTTGTGTAGCTTTGAATACATTTTGTAATGGGTTTGTCCAAAATCCAAATTAATCTTTACTAGGGATCTTCACCTCCCGTTCATGCGTTGGGGTTCAGTTGTTGTATTAATTTTGTTGTTGGGGGTTTGGTTGTTATATTGGTTTTGTTGTCGGGATTTCGGTTGTTATATTGATTTTGTTGAAATATGTTTGTTTTTTTGGATGTTTATGTATTTGGGCAACTTATGGTGCTGATGCAGAACAATTTTGCGTCTACTGTTAATCGTTTCCTAAGTGATCGCCTCTGACTATGGCCTGTGTAATTATATAGTCCAAATATGTATGTGTTTATTGTTTTGTCGACGTACATTGTGTCTTTTTTTCGGCTGTCTCGTTTTCGTCGTCGCCGTTGATTCCTTAGCTTGTAATTCCCCACAACTATATAAAATCTACGCTTTGTGCTTGTATATATGTTTCGTACAATTTACTCTATAATGTATTAACATTGCATAAGCCCTTTCGTAGCTAAGAATTTATTGTTTATGTTGAGGGTTATATTTAACCTCATTTGTTGTCAATTTATGAGTATGACTATATCAAATTCACCTGCTCTAAAAATATACTAATTAGAGTTTAAAATACCGTTGACATAGAAACTTTGCCAATCAATACTAATATACTTAGATTTAGAAAAATTTTGTTTACTTAAAAAAAAAAGATTTGGTACTTCTTTCTCCAAATATATTAAGGAAATTATACAATCAATTACTAGTGTTAAATGTTTAATATTTCATTTTCGTAATAATATGATTACAATATATGTTAGGAATGTGAATTTTGTCATGCACTTGGTACATAGAATCCATGCTGAAACAGCATCATAAGTTCAGAGAGATGAGAACAATTGGCTAGACATACAATCATCCGCATATCTTTGTTGTTTCAAGATTCATACAACACGGTAGATAGCAGAAAGTTTCATGTGGCTACTAAACAGTGGCGGAGCCAAATATTTTTCTTACTGAAGGCGGACAAAAAAATATACTATTAAAAATAAAAGTTTATATAAACTTTTATTATGTATGTAATGTATATTTTTTGTAAAACGAACAAGACTATCATTAAAAATATAACCACCCATGCGATTTTTATAATATTGTTTTAACATTCCATAAAATTTCTATCAACAACTTATTTCCATTTTGTTTCTAGATCATGGAATGTGTTAGCTGTTCTTTAGCTAAGAAAGCTCGACAAAGTTTGAATTGTATTTCTTTTATTCTAATAAAATAAGTCAATTGTTAACCAAAAAAGAATTTAAGTCGATTGTGATAGCAATAAACAAAGTCAATTCTAATCTCAAAATATATTTTTAACTTATAAAACTAAAAATTTAAATATTCAATTCATATATTATAAACATAAAGGCTAAGTTTCTATGAATTCAAACACAATCACCTCAATTTAATAAATAAAGTATAATTATATAGTTAAATGTACTAAAAACAAATTAACCTGAAATTGAACTAAAATGGATTTTGATGAGTGATGGAATTTTTTTCTAAAAAGATACGGATACAAATTCTTTTATTTTTCTTTTACAATTTAACATTTGTAGTTTATGTTTTCTTAAATAGTAGTGGAATTGACTAATAATTAAATAAAATCAACAAAAGTATGGATCATTGTGTTGAAGTTTGAGCTTAAACTTAATATTAGCCCAAGTTTTAATAACCCAAAAAAATGAGTCTAATCCATTTTATTAAATAACCCGAACTTCAGTTTTTTGTTTTCAAGTTTTGATTTTTATGGGGTCAAAAATAATTTGTTTATGGGGTCATCAAATTTTTACGTAAAGAAAAACATTAAAAATTAGAAAATTGGTGGGGTCAGCTGACCCCATTCTTCTTTTCATAGCTCCGCCTATGCTACTAAACAACATAAAATTTCCAACACATGCTAATGAAAAGGTGTTCCCAGATTACAAAGTGAATAGACACCCAAAACTATATTCGAACCGGATGGTTTGTTTTTTCAGAGGGGAAAGACCGAAAGAGTTTACGCGGACCCCACAATGGAAATATTGCATCCACTATATCTTTTTAAGTTTTTAATAGTTAGGTTGTATTTTTGTATGTTTATTTACAATTTTGTATCTTTTTTGTGGGCCACAGTGTAAAAAGATCATACTTACCCTTACATGTAAGAATAGTCCATAATGGACACGGATAGCACACTATTCCTTTCTATCCATACCTTTATATTATTATTATTTTCCTTTTTTTTCTCTTCCACTCTCTTTTTTACTTTACATTTATTTCCCACTCATCTTTTTTTGACGGTAGATAGGATGTCTGAGGTGAGGTTTCCGTCCATATAGACCGCCGCGATGGAGATATTATCGGTCGATGTATCGGAATTCAAAAAAAATCGGGCTTAATACCGAAGTTTCGAATGGACAGGGACACGTGAAATGTTGCTTTTTATGTGGATAGTGGGGCTCGTTATAATATGTATCCCACAGATTCACGAATAGACGATATGATTGTGGTAGTGTCCATGTTAAACGACTTGCATGTGATATGATCGTGGTAGTGTCCATGAATTGCCGATATTATCACACCCTAGACGCTACCAATGGATAACAAGGGACACCTGAAATGTTGTTTTTATGTGAATAGTATGGCTCATTGTAATATGTATCCACGGATTCACGAATAGGCGATATGATCGTGGTAGTATCCATGGTAAGCGACTTGCATGTGATATGATCGTGGTAGTGACCACGAATTGTCGATATTATGGACACTTAGTCTAAACTGTCCATTCGAAACTTCCGTATTAAGTCCATTTTGTTAATTACGGTACATCGACCGGTAATATTTCCATCCGGGCAGTCTATATGACCGGAAACCTCACCAAGGACATTCTATCCACCGTCAAAAAAATGAGGGATAAAAAATAAATGTAAAGTAAGAAAGAGAAAAAGGGAAAAGGAAGAAAAAAAATTAAAAACTATGGATAGAAGGGAAGTCGTGTGACTTCTATCCATTATTTGAGCTATCTATTCTTCTTACCTGTCCACGAGGAGTAAACTGGTCCAACCAACACAAAATAAGTTTGGAAAACATGCAAGATTGTAATGAAACATAGAAAGATACTAAAGTACACTAAAACAGAGTAAAAGATACAATGGATGCAATTCAACCCCCCACAACCGATATCGATGGCTGTACGGATTGAGCCGCCGCTTAGATCAACAATCGTACAATGACGTCAATGTACGCATCAGTGCCACATGGAAACCAAAAACGATTGTTTTCGTACCAGACCCAATTCTGATTCTTTTTCTCAACCGTAAGCTCCGTATAAGGCACATTCGCGAACCACTCCACGTCATGGCTCTCCGGCCACTAGAACGACATCTTGTAACCGTACGGAGCTGGAATACGACATGTAAGGGTTTCGTCTATCTTGGGATAATGCCTTTACATGTACTCCAATCTTCCCATAGAGAATTTCAGTGATCGCTTCACGGCTTCGCACAGCGTATGTTGGCTTTTTTTATAGTCGCACGATGGGAAATTCACGATTTTTCCTTAACGGGAGATGTATCATGAGAGTTGTGGTGCACATTGAAGTGGAAATGAGTGGCTATTCTAAGCCACATAGAGAATAAGCTTGCGCTCATCGTAGCCACTGAAAATCCAATATCCTGCCAAATCCAGCGTCGTCTCCACTACAAGAAATTCGCGTATTGATAGCTACCGGAAAACGCTATGTATCGATACGCTAGCGTTGTGTTACCCGTTATGTCATCGACCGCGATAAAAAGTCTGGCACTTTAGATAGCGTTTTTAGTAAATGTTATGGTATATATTTTAAAGATAGCGTTTGATATACACGCTATGATATTAATTTTTAGATAGCGTTTACTTTAAATGCTGTTGTATATGTTTTTTAAGATAGCGTTTATTTGATGCAATATGTTATTTCTACAATAGCGTTTATGAGATTATGAATTAGCTATATAATAGCGTTATATAGTCGTCTTCTATATTGTAAAGATAGCAATCTTTTAAATGTTATCGTTAGATTAAACATAACAATTCGTAAATGTTATGTATTTCGATTGTTCGAAAACATATTTTTTTTTTACCCTAATATTTTCTGTAAATATTTATTTAATTTAATTTTAATTTTAATTTTAATTACATTTTAATTTTTAAAAATATATATATATATATATATATATATTATTAAATAAAATAATAGATTCATATCAGGGTATTAAAAACAGGGTTCTAGACCAATGAAAAAACACATCAAATACAATTAAAATAAACATTGTTCATACATTAAACACACCTCCCTAACACCTTTAGCTTCTGCTATTTAGCTCAACGACCACCCTTTCTTGAAGACTCTCCTTGTTCTTGCTTTGGTCGTTTCATTGCAGCTGAGTTGAGTTCTTGGTTTCTGAGTCTTTGTTCTTCCCTTCTGAGATTTTGGACAAGTCTGTGGAACTCTGATGCGGTATCTGCTTGGTCTTCCTCAACCCGTATCATGTAACCCATAGCTCTACGGTATTCTACTCCTGTGAGCTCCAACACATCGCCTCCTCGATCATTATCTGCTTCTTGTTGTGGCTATGGGCGGAGCTTTGGTATGATTCCCATTGCCGGGAGTCCGAATACTATGATCTTCCTTGCTTCCATTTCTGAATCAAAACGTAAAGCAACCCTAAATTAATAATTAGACAACGAAAAATTGAACTAAAATGTCAATTACCTTTGGGAGATTAGGGAGGCAGCTTCTTTTTGATATCTGTTTCAAATCATAAGAACGAATGCTCGATCAGTCATTAAACTTTGAAAGGCTAAGGCTACAGATACAAATTTCTTAGTGAATTCCAGATAACCATATGTGACAGTAAATCAGTTAAGAAATATTACCCATGATATGAAACCCTGAATTGAAGCAAAAACCCGGAATTTATGAACCTGCAGACAGAGAAATCTATCAGCTGCTGTCTAGAAATAGTCTCATCTAGGGTTTTTTAAAGATATCAAGAGAAAGACTTAACCTTCTGGGTGGCTGCTTCTAAACGCTCCTACTGCTCGAGTTTCTTCCTTAGTTCTTCAATCTCTGTCAAAAGCAATAGAACCGAGAAGTGAGACAAGTAGCTATAAACTCATCCACATAAATCACAGATGAATCATTAATATACAACCAGAAAGGAAACATAGAGTTCAGTACAAAAAAAGAATCAACTTAAATTAGACAAAAAACTTAGACGAATGTCAGATAAGATACCGAAAACACAGATTAGAGACGAGATGCCTAAAGAAACAGTTTAGAGATAGATGCGATTGTGCGAGAGATACAGCGATAGATACCTGGAAAACGGCGAAGGATATGAAACGGCTTCAAATATTTAGATACAAACCCTAAATCACAGTGAATATCAATTTTAAGGGTCAGTTAGCTTGATAGAGATACATGGATATTGAGAAAGATAAAGAGATAGATAGGAATTCACCGGTGGGCAGACAGAAGCCGATGAGAGCCCACTTCGGTCGAGAGACGAGAGACAACGAAGAGGCGAAACTCTATCTTTGGTCTGATAAACAAAAACGAAGATTCTAGATTTCTTCTCGATATATTAACACAAAAGGATAAGTTTTTAAGGAATTTTGGTAAAGGCCCAATAGATTTACTATATTAAATTAACAATAATACTGGGGTTTGTAACCTTTTGGAATTTAGAGTATAGGGGATTAGAATTTAGGGTTTAGAGCTAAGGATTTAGGGTTTAGTGTTTGGTTTCTATCCTTTGGGTTAATGATTTAGGGATTAGATAGGGTTTATTTTTAATTTAGTTTTAATGTATACATTTATAGGGTTTACTATTAGTTTTTAGGGGTTAGTCTTTATTTTAATTTGTTTTAGGATTTCTAAATTAGAGTGTAAGGTTTAAGAGGTTATGTGTTAGAGTTTAGGGTTTGAGGGATTGTGTTAGGCTTTAGTATTTTATTTTAAAAGATTTACATTTTCAATTTAGAGTTTATCATTTAGTTTTCATTTTAATTTGTTTTAGGTTCCTAAATTAGAGTGTAAGGTTTAAGAGGTTATGTGTTAGGGTTTAGGGTTGAGAGTTTAGTTTTTATTTTAATCTGTTTTAGTTTTCTTATATTAGGGTCTAGGGTTTAGGGTTTAGGGTTAGTCTTTTTTTTTAAATTCACATGTTAGATTTAGGGTATAGGTTTTAGGGTTTAGGGTTAGAATTTTTTTTTTAAATGTACATGTTAGATTTAGGGTATAGGTTCTTGTCTAATTTTTATTTTAAAGTTTACACTTAAAAATAAAACAAATATTTTGAACACATGTAAAATCAAATAACAGAAGATAACTTTGTAAAACATAATAAAAGTCAACAGGAAATACAGTATTCGAACATCAAGATACACACCATACTATAACAACACATAGGTTTATAAGGTAACTTCTAACATCACAACCTCATATAAAAACAAGTTTATCATTAGGCCATGCTACTGTTGTACCCAAAGCATCACTAATGCATTCAACTTCCCAATTTGGTCTCCATACTTTGGCCTCTCCATTCTTTACATCTTGAATCCATACCTTGCTAGCATCAGGCCCTAAGGGGACAAAGTGGACTTTGTCTTCCGGATTGGATGAAAGAACTTTGCCTTCTGCAATGATCTCTCTTGAATTTTCCAAGTCCAACAATGAGCACTTCTCTTTCTTCTGACCTGATGAGCTGTTACTCTGCACAACACAACAAGAAATAAACTTCCTGCGACCATCAAAAACATCATATTAAGTTAAATTGTAGTAACATAATCATACCCCAGGTGATGCTGCTTTCTGTGTAGATGATATAGGTGATGATGCTTTCGGCGATGATCCTTTTCCAGGAGGAGTAGGCAACTGTAACTTTTGAATGGGCCAGACAATATACTCTTGAAGTGCATGCTCCATCATATACATGTCAGGAGTTAGTCTCCATAGGTAAGCATCTTTCTTAACCACGTTATCAACTTTCACCATTGCAGCACCGGGTCCAATAGCAATATTGTTGACCATTTCCTTCGGATCAGTTGAACACATATGACCCTCAGCAACTACTACATCCAATAAATTCCTATCATTGATGATGATTGGAATTTGGGATGCCTAAGTAAGTCAAAAACACAATATATATCAAAACAGATCATGTATAAGTTACAAAGATTCATAATCATATGTGAAAACAATTATAGATGAATCAGAAGTTTGGTTTTCGGATGGGGTTGGGGAGTCTAGCTCATTGTCCACAATGATCTTATCAGCTGGCAATGCTATTTTCATTCCCACAGCTTGGCCAAGTTTTTCAACAGTAGTGGTTGGCCTCCATACATATGTGTCTTCTTTTGTTACAGACATGATAATGACAGCTGCTGCATTAGGACCCAGTGGTATACGACCAACCTTGTACGTTGGTTCACATGAACAGTATTCTCCTTCACCAATAACCACATCCCTTATTTCTGAATACCAGTCCAATATTCGACACCTAAGTACCAACTGGCTACCATTACTATTCAACTCTGAGCTACAAACATCATCAGACTGTTGACAGAAGAAAAAACATGGTCTTGTTAAACCATTCAAATTTGAATCATCAAGCATTCAGTTAAAGATATACTGACCTTATTCCCTTGAGACAAGACACGAATTTGGTTTTGCAAATTTTCAACCTTGCTCTTTAATTCAGCTTGGTTTTTTTTCCAACTTCTTCACATGCGCACCTCTTGCCTGAAAGAATGACAGTCTGGTTGCAGTGACCCCTCTGCCCATCCCTCTTAGCCTTCCAGATTTGTCTCTTCCTAACACCTGACTCACGGCATCTTCTCTGATGCTAGCGCTATCTGTAGATGCCATTTCTCTATCAATTGATCGTATTTGTTCCTGACACAAATAGAACAACAGAGTTAGAATGAGTTATACATATAATCTGCAGAATAATCATATATAACTTACAATCGTTTGAGCAAATTCTGCTCTCACTGGTCTCCCATCTGAATGAGTGTGCCCTGCTACCCATACCAAGCTCCTAGTCACCTTGCTAGTGTCTGGACTTTTTTTCTTCTGCAAATGACAAAGTCACATCAGGTATGCGTATACTACACAAAGATTCTTAACACATAGCATACCATTTCATCAGCTAAGCGAATCATTCCTTTACGACTGGTGGTATGTGGAATCTGGCCCTTCCTCCGTTCCCTAAACTTTTCACTTACATCCTACATAGAGAAACACACAGTTAATATACAATCAAACACACATAAATCACCATTAGAGTTTGAAATACACAACCTCGAATTTTTCATCAGTTTTCCGCTTAACCCAATTTTTCCATGCTGTTTTAGACTCGATGTTACTTGGTCTTAAGTCAGCAATCTGCTTCTTATTTGATTTTTGAATTTTAGAGAGGAGCCTAGACTTAGAACTCCTCCACAAACAACCCATCTGCATGAAAACAACATCTTTTTGCCACTAATCAGTTAAATTGAACCTTCCCTACACTCAAACAAAGTTAAACAATAAGTTGTTACAAAATAGACTCTGATGAGAACTAAATTCGAATCAATGTTCATGAGATACCTGAATTTCATCCCACATTATGTCCACTATCGACGGATCCAAGTGTCTCCAGTCATCAAGAAGGACTGCCACATGTTCTCTCACCAGAGGACCAAGGAAAGATGAAAGCAGTACTGATCCTTTACCCACATGTTCACCAAGAGAATTCCATTCAACTTCAACCTTGTCTTCATGGTGTTTAGCAACTCCACACATCTTAGTTGGTCCTCTTGTTTTCCTTTTCTTGGCTTTTGTTGGTTCCACAGTTTCTTCATTTGTCTGCGCTTCTACAGTTGTTGGTTGCACAGTTTCTTCAGGTGTTTGGCCTTCATCCTGCTTCTCTCTTTCCTCTTCATGTGTCTTGACTTCATCCTGCTTCTCTCTTTGCTCTTCATGTGTATGAGCTTCATCTTGCTTCTCTCTTTCCTCTTCATCTGTTTGGTCATTCAACTGCTCTTCAACTTCCTCTTCCTCTTCCTGAACATCCATCTGCTTCTCTCCTTCTTCTTCACTTTGATCCTTTTCTTCTGCCTGATCATCCAGCTGTTTCTCTCCTTCCTCTTCCATTTTCTCCTTCTCCACTGTATGATCATCAACCTGCATTTCCTCCACATGCTCGTCTTGTCTGATGGAAAACTTATCACATCTGCTGGACAACTGCTTCTTCTTCCGATTCTTAGTCACATTACTTACAGCTCCCTAAGCACGTCTGCTAGATAACTTTGCATGGACTGGTGAGATGCCATGTTGACGGTTACTGAGTCTCGGATTGATTTCTTCCACCTTCTTGGGCATGTTTGATCACCTGAAACAGAACTAAATGTTTCAAATATACGAGAAAAATTTAAAAACTAAGCCTATCCCTATTGATCCACTACTAAGACTCCTTCACAATTTTCTCTATCAAAGAAACTCTCGTCATCAGAAGACTCATTCCCCAAATTTTCACTTTCTAGAAAACACTGAGGTGCAATAACAAACTCTGCCTCTATCTCAATCTCATGATACCCTCTCGGTGGAGCCCTCATCACTACTGACCAATTTGAATCATCAACCCTGGAATAAAATACTCGTCTCGCCTGTGAAGCC
Organism: Orychophragmus violaceus; assembly: GCA_030180135.1. NCBI lineage: Eukaryota > Viridiplantae > Streptophyta > Magnoliopsida > Brassicales > Brassicaceae > Orychophragmus > Orychophragmus violaceus. Next base: position 55,342,470 of record CM058240.1, on the reverse strand, counting down.
AAAATATAAGGATCTTGGGTATACGCAGTTTGGTTGACATTCAGATTCACTAGTGTAAACCCTTCTTCTTCTTTTACACCATTTCCTTTGTTGGCCCACTTGCACCTGAAGAGTGGAATCTCAAACTTGTGGTAATTTAGCAAAAATGATTTGCTGTATTACTCCATAGTAGACAACCATATCAGCCATATGTTTGTTATCTCTTGCACTAGCTCTACACATGGTAAAGGCCTCATAACTAACTCCACTGTTCTGAGTCTTGCGCTTTAAGTCCTCGGTGTGAAACCTATGACCGTTAACTACAAACCCCTTATAGGTTTGAGCCACATTCCTTGGTCCATATGTCAACCATTTTAATTTCTCCGAATGATCTTCTGAGCTAAAAGGGATCTACAGATACAATTTGAGCAGACATCTGAAATGGGCGGCCTTCAAGTATGCGGCCAGAGCATTCAATATCTTCATTCCTATTTATTGTTTCTCTAACCGGAACTGAACTCTGTAGGAACTCCATGCAGAATGAAATACACTCTCCAGCCACATACCCTTCAGCCATACACGCTTCTGGTCTTGCATAGTTCTTCACATATGCCTTTAATGTTTTCATGTACCTATAACTCAAACAGAAAAGCAGAAATTATGTTACTCAACTGACGCAAACAACACAAGCAAGACAGTAAGATAATTAAAAACATGAGTACCTTTCAAATGGGTACATCCACCTGAAGTGAACAGATCAACCCAAACGAGCCTCCCTTGCTAGATGTATTGGCAGATGGAACATTATATCAAACATGGATGGGGGGGGGGAAATATCTTTCTAGTTGGCAAAATTGATGGAATTTCTAGCAGTTCTAATCCGGATTAGCAACCCTAGTCTGAATTCCAAGCCTAGGATCTAGGGTTCATGTAATTGAATCATTAGGATCTCAGAATTACCTGGTTATTAGCAGCGGAAGGTTTTGCAGATAATCGAGATCACGAAGCACCTCAAATGCTGTGCCTCTACTGGTATCCACACGCAAACAAACTGAACAGGAGGGATGCTAGTGCCTTTAGAGATCAGATCTCTCAAGAGGTTTCTTTTACCGTTCTGGTGGCTGTGAATTAGGTTAGATTAGTGTTTAGGTCGACCATATATCTTATATATGTCGACTTAAACCACAACCGAATTAACCAACGATTAAACCGATTTTAATCTGGCAATTCGCGAGTTGTGTCGACCGACACACTTGATGTGTCGATCGACACTGCCCCAGAAAATTGGTATCGAATGCATATCAAATATGCATTCATCAGATCATTACATTAATGATCATCCTCGTATACTACGTCCAGTTTGCTTAGGTGTGTGACCCTGTAGGATCATATAACACTAGCAATGAGTTCTAAACTCATTGATCATAAGTGGCTTCTAGCAAAGCATTATGACTGCCTAGTGTCATATGATTGTCTCATCTCGACAATACGACTTTCACTTGGAGTAAGCACAATAGATTTCAGGACATTCCCAACAAAAATGTCTCTACACACTCAGCCTCCAGTAATAACAGCTTCTCTGGATCAACAACTCTCTGACACAACCTTTTGAAGAAGCTACAGAGTCTAATCACCGCAATCCTAGGACCATTTGGTAGCAATCCTCTCAAAGCAACTGGTAGGAGGTTTTGGAGAAGGACATGATGATCGTGGGACTTCAATCCACCAATCATAGGAGGATCTAATGAAACACAGTTTGAGATATTAGAAGAATAACCATCCGGACCTCTGAATAAACTTAACCTCTTGCAGAACTTCACTTTTTCATCCTTTCTCAACCAATAAGCAGCTGGAGGCATAAAATTTCTCTTCCCCCCTTCTTGAATATGTAACTTCTTCCTAATCCCCATATCTTGCAGATCTTTCCTTGCTTTCAACCCATCTTTTGGCTTAACAGATTGCATCAACATAGCCAGTATAGCATCGAAAACGTTCTTCTCCACATGCATAACATCAATGTTGTGACGAACCGGCATATCCTACCAAAAATATGAAGGATTAGTTGAGAAAGGATAAACAAATGAAAAACTCAAATAACTGTAATATAGAAATTGAAAATGAAAGTACATACCTTCCAATAAGGTAAGTCAAACAGTATGGACTGTTTCTTCTACCTCCAATTATCACTGTCTTCATCATATTCATCACATGACAGCTCCTCATCTTCGCATTTAGCCTTCCTTTTCCTTTTTCCTTTTTTGTCTATAGATTTACCAAACTCATTTCTGAAATCCTTTAACATCTCACAAATCTCAACTCCAGTTTGAACTCTACATGCACTTCCTTCCTCTATAGTGTTATAGAACCATTTCTTTATTCTTCTCTAAGGATGATCAGGTTTGAGCCTCTTTCTATTGCCCAAATACACATGCTTACGACTGAACTTCAACCATATAAAGGGTGTATCCTTCCCACACACATTACACGCCTGTTTCCCTTTAACTTTACATCCTGCCAATGACCCTAATCCTGGATAATCAGTTATTCTCCATAGTAACACTGCCTTAAGAGTGAAATTCTCCCTTATGAACGAGTCATATACAACAATACCTTCACGCCAAAGATCCTGTAGATCATCTATTAACAGAGCCAAGTAGACGTCAATGTTATTGCTCGGTGCAGTTGGCCCAGGGATCAAAAGGGTGAGCATAATGTTCTCTGCCTTCATACACAATGTTGGGTGCATGTTGTAGTTGACTAATAATACCAGCCATGTGCTATACCTCGTGTTCTGGAGGGAGAAAGGATTCATCCCATCTGTAGAAAGACCAAGACGGAGGTTTCTTGGTTCAGCAGAAAACTCAGGCCATTTATCATTCACATTGGCCCAAGTTAGTGAATCAACTGGATGCTTCATTGTACCATCTGAACTTGCATTATTGTAATGCCACCTCAACTCTTCAGCAACTATTTTGGATCTAAACATCCTCCTGAATCTGTCTTTTATAGGAAAATACCTAAGAACCTTCGCTGGAATCCCCTTCTTCTCCTGACCAGTGTTCTTATCCCTTTCCCATCTTGACATATTACATCTTGGACAGCTTTCCATCTCTGCGTACTGCTTCCTGTACATGATGCAGTCGTTAGTGCATGCATGAATCATGTCGTATCCAAACCCAAACATCTTCAGGAACTTCTTCATATCATCTGTAGAGCTCGGGAGAACATTTTCCTTAGGAAGCATCTCATGAACCATTCTCAGCAGTTGATCAAAATAATTGTCCGACATACCACTCTTAACTTTAATCCTGTAAAGCCCCATGATTGCAGATATCTTGGTGTAGTTAGAACAACTTGGATATAGAGGAGTCTCAGCATATTCTAGCTTCTTCATGAACTCAAACTCTTCTTTACTATCAACATCATCATTATGATCTTCACTGTGGCTACTAGGCTGTGAATCACCATCAAAAAAGGCTGTCCTAATCAAATCAAAAGCTTCAAACTCAGACCTCGGATCTTCAGATGGCTTAGCAGTTCTAATATCCCCATGCTTTCTCCAACACGGTTTCCTCTTGTATTTCTCATCCATGCCCCTAATCACTAGATGATCTACCACTGTATCTGTCGCCTGATGACACAAATTCCGACAGTCTATGCATGGACATAATATGACACTTGGGTTACCCAGACTTGTTGCTGATGCATGCGCACAATTAGTTGCTCCTGTCTGATACTCAAGGCTAGCCCTGTAACAAACAAACATTAAAAACTTCTATATAGAATTCTGCAAAAAGTTTTACTTCACAAAGTAATGCAAAGAAGAAACAATTTCATACCTTGGATGCCAAACCCAAGTCTTATCCATCTTAAAACAACACCACAACTCCACATACACTCAAATTAAACCATACCAATCAACAAAAGAAACAACAACAAGCAAAGATGATTATGAAAGATAATTACTCACCAACTAAATTTAGGAACTCCTTTGTTCTGTTCAAATCCGTATAATCGATATTTATCTACTTCGTATCAATACCATATTCTAACTCAGATTTATCTTCGATGTCTGATTTTGCTTCGTTTGAGAAGTTATCACGAACCCAAGATTCTCAGGCAACTAAGACTCGAATTAGGGTTTCGATTTGGCGATAACACTGAGTAATTGAGTGAAAATTGCAAAATCGAGCCAAGATGATGAACATGCAAGAAAGAAGAAGAGAGAGTGAGAGAATTAGAACTGAAAATTTGGCTAAGGAAAAAAATAAAGTTTAGAGTTAGGCTCAGTACAAACACGGGGGAACCAAAATTTTTTTGTCCCGCTAAACATAAAAATAGCGGTTTAGTTGGAATTTTGGCCGCGTGTTTTTATTTTGTCCCGCTCAAACCATAGATAGCGTTTATATATTACCAAACGCTATGTTTAATTCCAGATTCAGTCAAAGATAGCATAAACGTCAAAAACGCTATCTGGTTATGCTATCAATAATCAAATTTCTTGTAGTGCTCTAAATCGATTCTATATAGTAGTTAAAGACACTGACATTAAAGAACTACCACTGGTTCTTGAAAATTAAATACAATTTCAAGTAACACAGAACAACAGAATCAAGGTCATATAACTGGAAGACTCCACTCAGAAAGCCCATAGCTTCATTTCTTAGCTCGATGCTCTGCAAGTCAGCCAGACCAAGGAATAGAATCCAAAAATTATTTAAAAGCAGACCAGCCAGTTAGCACATCTTTCACGTAACATAACAATTTATAGATATTCTCGTATAAAGGAAAGAAAGCTTCAATTCACATAAATTTAAAACCTACAAAGTAACAAAATTCAAGACTCATCTCTACTTTCACAATCTTCCTTACCATCTCCACAAAACCAATATCCCAATTCACAAATATTTTCCAAACATCCTCTTCCACTGGAACAACAGACAACCTCGGCTGTCTGAACAAAATAAAATCCTTAATCCCTTTGTCTACTTTCATCTCTTTCAAATCATCAAATTTCCTCATCTGTTCAACAACTTTGACAGCAACCGCTCCTTCTCCGTTATTATCATCTGAGTACCATCCACGAGCCACCTCCACCACACCCATGACGTATCTCGATTTAGTACCGGAATGGTAGAAGAAACAAAGGTCGCCTGAAGGAATGTTTAGATGAATCCTGATTCAATTCTCTGATTCAGATTATCCTAAACATGCGGATCTAGGTTCTCTTGATTAGAAACAATTGTTGATCTCACCTTATACCTGTTTATGCAGCGGAAAGGGATGGTATGGTCAGAGATCAGAGAGCCACCGAGGGATAACTCCTCCAGAGGTTCACACACGCACACCAAGCAGGAAGAGAGGCTGCTAGACCGAGCTGAGGAGGCGTCGTAGGAGAGAGAGAGTTGGCGGCTGGGTTAGGGTTCTAGACGAAAACAGACTCGAGTTTTATTTATAAAACTCGTCTGGTTCCTCTTGGGCCATTTGGCCCAAATACCAAATAACTCGAAGGCGTTCGCGCACTGTGTCGATCGACACACCTTGTGCATCGATCGACACACAGTGGCCAAACCCTTTTATTCTCTCTAAGTACAGTAAATGCCTAGCACTTTTACCGTACTTCTGCTAAGCCGTTCCTATACCTTTCCTGTTAGCTTATGCGTGTGACCCATATGGGATCATATAATAAAGGCAATAAGTCCAAGACTTATAGATCATGAGCGGACTCTAGCAAGCCATCATGACCCCCAGTATTATATGACTTATGTCTGATCATTGACATACTCTTACTTTCTAGAGACAGTACCGAGATTACTGGACACAATTCCAACAATCTCCCACTTGTACTGGAATCTCTGTATTCATAATCCTTTTGTCACAATATCTCGATTAGTCATAAGGCAAAATTGGTGTCATCCTTATAAAGCCTAATCTTGTTCATCGGACTCTGATTCGATACTGACAATCCAAAACTCGGGACAGTCCGTTTGAGCATGGCCATGCATTTTCCAGTATTTAAATCTCCGATTGGCCTAGAGATATTCACTCCATTTATATTGGAGGGACAAATTCCGTCTTATTCCATCACTGTAAACTACTCATTTCATAATGTACCCAAACAAGGTCCTTATAACTATCGCAGAACGATAGTGTTAGACAATGATCAAAGTGCATCAGTCCATGTGCAGTCACATGCATGCGAACTCAGGTCTAAGGACTATACTCTATAGTCGTAGTGAGAATCTCTTATGACACAGATATAAATATCCTGAAGAGTTCTCATAATCGGGTCTTGTCCGGTCGTATGTTCCCAACATACACCTATGTATTGACTTTGATGCCGCGCATCTATGACACACTGAGACTTTGTCATAAGTCACATACCAATCCAGTCTCTCACGGTTGTTGGTGTTCCAATTTCAACAACCTTCGACTAGGGACATGATGATTTAATCCATTTATCAAATATAGGGTCTGATGATCAAGCTAAATGACTTCGATGACTCAAGATCAAGTCACTTACTTCGATGACCTATAAAATGGTTTATATCACTTTGGAACGATTATTTCATCACAGTTAAAATAATCTTGAAATAATAATTTCATTAAACATAAGAATGTTTTACAAGAACATATCAAATAACTAAATAAAAGTCCTCAAACTCCCACTCAAATTTAGATTACATTTCAATGTCTCTAATGCCTACAGCTTCAGTCAGAAACTCGAGTTTAGGCCTTGGGAGTGGCTTTGTCAACGGATCAGCGACGTTATCATCTGTCTGAACTCGGCTGATCTTGACTTCCTTTCTATTAATGATGTCACGTATCAAGTGAAATCTTCTTAGAACATGCTTGGATTTCTGGTGTGATCTTGGTTCCTTTGCCTGAGCTATAGCACCATTGTTGTCACAAAACAGTGCCAGAGGCTCAGCCGCATCTGGTATCACACCTAGTTCAATAATGAACTTTCGTATCCAAACAGCTTCCTTCGCAGCTTCTGAGGCGGCGATATATTCAGCTTCTGTAGTGGAATCAGCAACGGTGTCTTGCTTGGAGCTTCTCCAACTGATTGCACCGCCATTCAGACAAAAGATATAACCGGATTGTGACCGGAAATCATCTTGGTCTGTCTGGAAACTTGCGTCCGTGAATCCACTGACTTTAAGCACATCACTTCCACCGTACACTAAGAACTTATCCTTAGTATGTCTTAGATACTTCAAGATATTCTTTACGGCAATCCAATGGTTTTCACCTGGATTTGACTGGTATCTACTCGTCATGCTCAATGCATAAGCAACATCAGGACGAGTACAGATCATGGCATACATGATAGATCCTATTGCAGATGCATAAGGAATATTCTTCATGCGCTCAAGCTCAGCAGCCGTCGTAGGGCTCTGCTTCTTGCTTAGCGTTGTGCCATGTACCATTGGCGTGAAGCCCTTCTTGGAATCCTTCATGCTGAATCTTTGCAGGACTTTGTCAATGTATGAATCTTGACACAAGCCTATCAGCCTTCTAGATCTATCCCGGTAGATCCTGATTCCAAGAACGTATGCGGCTTCACCCATGTCTTTCATGGAAAAACAACTTCCAAGCCAGTCCTTTACCGACTTCAGCATTGGAATGTCGTTTCCGAGAAGCAGTATGTCATCGACATACAGAATAAGAAATACTATCTTGCTCCCACTAGTTTTCTTATACACGCATTGTTCTTCTTCGTTTCTGATGAAGTCAAATTGCTTGATCGCTTCATCAAAACGAAGATTCCAGCTCCTCGATGCTTGCTTCAATCCATAAATGGATTTATGAAGCTTGCATACTTTCCCAGCATTCTTTGGATCTATGTAACCGTCAGGTTGCGTCATATACACATCCTCTTCCAGAATACCATTCAGGAAGGCGGTTTTCACTTCCATCTGCCAAATTTCATAATCATGAAAAGCTGCAGTTGCTAGTAGAATCCGAATAGATTTCATCATAGCCACTGGTGAATAGGTTTCATCGTAATCCACACCGTGAACTTGTCTGAAACCTTTTGCCACCAACCTGGCTTTATAAATCTGGACATTTCCATCCACGTCAATCTTCTTCTTGAAGATCCATTTGCACTCGATGGCTTTTACACCAGCGGGTAAGTCAACCAACGAAAACACTTGGTTGACCGACATGGAGTCCATTTCGGAATCAGTGGCCTTGCGCCACTTAGAGGAATCTGCGCCCATCATGGCTTGATTGAAGTTCGATGGTTCATCACCGTCAATGATCAGAAGATCATGACAGTTAGTCACGAGGAATCCTTGATATCTCTCGGGTTCGTGACGGATCCTCCCGGATCTACGAACTTCAGGTACTACAGGTTCAGGCTCTACAATTTCTTGTAGGTCCTCCTGCTGCTCTTCCTCATTAGGTTGAGCAGTATCCTGTTCATCTTGAATTTCTTCAAGCAGTACCTTACTCCCACTGTCTTTCTTAGAGAGAAACTCCCTCTCAAGAAAGTTACAATCCCGGGCAACAAAGATCTTGTTCTCGGAACGTAGATAGAAGTAATAAGCCTTGGTTTCCTTTGGATAACCAATGAAGTAGCATTTATCAGACTTTGGTGTAAGCTTGTCTGAGATTAATCTCTTGACATAGGCTTCACAACCCCAAATTCTTAGATAAGAGAGCACTGGAGCTACTCCAGTCCATAATTCATATGGTGTCTTTGCTACTGCTTTCGATGGCGCTCTATTTAGAGTGAACACTGCTGTTAGCAGAGCATATCCCCAAAGGGATATTGGAAGGTCTGTGTGACTCATCATAGATCGAACCATATCCAATAAGGTCCGATTTCTCCTCTCAGACACACCATTCCATTGAGGTGTTCCGGGAGGAGTGAGTTGGGATACGATCCCACACTCTCTTAGATGATCACTGAATTCTTGGCTTAAGTATTCTCCTCCTCGGTCGGACCGAAGAGCCTTAATGCTTTTGCCAAGTTGGTTCTGTACTTCATTTTGGAATTCTCTGAACTTCTCAAAAGATTCAGACTTATGTTTCATTAAATAAACATATCCATACCTACTGAAATCATCAGTGAAGGTAATGAAGTACTGATAGTTTCCTTTTGCATTTGTGGACATTGGGCCACACACGTCAGTGTGTATCAGGCCCAATAAGTCACTGGCCCTCTCGTTAGGTTTATTAAAGGGGGCCCGTGTCATTTTGCCCATCATGCAGGATTCGCATTTCTCACATGACTCAAAGTCAAATGAGCCAAGAAGTCCATTCGAATGGAGCCTCTTGATGCGTTTCTCGCTGATGTGCCCTAAACGACAATGCCATAGAAACGTTCGGTTCTCCTCATTAGGTTTGAACCGTTTGGTATTAATGTTATAAACTGGCGCGGATTGATCGAGTATGTAAAGCCCATTCGTAAGAGGGGCAGAACCATAGAACAAATTGTTGCGATTGAAGGAACATAATTTATTCTTAACTGAAAAATCATAACCTTCCAAATCCAACAAAGAAATTGAAATAATATTCCTGCTTATAGCAGGTACAAAATAACAATTATTGAGTTCTAAAATCAATCCTGAAGGTAAAGACAACAAGTATGTGCCTACAGCTAGTGCTGGAACTTTCGCTCCATTCCCAACTCGTAGCTCCACTTGTCCTTGCTTCAGCCTTCTACTGTTGCTGAGTGCCTGCATATTAGTACAAATATGAGCCCCACAACCAGTATCCATAACCCATGAGGTATTATCAGAAGTAGTTGTATTAACTTCTATAACAAAAATACATGTCGAAGAAGTCTCGAGAGTCTTCTTCTTCAATTCCTTTAGACCTTCTTGGAATTTCTTACATTCTCTCCTCCAATGCCCTGGTTCTTTACAGAACCTGCATATGTCAGTTGGCCCAGCCTTGGACTTGGGCTTGGTCTTTGGCGTGTCCTTGTCCGTGACTTGGACAGCCTTGGCCTTTCCCTTATCCTTAGCAGAGGATTTCTTAAACCCCTTGCCCTTTTGCACCATAAGCACATTGGGGTCCTTGGCGGTTTTCCTCAAGTTGGGCTCTGCAGTCTTGAGCATTCCGTGAAGCTCAGGCAATGTCTTACTCAAGCCATGCATGTTAAAGTTCAGAATGAACTGATCATAGCTTGCAGGTAATGACTGCAGAATGATGTCGCAGGCAAGTTCTTGGCTGATAGGACAGTCGAGTTTCTGAAGATGATCGAGATAACCCATCATCTTCAAGACATGAGGACTCACTGCCGCATTCGCAGCCAACTTACAGTCTAAGAGGTTCTTAACAGTCTGAAACCTCTCAGTCCTTGCTTGCTCCTGAAAAAGCGATTTCAGGCTTGCCATTATCTCAATTGGTGACAACACACTCTCGAACTGCATTTGCAGCTCACCAGTCATTGTCGCCAACATAAGGCAATACACATCATTTTCATCTGACGAATGCTTTTCCCAAGCATTATGCAGAGTCCTGGCGGCATTGTTAGCAGGCCTCTCGGGGAGAGGATCACGAAGGACATAATCCTTCTTCTCCTGCTTGAGGACCAGCCTCAAGTTCCTTGACCACGTCAGGAAGTTCGTTCCAGTCAGCTTCTCCTTCTCGAGAACAGACCGGATTGAGAATGTGTTTTGTGTGCTTGTAGTAGTCATAGCTGAAATATATAAGATAAAAAGGTTATTAGTTATTATGTTCAATATGATTAATCTCGTATTATATTTAATATGATTAATCACGCATTATATTCAATAACATAAGTTACCCTCAATAGAATATAATGATTCCAAGATCCACATATAACTAAGATTAAAGTGGGCCACTGGCCGTCACCAAACCTCAGCTTATATCGGTAAGCCCTATGCCGGCTAATTATATCCGTGATATAACTCTTGGTTGTGAATCTGGGCCCGAGGCCCAATCCACTCTGATGTCTCAAGGCCCGGGACTCCCGATGGCCTAGTCAAGAAAACCAGACTATACAGTCATGTAATCATTAATGTCTGGGACTCCCAATGACATTTATGAATCACAAACCGTCTTATCCACGCAAAAGTAGACACCCTCACACTGTAAGGCCATGAATACAATTGAATGGGCTTCGACAGCTGACATAGACTGGGCAAGACATCCAACGCTTGATATTATTTGAGGTTCGTAGGTTTATTAAAATTTCATTCCCAAAATAGAAGATTACTATTTCGGGAAACTTTCTATTTTGGAAACCTACTATTTTGGGAAACTTTCTAAAATTGGAAACTTTCTAAAACCGGAAACTTTCTAACTTTAGAAATTTCTTTAAAATCCAAAACCCGCAAATCTAGAAACTTCTATTTTAAGAAACTTTCTAATTTCAAAATTTCGGAAACTTTAATTTAAAATCGACTTTATAATTTTATAAAATAAATTTTAAATTAATCTGAAGAAAGACTCAAATAATTGGCCCAATTGTTTTAACTTCTTGGCCCGAGGCCCAAGAATTGGTCCATGTCCAAGACATGACCCAATTGTCCAATTAAATGACATAACCGGTCTGGTTCATTAAAATTGGTCTAACCAAATTTTAATTACTACGATGACCACAATTGTCAACCGGTTATTTACTAAACCGGATTTTCTCAATTTATTTGGTCCAACCAAATCAAATTAGAAAATCCTGGTTTAGGCACAAAATCCAATTTTCGACTTTGGATTTCTTATCCCGGTTTAACCAGAACTTAATAAATTTATTAAGTCTATTTATTAAACCGTGACGTTTTTAAGTTTTAATTAAATTAAACCGAGCCAAAACCATAACCGCATCGATCGATGCTCTCAGCATCGATCCTGCATCGATCGTGCATCGATCCTGCATCGATCGATGCTCTCACGCGTGCACGAACGGTTAACAGATTTGGCCGAGAGATTCTCGCGAGATCCATGCGATCGTTTGATCGATCCATGCGATCGTGGTCAATCTCTCGCGGTTGCAACGATCGATCCATGCATTACATCGATCGATGCAATGCGATCTCAGTCGATGCAAAAAATCAGTTTAGGTCGCATACCAAATCAATATAGCTTGGTCATGCGATTTTTCAACTGTTTGTTTAGGATTCAATTCTTGTTTCTTAAGTGTTTTAATCTTATCAGTAGATTGATTCAAAAACACCTCTTTAAACAATCCTAAACATGAATCTAAACAAGAAAAACCAGAACCAATAGCTCTGATACCACTGAAGGAATGTTTAGATGAATCCTGATTCAATTCTCTGATTCAGATTATCCTAAACATGCGGATCTAGGTTCTCTTGATTAGAAACAATTGTTGATCTCACCTTATACATGTTTATGCAGCGGAAAGGGATGGTATGGTCAGAGATCAGAGAGCCACCGAGGGATAACTCCTCCAGAGGTTCACACACGCACACCAAGCAAGAAGAGAGGCTGCTAGACCGAGCTGAGGAGGCGTCGCAGGAGAGAGAGAGTCGGCGGCTGGGTTAGGGTTCTAGACGAAAACAGACTCGAGTTTTATTTATAAAACTCGTCCGGTTCCTCTTGGGCCATTTGGCCCAAATACCAAATAACTCGAAGGCGTTCGCGCACTGTGTCGATCGACACACCTTGTGCATCGATCGACACACAGTGGCCAAACCCTTTTATTCTCTCTAAGTACAGTAAATGCCTAGCACTTTTACCGTACTTCTGCTAAGCCGTTCCTATACCTTTCCTGTTAGCTTAGGCGTGTGACCCATATGGGATCATATAATAAAGGCAATAAGTCCAAGACTTATAGATCATGAGCGGACTCTAGCAAGCCATCATGACCCCCAGTATTATATGACTTATGTCTGATCATTGACATACTCTTACTTTCTAGAGACAGTACCGAGATTACTGGACACAATTCCAACACGCCTAAAGTCATAAACTTGAGATTCTTCTAGGCTTGTTTGTTCTTGACGTCGTCCCATTCGCTGATGCGATGTTCGCTTCTTGGTCTAACCATGACCACTCATTTGGCTTTGTTTTCAGTAGCAAGAATCGCTTCGTTTTCCCAATCTTTAGTTTTTTTGTTTGCTTGTTTCTTTTGTTTTCTTTGTCTATATGGGCCCGTTAGTGTTCAGTTGGTCGATGGGGGGGGGGGGGGTTGCGTAAACTGTAAAGAGTATGGTAAGAATTCTTTTTCAGGCCGACATTCATGAAAAAATAATAATAGGACACCTGGGCATCCTCTTTCGAGAGAAGAGTCTCCTATTATAATATAGATTTTTTTTGTTTTTTCTCATCGAAGTGACATAGTTTTTATTTAAAAACACATTACAGAAAAACGTGGACTTTTTCTTTGTTTAAAATTTGTGGTATAGTAGATCCAACCCATTACTCATAGCGAAAACATGTGGCCCAAAAAAATGAAACAAAAATTGGTGACCCTAAGCAATGGTTTAGCCCGTCTGTCCTCTGGGCCAAGCCTGACACAGGGAGAGAGCATGTAAGACTGTGGTAGAGGGGTCATACACCACAAACGTGAAGATGGCCTGAAAGTAAGAGAATATCTCTGCTGCCATTTCTTCTTCTTCATAAAAAGGGGTGTCAAAAAGATCATCTATGACAAGGAGTCTATTCCTATCTCATCTTCCTTTAGATACTGCATGGAATTATCCCAATTTTCTATCTCCTAAGGTAAGCCACAATTTTTCGCTTCTCTGTCTCCAATACTCGTCCTTTGATTTATATTCTCTTAGAAGGTCCAAATTCAGAGCAAATATTGTTGGATCATTTTAGTTGGTGTATGACATAGCTTCATCTAACCCTTTTCTTTAGGGCCTCGGTAGCTTTTCTACTGTTTATATGATGTTCACGACTCCATTTGGAGACTGCTTTGCGACATTGGACTATTCGATACTTACTCGTTGGTTGATGGAAGAGTTCCAGGTATCCGAGATGAGTGATTTTACTTCTTCATTATTTCTCAATCTTCTGTCAAAACACAATAACCTTTCTGTCTTTTTCTGTTTAGAATCAAAGGTTGAGTATAGTGGTTTGTGGTTAAAATCCTCGAAACGGAGGTAATGACTCTACTCGTTGGGAAAAGGTCATACCAAGAGCTATTCGAGATGGCTCTGTGTAAACCGTAGTGGACCAGGTGGGAATGACGTTTGCCTCTCCAAGACAAGAGATTGATCGTGTGTTTGAGGTCAAAGAGATCACACTAAGAAAAGAAGTTTTTGAAAGTGCTAAAGAAGCTTTCTGCTCTAACCAATCCTTCTGATTTCGCTATTGCAGATGATCTCGTTGAAATCCTATGTCAAGAACCAAGGTGAGTCCCTAGAGTCTGATATGGAGGTGAATTGGTTCCAAACAAGATGTCTTTTTATTAAATTAGGTTCACCATACACAAATGTAGCATTGAAGCTTGTGTTCTTGTGTCGAAATTCCATATCGATGTTGTGATTTTCATCGAGTATATGGAGATCGACTTCCGACTTCCAGAATAGCGCTAGGACATCCCCTCCTGGGCTGTGAGGTGGTATAAGAAAGTGGGACTCATAGTTCATCCTTGCTAGTTACTTGAAAAGATGAAGTCGTTGGTTTTTTTTGTCTCTATCGGGAAAATATGTTCGGGTATATGGTCATGTGGAGCTCTCATAGGCGTTGGATTGTTATGAGATTCCCCTTGTCGTCTCACAATGTTGGGTATGATATGACCAATAGGTACTGATGTACTAGACGATGGTTGTGAGGAAATATGATGATTGCAAGAGGTCCCTGGTGGTGTTTGATGAACTTGAGATGAGGATAGGGCTCTCCCTGGTGAGCTTCCTTTTAAGATATTTTTCTTCCGTGAGTTTGCACCTGTTAGGTGTCGAGGACTAGATTTAGGCTTTTTGTGTTTGGGGGTCTGCCTCTCTTCTATGAGACATTCACTGTTGGTTTCATCTGTATCGAGACAAAGTCTGAAGGAAGGTATGGTGAGTCTAGAAGAAGCATGGATTGCTTCCGAGACCTTGAAGATTCCTGTTCTCGGGTAGGGCAGGAGATCAGGGGGTTAAAAGTTAAAGTCGAGGAAGAGGTTTCAGCCATAATCGCATTTGTTGTTTCTTCCATGAGACATTTTTCTTCTTCTTGGAAGATTATGTACATATGAGCAGCACTTTCTATTGGGTATGCACAACTTGTATATTTAATAGTAATTTCCCTAAGATTACTCATGGCTTCTTCTCTAGTAGGTAAGTCTGGTGGAGGAGAAAATCACAATGATTTAGGTTCCTTTCAATTGATACCCACGAGGAAAGAGGGGCCTATGAAGTATGTTGTTGTACGTTTTGGTTCGAGCTTGTAATAAATCTCTCTCTTCATTGCTGTTCATGGTGATTAGTGTTAGGTCCTTTTCTATGTGATCTACCAGAGAAAGAAGAATGATTTGTATTGTAGGGTGGAGAGGAGACATGACGGTTGGTACTTTTGGAGTATCTCTTTGGGGGGGGGGGGGATAAGCATATTCATTGCATAAGATAGCTTATTCTTGAGAGGTTGCACTCAAGAGGGTTGGGAGGTTATTTTTCCCCAAAAAGCCGTCCATGTCGGTCCACACGATGATGGAAAGAGGGTTTCTCCAAAGCACTCTGCATTTTTTTGGAAGGTATAGGAGGTAAGAATTTGTGGTGTCGAGACTCAGGGTGATGCGCCGATGTAGTGGAAAATGAGTCTTAGGCTCATGTTCAAGAATACCCTTGGGTGTTGCTATTTGTTCAGGAAGCTTAAGGGGGTAGTTGTACTCTTGGTGTGAGAGGTGAAGACAATAAGAGCAATGAAGTTCTAGTAATTTGTAATCCAGAGTAACTAGAGATTCTTCATATAAGGAAAACTCAATAATGGTCTTTTTGGTTAGAGGTTTGAGATCATCGACTAAAACCCTCATTCTTGCCATGGTTTTAGAGATCTCATAATCTTCCAAACGTCCAAGCTCCTTACAAATGTTGTAGATAATATTTTCATGCTAGTATTGGAGAGGGATTCCTTTAAGGTTAATCCAAAATGGGATTTGAGACGGGAAAGAGGGAGAGATAATAGGCTCCCACCTTTCCAAGATTAACATGGAGTGCCTGAAGTGGTAGGGACAATTTTTTAGTATAGAGAGAAGATCCTCCTACAATTCAAAACGAAACTGGAAGCAGTCCTATCACAAGTCAGATCCAGTAGTCTTGCCTTTCACGTTCCATTTCTTTAGCAGAGTTTCTAACATAGACCAACTCCTTTGTTCTTTTTGGTTAGTGAGCCGTCCTATGAGAGTGGGCTCGTTCTCTCATATTAGCTCCGAGGTATCTAGTTCATGAGCTTTGATGCGCTTTCTGGTTTGTTTTACAGGATGAGGAGTAATATTTTTTCCTTTCTCTTCGGCAAAGAAGCGATGGGTCTTCATTATGTAGAATTTGGGAAGGTAGCTCGGGAAGGGTTGATGGAGGAGTAGAATATCAAAAGTGAGAAGAAAAACTTAAAGTTGTGTAGAACTAGCAAGGATGCACGCAGAAACCAACAAAACTGTAGAGGATGTGGTAGCGAAAACATACGTAGTAAAAGCACCTAAGGCAAGGTAATGCAGAGTAAAGCAGTTGATGCTTTCAACTCCAAAGATGCTGCTAGCTTTCCAGGTGCGGGAAGGGGGGGGGGCCTCCAGACACCGTTGGGCGTGATAAAACCCGAGGTTATTTGATCTTAGCGGTGAAGATTTTTGAAAAACTTGCTAAAAGAGGAAATGCATGGTAGAAAACTTCACTTTCTAAGCAAAACCGGGTAGATGTAAACTATCTCAGAGAGAGTGCATGAGAGAGAAACACACTAGATAATCTATTCCTATCAAACTTCGATTGAATGTGACTTGCGTCTGAAATAATTGTTATGGGATAAGCTAACAAGAGGGATCTTGAGAGATAGATACACTGAAAAACGAGATTAAAATGTTTTTTTTATTATAAAAATTCTGTTATAATAGAAACTGATAAATATATATTATAAATAAACAACAGATATTAATTAAATAATAATATAAATGAATTAGTTAAAAATCGATTTTACACTATTTCCCTTACCGAATGTCTAAAATTTCTAACGATTTATAATGGTATATTTTGTAAATAACATATATATACAAGATAATTTCATATAATGGTTATAAATTAATAGATTAGATGAGAATTTATTTTATGAATTTGAAAAATATTTCCAAATAGAAATTAGGAAAGTTAGGTGAGACAACAATTTTGGTGAGTATATTTAAGAAAATAAAATTGTGTTTTTCTCGTCCTCACACATGTCAAAATGCACTAACTCCCTCAACTTCTTTACACAATATTATTCGATAACATAGACGACTATTATTCTTAACATATACGACTACTATTTTTCATAAATTAGTTGTCTATGAATTGTATTTTCAAAATAGACGACAATTATTCTGACAACTATTTTTGCTTTACAGTTTATTTTATTTTCATTTATCTTAAAGTGTATTTATTTATTTCAAAAAAATAATAGACATAAATTTGATTTAAAATCACAAGATTTCATGTTCTGAAAGTTGATTGTGTCTGACGTTCAAACTATACAATAACTATTATATATAAATTAGTTATCAATAAAAATAAATAAATAAATGGTTGTTTATTACACAACGCTTAAAATCACAAGGTATTATATTCTGAAAATTTAATATGATTTTTTTGTTTGATGTAGAACTATTTCTGTGAGTATATTAGATATTTTATGGATAAACCAATACAACCACACACAAAAAGTTAGTATTCACATATTCTCTAAAACTAGTATGTGCATAAATAAATATTTTGTGAGGTAATTATTGTACATGTTTATAAATATAGTTAAATGTTATATTTAGTAGTATTCTTACTAAATTTAGTTACCTTATGAGATAGTTGTTGCACATGTATGTGAATGTAGTTGACTGTTTGATTAAATGGTGTATTTACTAATGAATATAAACTATTTTATGTAGTATTTTATTTGCATATTTATTCATATTTGTTATAAAATAGTATTTTCATAGATAACTACTTTCGTGATGTAATTATTGTACATGTTTATAAAAACTAAGTTAACTGTTAGATCTGGTAGTATTTTTTTATATAATAAATGAGTAGTTAACTATCTTGTGGGATAGTTTTTATAGATGTCTGAATATAGTTGAATTCAATGGTGTTTTACTAAAAAATAATTAACTATTTTCTAATATTTTATTCATATATCATTCACATATACTCATAAATAACTATTTTGTGAGATAATTATTATGTTTGTTAGATCGAGTAATTAATTATGTCATCTATCTAAATTCTATGTTCCAATCGATTATATTATGTTTTGCTAGAAAGAAAAATAGAACAAACACCTTAATTATATTTGTGTGAGCAGTGAGAGAAATAAAGTTGTTTCAACAATAATGAAAAGTTATCTCCCAAATGCGTAATCACCAGTCTAGTAATGTTGCATAGTCCTTTTAGTTTATGTTTCTTAGTTGAATCAATTGTAACCTATGATTTGATAATCATGAAACTTGAGTTCTTTTGAATACTCGGTTGTGTATAGAAGATTCACTCCCTCCACATATTTTTCATAATTCTCATTAGTGTTAGCACTGAGATATTCTTTCATGTCGCCTCATATTTCTTATAACAAAAAATCATTGATCTCATCCATTGTTTCATTCTTTGGGGGTAAGGATGACTCAAAATTGCAAATACTCTCGGTCTTCAAATTAGTTTTATAGATTTATAAACATAGCTTTCTGTATTTCTTTCAATGAAGTTCTCTTCTAGGAAACATTAATGATCTGTTGACCTCTATATTATCATAATCCAAATCATATTCTTGTAGAGAAAACACTGTTTTAGCTTCTCCATTTCCAAAGTGCAATGTCCATTTAGAAATTTTTTTTCTTTTCATCTTGATGCAATCTCATGTTTTTCGATAGGATAATTTTGTTGCAATTTTCCTATATATCTATGGAGTGACACCAAAACTGTATTTTGTCTCATTCCTTGTTGGGTGACTGGATATACTTGAAGAAAATTTCACTCTAACAAGACCGTTTCTCTTCTGAAGTGTTTGTCAGTCTCAATAAGGTCAACATAACTCATGATATCCTTAGTGTTCAAACCATTGCTTCGAGTGTGATTCAGTGTGACATTAGTGCCAAATCCCATTTGATTAAAAATTATTCTTGAATTAATTATGGAAGCATTAGGTTTGATTTCATGTCACACGTTAAATTGTCATGGAGATATATAAGAATTTTAAACAATGAAGGAGTAGTTCTTTCTCCTGGTAAAAGTGTTGCAGTTGTTCCCTAAGTTTTAACTAGTAGAAACTATTCGTTTCTGAGAACATAGCTTTGAAATCACTGTCTTATAAACATATGTTTTTCCAGTACCCCTTGGTCCATAAAAGAAGAATAATTTTCCTTTGAAAGTGTTGATTGAATCTCTTACCACTTTGTAAATAGATAGTTGCTCTAAAATCATTTTCTTGAAAACAACTCTAAATGTGTCCTTTTTCTTCATCAATGATGTAATTCTTCTCCTCTATTATCATATTTTTTTTTTTGAAATTGTCGAGGATATTTTCTCAGGCACTGTAATTTTAGGTTAATGACCTATCACTTAGGTTGAGAAGTTTTTGGAGTTCAATCAGAATATATTGATGGACTTGTTCATCGTCTAAGTGCATATCTGAGAAATACAATATTCTGTTTTGCATGCGCAAGATTTATTGTAAAAGCTCTTCCAAAACTTTTCCATAATACTAGAGGGTCAATAACTTCACATTATATTAACAATATCACCAATATCTCTCGTACTTCCATGTTGAAGCTCACTGCGACGATTCGTTCATTGTTTCATACCATTCTTTATCTCCATTTCGTATTTCGTCGAAGATTTACATCCTTTTACATGATTTAACATCATCTATTGATAATATTTCTCACATGCTGATGGGTTGACATTAACTAACCTGTCGATCATCGTTCTTCTTTTACATCTAGACCAATCTTTTATTGTTTTATCTCAGACAAACATTTTTGGAAGCTGAATATATATATGTGCAGCTACAGCCAATTGGATCACATTTATTTGTTTCCTTCCACTTAGTGAACATAGTATCTTTCAGCGTATTCTTTTCTTTTTTTTACAGTATCTTCTATATCTTCATTCTCATCAATTAAGACACCTTGTTCTCCTTCGAGACGAAATGTCAGCTTCTGTATAAGTGGTTTCTAATTGTGTATTTCAAAAGTAGACATTCATCATGCTGCTTCATATGCTGGTAACCATCGACACTTTTGGTAATTTTGAATCTTATTGATTTCAACATTATTTGTTGGTGCACTTTATTTTCCACTTGAGATGGTTTCAAAAACAATTTTTAGCTTTGTTCTCATTTTCTGATAGGTTTTGAACAAATACACCATTAAATATTTATATGCGCTTTATACTTCTTCAATAAAAAAATTTATGCGGAATTACGTAGCGATTGTCTAGTCTTGTTTCATCTTTCATAACAAACATTTTCACAAAATCTCGGCGCGTGTAGCTGATATACCCATCTTTACCAATATTTATACTTTGAAAAATTGCCTTGGATATTTTTTGAACACATCCCTTATTCCATGCAAGAGTACTTTTCCCGGTCTAGTCTACAAGGGCCATGCATCATGTGATTTTAACTAACTCATATCATTAACTAATATCCTTCAAGGTTTCTTTTTTTTTTTTAACCAAGTATCTAAGCTTTAATGATCTCATCAATACAATAATGTATGGATTACATATTTCTTCTTCTAGCCATATATAGGAGAATATGTAGATACGAAAGTCCTTTATAAACAACTGGTAGTTTTGATAACGTTTAATATTAAATAAAATAATTATGGTTACTGAATAATTATGAATAATAAAATAATGTGAACTATTTTACCTAAAATTGGCGGTCAAAAATGTTCCTTCCTTCAAATCTGAAATCATTTCTTCCAGTTCATCTTGAATACATGAAAACTTATATCAAGTCTTTCATTGGTGAATCATTTTCATAGGTTTGAAATTGTGCTTTGATTTATTTTTTTTCCGCTCTAGATTTGCTATTATAGTGATAAACATATTTGAGTTTCCATATGTACGACAAATTGCCATTGCATCATGATAGTCTTCATTCATGTATCATATTCCTCCTGTGAATGATGTTGGTAGACTTATTCTCTATCCAAATGATTTACGGTGAGTGTCTCCTCTTCTAACTGCATCACATACATTACTGTAGAGGCCAACTCTAAGATCAATATATGTATATGTGTCAACTACAAATTGTTGGAATATACAACCACCTTAGATGATTGTCTTTCTTCTAAAAAATCTTTTGGTATGGATAAAACTTTCGGATTGTGACAAAATCTCATATTATATTCTTCCCGTTTTCTAACGTATGTAATATGCAGATGTATACACTTTTTCGATATGAGAACAACATTGGATACTGTAGATCCATATAATATGAGTGTAAACATGAATTGTGTTGAAGTTTTGATGTCTTGTATGAACAATGAGATCTCATTCATCAATTTTTCCAACAATTAATCATGTGGTTTCATTTAAGTAGATAAATCATGTTGTCTACCTTTTTCTTTCATTTCAACAAGGCGTATGTGAATTCTTCAAATCTTCTTGACTTGTATTTATCCCTACCTTTACTGAATTCAGCAGCTAACCTGTTGTTTTCGTTGAGCATGTGAATCAACCATTGCACAATATTTTCCATAAGGTTGGAAGACTTGCTATTTATTGACTTAGATTCGGTTCTGAAATTCATTCCTAATATAAACAATGTATAGCTGACCAAATTTTGGGGTTTCCTTCAGGTGGTAACAATAAGTCTACCATGTGATACATTTCACCGTAAAGTATGTATGTGTATGGGTTATAACCTGACAAGAGTGAATTGTCCACTTCAACTATAATAAAAGTGAAAATTTGCAATGAGTTATACACTTTAATATTCTTTTTAAATTGAGGAGATTCCAAAAACTTTTTAAGCTGTTGTGGCGGTTTTCGAATTGCTGGTAAAGATACTCTTTCTTTTTACAACATATTAAGAACAACTAATTTCTCTCTTTATGCTTCTTATTGCTTTCTTTTTCTCAAACAACTTCATGACAATATGTGCATTCCATGATATTGTTTTCTCATTTTGTTTGCATCATTTTTCTCCCTATTTTTGCTATTATGAGTTTTAAAATACGTTACACCCTTTATAGCGTTTAGGTATATATATATATGCACGTTTACACACACACACACAGACATATATTTATTTTTTATAGGATATATATATTAATAAAAGTATAACAAAAATTCAAGTTATACATTTTTTAAATAAGTGAATTCTAACTAATATATTTCATTGAAAACTACACTTGTAATTAGTATAATTTAGGACATTATATTTTAGAACAATGAAAAATATAAAATATATTTAGTAAAAAATACAATTATATTTTATGATTTTTATAGCAATACATAAATAACTTTATATATGTTAGATAATGTACATTTTCTAGTGTTTCTTCTAATTAATGATTGCATTGATTAATTAAATTTTAATTTTGATTATTTTAATTCATAATCATATATTTTTATAAATTATTTTGGTCAACGGTATTGTTTAAACATAACAAAAATATTTATACATCATTGATTATAAAGAAGAAAGTGTGTTTCAAAAACTTATAACTATTATTAGATTTTGTGTAGACCATTATGTAATCAACACCTATTTAGGTATTCACGATCATATTTCTAATTAAGTAAGATTTCAATAAAACTGAAATTGATTAAAGTAATATTTTAAACATCATACTTAGGAATTGTAAAATTTGGTAAGGTGAACCTCCGTTCAACTTTTAAGCAACATATAGACAAATATATTCACTATATCTTAGAACAATGATATTATTTGGAAAAAGAACATATTTTCATGAAAAATGGTTTGATTACCTCTTCTCGAAATTTTTGTTGTATTAGTATTTCAAACCTTATTTTTTAGTTT
This sequence comes from Orychophragmus violaceus, assembly GCA_030180135.1. NCBI lineage: Eukaryota > Viridiplantae > Streptophyta > Magnoliopsida > Brassicales > Brassicaceae > Orychophragmus > Orychophragmus violaceus. The sequence goes on along the minus strand of CM058240.1, from coordinate 55,319,397 downwards.
CTCTTGAATTCTCTACAACTTTTTTTAATGAGTGAGACTTGAAATAATGTTTAATTATCAAATGTTTAAAATCAAGTTGAATTTATGTTTAGTTACCTTTGGGATTCATATCAAAGCTTGATCTCTATGGAACATTGGAAAAAAAGAGTTTGAGAAAATGACATAATTGACTTTAATTGTTTACTCTTAGTTGATAACAAACTTGACCTTTTCTGTAGGAGTTTTTAAATTGTTGAACATGTCTCTTACAGGTGTCCATTTAGTAGTTTTTGTAATGTTTAGTGGGTTTTTTTTTCATAAACGTGACTTTAAAATTTCTATATATTATCTAACTTTATGACTTGTAAATTAGAAATTTATATATATGGAATTCAACAAAATACTTCAGTTTCCTGTATTGTAAATTTAAAGAATTGAAAGTGATAAAAAACATAAGTGTTGTTTAATTTACGATATTATGTCTAACTAAAATGAATCTAATCCAGGTAAAAGCATGAACATTGTTCTATTATTTATAGTGAAATTTACTCGAACTAATATCAATCTTTAGAATAATTACTAACTTAGTATTCATAACCCTAAGTTTACTAACTTAGTGTTAAGGAGGTGTAAAATGACACAATTATCCCTTTGAGTATACTTACCATTTTTAATACTTCTAACTAAAAAAATCTTTAAAAACCAAAAATAGAAAACTCTATTTAAAATCAAAATCGATTAAAAAAATTCATGAATAAAAATCGGGTAAAAAAATATAGATACTGAGATTAAACATTGTCATCGTAGAACTGTAAGACAGAGAAAAAAAAAAAGCTAAAAAACCTCCCAGGCGCCGTTCCCGAGAAACCGCCGCTTCCCGTCTCCTTTTCTTCTCCGGCGGCTGGCGACCGGCGCTGTCGCTGCCGGAGAAGGGCTCTGCGTTTTGTCGCCGTTTAAAGTCTCTCCCTTGACCGCCAGTTCTGCTCTTGGCCTCGATCCTCGCTCGATTTTCAGATCCGCCGCCGCCTCTCCATCATAGCTTGCCGGGTCTCGTCGCCTCCTCTGCCGTCGCGTATGTCCTTGTTTCCGGTCTCTTCTGACGAGGCTGCGGGTCCAGTTGGGTCTGTTTTCCCTTGTTCTTCCCGAGTAGACTTTGTTTTATCAATGCGTTAAGATGTATAGAACTGAGAGGGACATTTCTGTTGAAGGGCGTGATGTTCCTAAGGCCGTTAAGATGTTCGAAGATGCTAACTTTCCAGGTATTGATTGGATCGGTTATGTTTATTTGTTTTGTTCATGATTGGGAATATGATTTAGATGTCATCTGTTCTGTTGAAGTTGATTTCAATGTTCTGAAATCTGAGTACAAGTATACTGATTTGTTCATTAAACGTTATGCTTATTTGACATATTTTGTTCTTGGTTTAGTGGTTTGATTTTGTAGACTTATCTCTTTGATTATCTGTTTGATAGATAACATTCTCGACGCAATTGCTAAATTGGGATTTACTGAGCCAACACCAATTCAAGCTCATGGATGGCCATGGGCCAATGGCTTTGAAGGGAAGGGATTTGATTGGTATTGCTGAGACTGGCTCTGGTAAGACATTGGCTTACTTGTTACCAGCGTTGGTCCACGTAAGTGCACAACCTTGACTGGGCGAGTATTTTTACAACAATATATTGATGATTGTTGGATTTTAGCTGCATTTTTTTTCTTTCTGGGAACATGTTTACTTATGTGTAATGTTGGTGGTTTATTAGGTCAAGATGATGGACCCATCGTTTTAATATTGGCACCCAACAGAGAATTAGCAAGTAGGGTCTATCAACCAAGTAATCGAGATTGTACAAACGCCAGAGAAATACAACAGGTTCTTAATTATTCTATAATTGGAGAAGAACCGATTTGTAGAAACTTTTGCCTTCTTTTTGTAATATGATTGATGCTTATGCGACTTTGCCTTTTGTTAGGCTCCTTGCACTGCTTAAACAGTTAATGAATGGAAGTAAATCTTAATATCTGTGGAGACAAAGAGAGGTTGTGATCAAGTGACTAGACAATTGAGAATGGATGGATGGCCAGCTCTTGTCATACACTGTGTCAAATACCAAGCGGAAAGAGATCGTGTCTTGTCAGAACTTAAGAGCGGAAGAACTCCGATAATGACTGCCACATAGAAAGATAAAGGGGGCTTTGAAGAGTTTGTTCGTCCCATCCATCTCCCGGGCATGGATCTGATTTGTTTATGAGCAGTCTGGGCGACTCACCCGCTTGCATTTATAGTGTTTTAGTCCCGTCACACTCCTTATCCCTGCAAGTTAAGGTGGGCACATTTACTTGGAAAAATGTGTTGCTCTTAGTTTCTTGATCTTTTCAGATCTGCAGTTGTAGGGATAAGGGGGTTATGTTCTTTCCTCTAGGCTTTAAAACACCAAAATCACTTATACATCCATTTTTCTGATCTTCTTCCTGCATTCTTGAACATATGTGTCTACGCTTGACTACTTTAGAACTTTTTGTTTATCATGGTCAAAGAAAGAAAAAATAAATAGATACTTATGTACATGTACACGTCATAACATATTTAACATGATTAAAATTAAAAGTAAATTTAAAAATAAGATTTGAACCAAAAAAATGTGTATTTAAAAATATAAATTGAAACCTAAATCTTAATTTCTAAACCATAAATTATAAATCCAAAATTCTAAATCATAATTTGGAAACCCTATAAAAAAAACCTAAACCGTTATCACTAAACCCCTAAACCATAAACCATAATTTAAAATAAAAAATAAAAATAAAAACTAATCCTAATCTCTAAACCCTAATCCCTAAACCCTAAAAGTAAACCTTGAAAATTAATAAATAAATCCAAATGAGTCTAAACCCTAAACCCTAAGTTTAAAATAGGATAATCTAAGATTGGATGTTTCTTCAAGTATTTTTGTGTTATTTAAAAAAATATTTGAAACCCTAAATCTTAAAAAAATTGAGTTCGTTTATTTAAAAAAACAAACTGAAACCTAAATCCTAATTTCTAAACCATAAATTCTAAATCCTAAACTCTAAACCTTTACCCCAAAAAGCTCTAAACCCTGACCAAAAAAACTTAAATATCCTCACATTGAATGAAAAATCTACCCTAAATTACCCAAACCCTAAACCCTATACTACTAAAAACTATACCCCACACACAAAAAAACTTGATTAAAGTATAAAATGAAAAATCAACCCTAAATTTTTCAAACCCTAAACCCTATACCGAAGACTTCAAATTATAACTTATACTACTAAAAACTATACCCAGCGCACAAAAAACTTGATTAAAGTATAAAATGAAAAATCAACCCTAAATTTCCCAAACCCTAAACCCTATACCAAAGACTTTAAATAATAATTTATACTAGTAAAAACTATACCCAGCGCACAAAAAAACTTGATTAAAGTATAAAATGAAAAATCAACCCTAAATTTCTCAAACCCTAAACCCTATACCGAAGACCTCAAATAATAACTTATACTACTAAAAACTATACCACACACACAAAAAAACTTTATTAAAGTATAAAATGAAAAATCAACCCTAAATTTCCCAAACCCTAAACTCTATACCGAAGACCTCAAATAATAACTTATACTACTAAAAACTATACCCCACACACAAAATAACTTGATCAACCCAAGATGTTGTGTTTGTCGATGTGGATAGTTGGAGAAGATGTCGATTCTTAACACACCAGAATCGTTATTTTGCTATCGTTGAACCAAAAAAGCAATTAACATTATAATTAATGGTAATAATTATACTTCCATATATGGTCTAGCAGGATATTTCCGTTTTTGAAATAAATAATATATCTTTTTTTGAAATAATCATATAAGTTGAATTTCCTTAAATAATTTTTTTCAAAAATTGCTATAAAATCAATTGAAAATATTTCCTAAATTATTAAAAATATAAAAGAAACTAATAAACTTATTTCGGTTTTTGCAGAAATTTATTATTAATTAATAACACTGATCAGAAATAATTAGTTTATAAATTTTTGGGATTTCAAATTGAATTTTTCAAAAATAAATTTATTATTATTTAAAAATACTTACTTTCAAAAATCAATTAGTTTATAATTATTGGGATTTTAGAATAGTACTTACTTTCAAAAATCAATTAGTTTATAATTTTTGGGAATTTAGAAAAGAAAATTTTCCAATATAAATATAAAACTATAAACCAACTTCGGATATTATTTTTAAAACAATTATAATTCATTTTCTAATCATTAAAATTTAAATTTAAAAATTCATAAATCATTCTCAAAACATTATAATTAAAATTTAAATTTAAACATTACTATTTTCGCCTAAGATTATTTTAAATTAAAATTTAGTGCTAAATAGTAAATAAGGAAACAACTAACAAATCTGCAAAAAAAAAAAATTAATTCAAAATGTGCCACGTTATTAAGTTTAAAAAAATCTGTAGAAAATTATTATAAATCTGTAACATATAAAAAAATCTGTAACACTATAACACTGGTTTAATAATTTTTTTCACCCTTTCGTCTTTGTAACAGATTTTCTTAAATCTGCATCAAATGGGAAAAAACAGTAACACTGAAAAAAAATATGTAGTTTAAATCCGCAAATTCTTGATAAAACTGCAAACTAATAAAAAAATCTTCAACACTAGCCGGAAAAAAGCAAATAAAATCCGCAGAAAAATAAAAAATCTGTAACACAATAAATATATCTGCAACACTACATACTACTTTAGTAATAAAAATAGAACAATACTCTTTGTTACGGAGTAATATTATATCCGCAACAAATAAAAGAATCTGCTACACATAAATTTAAATCTGCAACAAAAAATCTGTAAATTTTCAAATAAATCCGCAAACCCAAAAATCTGCAACACATGGCTGCGGATTTAAATTCGTATGGAAGGTGGCAACTTCGTAAATAATTAATTTTTTTCCAAACTTGGAAAAAAACATTAATGGCAATTCTGTAAATTTTTTTTTTCCTTCCAAATGGTTGTAAGGGTAGTTTAGGCAATAAAGTAGAGGAAAAAAAGGTCAAAAGATTAGTACTAAGCTAGTAATTGCACAATTAATTTATACTATATAAATAAATCCCCCTTATTTATATGTATGGTCTAATGGGCTCATTATAATACTATCACGTTTTCTATGGCTTATATATAGACTAATTCCCAACAATCCTTTATTGAATTGCCATCTTTGGAAATTCTATTTTATTTTGTTTATATTATTTTATCGGTAAATTTTGAATTTTTTTTAGAAATGAAATAAAAGAATTTACTATAGATGACCAAGTTGTTAATATTGTGTTAGAGATGAAAATATATAAAATTCTGGGCAAATGACATGTTTTTCTTATAATAGAGTTTAAAAATTCAAATCACATATTTTGGGGACACATTTATGGAAAGTTGTTATTGGTAACAAAAAAAAGTAAAAACTAATAAGTAACAACCGATTTATATTTTTATTTTGTGAACATAAACTCCATAAACTAAATCAACGTTGCTCGGCTCAGATGTTCATCTCAAGAGGTTATCCGATCCGACTCGTCATGACTTATATGTAAAAAGATAAAATTACATGCTCTCGCCTCTTTTGCAAGGGAGTCGGCACGCACATTTTCACTCCTAGGAATTAAGACAAAAACAAGAGACAAGAAAGCATTTCTAAGGGAAGTGAAGAACTCCAGTTATGTCTTAAATCCCAACTATTCGTTAGGGTCTTATGTCATAGCAAGTAAGTCCAAGCCGCCCATCTCGATTATCATTGATAAAACCCCCCTTCCAAGAGACACGACATTGCCCAAAGTAATCCGTCTAATTCAGCATGTAGTGGTGATAGGCTTCATCTACATCCTTGTGCTCCCGTGCCTGTGCGTCCGGAAGGATCTCTGAACCATCCAAGGATACTTGTCATGCCATGTTCCACCCACGAGGCGTCTATTTGACACGCCGGGATGGTAGAAGGCGTGTTAGTAGAGCGGTGGTCTCCTATCAATTACATACGGATATATTTGTCTTTTTCTTCCGCTTGTTAATTTTTGTTTGCATCCCTACAACACCCTGTCTATATCCATGGGAAAACTTCTTTCCCCTAAAAAGATTTGCTATTACGGGTCTTTCAAATATACCACAAAATCCAAGGGTATTATTCCACTGTGAGTTTGGGAGACCCACGTATTTTGTCTTCCTAAAGAGAAAATCCATGTTACAAAACAAAGATGTACTCAGGAATTAACCCGGAATGGACAAAAAGTGTGAAAGAGCCCATACTTGTAAAGCTGGGGGACATTCAAACATGAAATATATATCGTTTCCTCTTGAGTTCCACATCGGGGGCATAAAATATGTCCCTAAATGTTTGAATGCTAGGCGATGGCAAGTTGACAAACATCCCGAGATTGTCTGCCACATGAAATGCCAAATACAACCAATTTATATATGATTTATTATTTTATAAAATGCTAAACTATTCACAATTTTAAACATTTTTAACTGGCAAACAACAATGAGACTTCTTTAGAGGCTCGTAAAATTCATTTATCCTCAATTCTCAAAATAAAGTGTTGATCCTAATTAAGCTAATGATTGTTCGTATAAAAAGTGTTGACAGAAATTAGACCCTATATATTCTAGTATAATTTTATTTCATTTAGTTTAACCAAAATTTAATAGAATTCTTAATTTAATTGATTGCATAACTCATTGGTCAATTTCTTCTCTTATATTTTAGCACACTACCATACATATTCCTTGTTCTCTCACAATTATCTCAAACCAAAATCCAAATTGAAGTGATGCAAATAATATATTTAATTTTCTCGTTTTATCCGAACGGTTATGAAACAATTCCTTTTTATAATATTTTCGTAATTAATATTTTTTTAAAACACAAAAGATTATTATTTCTTTTAAAATAAAATTAAAAGATAAGAAACATATATTTGTAAAAACATTATTCCTATCGATCTCCATTTTATCAATAAACTAGAAAATATATAATTTATTATTTTTCGAGAATATCAATGCCATAGTAGTTAACAAAGTATTATTCTTCAAATTTATCTTTAAAAGTGCCATAAAAACAAATAGAACTGGAGATGTGTTTTAATATATTATGATCATTACTACGGTACTAAATTATGTAATGTGGGTTACAAGATTTATGTTCTTGGTATTATTCTTGAGAAGATATTGTATATTTTTGGGTTAGACATGTATATTTTTGGTATTATTCTCAACAATATCTTCATAAATTAGATTTTTCTGTATATTATGTTCTAATATTTTATTTATTTCCATGTTCGTTGACTATTACTCAAGTAAAAAAATTAGGACAAATCTCTCCACCTTCTATCTTGATGTTCTTATTATATATATTTTAGTTTTATTGCTTGTTGTTAAAACCTATGTTTAAAACATCAACTAATAATATTGTTTTATAAAATAACATGATGATGAGTGGATATTAAACATTACCTTTGTTGTTATGTTGTTTGCTTTTGACTCATGAAACAATGTTTCTCTATGATTTGAATCACCCTAAAATTTTGAACATATGTTTGGAAGTTGTACTATGAGATTTTTGACTTGAAAATCCAATGTCGTTCCCATCATTTTAGAAGAAATTTTGGTATCATTTGATTGTTGGAGATGTTCTCTTTCTTTGTAATGTTTGTATCCATTTTTATATAATTGAGTTAAGAATATAATATATGTTACATAACGTATAAAAAGATAAAAGGATCAGAGGATTAATGTGACCAATATATGTCTCATCCTAAAGACGGAACGTCCAACTCGGATGACAGAATTGCGGCCAATTAGCTTATGTAATGTGGGTTACAAGATCATCTCAAAGGTTCTATGTCAGTGCTTAAAGGGACTGTTGCCAAGTCTTGTGTCGGAAACGCAATCAACTTTTGTCTCAGGGAGGTTGATTTCGGATAATATATTGATTACACAGGAGATGTTTCATGGCTTACGGACGAATTCATCTTGCAAAGATAATATTATGGTGATCAAAACTGATATGAGTAAAGCTTATGATCGAGTGGAGTGGGGATTTATTGAAAATTTATTGACCAAAATGGGCTCTGCGGCGCAATGGATAGACAGGATTATGCGATGCATTTCAACAGTTCAGTATATGGTCCTTATTAATGGACAACCACGCGGACACATAGTACCCCAGAGGGGTCTCCGGCAAGGAGATCCTCTATCACCTTATTTATTTATTCTTTATACCGAAGCTCTGATTGCAAACATTCGGAAAGCGGAGATAGAAAAACAACTTATTGGTATGAAGGTAGCAAGAGCGTGTCCTCCAATCTCACATCTGCTTTTTGCAGATGATAGTTTGTTCTTTTGTAGAGCTCAGAAGGAAGAGTGTCAGATAATTTTAAGGATACTCAAGGACTATGAGGGTGTTTCAGGTCAACAAATTAATTTTTTGAAGTCCTCAATTCAATTTGGGCACAAGGTTGAGAATAGTATTCGCGATGAGATGAAAGAAATTTTAGGAATAACAACGATAGGAGGGATGGGATCTTATTTGGGTATACCGGAGAGTCTGTGTGGATCAAAAGCACAAGTCTTCAGCTTCCTTCATGACAGACTCCATGGTAGGGTGAACGGTTGGACAACAAAGCTTCTATCAAGGCGAGGAAAGGAAGTGGTAATTAAGGCGGTTGCCACGGCATTACCGAATCATGTGATGACATGTTACAGACTGCCAAGGTCAGTCACAACGAATTTGACAAGCGTAGTGTCTAACTTCTGGTGGGGCTCCGGGGAAACGAGTAGAGGAATGCATTGTATGTTGTGGGATAAATTATGCAGAGATAAGGATGATGGGGGGGGGATTGGTTTTCGTGCTTTTCAGGACGTAAATACGGCGTTTTGGCAAAGCAGCTATGGCGACTTATTGACAAACCAGATATGATTTTTTCGAGAGTCTTCAAAGGAATATATTTCCGGAAGACGGATCCATTGGATCCAATAAGGACTTACTCACCATCCTATGGATGGAGAAGTATTATATCAGCAAGGTCTTTGGTTAAAAAATTACTAATTAAAAGGGTGGGAAAAGGTGAGTCCATATCAATATGGAACGATCCTTGGATACCATCCTATCGCCCAAGACCTACAATTCAAAAACCAAATACATATCAGATCTTGGTCACAGTAGATCAATTGATTGACAAGCAATCTCTGACCTGGAACAAAAATTTGATGGACTTGATTATGGAGCCAGAGGAGGTAGCTACAATCACGAGTGTTCTTTTTAGTCATTTGATGAGACCTTACTCCTTGGGTTGGCATTTTACGAAATCTGGATCTAGTGAAGTCGGGTTATCATACAGAGCGCGATTTTCCAGATAGAGGGGTGAAAAGCTCAGTACAGGGTCCAAATTTCAAACGACTACAAGCTTTTGCTTGGAGGATCAGATGCCCCCCCCGAAGATAAGACATTTAATTTGGCAATCTATCTCAGGATGTTTACCAGTTACAAAAAATTTGAAGAGCAGGGGTATAAAATGTGATATAAGATGTGTTCGATGTGGAAATGAAGAGGAAACAATCAATCATGTACTTTTTGAGTGCCCACCAGCCCTTCAGACATGGGCACTCTCCCTCATTCCAACAAATCCGCAGGTTTTCCCTTCATCATCTATCTATACAAACTTGGATTATCTATTTTGGAGATTGCCAGCGGATAGTCATAGTGACATGTATCCATGGATATTATGGTATATTTGGAAAAGTAGGAATGATATGGTCTTCAGTCAGGTTGATAGAAGCCCTCAGGATATATTACGGTTGGCAGAAGTAGAATGTACGACCTGGGATGATGCACACTCAATTGACGCAGGGGTTTCTATGAATACAACTGGGGACGGTCGAGGCCCAAGAGCTGATGTGATTCAGTCCAGTCAATGGTGTTTTTTGGATGGCTTTTGGAAGGAAGGAGATCAGTTAACGGGTCAAGGATGGTACACTTGTGATGGGAGAAATGCTAATGTCATGATGGGAGCAATGAATCTGAGAGCTAGTCTATCTCCGCTTCATGCGGAATTTGAGTCTCTCATTTGGGCGATGGAATGTATGAAAGTTATTCAACTACCATGCATTACATTCGCAACAGACTGCTCATAATTGGTTAAGATAATATCTGAACCTAAAGAATGGACAGCTTTCTCAGTTCACATAGAAGAGTGCGAACGAAGAAAAGGATACTTCACCTCCTTCAACCTCATTCACATACCACGGACAAGGAATCAGATGGCAGACGGACTGGAACGGAGTGTTCGTCAAAGAACATTAAACACGATGTACGTTGGGCTGGAGCTTCCGACATGGTTTAAAGGGAGATAGTTTTATTTTTTATGTATCTTGTTGACAAAAAAAAAAAAACTATAGTAACATATTTAGCTGTGTAGTTTGTTATATTTTTTTGCTTTCCAGTCAATTAAGACAAATGAGTAGTTCTATCACCACACAATTATTAATTCCACTCTCAACGTGATTAAGTTTACAATGTAATGTATATGGTGAAAAATATTTATAGGTACGTTAGTTATTTGAATTGGATGAAATGTGAAGAATAATTTGCAACTCAAATAGTGGTGCTTGTTTTATCCATCACGGTTGCTGATGTCAACGATTTTTCCACAATTAAATTTTTTTCTCTTGATTGATTCCACTTGAAATGCAATAAAAAATATCGAATAGTCCAAATATTCTATTTGAGCATAACATTATCTTTTTTGTAGGAGCGAGATTGGTTTTGATTCTCATGCTGCAATGTGTGTTTGCTGGTATATATATATTATCTTTGTGAAAATAAACTTATGAATCTTTTCTCTTGAAATTTTATCTTTTCATAAACTCGTTGACCCTTCTAAATTGTAATTGATGTATATTTTTGTCGATCCACTTGAGTGTAAGTGAAGCTTCCCTATACAAATTTAAATATGACAAATTCATATTTGGAAGAACACTAATTCAAAGAAGTAAAAAATATTTGATTACTTGCAAACATTTTAGGATTCAAACATGTGTACACAATCATCGTGCAATCTCGACTGATTTGTTGGAATTGGTGCCAAAACTCATATGCTTAGGCATCCCAAAAACTCATATGCTTAGTCATCCCAAAACGTTACCGAATGGTTGAGTTGATGTGCCATCATAAAGTGCTACATCTTGTAGCAGAAGAAGTAAGATAATATTATGGTTATAACTTGCATCATCCAAGTTTGAGCCTTAGACTGATAGAATTTGACCGACAACTTCTTATACACAAAAAGATTAATAACGTTACAATAATAAATTTTGTAAAATATAACATGAAAGTAATATTGATTTGATTTACTTAGCAAGTGAATGTTGGTCCCTACTAAGCTTTGAAATTCAGCATAAATGAGAGAATTGCTAAAAATGCCCTCGAAATTGATTTTAAATATAAGTACCATCGAAATTGAATCAAATGCAAAACTGCCCTTTCGCCTTAAGGAAATTACCGCGAAGCCTTTACGACCAATAAAAAACGGAAAACGCAATTACCATTATAACATTCGCCTGTGTCAGACTTCTATAGAGGTCTGATAAGTTAGACTCTAATAGAAGTCTAAATAACTTTATTAGACTTCTCAGAGAAGTCTGATACAGAATAAATTAATAAATTTAAATTCTAAAATTATAAAAAATATTTTATCATAACTTTTATATACATAAATTAAATATATACATTTTAGTAGTATATAAATTAAAATTTGGTAAAATTGAGTCAAATTAAACAATTTTAGTTAAGTATGTCTTCATCCAAAAGACTTCAGACCTCTTCAAGAAGTCTGAAGCAGATTAATTTAGTAAATTTAAATTTAAAAATAGTAAAAAAATATTTTGTTGAAAACAACTATACAAAAATTAAATATAGACGATTGTGAAGTATATAAATTAAATTTCGTAAATTTGAATCAGATTAAAAATACGTAAAGTGGTAGAGTAGGTTCTAAACCTTAGAACATGCTTTGTAATGGAACATGGTGGAACATTTACATATAACTTTAGGGTTAGATTCATGGCTTACCAAATTCACATTTAAAAATTTATATTTCACATGTGTGTTATAATGCGCATATATTAACGAATTTGATGTTTCCTAGGTGTTTTGTTTAAATATTTTCACTTTTAATTGATAAATATTAGATTTGAGGTTTCTTAGACTTCTCAGAGAAGTCTGGATTTTGGGGTTTTAGAGACTTCCGAGAGAAGTCTGAGAAGTATTTAACTTGAAAAATTAAATAAAAAATAAATATTTTTAACTAAATATACCTTAAATGATTAAATTTAACTAAATTTTATGTAATTTTAACTTACATATGTCCAAAATTCTTATGTTTAATTTATGTATCAAAATTTGTATCAAATGATTTTTTAATAATTTTTTAATTTAAATTTCCAACTTAAATATCTCCTAGACCTAGAAGTTTATGTATCAAAACTTTGTATCAAATTATGTAACAAACTCATGACTTGTTCTTAGTTTTGTTTATGTGCTACTACGCTTGATGAAACAGAGCCCAAACAATTGAGACAAGTTTCAATATCAGACTTCTGAAATAAATCCATTGTTACGGCATACTTCAATAAACCCTAAAGCATACCAGACTTCAACCATTTCTTCATTAAAACATATCAGACTTCAGTAAGCCCTAAAACTTATCGGACTTCACTGTACACTAAAACATATAAGACTTCAGTAAACCCTAATCATATAAGACTTCAACCATTTCTAGTCGGCCTCAGGTTGTGGACAATTAAGTTGTTTGTGGCATGGTTGTCTGCAATTCGAACAACAATATTGCTTGTGTAGTTTCCGCGGTTTACTGCCCTTGTTCTTGGAAATTTCTAGCATGGATTGCCACCTCGACTTCTTCTGTCTTCCAGGCTTCCGCTTCTTTTCCGACAGATGGAAACATACAGTGTCATGATCATCTGGGCCAGTAAAATTCTTTGGTAGGATGTTTCGCGAGTATGCAGCGTACAAGTAGTCCATTCTGTAAGATGGACATACAAGGGTAGAAATGTATGACTCAAGTTCCGGTGCAGCGCAAATGGCATGTGAGCAAGGTATCTTTTCGTAATCCCAAACACCACATTCACACTTTTGATGTTCCAAATCGACAACACAATCCCTACGTCCTCCCTTAACAATGAACCGATACGTATCTACGCGTTATGCCGTCATCATATCCGCATAATATCCACGAATAGCCATCAAATATTCAACACCTCGGGTAAATGTTGTTGTAAGACTCATTGCATCTAGCCGCCTTTTACAAAACCACGTCCCTAGTTTCTTTTGTATGAACTCTAAAAGGAAAGATATGGGATATCCTTTTGCCTTCTTAAATGCGGAGTTTATAGATTCGGTAATGTTGCTCGTCTTTATGTTGTACCTTTCTCCAATAATTTGAAAGAGGTTAACATAACTAAGAACTAGAAAGTATTAAGAAAAACACTCGCTTGCAGACTTCTCTTGCAGTCTGATAAATAATCAGACAACAGGAGAAGTCTGACTATAATAGCAGTCATCATTAGAAGTCTGAGTAGAAAATATTAAATCTGACACTTATTGTCAGACAGCACAAGTATCTGTCTCCGCCGAAATGCACGCGTGACCATAGATTCACATCCGACTCCTCCAAGTAATCAGCAAGTTCAAGATTTACCGCTCGCAAGGAGGCCATTTTGGTCAAAATCGTAAATCTTATATGCGTAAGCCGCGTTTTTCACCAAGTACAGAAGATGTTTTCCCCTGAACTTGGTAACTATGTTATTTTGTAGATGGTAATAGCATATCACTCGTTCTGCCCAACAAAAAACTGCTTCACACGCATTCTTGATCGACTCGCTTCTATCCGAGACTATGACCAAAGGATATTGGTCTGAAATGCATTCTTCAGCTTGGTGAAAAACCACTCCCACGAGTCATCATTCTGAGAGTCTACAATTCCGAAATCCAATGGAAATATTTGAAAATTTTCGTCTTCTGCGGCCGCCACTAGCATAACACCGCCATACTTTCCATTAAGATGAGTACCATCCACCACAATGACTCTTCTAAGAAACGTAAACCCATGTATGGAAGCTCCAAATGCTATAAATAGATATTTAAATCTATTCTTCTCATCTAGTTCAAGAGCAGTTATTGATCCCGGGTTGGTTTTCCTGATTCCATGCAAAAAGGAAGGCGGTCTCTTGTACTCATCTTCTGTTGTTCCTCTCACAATCTTTTGAGCATGTAAAAATGCTCTGTATGTGGTTGTGTAGCTCATCTTAATCCCAAAACAGCTTTTTCATTGATACTTTGACATGCTTTGGTGTTATCTGTTCAATTAGACCAAAACATTCAGTAAACAACCAACCAATAAAAACTGGAGTATAACATTTACGCGTAGACATCCGGTCCACCACCGAACATGTATGGATTTTTGAATAGATCATCACCCAATACTTATTTGGTTCACTCTGTTGGGAATGTCCTGAAATCTATTGTACTTGCTCTAAGTGAAAGTCGTATAGTCGAGATGAGACAATCACATAACACTAGGTAGTCATAACGCTTTGCTAGAAGCCACTTATGATCAATGAGTTGAGAACTCATTGCTAGTGTTATATGATCCTACAGGGTCACACACCTAAGCAAACTGGGCGTCATAGACGAGGTTGATCATTAATGTAATGATCCAATGAATGCATATTTGATATGCATTCGATATCAATGTTCTGGGGAGTGTCGATCGTTGCAGTTAGTGCATCGATCGATGCACTCGCGGATTAATCAGATTAATTCGGTTTAATCGTTGGTTAATTCCGTTGTGGTTTAAGCCGACATATATAAGATATATGGTCGACCTAAACTCGTAACTAACCTAATTTACAGCCACCAGAACACAGAAACAAACCTCTTTGAAGATTAGATCTCTGTAAGGCACTAGCATCCCTGCGGTCCAGTTTGTGTGCGTGTGGATACCAGTAGAGGCGCAGCATTTGAGGCGCTTCGTGATCTCGATTATCTGCTAATACTTCCGCTGCAAATCAACAGGTAAATCTGAGATCCCATAGATTCAATTACATAAACCTTTGATCCTAGGCTCGGAATTCAGACTAGGGTTGCCTAATTGGATTAGGAACTGCTAGAAATTCCTTCAGTGGTATCAGATCTTTAGGGTTCCATTGAATCTGTAGCATGTTGATTAGATTGGTTGAATCTGAATCTGTGTATAGTTGATACAAGCATGTTAAAACTCGTTTTGATCAAAGTAACCTAGATTAGGGTTTTGTTCGAAAACGTTTTAGGGTTTTTCGCATAGTGTCGATCGTTGCCAATCCGGCATCGATCGACACAGAGCGAAAACCCGAATAAAATTTAGGGTTTTTTCCGCATGGTGTCGATCGTTGCCAATCCGGCGACGATCGATGCATGGCGAAAACCCGAACAAACCTAGTTTTCGCCTAGTGACGATCGACGCAATTGTTGCATCGATCGACACAGCCTCGCGAGATTGTGGGATCGGTTCAATTGGATTGGACCGGTTATCGAGCTTGGTTAATAATGGTCGAACACTGTGAATGGTTTAAATGCGATTGGTTTGATTAGGTTGGCATCGACCGATGCTAATGTAGCATCGATCGACGCTGACCGGTATTCAAAACCGGATCAATTGGATTGATCGGTTATCGCGGATTAATTAATTATTAGAATTAAAACATAGTAAAACTGAAAGTTTTAAATGGTTCCGTTCCTCAACCAAATATCAAGTAATACTTGATGTCTTTCCAATCTTGTCAACTGTCAAGACTCATTTCATTGTACGATAGGCTTGCAGTGCAAGGTATCAACAATTACATGAGTAAGGCAGGAAGTAATCGTGTTAATGGGCTTGCAGTGCAAGGCATCAACAATCACATGACTGAAGAGATTGGTTTGCTTGACTGGGCTATCAAAATCGTTTTGGACCCAGAGACATCAGGTGGATTGGACATTAGATGTCGATCCACAACCATGAGTTATATTGGATATAACTAGCAAAGTTGTTGCTTACCTATATAGCTAAATTTGGGTGATAGCCAGTGGCTCACTCAAGCTTAGTGAAGTATGGATCTTGGATCATTATATTCATCTGAGGAAGCATTGATTGAATATAATGCGCGTTTTCTTAAAAGTTAAGATTTCTCATTTCTTGAACATCATAACTAAACCTTTTCTTTTCTATGTTCTCAGCTATGACTACTACTCATAATAATTCTTTCTCCTTGCGATCCGTCCTTGAGAAGGACAAGTTAAATGGATCGAATTTTCTCGAATGGTATCGGAACTTGAGAATTGTTCTCAAGCAGGAGAAGCGGGACTATGTCCTTGAAAATGTTCTCCCTGAAAAACCGAGAGCCAATGCTCCACATGCAGAAAGGAATGCTTGGGATAAGCATTCTAATGATGTGGTCGATGTGAATTGTCTCATGTTGGCTACCATGAACTCGGATTTGCAGAAGCAATACGAGAGCGTGGAGTCGCCCGTGAAGATGATCACTAGCCTGAAAAGTATGTTTCAGGAGCAAGCACGAATTGAGAGATACCAGACGGTTAAATCTCTCATTGAATACAAGCTACCAAAGGATAGTCCAGTCAGTCCTCATGTCATTAAGATGATGGGTTATATTGATAACCTGGGGAAGCTGGATTGTCCCATTAGCCAAGAGTTGGCTACTGACATCATTCTGCAGTCACTGCCATCAAGTTATGATCAGTTTGTTATGAACTATAACATGAATAACTTGACGAAGACGTTGACTGAACTGCATGGGATGCTCAAGACAGCTGAGCCTAATATCAAGAAGGGCACTCCAAATGTACTTATGGTACAAGGAGGTAAGAAGTTTAAGAAACTTGGCAAAGGCAAGGGAAAGGGCAAGGCAGTCCCGGTTGAGAACCAGGACACGCCTGCGCCAGCCCCGAAGCCCAAGCCGGGCCCATCTGAGAATGATAAGTGCCATCACTGTAAAGAGCCTGGGCATTGGAAGAGAAATTGCAACAAATTCTTGGAAGAGAAGAAGAAGAAGAAGAAGACTTTCGAGACTTCATCTTCAGGTATTTATGTTATAGAAGTAAATGTTACTACTTCTGGTTCTACTTCTTGGGTATTGGATACCGGCTGTGGTGCTCATATTTGTACAAATATGCAGGGCCTAAGCAACAGTAGGACGTTGGAAAAGGGACAAGTGGACCTGCGTGTGGGGAATGGAGCAAGAGTTGCTGCATTAGCCGTAGGAACATTTAACTTGTCTTTACCTTCTGGTTTGGTTTTAGAACTTCATAATTGCTACTATGTACCTGCTATAAGCAGAAATATTATTTCTATTCCTGTTTTGGATTTGGAAGGATATCAGTTTTCAATTAAGAATAAATGTTGTTCTTTTGATTACAATGATATGTATTATGGTAGCAGCCCATTAGAAAATGGGCTTTATGTTCTAAACCAAAGCACATAAATCTATAACATTAACACCAAGAGATTCAAATCAAATGACACGAATCAGACTTTTCTATGGCATTGTCGTTTGGGCCACATAAACGAGAAACGGATTCAAAAGCTCCATAGTGATGGACTTTTGGGCTCATTTGATTATGAATCATGTGAGAAATGTGAATCTTGTTTACTAGGCAAAATGACTAAGGCCCCTTTCAACAAATCAAACGAAAGGGCCAGTGACCTGTTGGGCCTTATACATACAGATGTATGCGGCCCAATGAGCACAAGTGCCAGAGGAAATTTTCGATACTTCATTAACTTCACTGATGATTTCAGCAGGTATGGCTATGTCTATTTAATGAGACACAAGTCGGAATCCTTTGAAAAGTTCAAGGAGTTCCAAAATGAAGTGCAGAATCAACTTGGCAAAAGTATTAAGGCTCTTCGATCAGATCGTGGAGGAGAATACTTAAGCCAAGAATTCAGTGATCATTTGAGAGATTGTGGAATTGTTTCACAACTCACTCCTCCTGGAACACCACAATGGAATGGCGTGTCTGAGAGGAGGAATCAGACTTTATTAGATATGGTTCGATCAATGATGAGTCTCTCAACTCTTCCATTATCCTTTTGGGGATACGCTCTAGAAACGTCTGCGTTTACACTAAATAGGGTTCCGTCAAAATCAGTTGCAAAGACACCACATGAGATGTGGACTGGAAATGTTCCGAATGTGTCTTTCCTGAAGATTTGGGGTTGTGAAGCTTATGTTGAGAGATTAATTACAGATAAGCTCGAGCCCAAATCTGATAAATGCTACTTCGTTGGTTATCCTAAGGAAACCAAGGCATACTACTTTTACAACCAATCCGAGAACAAAGTGTTTGTTGCTCGGAACTGCGTATTTCTTGAGAGAGAATTTCTTTCCAAGAGAAACAGTGGGAGTAAAGTACAACTCGAAGAAGTTCGAGAACCGCAGGAAAATGCTCAACCCGTAGAGGAAGAGCAACAGTTGGATCTACAAAGAGTTGTAGAGACGGCGCCTATGGAGCCTGAAATTCGCCGATCCAAAAGGATCCGTCACGAACCCGAGAGATATGGATTTCTCGTAACCAATTGTCATGATTTGTTGATCATTGACAGTGACGAGCCAGCGAATTTTGAAGAAGCAATGATGAGCCCTGACTCCGAAAAATGGCTGAAAGCCGCTGAATCCGAAATGGGATCCATGTCAAAGAACCAAGTATGGACTTTGGTTGATTTACCCGATGGTGCAAGACCCATTGAGTGTAAATGGATTTTCAAGAAGAAAATTGATGTGGATGGAAATATTCAGATATACAAAGCAAGGCTAGTGGCAAAAGGCTTCAAACAAATTCATGGTATTGACTATGAAGAAACCTATTCACCTGTCGCCATGCTTAAATCCATTCGGATTCTCCTAGCAACAGCTGCTCATTATCATTATGAGATCTGGCAGATGGACGTGAAAACAGCTTTCCTTAATGGAATTCTGGAAGAGGATGTGTACATGACACAACCCGAAGGTTTCATCGATCCAAATGCAGCTAGGAAAGTATGCAAACTTCATCGATCCATTTATGGATTGAAGCAAGCATATCGGAGTTGGAATCTTCGTTTTGATGAAGCAGTCAAAAAGTTTGATTTCATCAGAAGCGAAGAAGAACCATGTGTTTACAAGAAGACTAGTGGGAGCGCAGTTGCATTTCTCGTGTTGTATGTAGATGACATACTTCTTCTCGGAAATGACGTTCCGTTGTTACAGTCTGTTAAGACTTGGCTCGGAAGTTGTTTTTCAATGAAAGACATGGGAGAAGCCGCGTATATTCTTGGAATAAGAATCTATAGAGATAGATTAAACAAGTTGATCGGACTGTGTCAAGACACTTATATCGATAAAGTCTTACACAGGTTCAGAATGCAAGATTCCAAGAAGGGCTTCATACCAATGTCTTATGGCATAAGTCTAATCAAGAAGCAGTGTCCTGAGACACCTGCTGAGCGAGATCGCATGAGTCGGATTCCCTATGCCTCGGCGTTGGGATCCATCATGTATGCCATGCTCTGTACTCGTCCAGATGTTGCTTGTGCTTTAAGCATGACGAGTAGATACCAATCGGATCCAGGTGAAAGTCACTGGATAGCAGTCAAGAATATTCTAAAGTATTTAAGAAATACTAAGGATAAATTCTTGGTGTATGGAGGAAGTGATGAGCTGGTAGTAAGTGGTTACACAGACGCAAGTTTTCAGACAGACCAAGATGATTTCCGATCGCAATCTGGTTACATCTTCTGCCTGAATGGCGGTGCAGTAAGCTGGAAGAGTTCCAAGCAGGACACTGTAGCAGATTCCACAACTGAAGCTGAGTACCTCGCTGCTTCTGAAGCGGAAAAAGAGGCTGTTTGGATCAAGAAGTTCATCACTGAGCTTGGTGTGATTCCTAGCATTTCTGAGCCAGTGGCTTTGTATTGTGACAACAATGGAGCCATTGCGCAAGCAAAGGAACCTAGATCACACCAGAAATCCAAACACATAGAAAGGAGATATCACCTTATCCGTGATATTGTGAATAGAGGAGATGTGAAGATCAGCAGAGTCCCGACGGATGAGAATGTTGCTGATCCACTGACCAAGCCTCTCGCAAGGCCTAAGCATGAGTTTCATAGAACTGCTGTAGGCATTAGATTTCTTAAGATATGATCTTGTTTTCAGTGGGAGTTGTATTTGTTTTAGTTATGACATGATGTTCATAAAGACATAATAGTTATGTTATTTTAATGAAATTGTTTCAGCATTATTTAATTGTGTTAATTAAATATATATATATATATATATATATATATATATATATATATATATATATATATATAAATGTCCCAAAGTAATTTATGACATTTTATAGGCCATCAAGTATGTGACTTGATCATGAAACCCTATAAGCTATAAATGACATAAATTATAATAGTCCCTGGTCGAGGTTGTTAACGTGGGACATTAACAACCACATGAGACTAGTATGTGAGGTGACTGATGACTATGTTTCATGGAGTCATTTAATAAGTGTATTAAAGTCAATCACATAGATATGTATTAAAGAACACATGATCGGACTTGACCCGTTAATGAGAACTCTACAAGATGTTATATGAGTGTCATAAGAGTTTCTCATTACGACTAAAGAGAGTAGTCCTTAGACCTGAGTTCATCATGTCCTCTCTTATATGGATTGGTTCGTCTTGACTTTGTCAAACGTCAGCCGTAACTGGTGATCATAAAGACACTGATTAGGCGTATCATGAAATATGAAAGAGACATGGATGGGACAAGATGGGATTTGTACCTCCTATATAACAGGAGTTAAATATCTCTAGGCCTATCGAAGATTTGATACTGGAAATGCGTGGCCGCGCTCAAACGAGGTGATTGTCAGTCGTTTGTTTTTCCATCAGTACAAATCGGGATTCGATAAAACGTAATCTGGTTGAATAAGGATGACACAGTGCTTGCCTTATGCTAGATTGAGATATAGCTACAAAGGGATTAAAGGAATAGATGATTCCAGTACAAGTGGGAGATTGTTGGGAATGTCCTGAAATCTATTGTACTTGCTCTAAGTGAAAGTCGTATAGTCGAGATGAGACAATCACATAACACTAGGTAGTCATAACGCTTTGCTAGAAGCCACTTATGATCAATGAGTTGAGAACTCATTGCCAGTGTTATATGATCCTACAGGGTCACACACCTAAGTAAACTGGGCGTCATAGACGAGGTTGATCATTAATGTAATGATCCAATGAATGCATATTTGATATGCATTCAATATCAATGTTCTGGGGAGTGTCGATAGTTGCAGTTAGTGCATCGATCGATGCACTCGCGGATTAATCAGATTAATTCGGTTTAATCGTTGGTTAATTCCGTTGTGGTTTAAGCCGACATATATAAGATATATGGTCGACCTAAACTCGTAACTAACCTAATTTACAGCCACCAGAACACAGAAACAAACCTCTTTGAAGATTAGATCTCTGTAAGGCACTAGCATCCCTGCGGTCCAGTTTGTGTGCGTGTGGATACCAGTAGAGGCGCAGCATTTGAGGCGCTTCGTGATCTCGATTATCTGCTAATACTTCCGCTGCAAATCAACAGGTAAATATGAGATCCCATAGATTCAATTACATGAACCTTAGATCCTAGGCTCGGAATTCAGACTAGGGTTGCCTAATTGGATTAGGAACTGCTAGAAATTCCTTCACACTCTTCACAGACGCTCGAAGCATCCACTTGCATCCTTCCACACGACATTTAGCCACAAAACGTGTCTTGTCAGACTTCTCTGTCCTGAATGCGAATTTCTTCATTATCGCCGTCAAATGCAGCTCTGATATTAGGTCTTTCTTGCTATCAAAACACTTGTTGAGAAAGATACCCTCGAACAAGTCCCTTTTTCCAACACACCGATTAGTCATACCCTCCAACTTATATTTCTTATAATCTTCATCTTCTTCCACATCTACATCTTCATGTTTCACTTTCCCATATAGGGTATAATCAGCATCGTCACGGTAAGCCTCAACGTGTTTCTTGAAAACATTCTCAGGCACATCCAAGTTACCAACACCATCATCACCACCACCACCACAAACAGAATCATCCGAGACAAGTCCACATCTTCTTCATTCCAGTCTTCTTCTTTGTCATCTTCATCTTCCATACCGGATCGGCTCGAGACACAAAGACGGATTAAATGCGTATTAGTTAATTTGACCATACTTGCCTATCATTTGTGACATAAACCGGAGGGCTATCCGGATCCATTTGTTTCAAGAGTGCTTTCGGCAATGGATATGATAACTCCACCATCTCGGTTTTCTTGTCCAGCATATAATCATCTTGTACCATCTCAACAAGTTCTTGATGTGTAGAACCATCACACAAAGTGATAAACCGCCCTCCTTTGAGCTTACCAACCACAAAATGCCAAATCTGGTCTCTCACAACCCATTCACCAAAATTAACATGTAACTGAACTATTATCTTTATAAACAAACACATATAAACCACATTAGAGATCTTTTGGGAAAAGCCAGACTTCTTTACGAAGTCTGATGCTATTAGCTACACTGCCAATATTATTCAAAAATTGATTAAAAAATAATTAGCAAACATAAGAATGTAAAACACGCGCAGGAGGAACATATAAAACTAAGACAGATTTAAAAAAATTAAAATCAACGAAATTAATCACAAATATACAATAAAATGCATTTTTGAAGTTTTTAACGTTTCAAGTGTCTATAGCAGTCTGATTTTAGTTAAACCAGACCTCTATGGCAGTCTGGAAAGAGAGTATTTTTGCAATTGAAATCAAAGTGTCAGACAGCGTACGCAGTCTGAAAGCCATCAAACAGCGTAAGAAGTTTGAAAGCCATCAGACAGCGTACGCAGTCTGCTTTGAAAAGTTTTGACATTTTTGTCATACATCTTATGAAGTCTGAGAATGAAAAAGGGTAGTTTTGCAATTGACTTTTAAATTTGACTTTTTGATCAGACTTCTCCAAGAAGTCTGATAACTTTCAGACTTCAATGCTGTCTGACAAAAAGTAATTTTTGGGGTTGACCAAGAAAATTTGTGATTGACTTTTTTGTAACAGACTTCTATTGCTGTCTGACAAGATTTCCAGACAGCGAGGGAAGTCTGATAAAAACTTCGCTTTTTCGGGGTTTATCCAGCGTTGACCAAAATTCGATTTTTCAGATGTATATAACCCTCTAGCAAAAATTTTGAATTTCAGCCTTCTAATGTTGTCTGGTATTTTTTTCCCTTGTTTTCAGACATATTTAGAAGTCTGATCCCTTATTCTCGTCAATATTTAAAATTTGGGTCAATTGCAGTTTCTACCCCCTCAGACATCGGATTCCGTCCGACAAAAGTCAAGATTCGGTCAATTTCTTGCCAGACTACATAAGACGTCTGACTAAAAAATCAAATTTGAATCAATTGCAAAACTACCCTCTTTTTATTTAGACTTCTTGGTGAAGTCTAATATTTTTTTTTTCAAAAGAATTTCTCAAACTTCAATGGAGGTCTGTCAATTGAAAAACTACCCTCTCGTTGACCATATTGAAGTTTACGAAAAAATTAGACTTAAACGGAAGTCTGAGATTACGATTCAGATCTGAAAATCGACGATATGCAAAAATTCTTACCAACTTCCGTTTTAAGTTTGTTTTTAGCCTCGTCGATTTCCCAGAACGTCTAATATCACCGAAAACCCGAAATCTGAGTCGTGTTTTGCTATTTTTATAAGATAATAAACGATTTAGCTACATTTGAATCGGAAAATCGGAGGGGAAAAGGGAAAAATCAGAGAGGAGAACGTTTGAGCTCTATTCTTGAGCTTTACTTGAGATTTAATGGTGGAAAACGAGCTGGATTTCACATTAACTCGTTGCGATGATGGTTATCGTGGTTGTTGAGCATTCATGACGATGACATTTTCGTGAAAATCCAAAATATTTTTGAGTATTTTTGTCTTTTGATAAAATTATCAGACTTCATATGAAGTCTGGCGATGGCATCACCGTGAATACCCAGATTAATAGGGGGATATATTAGTAAAAGAGAGAAAGAAGAAGTGAGAAGGTAGTTTCAGGATTGACTTCAATTTCAAGGGTAGTTTTATAATTACTCCGCCTAAATGTGTGACTTTGAAATTTTCTATGTGTAATAGAAAAAACCGCTTCAGCAACTTTCATAATTTGAGTTGTGATAGTAAATCAGATAGTGAATGAATTGATTATGCCCTTATAATGGCTATAAATGAGGAAAACTTCAAAATTGCTTATTAGATACATATTCTCTTCATTCAACATGTGTATTCGGCGATAATAGATTAACCCTTGAATTAAAGTATTCAACATAAAAATGTTATTTGTATGTTTAAGTCAATTTATCTCTTTGAATTGAAGATGAGAAGGATTATTAAAAAAATTAAAAAAATCTGATTACCTTTTTATCAAGAAACAATAAATCAAGACTCATGAGGGCTCTATTGAGTTTAAAATTTATGACTTCCCACATTCGTAAAACGCGTATGACGACGTTTTGTTTGTTTTTTTCCTGTTACACAGTTTATCGAAAGGGACCTTTGCCGGTAAAAGACCTTTTTGGCATCCATTGATCTTTTCTGCAATTGAGTTCAATTAAAGTTGTTAACACTTATAATAATATATATGATTAGTTATATATATATATATATTATTTATTAAATGATTAACATGATTTATTTTCTTTTCATCTACGATATATGTATTAGATATATACTCTGAACTTAGAATGTAGTTGTATTAATGTCTTCGAAATGTAAAAACAATTTAATATGAAAAAGTTATTTACATAATTTAAGAGAAAAAATTAAAGTTTGTGTCAAGTGGAATATTTAAAGTTAAATGTAATGGTCCAAATTTCACACTAAATATTATATTTCTTTATTATATATACTATGGATGGAGAGTGGTGAGGATGAACATTTTTCTATTAACTGAAATTTGATCTAAATGAGAATAAAAATCTTGCACACATACATTCCCTAAAACTGATTACATTGAGTATAAATAAAATGCATATGGTTCAGTTTTATTCATTCTTTATCAAAAATCACCTAAACATCATAAAAAAAAAACAAGGGCTTCATTGCAAAAATGTCTTCGAAATTGAAGTCAACCCTGAAACTACGATCGCTCTTCTCCTTTCTCTCCATGGCTAATATATCCCCTTACTAATATGAGTATTCACGGGAATGTCATCATCAGACTTCATATGAAGATATGAAGTCTGAAACTTTAATCAAAAGACGAAAGCACCCAAAATTATTTTGGATATTCACGAAAATGCCATCGCCACGAATGCTCAACAACCACGACAACCACCATCGCCGACGAGTTAATGTGTAATCCAGCTCGTTTTCCACCATTAAAGCTCAAGTAAAGCTCAAGAATAGAGCTCGAACGTTCTCCTCACCGATTTCTCCCTTTTCCCCTTTGATTTTTGGGGATTTTTTTCGATTCAAAAGTAGCGAAATTGTTTATCATCTTATAAAAACAGCAAAACACGTCTCGGAATTCGGGTTTTCGGTGATATTAGACGTTCTGGAAAATCGAAGAGGCTAAAAACAAATTGAAAACGGACATTGGTAAGATTTTTTTCATATCGTCGATTTTCAGATCTGAATTGTAATCTCAGACTTCCTTTTAAGTCTAATTTTTTCGTAAACTTCAATATGGTCAACGAGATGGTAGTTTTGCAATTGACTTTCAATTGACAGACCTCCATAGAAGTCTGTGAAATTTCTTTGAAAAATAAATATATCAGACTTCATTAAGAAGTCTAAATAAGAAGAGGGTAGTTTTGCAATTGATTCAAATTTGATTTTTTTAGTCACACTTCGATGTAGTCTGGCAAGAAATTGTCCGATTCTTGACTTTTTGTTAGACGGAATCCGATGTCTGAAAATAATGGGGAGGGGTAGAAACTGCAATTGACCCAAATTTTCAGATGTTGACCAGAATAAGCGAAAAAATATTTAGACTTCTAATTTTTTTGAAAACAAGGAAAAAATTTCAGACAACTATAGACGTCTGAAATTCCAAACTTTTGCCAGACGGCTATAGACATCTGAAAAATCGAATTTTGGTTCAACGCTGGATAAAAGCCGAAAATGCGATGTTTTTTATTTTCAGACAGCATAAGAAGTCTGAAAATTATCAGACTTCTTGGAGAAGTCTGACATTTCAAAATCAATTACAAAACTACCCTCTACTTTCTTTCATACTTCTTGGAGAAGTCTGACAATTTAAATTCAATTGCAAAACTACCTTTTTCTCAGACTTCATAAGCTCTCTGACAAAAAGTTCAAAAATTTCCAAAGCAGGCTGCGTACGCTGTCTGATGGATTTCAGACTGCATCCGCTGTCTGACACTTTGATTTCTATTGCACAAATACCCTCTTTTCAGACTACCATAGAAGTCTGGTTTCACTACAATCAGATTTCTATAGACGTCTGAAATGTTAAAAACTTTTAAAATGCATATTATTGTATATTTGTGATTAATTTCATTGATAAGCTCAAAGGAGGGCGGTTTATCACTTTGTGTGATGGTTCTACACATCAAGAACTTGTTGAGATGGTACAAGCTGATTATATGCTGGACAAGAAAACCGAGATGGTGGAGTTATCATATCCATTGCCGGAAACACTCTTGAAACAAATGGATCTGGATAGCCCTCCGGTTTATGTCACAAATGATAGGCAAGTAAGGAGCATGATTGAGTTAGCTAATACGTATTTATTCCGTCTTTGTGTCTCGAATCGATCCGGTATGGAAGATGAAGATGCGGCGAATCATGATGAAAAATATGAAGCTGAAGATGTAGACGAAGATGACAAAGAAGAAGACTGCAATGAGGAAGATGTGGACTCAGTCTCAGATGGTTCTGTTTGTGGTGGTGGTGGTAATGATGGTGTTGGTAACTTGGATGTGCCTGAGAATGTTTTTAAGAAACACGTTGAGGCTTACCGTGACGATGATGATTATACCCTATATGGGAAAGTGAAACATGAAGATGTAGATGTGGAAGAAGATGAAGATTATAAGAAATATGAGTTAGAGGGTATGAGTAATCAGTGTATTGGCAAAAGGGACTTATCCGAGGGTATCTTTCTCAATAAGTGTTTTGATAGCAAGAAAGACCTAATATCAGAGCTGCATTTGACGGCGATAATGAAGAAATTCGCATTCAGGATAGAGAAGTCTGACAAGACACGTTTTGTGGCTAAATGTCGTGTGGAAGGATGCAAGTGGATGCTTCGAGAGTCTGTGAAGAGCGAACCAAACAAGTATTGGGTGATGATCTTTCAAAAACCCATACATGTTTGGTGGTGGACTGGAAGTCTACGCGCAAACGTTATACTCCAGTTTATATTGGTTGGTTATTTACTGAATGTTTTGGTGTAATTGAGGGGATAACACCAAAGCATGTCAAAGTATCAATGAAGAAGCAGTTTGGGATTATGATGAGCTACACAACCGCATACAAAGCATTGTTACATGCTCAAAAGATTGTGAGAGGAACAACGGAAGATGTGTACGAGAGACTTCCTTCTTTTTTGCATGGAATCAAGCAAAAAAACTCGGGAACAGTAACTGCTCTTGAACTAGATGAGTAGAATAGATTTAAATATCTATTTATAGCATTTGGAGCTTCCATACATGGGTTTACGTTTCTTAGAAGAGTCATTGTGGTGGATAGTACTCATCTTAATAGAAAGTATGGCGGTGTTATGCAAGTGGCGGCCGCACAAGACGGAAATTTTCAAATATTTTCGTTGGCTTTCGGAATTGTAGACTCTGAGAATGATGACCCGTGGGAATTATTTTTCAACAAACTGAAAGAATGCATTTCAGACCAATATCCTTTGGTCATATTCTCAGATAGATGCGAGTCGATCAAGAATGCGTATGAAGCAGTTTTCCCTTGGGAACAACGAGGGATATGCTATTACCATCTACAAAATAACATAGTCACCAAGTTCATGGGAAAACAACTTCTGTACTTGGTGAAAAACGCGGCTTACGATTTTGACCGAAACATGGCTTCCTTAAGAGCGGTAAAACCTGAACTTGCTGATTACTTGGAGGAGGCGGATGTGAGTCTATGGTAACGCGTGCATTTCAGCGGAGAGAGGTACTTGTGCGGTCTGACAATAAGTGTCAGACTTAATATTTTCTTCTCCGACTTCTATAGATGTTTGATATTATTATCAGACTTCTCATACTGTTTGATTATTTTCCATACTGCAGGAGAAGTCTGAAACGTAAGTGTCAGACTTAATATTTCTACGCAGACTTCTAGTAATGTCTGATATTATACTCAGACTTCTCCTGTTGTCTTATTATTTATCAGACGACAGGAGAAGTCTGAAAGCGTAATGTTTTTCTTAATACTTTCTAGTTCTTACTTGTGTAAACCTCTTTCAAATTGTTGGATACATGTACAACATAAAGACGAGCAACATTGCTGAAACTATAAAATCCGCAGTTAAGAAGGCAAAAGGATATCCCATATCTTTCCTTTTAGAGTTTATACAAGAGAAACTAGGGACGTGGTTTTGTAAAAGGCGGCTAGATGCAATGAGTCTCTTAACAACATTTAGCCGAGGAGTTGAATATTTGCTGGATATTCAGGAATATTATGCAGATATGATGACGGCAGAACGCGTAGATACGTATCAGTTCGTTGTTAAGGGACTACATAGGGACATTGTTGTCAATTTGGAACATCAGAAATGTGATTGTGGTGTTTGGGATTACGAAGAGATACCTTGCTCACATGCCATATGCGCTGTACCGGAACTTGAGCTACACATTTCTACCCTTTGTATGTCCATCTACAGAACGGACTACTTGTACCCTGCATACTCGCGCAACATCTTACCAAAGAATTTTACTGGCACAATTGATCATGACACCATGCGTGTCTTTTCGCCGGAAGAGAGGCGGAAGCCTGGAAGACAAAAGAAGTCGAGGTGGCAATCTATGCTAGAAATCGCCAAGAAGAAGGGCAATAAACCGCGGAAACTACACAAGCAATATTGTTGTTCGAATTGCAGACAACCAGGCCACAAACAACCTAATTGTCCACAACCTGAGGCTGACTAGAAATGGTTGAAGTCTGATGTGATTTAGGGTTTGCTGAAGTTTGATATGTGTTCGCGTTCAGTGAAGTCTGATAAGTTTTAAGGTTTACTGAAGTCTGATATGTTTTAATGAAGAACTGGTTGAAGTCTGATATTTTTTAGGGTTCACTGAAGTCTGACGTGGTAATGAATGTATTTCATAAGTCTGATATTGAAACTTGTCTCAATTGTTTGGGTTCTGTTTCATCAAGCGTAGTAATAAACATAACTAGGATTAGTGCTTAAGTTTATTACATAACTAAAAACAAGCAACAAAAGTAGGCCAAAAGATGGATGTGTTTTTCTTACAACTACAAAAGATATTTCATATGCAAGGAATCCATTGTTTGGGAATCTAAAAGATATCGGAAGTCTATTTCTCACCGTAGGTTTCTAGCAATCCATACTCGGTACGTACCTGTTCGCCCGAGTTCAGTCAATATGTCATAAGCTAGTCTGTCCCTGATTGACTTGATGTGCTTATCACAAAGATACTTTGGAAACGTCATTCCAAGTGAATGAAACTCGATGAACTTCAAGCAGAACACTCCACAGTCACCTGTTTGGTGGTTTTGGTTCGCTCCTAACAATCGTGTAGCTGTAACATTCCAAGGGCTAAGGCCACCCATCATCAGTTGGGGCCAAGACGTGCAACACATAGGGAAATATCTCACAGATTGGTGCCACTACCGGTCCGACCAACTCATCAGTTTTCCGATTAAGGATGTTGTCCCAGACTGTTACGTGCCTATCCGGGATTGAAATCGTAATTGCTACCCAAAGATTTACGCCAATGTGCAGTGCGGTGTAGATATAATCAATTTCCAGCCCCCAAGCCTTCGCTGATTTGCAGAATACGGGTAGTTGACCAGTATAGTAATCCCAAACACGAGGAGGAAGCCTTCTAGTTTAGGCAGAACTATTCTCTTCTGCACCACTCTTAATAAAATTTGGATAGTGTTGACGCTGCAATGCTTGAAGGAGTGTGTCAATGAAGCACATCCTCTCGCTCATGAACAACTCCGGATGGCTGTGTTGGCAAAGCCTCAGCAAATCAATCCGGACATCAATTTGCTGCATCAAGCCAAGAATGTGTTAATAAAAAAAAAAACACAACCAGACAGCTTCGGAAGTCTGAATATACATCTAGACTCCTCAGAAGTCTGAAAATACAACCAGACTTCTTGGGAAGTCTGAATATAATACCAGACTTCTTAGGAAGTCTGAATATACATCCAGACTGGAATGAAATTCTTAATTCACAACCATTGGAGTGAAACTAACCATGTCATGCAACCATTCCTTTGGAGTGCGAAGATCATAATACCATTGGAGTGATGTGTTCACTGTCCTAGTCAGATAACCCCTACAAAGAATAATACGCTTGTTAAACATCGAGTGAAGAGATTAGGTATACAACTTACTCGTCTAGGTAGAGTGTTAAGACATACGGCTGTCTTTTGTTGTAATCATTAAGTGCCTTCACTTGCATCTTGGTGACAGCAGCGCAAGGGTTATATCCCGGTGTAACCTGTGCTTGGACAACAGGTTTAACTGGAGTCTTCAACTTCTCCTTCTGTTTAACCTGGGTTGCCTTCGCTTGCATATAAGATCCAGCTGCTGCATGCTTAGTGTCCTGTTTAAACATCCGCATAGCATCGAAGTCTATGCCCGTAGCCGACTGTGTAATGATCAAGACACTCGGATCTGTGCTCTCGAGTATCTCTGCATATACAATTTGACAACCCGTGTTAAACGTAAAGTTCGATCTAAAATTCACACAAGAACCAGTCTGCACTAGAAGTTTGATAACTAAAATACATCACTGTCAGACTTCTATAGATGTCCGATCTCAGACTTCTATAGAAGTTTGACATCAGACATCTATAGAAGTCTGATATGTTCTTAATACTAAAAATCACACCAAACCAATCCAATATAAGTCTAATGTCAGGAATCCATGTTCAAAGCAAATACAAGAACAAGGGAAAAAAACAAATATGGTTATGCTCATGTGTTTATAATCAAGAATATTCATACTGCTGACAAGGCTACTTCTCTCCAAGGGATTTCTTCATAAGTCTGCTACTTCTCTTATGCCCATCTTTCTTTTCCTTATTTGTATTCAAAGTTTCAGGGTTTTGGAGACTAACCCCATCATCAGTCGCAGTCTGATTAGTGACCTCAGACGGGATGGCAGTTTTGTCTGCTACTTTCGTAGGCTTCGATTTCCCTGCAGGTGCAGGTTCGGGTACCTTCAGTACCAATTTCTTCAGGTTCCTCTGAGCCCTTTCCTTTTTCTTTCTTCCTCCCTCTTCATCAACCGCAACAGCAGTTACTTTATCTTGATCCTGAAGATCTTCAGCTTGATCTTCTTCATCCTCACCAACTCCGGCCTTCTTCATCTCAGCAGCCGCAACACTTGTATCTTTCTTCTTCTCATCTCCTTTTCCTCCAGTATCAGCTTTCTTCTTCTCATTTCCCTTTTGTCCAGAAGAATCTTTCTTCTTCTCTTTTTCCTTCTGTTCAACTCCAGCACTTACTTCCTTCAAAGTCTTGACATCCTTGCCAAGATAACCCATTCTGATACCCATCTGACAAAAACCTTCGTTGAAAACATTTTCCAATACATTAATCCGAATTTCAAATGATTTTTTCAAACCCTCAATCATTTGAACAACGTCCCCATTCGTGGGATCATCCCTCCCTTCTCTAGGTCTCTTACTAACTACCTTTACCTCTTCTTCCTCATCATCAGCAACAGTCTGTACTAACTTCCTCTTGACTCCCAGCCCCTTTCGCTTTTTCTCACCAACCTCACCCGCAACTTCCTCAGACTTAACCTCAAGCTTAGGCCTGGACATTCGGGTATTCGGTTCGGTTCCGGATAAGAACCAATCGGTTCTATGTTTTTCGGTTCTAAAGATTTAGGATCCAATGTGTACTTTTAATTTTTCGGTTCGGTTCCGTGTAGGAACCGGTAAATTTCGGTTCGGTTCCGGGTCGGAACCGGTAATTTTTTTTTTAATTAAAAAAAAAACTAAGTATCCATAATTTATCATGAAACAACTATGAGAAATTAAGTTATGCAACGGAAACGACAGGGAAGTTAAATCAATGACAAATCTACGGTGCAAATGAATGAAAATACACTTATACCTCTACATATAATTTCATTTATGGGTGAATCTTGTTAGCATATTATAAAGATATTTATATTATTATTATTAATTAAAGAATAAAACAAAAAGGTGTTAAAAAGGTAAAAAGCTCTATACACGTCATCTGGGAATTGGGAAAGTGATAAGAGAAAGGTCCCACACCGTGTACAAGAAAAGGAGGAGTAGTGGAATCCTTTGTTATAAATAGCACTTCTTGCTCCTCTATTGATACATCAGTTGGGCTCTGATAGATAGTAGTCCATATTTTCAACGGGTTAAGCCCAAGAAAAACCTATAGTTTATATTTTCGGGTTATCGGTTCTTTGATTTGGTTCTTGGATAATACCCGGAACCGAACCGATATCCATGGATCTTAAGAATAGGATCCAATGGGTATTTTGGCTGGAACCGAAACTGGATCCAAAACGAAATTTCAGATCGGTTTCGGTTCGGTTTTTCGGTTCCAATTTTTTTGCCCAGGCCTACTCAAGCTTAACAGGACCACCAGCGTTGATCCTGAACACACCTTCACTTTTCCAGTGTTTAGAACCCCACCTCCAAGGCGCAGTCCCAAGCTGTCCATGCATTGCTTTCACAATGTTCTCAACTTTGTCGTCCTCCTCATCATCGTTGTCCCACTTGGGGAACATGTCATCAAATCCTTGACTACGAGGTTGTTGACGTAGGACTGCAAATTACAAGTCACATAGCAAAATGAATATAAGAATTTATAATATCATAACGTTGGATATCATATGAGACTGGGAACAATGTTTCAGACTTCATATGAAGTCTGACACATGATGCCAGACTTCTAATTCAGTATGGGAAAAAAATATGTCAGACTTCAGAACAGTCTAAGAAATACCTGTATGCGTAAGGTTTCGTCGACTTTCTTTCGACTCCGTAATCCCTGGTACGCCAGCAGTGGTGGGGTTGAGGCATTCAGAAAGGGCTGTCCATAAGTTGTCGCCATAGCGGGACATTCCCAATATACCCAGATATTCAGGACCTCAGGAAAACCTCCAATCTGATAATTTTTTCCCTCCACGAGTTTTCTGTTTGCCTCCTTAACAAATTCTATCAGAAACTTGAAGGCGAATCGTCCCCATGGATAGGATTGTAACGATCCTGGAACCAGCAAAAGCTTAGTTATGTCACCCCTTGTGGAAGTTGTCCAGTGTTGAGCATCAATGAAGGTTGCATAGATGGCTAGATATCCCAACCATATCCTTTGTTGCGGTTCCCAACCAGCACATATTTTACAAGCTTCAAATAATTGTGAATAAATTGGGCCTACATCGAAATCCATCCCAAGAAGCTCCCACACTGCTCTCATATGATCGGTATATTCAAATTCAGGGTACTCCAGGTTCTCAATATAGTCGCAGTTGAGTCCGGTTATGGCATGAAACTCATTTAAGGAAAACCTAATTGGCTGAACGCCGAGAAGAGACCATATCTCATACTTCTTCTTGCAATCTAACTGCAAACAGAGCATGTAGTGCTCCATCCTTGAACACCATTTGAAGTGCAGGTCATGGAATCTAAAAAAACTGCCAAGTTCTGAATCGAGGAGTTGTTGCCATTCTCCCGGTAACAACGCTATTCTAACATCATTAATCAGATCTCTCCTTCCACTAAAGTAGTGTATGCTTTTTATCTGGAACCGGTTCATAACCGGCAGTGAACATCCTTTGTGGGAATTCAACATCTGCCATAACAAAAACCTGAAACAACAAGGGCCACACAAATCATACAGTCTGAATACTACTAGCCAGAAGCCATTTGCAGTCAGCCTTACACAGTCAGACATCTTATGCCGTCTGGCTATTAATAGTTATATAAATATATAGACGAGGAGAAGAGTCGATGAATCTTACCGTCGAAGGTCACCGGCGGAGGAGAGAGAAACCATATCTGGAATTTAAAAAACGAAGCTTAGCGCAACAACGTTCAAAATAAATAAGTCCATAACGAATATCCAGGCGCCATTATCAGTCTGAGTAACTTCGTCAGACACCATATGCCGTCTGGCTACTATAATCGATGAATCTTACCGTCGAAGGAAAACGACGGAGGAGAAGAGTGAAACAAGATCTAGAATTTAGAAAAAAGAAAAAATCTCAGCGCAAGTACGAGAAATATTCAGACTCTATTTGCAGTCTGAGGACTATAATCAGACTCCATTTGCAGTCTGAGAACTAAAATCAGACACCATTAGCCGTCTGGCTACTAGTAGTTTTGCTAAGTTTATGCACGAAATGAGGAATCGATGAATCTTACCGTCGAAGGTTAGCGGCAGAGCAGAGAGAAACCAGATCTGGAAACGATACCCAGAAAAAGTTGAAGATGTCGGTTCAGTGGCTTTAAGAGAGAATAGATTTTTTTTTATCCTTCCTTCGAAACTGTAAAAAAAAGATAAAAATTTCTATTTATATGTGGGTCATAAGGAGCAGTTAAAACGAGACAGTTTTACCAGTACCCGACGATTTTACCACAGACGTAACTGCCGCGTATTTTTCGTCTCCTTTTTACATAACTACCGCGCATTTTTTTTTTGCGTAATTTACAAAAAAATTAACTCCCGGGCATTTTAACATTGTCAGACATCATATGTAGCCTGACAACATAGTTTTAGTTTAGATATCCCCGATATCATATGATAGTTTTAATATTTATTATTCAGGCATCATTTGAAATCTGGAAAATAATTATTTATTATTTATACTTCATATGAAGTCTGAAAACATATTATTTGTTATTCAGACTTCATATGAAGTCTGACAATATAGTATTTATTATTCAGACATCATATGAAGTCTGGTGACCGAGTTCTTTAGTAGCTTCAAAAGAGGAAAATTAGCATATTTGAAATAGGATGATGAATGAAATTCGTCTTATAATACATAAAATTGTAGTTGGATACATAGGACTTATATTAAAAGAAACCAAATGCCCTCAAGATAATCAGGACGATAATAATAGCACCAGCACACATCAGATACTCATACTTGGCGCCATGCTCTGTCTGGTTAGATCGTTTCTTAGTCAAAAGCTCCTTTAATTGAGCTATCTCTGCCTGCGCTACCTTGAAGTCATCGTACAAGGTGGTAACACGCTCCATTTCAGCATAACAAAGGAAGATGTAATCAATTTGTTCACCATGTTGGTCCACTCTCAGCTTTAACTCGTGAAACTCCTCCATCATAGCCTCATCCCACCACTTCATTATATGGTAGCCACCATCCTATACAGCCACATTTTAAATATACAATCATCTTCGGATTCCAAATATAAGCTCGAATAAGTAAAAATAAAATAAAACTAGCTACATAACAGAAGAGAAAGGCAATTACATCCCATTTACGACATCCAAAGAATCTTCTTCCCGGAATGGGCAGTAGTGGATGTTCGCATGACAGGGTCCAGACCGCAGAAACATTTCTTGGGGAATCTATTGCATGAACCGGATCGTTGTCGGAATGTGGAACTTGACAATGAACTACTACTACTCGACGTTGGAACCTGACTGAATCGCCCCATCATGTGTACCATAAAACAATTTTAAACATAGTCAAATTTCAGACTTCTAATAAAGTATAATTAAAAAAAATCCAATTTCAGACTTCTAATAGAGTCTAATTAAAAAACAAATCCAATTTCAGACTTCCAATATAGTCTAATTCAAAAACAAATCCAATTTCATACTTCTAATAAAGTCTATCTAGACAAAGTACATATGAAAAAGGGGATGACTCGGACTCAAAACCGTATGATCTAAAACGAGAAATACATAAAACATATCTATTTTTGTTCAGATCTAGACAAAGTACATATGAAAAAGGGGATGACTCAGACTTAAATCCGTATGGATCTAAAATGAGAAATACATAAAACCTATATTTTTGTTCAGATCTAGACAAAGTACATATAAAAAGGGGATGACTCGGACTCAAAACCGTATGAATCTAAAACGAGAAATACATAAAAACCTATATTTATGTTCAGATCTAGACAAAGTACATATGAAAAAGGGGATGACTCGGACTCAAAACCGTATGGATCTACAACGAGAAATACATAAAAATCTATCTTTTTGTTTAGATCTGGACAAAGTACATTTGAAAAAGGGGATGACTCGGACTTAAAACAGATTGGATCTAAAACGAGAAATATTTAAAAATCTTTTTATTGGTTTAGATCTAGACAAAGTACAAAGAAAAATGACTTCTTTCGTATAGATCTCAAACGTTTGCAGAAAGAAGAGCTTAGAATTTGACGACGGCGGTGTATGGACTGGTCAGGAGAGACGAAAAAGGAGAGATAATTACAAGAATGAAGAAGATGACGACGGCGGTGGTGGTGGCGGTGGCGGTGGAGGGTTTTCGGAGAGTTTTTAGAGAGTGTTTAGAGAGGGAGTGTGTTTCCGTTTTAGAGAGAAATTTGATAATGACTTTTACAAACTAATGTTGGTAACTTCTGTTTATATATGGGGTAAATTCCTAAGTAGGGTAACTTATTTGGTCGAGTTTAGTTAGACTTCTTTGGTAAGTCTGACAAATCATGTACGTGAATCAGATTAACATGGAAGTTTGAGATACCCTAAATTTACTAATTACTATTTAAATACCATCATATTATATAGAAACTTAAAAACATCAAAATCGTTTAATATAGTCACAACCTAACCAGTATATGCAAATGTAACAATATGGATGAAAATTCACAAACCCTCATTCTAACCCTACAGATGAAAATATGATATCTAACTTCATATGTCAAGCATAGATCAAGCTACATGGTGCTTTGAACCAAATATACCTCAAATGGTTAAAATTGACTAAAATTTATGTAATTTTGATTTACATATGTCCAAAAGTCCCATGTTTAATTTATGTATCCAAAATTTCCCTAAAAATAATTTTTAAAATAATTTTATAATTTAAATTTCCAACTTAAAATATCTCTCAGTTGCGAGAAGTCTGCGAGATATTTAAGTTAGAAATTTAAATTATAAAACTATAAAAAAATATTATTAGGGAAATTTTGGATACATAAATTAAACATGAGACTTTTGGACATATGTAAATTAAAATTACATAAACTTTAGTCAATTTTAACCATTTAAGGTATATTTGGTTCAAAGTATTTATTTTTTATTTAATTTCAGGGTTAGTTAAATATTTCTCAGACTTCTCTCGGAAGTCTACGAAACCCCAAAATTCAGACTTCTATGAGAAGTCCGATAAACCCTAAATCTAATATTTATCACCTAACAGTGAAAAATATTTAATCAAAACACCTAGGAAACATCAAATTCGTTAATATATGCGCATTATAACATACATTTGCATATATAATCTTTTTCAAATGTGAATTTCCTAAACCATGAATCTAACCCTAAGGTTATATATAAGTTATATGTAAATGTTCCACCATATTCCATTACAAGGCATGTTCTAAGGTCTAGAAACTACTCTACCACTTTATATATTTTTAATCTGATTTAGATTTACGAAATTTAATTTATATACTTCAAAACCGTCTATATTTAATTTATGTTTAGTTGTTTTTAACAAAATATTTTTTACTATTTTTAAATTAAAATTTACTAAATTATATGCTTCAGACTTCTTGTAGAAGTCTGAAATCTTTTGGATGAAGACATACTTAACTAACATTGTTTAATTTGACTCAATTTTATCAAATTTTATTTTATATACTACTAAATTTTATATATTTAATTTATGTATATAAAAGTTTTGATAAAATATATTTTTTAAAATTTTAAAATTTAAATTTACCAATTAATTTTGTATCAGACTTCTCTACGAAGTCTGTTAAAGTCACTTAGACTTCTATTAGAGTCTAACTTATCAGACATCCATAGAAGTCTGACATAGTCGAAGGTTATAATGGTAATTGCGTTTTTCGTTTTTTTATTGGTCGTAAGGACTTTGCGGTAATTTTCTAAGGCAGAAATGGCAGTTTTGCATTTAATTCAATTTCGAAGGTACACTTTTATTTAAAATCAATTTTGAGGGTATTTTTAGCAATTTTCCCAAAAATAAGATGTACAAAAAATGTTATAAACTTATCCTATGAGATGTTAGCTGTCATAATGTGTAAAATAGGAGAATCATCTCATCTTAGTTTGGTTGCTTGAATCTTTTCATGCTAAATGTTTCATATAATCTCAATATCCATATGTTCTGCGGAAGGTTAATCTTGACCATGCTTTCCATTCCACTTGAGAGAACTCATGAGAAATCTGAACTACTGTATGTGTGTGCTACGTATAACAATGTCCATGCTAAATTCTTATGTGGTCTAATAGGTTCCTATTTCTTAAACAAACAATAACATGATCTAGTCAATTCAAGTTTGCGGCAAAACAAAATCTTAAGATATTTATCTTTATAGTATGATTTTGATTAATGAAAATCATCTTACATAAGGTTCTAACTACATCCAAAACTCTGGAAAGAGAAAGGTTTTAGGCTAGAACTTTTCATATAGATAGTATAATACCTAAATATGTTTTTTTTCCTCAGATCGAGTACTCTAGATAGGTTTGCTTGTTAAATTGGAGATAAGAATATAGATGATTTAACCCTTTGTTTTCATTGCTGCTGAATGTTAACTGATTTGTTGTATATATATATATATATAGATGTTGAGCTGCTGAGATTGTGGGTTCGAGTCACATATAGTAGGTGACACCGGAGGTTCGAGTTCCATCTACTAGGTGATATTTCTTGGGCGCTTTACGTGTCGTGATTGTGCATGTTTAAATTAGACTACTGTTTTTGGAGTGTTAAAACCGAGTTTGTGAACTTGCGTGTTTAGAATCACATACTTCACTGAGTAACTCCCATGTTATTCTCTCCTTTTTTCTTCTTTTCAGCTAAACCTGTCGAGTTGATGGACGTCTAGCTGTATCAAATGCTTTTGGGTGTTTTTATCGTTTTCCACATTTTGTTTAGACTTTGATTTATGATTTATTTTCGGTTATTGAGATTTTGAATTATTAAATTTATTTGGATTATGTTGGTTTTGCGATTATTGGAATTTCTTGCCATATAAGGTTGAGTTGTAGTACACTTTCTCGAGAAAGAAGGAGATGGGTGTTACATAATCACTGAAAGAATCAAACATATCCATCAATGATAGAAATTTGCCAATAACGTAATCTACTGTTTTTAGATGGTAATTGTTTATGTAGGATGATATAAATTTACAGATATGTCACTATTTTAACGGAAATTGTACAATTCCAAATATTAGTTTGGTGACACAAACTCGAACGTTAATTTGATAGTTTATGTGTACTTAAAATTGGTTTGAAGGTTTTAAGTGTAAAAATTGCTCTAAGATTTAAATGGTTTGCTTTGTTACATTGAATGTTAAAACCATGATTTTATCAAAATAAAATTAAGAAATGGTATTGTTTCAAAATTGTTAAAAAGTATAAATCATATGACTTACGTTGCGGGTTGCGAAGGAAAAAACCACTCATTCTCTCTCACTCGCGCATAAGTTATCTTTGTAGGCCGCAAAAATATGGAGATAAAAACTGTTTGGAAAAACTCGATGGAAAACACGATTAAGAAAAACGACTAAGCGGAGGCGAGATGATCTCTTTCCTTAATTCAAAATATCTCCCGCAGTGTAACGGTTTGATGAGATAATGAATCCCAGGATACAACCTCTTGGAGACTAAGATCGTGACACTCGATCAAAGAATCTGCAAACTTAGAATCTACGAATACTCTCGGACTTACAATAAGAAAGAAGACGAGAGAGATTGCTGGATTTTGAGTTGAGAAAGATATATATATATATATATATATATGAAGATATATTTTTGAGAGAGAGATGGGTTTCTATATATAGGAGATAGAAAAACTCCATAACTTCTCTTGCTTCCAATGTAGGACAAATTAAATTTCCACTTTAAGTTTGGAGAGCAAAAAAGGCTTCACCAATTTTATTGGCCCATGCCCATTTCTTTTCAACTCATACAACATTTTATAAACCCACATGTTTATTAAAATATTGGCCCAACAATCCTCCATATGAATAGAAATGACTCTAAACATAGAACGACTAGACCGACTGGACAGACTCGACTAGACTAGACATGACTCGACTAGACTAGACAGACTTCCGGGAGTATAAGCGAAAAATAACTGTATTTGAGATAGTAGCATGTTTCAGCCTTGAACAACTCATTGTTAATATATGTCGGGTTTACTCGGCCAGGAGGTGAACATGATGTCTTGAACCACCCAGATTTTTATGTAAACCGAGACAACAGGTATAACCCAATTTCATTTCTCGTAGAATTAAGTTCTCTATTGTTTTCATTTTGGCCTTGAACATGCCTGGTTAGTCATGAGTAAATTTGGAGAATATAGCATGTTTTTCATTCTCCTAGAAACGGCCCCAATTCACACTCACTTAGGTGATTTGCCAGTAGTCTTTGTTTTAAGTGTCTATAATACTCCATTGATATATCAAAGCTATGGACTTATCATTAAAAGCTATGCTTATCCTCTTTATACATACAAATCTTATGTATGTTAGCACTGTTATCATCTTGGGAACTGAGTAAAGACCAGAAGTCTTTCAGTGCATAATAAAATTATGTTCGATTTAGTTTTCCCTTTGAACATGACATCTTGGGATCTCCAGTCACGTAGGTGGGGTTTCCATCAAACATCCTTTGAGTTATAGGCTTTAAACCCATTCCCTTCGATGATTTTACAACTTGATCTCGTGAAAAACCTTTAGTAAATGGATCCGCTAGGTTGTCAGCTGATGTGATATAATCTATTGTGATTACACCACTTGAGATCAGGTGTCTAATGGTTCTATGTCGTCTTCTTATGTGACGTGATTTACCATTATAGAGATTATTCAGTGCCCGAGCTATAGCTGATTGGCTGTCGCAGTGTACACGTAATGCCAAGACTGGTTTCTCCCACAATGGAATATCTTCCAGGAAATTCTGAAGCCATTCAGCCTCTTCAGCAGCTTTTTCCAGTGCTATGAAT
Source organism: Orychophragmus violaceus (assembly GCA_030180135.1). NCBI lineage: Eukaryota > Viridiplantae > Streptophyta > Magnoliopsida > Brassicales > Brassicaceae > Orychophragmus > Orychophragmus violaceus. Next base: position 55,277,838 of record CM058240.1, on the reverse strand, counting down.
TCAGACTCCATGGTTGATCTAGCCAGTAGAGTTTGTTTGGAAGATTTCCATGATACTGCTCCACCTACTAGGGTAAAGACATATCCACTTGTAGATTTTGAATTTTTGGAATCAGATATCCAGTTTGCGTCACTGTATCCTTCCAAAATTGCTGGTTCTCTACCATAGTGGAGACCATAACTTTTTGTATATCTTAAGTAATTTAATACTCGTGTTATGGCTTTCCAGTGTTTGTGACCTGGATTACTTGTGTAGCGACTTAGTACGTTTACCGCATGTGCCAAATCTGGTCTAGTACAGTTGGTTAAGTACATAAGACTCCCAATAACGCGTGCATACTCTACTTGTGACACAGCTTCACCTGAATTTTTGGTCAGGTGAAGTTGAGAATCAACTGGAGTTTTTGCCGTGTCATTTGAGTAGTTTTTGAATCGCTCAAGTATCTTTTCAGCATAGTGATCTTGAGACAGAATGATTCCGTCTGAAGTTCTTGTGATTTTTATTCCTAGAATGACGTCTGTTAGACCCATGTCTTTCATGTCAAACTTTCCACTAAGCATGTTCTTAGTTTGTTGGATCATGTCTTTATTGCTGCCAATAATCAACATGTCATCTACATATAAGCACAGTAAAATATACCCACTTGGAGTATTCTTTATGTAGATGCATTTATCACATTCATTTATGCTGAATCCATTTGACATCATTGTGTTGTCAAATTTTTCATGCCATTGTTTCGGAGCTTGCTTAAGTCCATACAATGATTTCACAAGTTTACAAACTTTGTGTTCTTTTCCCGGGACAACAAATCCTTCGGGTTGTTTCATATATGTTTCCTCTTCTAAATCACCATTTAGAAAAGCAGTTTTAACATCCATTTGATCTATTTCCAGATTTCTTAAGGCTGCGATTCCAATCAGCATTCTGATTGAAGTTATTCTCGTTACAGAAGAATAGGTGTCAAAGAAGTCCAGACCTTCTTTCTGTCGGAATCCTTGTACCACAAGTCTAGCCTTGTACTTATAAATTGAGCCATTTGTTTTCAATTTTGTTTTGAATATCCATTTACAACCTAATGCTTTAAACCCTTCAGGTAGATCGGTTATTTCCCATGTATGGTTTTGCATAATTGAGTCGATCTCACTATTGACATATTCCTTCCAAGAAGGTGCGTCTGGTGTAGACATGGCTTCATTGTATGTTTTTGGTTCATTCTCTAGGAGAAATACCATCATGAAGTCAGGACCTAAAGATTTCTCCTTACGAGCTCTTTTGCTTCGTCTAGGTTCTTCTTCTTCGTTTACTTCATTTAATGGACCGCCAGAAGTACTAGCCTTGTTTGTAGATGAGCTAGGATCTTTCTCTTCACGATTTCGTTTTTTATCTTTACATGGAAAGATATGTTCAAAGAAAGACTCATTCCTTCATTCCATTATTGTATTTACATGGATATCTGGTATGTCTGATTTGTGAACCAGAAACCGATAAGCGCTACTATTGTGTGCATATCCAATGAAGAAACAATCAACTGTTTTAGGTCCGACTGAGACCTTTTTCGGTGGTGGTATTGCGACTTTTGCTAGGCACCCCCACACTTTCTGGTATTTGTACGAAGGTACTTTACCTTTCCAAAGTTCATATGGCGTTTTGCCAGTTACTTTGTGCGGTATTTTGTTGAGGATATAGTTTGTAGTAAGGAGCGCTCCCCCCCCCCACAGGTTCTGGGGGTAACCCAGATTCCTGCAACATTGCATTCATCATTTCTTTTAGAGTTCGGTTCTTTCGTTCCGCAACTCCGTTAGATTCCGGTGAGTAGGGAACAGTAGTTTGATGTATAATGTCTTTTTCTTGACAAAACGCATTGAATGGTCCATCATATTTGTGATACCCCGTATCAAAAATACGGTCAACGGGCAGCAGAAAGTCAACCGAGGGTAAAATCGTCATTTTACCTAAGCCAGGGGTAAAATGGTAATTTTACCAAAAGTCGAGACGGAACCCGAGGCGGGCCAAATATTCTTATATTTTAATATAAAGAATGTTTATAAGACCAGAATTGGAGGAAACGGAGCGGAAACGAGTTTTTCGGCTTATCGGGATGGAAACCGACTAAACCGAAGAAACTTCGGAAATTCATATCTTGAGCTACGTAAGCCCGAACGGAGTGATTCAAATTGCGAAATTCATCTAAAAGCATGAAGAATTATATTTTGGAGGGTTTGGAATTTATGAGATCATCCGGAGCCGTTTTAAAATATTAAACCCGAAAAACCGCAAAAACCGAGCCTCGGAAGATTAAGTGTTTAGTGGCTGGCTTGTGGGATTAATCATTGTTTTGGACAGCATAATGATGCCAGAGAGACACCTGTCTCTTCCCCAAGTCGCCACCTCCCTTCTCTTCATGCATGCATGAGAAAAATGCATTGAATCTCCTTTTGTGCAAGTAACCTTCACTTCCACATTCATTTAATCTAATTCTCACTCTCTCTAATCTCTCTCCCTCGAACACTCTCTGATGCTCTCACACTCTCTGTTTTTCCAGAAAACATCAAGATCTTGCTTGTTGTTCTTGGTGTTCTTGAGCTCTCATCAAAGATCCTTTGAATGTTCTTCATGGGTTGTTAAGTAAATAAGTGTTCAAATCCTTTTCTCTCATCACCAAATCTTCTCCTCTCACTCATGGTCTTCTCCCTCTCTCTGTTACTCAAGATCATGCCAGTTATTTCTCAGAAATTCATGCATAATTCTTGAATCTTCAAGAAAAGCTCAAGAACCCTAGATTTGTGCATCAAACCTTGTTTTACAAGAAATCCCATAACTTTCTTTCTATAAACCCAAATCCGGATCTGCAAAGCCCTATGGCTTCATCTTGACCTCCTCTACCTTTTCCAGCTGGTCGCCGCCGTTGGAGTCGCCGGAGTTCGCCGGAAAACCGACGTGAAGCAGTCGGTTCTCTAGGGTTTGTGGATCTCTCCTTTTTCCTTAGTGTTTTTAGATGTTTTGAGGTTGGGAATGATTAGATCTAGTGTTTCTGAGCAGTTTGATAGGTGGTTTGCAGTGAGAAGCCGCCGGAAAACCTAGCTCCGCCGCGGTCAACCCTTCTCTCGCCGGAGTCAACGCCGGAGAGCCGCCGCCGGGAAGCTCCACCACCGCCAAACCAAAGCCGGTTCTTCAAGGAGTCTTGTGGTATGAATTGTGTTGCAATTGGAGTTGGTTTGAGGTTTGGTTGAACCGGGTCAAAGGCGGTTAAACCGGTCAACGGTTTAACCCGAAACCGGTTTAGTCAAACCGGTTCTAAGGGTGATTGGACCGGTTTGGTTAGTTCCGTAATTTGACGAGTCTGTGGTTTTATGTTTCAGGAAGATTCGGAGGTTCGGGATTAGTATTAGATACCTCGGAAACTCTTCTCCGTGTTAACCATCATTCCGCATCGATTCTGTGAGTCGGCTCAAAAACGCATAACCTTAAGTAAACCGGGAACCACTAGACCGTAGTCATTAAGACGTTGACCCGTGATTAATTAATTAGTAAATATGAGATTAACTGAACAATTAATAATTAACCGGAGAAAACCAAGTAAATCGATTAGGGTTTAGAATTAAAAAGGATAACCGATTCCGTGCCGCTAGGATTGTTAGTAAAGCGTATTCAGTGTATATATATACTTATAAATATAAAGAACGAGTACTAATGAACTATAAACGGGAAATTAAGACGATAGTAAAATATGAGTTAAACCTAAACCAATGTATAGAGATAATGACGGGTTGGGGTTTAGGTTTAATAGCGGGTTGTGGGTGATGAATGAATAAAGTAAATTAATAATGAGATGTCGGGGAGTTAGTAAGTTTACCAACTCTAAACCGACGGATCGAGGAGTTAATAAAAGATATCTAGAATAGGGTAAATACGGAATGTGGTGATTGGTGAACCGTCTACGGGTTAACAAGCGGTTAACCCAAGGTAGCGGGCGTGAATTGGATTAAAAGACTTAGAAACCCTAAATAGGCATGCTTGTGATTGTGTGATTGATTGTGATTGTGTGATTGTATTGCTGTTATTGTGAGCTTTGTGTGCAGGTTTGTTAGACTGCTCGGTGTTGGGCCGAGCAGTTATTGCGGACACTTACTCCGGTCACGGGACCGGGTAAGTTGATATTGATTGCGTGATCTGTGCTAGAGTCCCAGCGAGTCTGCGTGTTTACATTTCTGCACTAGGACTCTAGGGTGCGTTAGATTCCGCAAGCCTAGGTTTTTGTTTACGTTCCGGTACTTCCGACCCGATTGGATCCTCGGGTTTGACCTAACCGAGCCATGGTGGTTCTGGTTATGGTGTTAACCTATCGGGTGACACCGGTAGGTGTGCGGTCCGGAGAATACGGGGTCATGTCCTAGGGCCGGATTGCATGGAAACTCGGGCTATCTAGGGGTAGTCAGAGTCACCGCGTATCGATGGATAGAGAACGGTGTCCTATGCGTGGGTCCTCGTGAGCGCGTATAGGAGTCTAGGGTTAGTTGCCACATAGGCGACGATGTGAACCCGTGGAAGTTACCGAGATCGTAGGGCCCAGTGTTGTTTTATCTTTCTTTCGTTGCGCATAGATAGATCGAGTCCAATCGAGGACATGTGCCGCAGTGCCTTCGATTTCTTTAACTCTCTCACTTATCTTGGCTATTGCTTGTGTGTGGGTTTATTACGCCGTGGTAGCGCGTGATTGACCGGTTATTTCTTGTTGATTGTTATTTTGGGTTTCGGGGCGGGGATTGTAGGGTTAGATAGATTAGAAGCCGTTAGTGGGGAGCCGATTCACTGGGTAATCTTAGATTGCTCATTAGACTCTTTTTGTGCTTTTCAGGTTATCAGCGACGGACGCGGGAGGTCCTCGGTGTAGCTTCGGGTTGCTTGTGTTGTGTTTGGATTGTGCTTTTTGATTGTTTGATTTTCGGTTCAGCAGCTGCGCTATGTTTATGTTTTTATTGATTTGTACATGATTGGACTTATTTGTTCATGTATTATTATTGACGATTGTTTGTAAAACCGTTAAACGTTGTATTCAATGTTTAATTACTTAGAAATGGAATCGTTTCCCCTGATATGAGGTTTGGTCCGAACCGACACAACTCGTTGAAGTAGTGCAAGTAGTACTGCTTGTACTATGGATACGAGGATAGCGGGGTCGGAGATAGGTTGGTGCGAGCCTTTTGTCTCAACCCGATCTGTCTTTGGCTTCGTCCTGTAGCGAACTTTTTCCTGTTCTACTTGCTCGGGTTCGATCGGTCATGTTCTTGTTTGATTGTTGACCGGTCAGCTCGACGGTCAGCGGAGAATGGGAAAGGGGCGTTACAATATTCACCTCCTCTATCACTTCTAACTATTTTTATAGTTTTCCCGAGTTGATTTTCAACTTCGAGTTTATATTCTTTGAATTTCTCCAAGACTTCATCTTTACTACGCAACAGGTATACGTAGCAGTATTTTGTACAATCATCTATGAATGTAATGAAATACTTTTTACCTCCTCTAGTTTGTACCAACTTTAAGTCGCACAAATCTGTGTGTATTAAGCCTAGAGGTTCAGTTGTTCTTTCAACACGAGGGGATGGTTTTTTTGTGAGTTTTGCTTGTACACATGTCTCACATTTTTCTTTGTTTATTTTTCATTTTGGGATTAGATTCGAATTCATCAATCTTTGTGCAGATTTATAATTCACATGTCCTAATCTTTCATGCCAAATATTAAAAGACTCAACCAAGTAAGAAACTGGATTCTTATTAGTTGCATTGGAAGTGGTTACATCATTTTTGAGGACTGTCATTACACACATTTTGACAAGCCCATCCTTAACAAACCCTTCCCAATAAACACCCCATTCTTCCTTATTATCAGCTGGTCAGAATCAAAGTTGATGGCGAATCCATGCATGTTGAGCAGAGTTCCAGAGATCAAGTTCTTCCTCATGTCTGGCACATGCTTCACGTTGGTTAGAGTGACTTCCTTTCCTGAAGTCATCTTCAAGACCACCTTGCCAGTGCCTTCAATCTTGGAGTGTGACACATTTCCCATCAGAAGGTGAGATTCAGTCTTGCTCTTCTGGTAGGTGGAAAACATGCCCCTGTCAATGCAGATGTGAGTAGTGGCACCGGTGTCATACCACCACGTTTTGGGATTCTCTGCATTTTCTTCAGCCATGTTTGCTTCAGTGACCACCGCACACAAGTCTTCTTCTGTCAAGTTGACTTGAGCTTTGAGATCCTTAGCTTTGCGGCGACATTCTGCAGCTTTGTGTCCCTTTTTGTTGCAGTAGGTGCATTTCCCAACAAACTTGCCCGAGGGACCTTCCTTCTTAAAAGAAGTGGGTGACTGAGGAGCCATCTTATTAGGTGCACCTTTGGTCGGAATGATTTTATCTTTGCCTTTTCCTTTGTACTCAGCCATGTTGGCGTTGTGAGAAGGAGACATTTCAGTCTTGGCGGACATTTCTTGCTTGCCCTTGCGCTTCAAGGATTCATTTTTCAGCTTGGAAATCAGATTTGCCAAAGTCAGCGATTTCTTCTTGTGATCAAGATAGTTTCTGAAGTCTTTCCAACTAGGTGGAAGCTTCTCGATGAAGCAATTCACTGTGAATGTTTCACAGATCTTCATCCCTTCATCCGCTATCTCTTGGCAAAGAATCTGAAGTTCATGCACTTGCTCCATGATGGGTTTTTCATCCACCATGTTGAATCGGAGAAATCTTGCAGTAGCAAATTTTCCGGAGCATACGCTGTACGATTTGTACTTCTTTTCCAAAGTTTCCCAAAGATCCTTTGAAGTTTTGATCTAGTTGTAGACCTTGTACAAGTCGTTCACCATGCGGCTTTGTATGTAGCCTTTGCACAGGAAATCCCCATGGATCCACGCCTCAACACTTAAGAGGGCACGCTTATTAGTATTACCGTCTGGCAAAACTGGTTTGACCTCCGTGAGATACCTGTCTATATTCATGGTGCTCAAGAAGAAATGCATCCTTGATTGCCATTGTTTGAAGTCGGAACCATCAAACTTGTCTGGAGTGATCAGTGCGGTAGGCACCGTTGGCGTTGGGACAGCGAGTGGTAGACCATTCCCATGTGTGTTGGGTGTCGACTCACTGGTCGCATCATTCTCTTGGTTACCAGGTGGGATCACGTTGTTTTCACCGGTAAGAGACATCTGTTCACAAAAAACTGAAGAACAAAGTCAGTTTTTGTAACAGACTTGTAATAGCGATTGATCGCTTATTGATCGTTTAGATCGTATGATATAACGTTTCGCAAAATCGTCAAAAGGCTTTCGCGGAAATTGTTTATCGATTCTGAAAAAAAAAAATCGTTTTATTGAACAAACGATCATCGGAATCGTGTACAGCGTTCGTCGAACACTGGTTGAAAACGTTTTGTATAATCGTATGAAAAAGGTTTTTCTACAGTTTCTGAATCCGATTCAAGCGATAAGAATGAAGCGGATTTATTTTGAATTAAGACCGTAGGCCGCAAAAATACGGAGACAAAAACTGTTTGGAAAAACTCGATGGAAAACACGATTAAGAAAAACGACTAAGCGGAGGCGAGATGATCATTCAAAATATCTCCCGCAGTGTAACGGTTTGATGAGATAACGAATCCCAGGATACAACTGCTTTGAGACTAAGATCGTGACACTCGATCAAAGAATCTGAGAACTTAGAATCTACGAATACTCTCGGACTTACGATAAGAAAGAAGACGAGAGAGATTGCTGGATTTTGAGTTGAGAAATATATATATATTATATATATATATATATATTTGAGAGAGAGAGAGATGGATTTCTATATATAGGAGATAGAAAAACTCCAAAACTTCTCTTGCTTCCAATGTGGGACAAATTAAGTTCCCACTTTAAGTTTGGAGAGCAAAAAAAGGCTTCACCAATTTTATTGGTCCATGCTCATTTCTTTTCAACTCATACAACATTTTATAAACCCACATGTTTATTAAAATATTGGCCCAACAATCTTCAACCCAATCGCCTAAACCTCTCTTTTTCTTCGGTAATTTCATTCTCCATGGGTAAGACTAGGCCTGGGATAATAAACCGAACAAAAATTTCCGAACCGAACCGAACCGAGTTTATGGAATTTCGGTTCGGTTTCGGTTTAATAGTTCGGTTCATTCGGCAGGATTTAAAAATAAATTCGGTTCTCGGTTCGGTTCGGTTCGACCGAACCGAATGGTTAACCGAACTGTTAACCCCTTCAACGTTTTCTTCTCAACATCGAGCCACCGTCTTCATCGTCTCATCGCTTCACCGTCCTTCGTCGAATCGCCGTCTTCATCAACTGAAAATCCAATCAAATCTACAGTCAAAACCAGTGGCGGCTCCCGTAATTTTTGTTTATCAATTATAGCCTAGGGTTTCTCACGATGGAAGAAGGAAGAAGAAGGATAAATGAAACTGTGCGTTTTGGAAATATGCTTGTAATTATTAATTATTATTAATTATTTGGGCTTGGCCCAATTCGTTTCTAATAATAAAAACGTACAGCCCACTCAAAACAGTCCAGATTGAAAGAAAAATTAAACCGAATGAACCGAAACCTTGAATAAGCTGAATTCAACCGAAATTTGAACAGAAATTTCAGAATTTCGGTTATTTTGGGTTTTAAACTTAAAACCTGAACTACCCGAGACCCGAACCGACCCGAACCGTTTTTAATTTCGGTAAATTTTTTGAAAACCGAAAAAAACAAAATACACGACCCGAACCGACCCGATTAACCGAATTCCCAGCTTCTAAGACAACCAACATCGCGTCTACCATCTATTGGTGTCTTCACTTCTATGGGTATATTTCACGTACGTCGTTATCTGATGGCTCCAATCATTTTTACAAGTTCGGTAATGATGTTCTGCTTTATGCCACAAATTGAAGCCATGACGTATGAGCAAATCTAGTGACCTGAGCTTTTGATTTCTGAATTTCGTTTTCCATTACAATGGAAAGCTCTCAGCTCTTTGAATTTTTATTCAAATATCAAATTACTTTATGAATATTTAACAGTCCCGAACTAAGATTTGTAAAAACTTGATGAATTAATCTATATCGGAAACGATTCGGTCTATATGAATGCTTTTAGTATTTTTTCTTGTTTCAAGCAATTGAAATTACTCATTTGATAATGAATGTGGTTGATGTGTTGGGTAAGCTTTAAGAATTGAAGGAAAAAGGAAATCTTCTATTAAGTTGTTTAGGAGATTTTTTTATTAGGAACAAGAGTTATCTATTTCCTTTTCTCATTAGGTTTAGGAAGGAGTCTAAAACCTATATAAATAAGAGGTTATAGAGAGATGTTCCATAAGACTCAATAAAAGAATTAAGGTTGTTGAGTTGTGACAATCTTAAGAGAGATTTAGTTTTGAGAGAGTTTCTAAATCAATAAAGAAAACTTGTTCTTTATACATTGAGTTTTCTCATATTTGGTATCAGAGTCCTAGGTTTCGGTCCTGGATCACGAGAAGGTGATTGTGAGCATGATGTGGTTGAAGCTTATGGGGGAGAATATGGATAAGCTTCAGAAGCTTCAAGCCCAAGATATCTCTAACAAGGTGGTTGAGATAAGATGGCTTAACAAATAAAGTCCCACATCGAAAGTTTAGACAAAGAGTGTCTAATATATAAGTAATGTCCAACTCTGATTAGTATGAGGCCTTTTGGGAAGGAAACCAAAACAAATCTATGCGGGCTTTCTCTTCGGCCCAAAGTGGACAATATCATACTAATAAGAGAGAGTTGGACATGGGCTTGAAAAGTCCCAACATTTGGTATCAGAGCGTTTTGGTTCGATCCTGATCAAGAGAGATCTGATTAAAACCTAACCTCAAGAGCCTGGGTTAATCAATCAAGGAGGATTTGATTCATCTTGGTGAACACAACAAAGGAGTCGTTGTGTAACACAACAAAGGAGTTGTTGTGTAGAGAGCTTTCGAAATCATCTTAAGAAGAAGATGATCTCGAAGGAAGCTGGAGGAAGACTCGCACGCGATCGAGGAGAGATCGTGAAGTAGTTCTTCGTTCATCTTGAGCAAGGAAGATCAAGAAGGAGCCGACGGTCCGCTTAAGGAAAAGAAGACCGTTCAGAATCTTTTGATCACAATCCGATGAAAGAGAAGACAAAGATCATCAAAGCCATGGGTGATCATGTTAAACCGAAAGGATTAGAGAGAGGAGTCTCAATCCAGTCCTATGTTGACCACCACGAATTACACAGTGTGGGCGATGAGGATGAAGGTTCTGTTACGGATTCACAAGGTGTGGGAAACCGTAGAAACAAACAAAGGAGATGATGATAAGAAGGATATAGCAATAGCGTTGCTATTCCAATCCATTCCGGAGTCGATGATCTTACAGGTGGGAGAGCAAGAATCACCTAAAAACATCTGGGAAGCTATCAAAGCTCGTCATCTAGGAGCTGATCGAGTCAAGGAGGCGCGACTCCAAACCCTAATGACCGAGTTCGATAGATTGAAGATGAAGAAATCAGATACAATCGATAACTTCGCGGGGAAGCTATCGGAGATATCGACAAAAGCCATTGCCCTGGGTGAAGCTATTGAGGAACCAAAGCTGGTGAAGAAGTTCGTAAACAGCTTACCAAGAAGCAAGTATATTCCGATTATAGCTTCTCTAGAACAAGTCCTAGACCTAAACACCACAGGTTTTGAGGACATAGTAGGGAGGTTAAAGGCTTATGAAGATCGAGTGGGTGAAGAAGAGACACAATCAGAAACACAAGGGAAGTTGTTGTTTAGCTCAGATCCGAGTTATGGAGGGAGCAGAGGAAGAGGACGAAGCAGGGGAGGTAGATATAGCTCAAGAGGGAGATGCAGAGGACGTGTTACACAACATGAAAGTCTGTCTAACCCGCAAGAAAAGAAGGATAAGGATCTTTCTCATATCATCTGTTTCAGGTGTGATAAGTATGGTCATTATGCATCTAGTTGTCCTGATAAGTCCCAAGAGACTGAAAAAGCAAATAAAGTTGAAACAAAAGTAGCTGATCAAACACTTTATATGCATGAGATTTTGTTTCTGAATGAAGAAAGTATCATACCCAAGGAGTATGAATCTGAGAATGGAGGAGAAGGTCTATGGTACTTAGACAATGGAGCAAGTAATCACATGACATGTAACAAGCATTACTTCTCTGAACTTAATGAAAACATCAAAGGAAAGGTGATGTTTGGATATGGTTCTTGCATGGAAATAGGTGGGAAGGGATCCATCTTATTTCAAAGCAAAACAGAGGAGCAACAGCTTGTTACAAACATCTATTACATTCCTGAATTAAAAAGTAACATCTAGAGTTTAGGACAGGCCACAGAAGCTGGTTGTGATGTTAGAATGAGGATGAATTACTTAACTCTACATGATCCAATGGGAAGACTAATAGCTAAAGTCATAAGGTCTCAAAATCGACTTTACAAGAGTAGTCTTAAGATTGGAAAACCTGTATGTTTGCAAGCCAATTTGGATGAAGAGAATTGGAGATTGCAGGCGAGATTGGGTCACACAACAAGAAGGGTTGTGGTAAGTAGAGATGTGATCTTTGATGAGAAAGCATGCTGGAACTGGAATGAAACAAGAAGAGATTCGAGTATGAGTCCAGGGATGTTTCATATGAGATGGGGAACTGTTGTAGATGCAGGAGAGGGTCATGTAGTAGTCAGGCATGAAACAGAGCATGAAAGGAACGATGCTTTGGATGATCAAGGGTTCAATAATCACGAGCAAGGTGACGCTGAACAAGGGAATGATCTTGTGCAAGACAACGATGACCATGATGAAGTAGAGGTAGAAGTTCAACAAGAACAACCTCTAAAAATTTCTACAAGAACGGTGAGTAGACTCAGTTACCTCAATCAAGTTTCAGTGGAGAGCGAGATGTTGCTACTCTCAATTAACAATGCGTCAAGGGCTTGGAACACTAAGCTAGATCGGATCCTAAAGGAGATGAGATTCGAGAGATGCACAAAGGATTCTTCTGTGTATCGCAGAGAAGATGGAATTGAGCTTAAGAAAGAAGGCTATGCTCAAAGAATTCTAAAGGAAGCCGGATTAGAAGGATGTAATCCAACGCAAATTCCTACAGGATTCGAATTGAAGGTCTCTAAAGCCTTAAAGGAAGAAGAGATAGATCCAACTACATATAGAAGAAACATTGGATGCCTAAGGTACCTTCTGCATACAAGACAACACTTAACATTTTCAGTGGGAGTTGCTAGCAGATATATGCAGAGTCCAAGGAAGTCACATGGAGAGGTGATAAAGCAGATCCTAAGGTATCTAAGAGGAACGGTTGGCTATGGTCTGAAGTTCAGGCGTAACACAACTAAAAGGCTTGTGGAATACAGTGATAGCAGCCACAACATTGATCCAGCTGATGTGGAGCATGTACCAGGAGTTGAACAAAAGGCAGATATCTTGACAAAGGCATTGGCAAGAATCAAGTTCAAAAGGATGAGAAGTCTCATAGGAGTTCAAAACCTATCTAAGCTTGAGTTGAAGCTTAAGAGGGAGATTGTTGGGTAAGCTTCAAGAGTTGAAGGAAAAAGGAAATCTTCTATTAAGTTGTTTAGGAGATTTTCCTATTAGGAACAAGAGTTATCTATTTCCTTTTCTCATTAGGTTTAGGAAGGAGTCTAAAACCTATATAAATAAGAGGTTATAGAGAGATGTTCCATAAGACTCAATAAGAGAATTAAGGTTGTTGAGTTGTGACAATCTTAAGAGAGATTTAGTTTTGAGAGAGTTTATAAATCAATAAAGAAAAGTTGTTCTTTATACATTGAGTTTTCTCATATGATGTAGATCGTCTTATTTATCTATCTAGAAAATGGATAAACTAATATATTCGGCAAATACTTGAAAATATTTATCTTTTTTTTCAATCATATTGATAACTAGGGATAGTTACACGCGTTCCGTGGATTAGAGATTAGTATACGTAAAAATATATAAATATATAGTGAATATTTTTCAATAGGTTATTTATAATTAAATTAATTTTTTTTTTGCTATTTTGTAAATATATACTTTTTTATTAAGAGAAGTAATTTACTAAAATAAAATAAGATACAATACTCTTAGTTTTCGTATTTTAAAATATTTATTTATAAGTTTTATGATCTTTTAAACGAATTTGATTTGAATTATCTGAATCTTTTAAAAATTATCTTTTATTTTGTATACTTTTAGTATTAAATTTGAAAAGTAAATATGTTAATTTTTAAGTGAAAATGTAGTTAAAAAATATATATATTAATTAATTAGTTAAAAAATCTAGAATGTAATATCTTATTATATTAAGAATGTGATTATTTTCTATCATAATTATTGTTTACAAACAAACACAATTTTCTTTATAAAAATTAAGATACATAAAATAATTTAAAACTATGTGGAACACATGGAAGAAACACACAAAACATTATTATGTAAAATCAGAAAATATATGCTCTGAAAAAATCTTACTATATTATATTAAAAATATGTTTAAAATGTATTTTATTGACATTTTATCTTAGTTATTAGTTATGGCCAAAATATAATATAATATCTTAAAAAATATTTATGAATGTAAAATAAGTTAATGAGTAAGAAATAAATTAGTACATTAATTGTTAAAATTAAAATAAAAATAAATATAAAAATTGTAGGTGACATATGATAACATTTCATGATTCGTGTTTATGAAAATTTAATTTTATTATATAATATTTTTTTGCTAGGATTTATTGGGTTTTGAATGTTTTAGGATTGTTTTCTTAAGCAAATTACATCAGTCTAAACTTTTTTAGTATAGTTTCTACACATTTGATAAAAGTGGGTTGTCTATATGCTTACGTGATATATTAGGAATACCACGATCATTTTAATAATGATGAAAGTCCTACAATTCTTTATGGATTTTTTTAAACAGAAATTTTTATGAAATTCATTCTTATGAGTACTTTGAACCAGTTATAAATATACAAACATTAGTAAAAAATGTCCAGTGGACACAAAAAGCTGGCCCAGTTTAGCCTGAAGAGACAAACGCACTAGCCGAAGTTTGGTCGCAGAATCTTCACCCTCTTCGTCTACCCCAATTCTTCATCATAAACCTGATTTTAGGGTTTAATCCATTACTTTCTAATTCCTGCAATTAATCATGGAGACTAGTAAGATGATTTGCATAGGGTTCGACAACGATGCCTTTGATGAAGAAGATGGGTTTTTCTACTGCCGCCTATGCGGCGTTCGGGCGGACGATATAATCGCAACTGCCGTCGACGAAGAAGATTTAGCCGGAGAAGGCGGAGGTAATCGCGGCGAAACGTATTCACAACTCAACACTCGCCGTCAAATAACACAACCAAGGGCTCCTTCACAGCCGGAGGAAACAAATAGTTACTCCCAATTTCGGTCTCAGCTTAAATCTGCGAGCCAGATCCCTCAGCCTGCTTCTGTTCACAGGCCAACTGAGCCGGAGGATTTTGGAGCAGAAGCTGGGGCTTTGAGTTACGAGGATTGTTACCAACAGAAAAGAGAGAGATACGTCAATGGTCTTGTGATGATGATAACATATCAATGCGATGCGTTGGTTGAGAAGTTTTATGTGACGCCATTAATTATTGGTCTTGTCGCACTCATCTGCTTAAGATTCTTGGCTCTCTCTGGGGCCTTCGATGATGATTTGGCCGATAAGGCTATTCGTGATTCCGAGCTTCAGTCTCAAGGTAGAAGAAGACAACTAATCGTGTTTTTGATTTCGTTACTTGATGTCGTGTTCTTTGATTCCAATTCGTAGAGACAAATGGACAAGTAAGAGAGGGTAAGAAGCGGCGTAAAGCCAAATGTGGTTCAGAACATCGTAGCTTTGATGGTAAAAAAGCAGTAATGATATGACTAAGTCAGCTTAAAAGTTGTCTGCCATAATCGTCCTCTTTGGCTATATCTTTCCTTGCTTGTCACAAAGCTGGAGAACCGGTTCTACCCACGGATGTAGTGAGATGGGCGGGAGAAGGAAAGATTCCGTATCTATCATGTTTTGTCAAGATTCAAGAACAGATGGGGAAGCGATCATTTGCTTGTCCTGTGGAAGCAAGCGTAGTGTTTAGCCCTGATGAGATTGTTTCTGCTCACAAGTTAGAAGAGCAAGCCGCCTCGATTGCTGATATTATCGGTTTGGGTTTGCCTCCTGTGAATTTCTATGGCATAGCTTCAAACTATCTAAAGCGGTTGTCTGTTCTGGAGGATAAGGTTCTTGATAGGGATGTTTAAACGGGCCCAATTTAAACGGGTCTAAACGGGCCTGTGTTGTAAAATGAGCCCGTTTAGGCCCGTTTATCACATAAATTTAAACGGGTCTAAACGGGCTAGCCCGTTTAAGCCCGTTTATTAAACGGGTTTTTATATTTTTAAACAGGTACCCGTTTAGGCCCGTTTAAGTTTTTTTTTTCCAAATTTTTTTCCCATTTTTTTTTTCTTAAATTGTTTTTCTGTTCCAACAAGTTAATTTTTTTTTTTTTTTTTTTTTGTTTTTTTGTAAAAAAAATATATATATAAACGGGTCTAAACGGGTACCCGCTAATTTAACGGGCCTAAACGGGCGGGCCTAAACGGGTTGGAAGTATAAACGGGCTTAAACGGGTACGGGCCTAAACGGGTACGGGCCTAAACGGGCCGGGCCTAAACGGGCCGGGCCTAAACGGGCCGGGCCCGCCCGTTTTAACATCCCTAGTTCTTGATCTTGTGCGTCTCATATCCAAGAGCGAGCACAGGCTTCCTACTCGTGTCTGTGTCATGTCTAGTCTGATTGTTGCTATACGGATGCTTTATAACATCAATGGTTTCGGTATGTGGGAACGGAGTTTGGTTGATGCTGCTAGTGAGGATGGAGAGTTACCACAAGTCAAGAAAGCAACTGAATTTGACACTGAAGAGCTTCTGAAGAACCTTGAAACGAAATATTACGAGCTCGATGCCGAAACCACTGGTAAAAAATTCATTGTCTTCCCCCATGATATGTTAATCTTCCTGAATGTGGTTTTGCTTGGCAGAAGATGAAAAGGATATTTGTCGTATTTATCGCCCGGGAGAAACGAGCTCTTTGCTGGATTAGAAGCAGCATCAGCTGAGGACACATATAGAACCATGGATAAACTGTGGAATATTTACAAGATGGAAGACGAGGTTAAACATGATTGTTTAAATGTTTCAGATTGTACTAATGGAACGAATTTCGTAGGAATCTGAACGTTATGAGACTCAATCCAAGAGGGGAAGAGACACTCCATCTTTGGAGAGATCGATATGCAGAGTAACAAAAGACATGGGAGAGAATTATTTTGTGTACATACCGCCTCGTGTGAAGGTAAATGGTAGGAAACACTCGAATTATTGATATAGCAAACATGAATTACAAGAACCAAGAGTATAATCTTGAAGTTCTCCTCTCTTGAATCTTCACAGCCGAAGCTTCAAGCCAATCATACGATTCTTCTAACCGCATAAACTGAAATTGACGACCTGCAAGTCCTTTTATAGTCTAAGGCTTGCGTACATAACCGACTCTAAACCACTAAACCAATATAAAGAATCCATTTATATTTCATGGTTCTTTTACAAAGACTCAATAGGACTCATCTACTCTTTATTCAGCTGATCCTCTCTTTGTCTTCCTTTTATATACATTCCACTGCTTATCAATACCCCCGGCGCGCAGAACCTGCTTGTCCCAAGCGGAAATGTTGGGAACTGATGCTTCAGGTCTCTAATGCGCAGCCAACTGTTCTCATGATGAGGGAGATTTTTCCATTTAACCAATACCTCCAAGCTACCCATATCATCATAACGTGTATCCAAAAGATCTTTCGGTTCCATCACTAATTCATCATTACTCGACAGTGATGTTGGCAAGGCAGTAACAATAGCTCCCTCACCCAAAACTGGTTTCAGTTGAGAAATATGAAATACCGGATGTATCTTGGATTCAGCTGGTAACTTCAGCTTATAAGCCACTGCCCCTATTCTCTGCAGAATCTCAAAGGGACCATAATATCTAGCTGCAAGCTTTTGAAAAATCATCTTGCTCACAGACTGTTGGCGATATGGTCGCAGCTTCAGATAGACCTTCATGCCCACTTCAAACTGCAAGTCCCTGCGATTTTTATCGGCATTGTTTTTCATTATGCTTTGAGCTCTGATCAAGTGTTGTTTTACTTCTGTCAACATCTTGTCCCTCTCCTTCAACATGTTCTCCAACTCGAAATTGCTAGTTGAGCCTTCCTCATAGCTTAACAGTGTCGAAGGTTCACGACCATAAATGATCTTGAAGGGAGTACTCTTAGTAGCAGTATGGTAGGATGTATTGTACCACAACTCAGTCCAAGGAAGAAACTTAGCCCAGCTCTTCGAGTGAGATGATGCAAAGCATCTCAGAAACGTTTCAAAGCATCTGTTAAGAACCTTTGTCTGTCCGTCAGATTGCGGATGATAAGCAGTCGTAAAACGGAGCTTTGTACCTGAGACTTTAAAACAATCCTTCCAAAAGTTACTGAGAAATGTCTCACCTCGATCTGATATGATCGTCTTAGGGTATCCATGAAGTCTCACCACCTCCCGAACAAACTTCTGAGCTACATCAGCTGAAGTAAAAGGATGTCTCATACCGATGAAATGTCCATACTTTCTAAGGCGACCCACCACAACAAATATCACATTAAAGCCTTTAGACAATTGTAAGCCTTCTATAAAGTCCATGGCAATTCCTTCCCAAATCTGATCTGGTAACTCAATTGGTTGTAACAATCCAACATGAGATAATGTGGAGTACTAATGCGTTTGGCATATCTCGCATTCTGCCACATACTGTTGAATTCGCTTCCTCATTTTCGGCCAGTAAAATTGATAGGTCTATAAGTTTAATTCCTATTCTACTGCAAGTGCACAGTCAATGTAATTATAGTATATAGGGTTATCGAATCCACAAGGACTCTAGGCAACGATAGAATTAAGAACAGTTGAGTTAAACTAGGTGAATGTAGTGAGAAACTAAAAGCAAAACAGAAAAGTAAATCAGTAGCAAGATTGGTTTGAAGACAATTAACTAAAAGCGCTAAGTCTAGGGAGTTCTCAGGAAATCAGACAAGCAGATAAATTATTCAGTCAGGATCAAATTAAGTACGGTTCTAGAACTCAAACACGAAAATAGAATTAACCAACTTTCGTTGTGAGAATTCTCTAAGCCTAATTGCAGAAATCCAAATTTCTTTGTAATTCCTAACAGATTAAACTAGCTTTAAGATTAAGTTCGATATGTTCACAATTCAATTAAACCAAATTTCTTTGCGAGTAATTCAATTGCTCAACCTAAATGGTTCATATTCTAAACCACACTTTCGTGTCAATTTAATAACCTAAGATCTAGATTCTAAGTGATCAGGTTAGAAACTAGTGTTAAGCACAATTTAGATCGAAGAACAATTATTGATATGAATCCTTAACTGAAATAAATAAATCTAGCAAGTCATAAAATCCTTAATGAGAATCCCTAAACCTAACTATGAATCTACTCAGACATAGAATATGAAAACATAATCAATGAAATAATAGATTGCATAAAAGAGAATATAGAAGTAAAGGGGTTCGAAATCTTCTCCAAAAAGCAGGAAGCAGTACATGATTAGATCAGCCCCAAAATGCTATAAAAACTCTCAGCTCTAAGTATGAAAGCGTCTGTAAAAACTGATGTAAAACCCTAATTATATAAGCTAATCACGTCTTGGGGCTTCTTTGTAATTATCAGGAACTTTTGGGCAAAACTGTGAATTCTGCATTCTTTATTAAACCGCCGAGGAAGGCCCATCTCGCTAATGTGTCGATCGATGCACGATGTGTGTCGATCGATGCATTACTCTGTTTTGGACAGTGAACTCTATCTCTCGGGTCAAAGCACCAAAATGCTCCAAAAAGCTCCATAAACTCCAAATCCGCTCCAAACGTGCTAACATCTAATAACACCTGTAAAAGACTCTAAAGAAACACTAAAAGACTCTAAAACACACTTATATTATGGTCTAAAACCGGTAAAAACCATGATATATCAACTCCCCCACACTTAGCCTTTGCTTGCCCTCAAGCAAAACTGAGAACTAAAACATGGTGAAGAGGTTTGAAAACTTTCAGAAACTCTTTTTATCCTAGAAGCAACAACACTTAGATTCCCCCTAGTAACCCACTGAAAGAATCACTTGCAAGACATCAAGACCAACATGTACTTCCCCCACACTTAGCAACTGTCCTAAGTAAACTCCACAATCAATCCAAGCAATTCAAATTCACCCTACTGACTTCTATAAGCTATTAAGTGCGGTCTCACCTAAGGATTATCGATCAAAGGGCACATGGATTCTTACTTTGTCAGCTCTAGACCACCATACTATCTTTTTCTGGCTCCTTTTCTTCTCTTTTCCCTTTCTTAGCATTCTGATTTTTCCCAATTGGGTATCATTTTATTTTATTTTTTGCAGTGCTCTTCCCGTTAAGGGGTGTACTTTGGACACATTCCATGAATTCACAGGAGGTAATAGTGTTTGCTACTACTCCTGTGACCACTTCGGAGCTACTAGCTCATCCTCAGTTTATTACTTTTTTTTACTTTATAGAAGGGGAGAAGGGAACCATACTCGGACAGGTTTACAAACTGTGTCAGAACTAACAAAGGAATCCGACTCAAGGTATACCAAGCCCTTAGGTGAGAAAATTAAGTCAAATTAAGGGTGAAGTCAGTAAAGGATCCTCTGAATACCTGAATTGATATGGGTGTCCTCAGTAGGTTGATCCGTGTTGGGTTTTCTAATAGTCATAGATAGTTCTTGCAACTTCATCCCAATGGTCACTTAAGTTCCTGCAAGATGTTGTTAACTTCTCAAAAATTCACTGTTTCCTACTTAAACTGTTTTGACTCAATAAAACAATTTTTTTGAAAAATAGGACTGACTCTAAGAAAACAGAAAGATAATAGTCAGTACCACCTCCCCCACACTTGAAACACACTGTCCCCAGTAGTGTCAAGCTAAGGTTCGGTAAAAGAAAGAAAAATGTTAATGGATGAGTTAAGTTCTGTCTGATTTTTACCTCTGTCGTTCATGCATCGATCGTTACGCATAAATGCGACGATCGTTGCAAGGGAATTTGCGTCATGAGTCGATCGTTGCTCAGGACCGCAACGATCGCTGCAATGCGATTTTCGTGTTGTGACGATCGACACACAAGACCGTGTCGATCGTTGTATTGCGAATGTCGAGAACAATCAGCAGTTAGCAGGTTAGTCCGTGAGAAATTATCAAATTTCAAACCTGCAAGCTGAAAATCAATGCAAACAAGCAAAATCAAAGCAACAGATAGTCTCAAAGTCAAATCATCATCCAAACATAAGAATCCTAAGAAAAATCAAAAGAAAAAGTGAAAACAGAATTACAGAACCGTAGTCTGAAAATGCCACTACTCTCACTCGTCATCTATGCCATCATAGCGATCAGTATCTCTCGAAAGAACATGGGTCGGAGAGCGCTGTCGACGTCGACGGGAAGTTCCAGGCTGATGAATCTGTGGCTGACTCCTGCAAGTGCAGCCACGCATGTAGTTCCAGATGCTCCGCAGAATACCATCCTGACGCTCTCTCCACTCTCCCTCAGACATCTCACTCAAAGGAACTGAAGGCTCAGGATAAGGACCAATGTCATGTGCAGCAGGAGGAGCAGGTGCAGGCACAAATGAAGAAGAAGGGCATGTAGAAGGCTCTCCTAGCGGATGAGCCATCGTAGGCACACTGCGCTGATCGCGTGTAGGAGGCTAGAAACTCAAAGCAGCCAACGTATCAATCTTGGTCAAATCAGCAGCAGGAAGATCTATACCACGCTTCGTAGTGGTGTCATAGTAGACCCATATACGTCCCTCCTTCAGCCATGTAGCACTCTGCAGGTGGGTAAAATCAAGGAATTCCTTGATGTCATCACACTCTGTACCCTCTAAAGGGATCCTGCAATGCCTGAAAATGGGAGTAAGCAGACTCCCTACTGACTCAGTGTCGTTCCCATCAAATGGCTTCTTCTGCAGTGAGCACAAGTGATGAGCAAAGAAAGCTCCTAAGTGGAGTCCTCTGGTGGGATCTCTCAAATCAGTCTCAGCAAACTGCTCCCTTAACCCAATGAAAAGCATCTCCAGCTCGTTTTTACGCATCTTGTTGGCTTCAGCTTTGCACAACAGAGTATATCCCAAGATGCGCAAGACATATCTGAGAACAGAATGCCTAACCTGTATCTGCTTCGTCGTCCTCGAGCAATACCGACCGTTGCCAATACAGTCCCAGAAATACTGAGCTTCCGGCACATCCCACTCAAGAGACATACCAATACGCGCAGGCTCAACGCTGAATCCATAAATACGGCATATATCAAGAAGGGGAATCCGATACCTGACTCCTAAGCACATGAAGGTAAAGAAACCTCCTGAAGCTCTCCTGCTCTCTGGGTCAGGATAAATAACTCTGCAGGTGGCCAGCAGCTGTCTCACCAGATCAGGATACAACTCATAGTGTTGCATAGGCATTGTCCCTAGACCAATGCCCTTAACCAATGTCAGCACCTGCTCATCAATGCCTAGACTCTTACAAGTCCAATAGTCAGCAAACTTGGTCGGCTTGATCTTCATGTTACACCAGCCATTGTAGAGCAATGTATTGAACTCGTCCCAATGCTCATGTAGCGGCCTCTCTGTGAATGTGTCAGTCTTAAGCAGCTTATCAATCTCCATATCCCATACTTTGTTCGTCGGAATCTGCTCCTTGTCCGCCTTAGGCCAAGGAAACTGTATTGCTTCCCGATCTCTCTGATAAGGTTCAGGATGTGGCAAGTCTCGAGGAAACCATTCAACTGGCGGAGAATGATGATCTGCAGCTGCAGCTGCTGTGGTAGCTCTGCGTTTGCGAGGTTGTCCGCGAGGAGGCATCTGCAATTAAGAAAATAATGCATATTAGTCACGGCAGAACTCCCTGTGAAGTCGCAATGCAACGACCGTTGCACAAGTGCAGCGATCGTTGCAAGGCGATTTCACAGTCGCCAAATAATCTCTTCAAATCGTGCAAAATTTGTCCCACAGTCTCACAAACAGCTTAATTCCATCACCAATCAACCTAAATCAAGTCTCTAATAGTACTGAATCATCATCTCAAAGCTAAAAATCCATAATTTCAAAACCCTAGAACCGAATCCGAAAATGATGAATTTGAGAGCCCTTACCTTGGAATCGCTTCAATTGGGTTAGAGAAATAGACAGAGGGTGTGAAAACAAGTAGAATGAGCTTTGAATCAATGAAAATGATGAAGATTTGAGTGATTTAGGGAGATGAGAATCGGGTTGTACGGACGGCGAAATGGGGAAGAAGAGAAAAGAGAAAAAGGTTAAAGACACTTACCTGGATCGTGTGTACAACGACCGTTGCAGATAAGCAACGATCTTTGCTGGTGAACCAAATTGATTCCGGTTTAGCGCACGCGTACCTTTATTTTGCAATTGAACCATTCGCAACGACAGTTGCACAGGACCGCAACGATCGTCACACATCTCCAGACTCGTGTTCTGTAACGAAAAACTTAGCAAAACAAAATTAAAACGTGAAATCCTAAGAAAAACACCAAAATTAATAAGAAAAACATTAAACCTAACAGTGGGTTGCCTCCCACTCAGCGCTTGTTTAAGGTCATTAGCTTGACCGGACGAACAAGATCAAGCTCCTGGAGGTTTCAACAGAGATTGTGATTGTCTCTGCGAAAGTCTCCTCATCCAAGGTGGAGAGTA
Source organism: Orychophragmus violaceus (assembly GCA_030180135.1). Taxonomy (NCBI): domain Eukaryota; kingdom Viridiplantae; phylum Streptophyta; class Magnoliopsida; order Brassicales; family Brassicaceae; genus Orychophragmus; species Orychophragmus violaceus. The sequence goes on along the minus strand of CM058240.1, from coordinate 55,254,938 downwards.
AGCTGTCTCACTGTGAGCTAGTCCAAGGAAAGAGGGAATAAAATGATCTCCAGGATCTGAAACCAAAATCTCACTCATCTGCTCTCCATATCCATCCTCAGTCCTGAAGGTTTGCCCATCAATTTGCGGCTTGCGCAGCATATCCATGTCAAAGTGTAGAGGCTTATCTCCCAGATATAGATCAACAAGACTGTTCCTTACGTCAATCACTGCTCCAGCTGTGGCTAAAAATGGTCTTCCCAGAATCAAAACATCATCCTGCTCACTGTCGTACTTAAACACCAAAAAGTCTGTCGGAACCAAGTAGTTTCCAACTCTTATTGGGACGTCCTCAAGAACTCCTTCCGGAATCTTTATTGACTGATCAGCTAGGACAAGAGAGGTCCTAGTGGATGAAAAATCCATCATCCCCAGCTTCTCTGCCACAGAGTATGACATGAGACTTCCAGCAGCTCCTAAGTCACACAGAGAGCGCTTGAAACCATCCTCAAAAATAGAACAACTCAGCACAAATATCCCAGGATCAGGTAGCTTCTTCGGGATCTTAGTTAACAACACATTACTTATCTGTTGAGGGACCACTATCACCCAATCTTTCAGCATCTCATCCATTGGTAGCATCTTCTTCAAGTACCTCTGCACACAAGGGTGATAAGGTGGATCATCAGATGGTGGAACTTCTTCCAACTCCTCATCCATCTCTCCTATCCGTCGGACCTCATCAATCTCCTGTTGAGTTATCTCAGACACTCCAGGGAATAGTCTATTAAGATTTTCATCCGTCTCTGCATCAATGCCATGAGACTCAAGTGAATCTGTCTGTCCACGGCATGCAACGATCGACGCTATAGGTGCATCGATCGATGCATCATAATTTTCACAGTTTCCACCCGAAATATTTTCCTCAGTTTCAGAATTTTCAGCTTCTTCCACCAGTTCAGCTGTATTTAACTCGAAATTTTCACCTTGGTATGATCCATCATTGATATAGACTGACCAAGCCTTGATGTGGGTGTCCACGACACTCTTTCCCTTAACAGAGCTTGAAATTTGGCTCACTTGTGTGTCCAATTGCTTCACATGTGTACTTAAGGACTCAAACTTTCCATTAAGGTCCACATACACAGCATCTAGCTTCCTGTTGCAGTCCACAGTAATCTTAGTCTGTCCTTCTAGCAACTGCTCCATCATACTCTCCATCTTGCTCTCATGAGCATTAGCAGCAGGAGGTGTTTGGTAAGAGGAAGATCCATAAGTCCTCTCATTACCTTGCTGAAAAGGCTTCTGATAACCAGCATTCTGTCCAAAATCAGAAGAGTTTTGATTGCTTGTGAAAGCACTCTTCTGTCCACCATTGGAGAACCTATTACCTTGCTATCATCCAAACCTGTTCCCTTGGAAACCAGATCCTCCAATGTAGTTCACATCCTCTTCCTGACCATCTTCTTCAGCTTGGATCACTTCAACATCTTGAGCAAAATGGACAGCTTTCTTCCCAGCCAACAGATTACAGACAATGTCCAACTTAGTCCTAATATCAGCAATCTCCAAATTATCTATCTTCTTACCAGATTCCTTCCTTCTCCTATCAGCAGTCTTGCAGCTATTACTGCTTACTGTGAGATCCAGGATTCACACTAAGAATTTGTATTCGTGGATTTGGACTTTAGGATACAGAAATGGTATAGTTTCCTATGAATCAAAGACTTTATTGAGATTGAGCGTCGAGATAGAACAAACACAATCGAAAAGAGAGTACAAAGTATGATGATCGAGCTATCTAGTCGAAGTGTTCTAGGTTAGGGTTGGAATATTTTGAAAGAATTGCCACTTCTTCTTTAAATAGTGTCCACTTTGACCTTCTTGTTCCAATATTTCGGCCTCGCCTTCATAACGATCTCCGAGATTTACGTGGATCAGTTGAACCGACGAAGACCGAGTTGCTCTATCTCCACGTCGTCTGCTGCCGAGCTCGAGCTCGATCGCCTCTTACTTCGGCATCGCTTGGGCCTTGTCAAAGTGTCATTCGTTTGGGCCCAACAAATGAATCGGCTCGTCTCTTTATCTTTGATTCTGGAACGGGCTCATAAATATGGGCCTTTGTTTTATTTGTTAATGGGCCGGATTTTCTAGAGGGAAATACAGTACCAACAATAGCCCCCCAGCCCATTAATTTCGACAAGTCGAGGTTAATGGGCGGTGGACGTTCTCGGGAAGACGCGCGCATGTCTCGGGTGGCGAAAACCTAATGATTACTTTCGCTCTACCCGTAGATCTTGCTTTGATCTAACGGCCAAGGATGAGCGCGTGGGACGGGCTGAACTGCTTTTTAGCGCGTCGGCAGTCGTGGCGTGTCTTCGTTTGAGAATTTCATCTCCTACCGTGGATCTGGTCGATCATCAACGGCTAAGATTAGAGGGTCGCGAAGAGTCTTTTCAAGCTCGTTTTTTTTTGCTGATGTGACCTAATTGTCGCGCATTTGTAGCCGTCGATCTTAAATCAACGTTTGGGATAAGAGAAAGCGAGGAGTCCAAATCACCTCGATTTTCTCGTAATTATTACGAGTTCGGAATCGTGCGACTGAGATTTTGCACGATTCCCACTATAATTTTCTCATATTTGCCGAGGGTAATTTCTTTTCTTCCCACTTTCACCTCTTCTTCTACTTTTGCTCTGGTTTTTCTTCTGTCATCGGAAAAATTTCCTTCTAAAGATTTTTGCTTTCTTTATTCTGATACACCGCTCCCTATGGCTCTCAGAGATGCGACAGGGGCCAGTACAAGCACGGCGGCGGGTTCGTTTGGCCCACATCCGCCGTCTTCCCTAACCGCAAACCAAATCGAACGGTTGCGGAGGATTTGTCGGATTCCATCGGAGGTGGAAATCGTGATTCCGTCGCCGGTGATGTCGCCGGAGACCGCGGTGGAGGGCTATTGCTGCGCCTCATACACCTACTTCGAGAAATGCGGGCTTTTCTTCCCTATTCCCCGCTTAATCTCTTTGGTGCTAGCCCAGCTTCAATTGGCATTCCACCAGATGACGCCGAACTTTGTCCGGTACGTCATCGGACTCGGAGTCAGAGCTGCGGAAGAGGGAATCGAGTTCGGGCCTGGGGAACTTATGCGTGTTTGCTCAGTGAAGAACAACACTAAGTTCCAGGGGACTTACTATCTCTCGCCATGTTTCGGGCGGGTCCTCGAGGAAGTTCCGACGAAAGATGTATGGAAGGACCGATACTTCTTTTTCAGGATAACCCATCATTTGGTCGGGGACTTCGACTATTCGGTTATCCCGTCTCGATGGTCGTCCAGTGTCGGTAAGACCCTGGTTTTAGTGTTTTTTTTTTTTTGGTTGTCAGGTCGTCCCTTATCTGATTTGGTTTCTATCACAGAGGCTCCGGAGTCGCTTGCTATCAACCCGATCACAGAGGCTCTGATAGCTCGTCTGAGAGGGGGTGCTGTTAATTAGGGTAGTTTCACAATTGAGCGTGTGCAGGCTGTTCTGCGGGTCGGCCCTGAGCGAGCTCCGCGGGACCGCACTCGGGTTCCTCGAAACCCGTTGCTTCCTTTCAAACCCTCCCGGACTCTCCCGGCTCAAGCTACTCAGCCTCCGCTTCGTATTGCCGAGCGGGCCGGAGAGAGTGAGTCGTTATGTTCGCAATGTTTTTGTTTATCATCACCATTTTGACTTGTCTGACTCTTTTTGTTTTATATATATATAGCTCGACCTCTTCCGGGCGACAGCTCGGCTGCTAATTCCCTTTCTCGCGAGGCGTTACCTCGCAGAGTGAGCAGTCGCCGGAACGGGAAAGATCCGGTCAACCTGGTCGACAAGATGGAGGCGGGCGACCTTAGTAATTCTATTTTCTTTGCCCTCGATCGGGCTCCTCCTACGCCTCTGGCTTATCCTCCACCTCCTGCTCAGACCTTGCTCCTTCCGGTGACGGGCCCGGAGGGAACGATTGCGGGGGTCGTCGACGCGACTCTCCCCTTGGCCGAACGAGAGGTGGTTTTACATCAGTCTAGAGGTGCTGCTCTCTGCGACTCTCAACCGGATATTTGTCCCGGGGGGGGGGGGGTGAAGATCGTCGGAGTCGAGGAGGCTTTCTTCCCCCTTCGCTAAAGCGTCGTAAAGTAGACGAGGGAAGGAGTCCAGAAGGGTCGGACCGAGAAGAGTGCTCCGTTGTGGACGATCCAGAAGGTTTGTCTGCTGAGGCGCATTAGGCCTGTTGGTTCCGAGCTCCCGATTACCGGGGAAGCGGTCCTCGGTAGTGCGTATTCCGAGATGATGGCGGTTATCGGGAAGGTGAGACGTTTTTGCTTTTCTCTTCTTTTTTTCTTTAAATTTTTTTTGCTAAACCGACGCTTTTTCGCAGGCCGTAGAGGCTGTGAATACGTACGCGGTCTGGTCTGAGAACGAGGTGTTGGATGCTCAGACCTACGAGCTGGAGTCTGCTCGAGAGGCTGCTACTCAAATGAACGCCGAGCTCCAGGAAGCTTTAGCTAGGGAGGAGCGTCTGAAGAAGAGGATCGCGGATCATGCAGCTGCGGAGGCCAGGATTGCGCATCTCGAGAGAAGGGAGGAGGAGCTGTCTTGTCAGCTTAGCGCCGCCGAGACTCGAATTCGGACTGTGGAAGAATCGAGCCGGGTCGAGCTTCGTAAGGCTCAAAAAGAACTCAATGGCCAGTATCTGATGATTCTGGTTGGGATCAAAGAGAGAGCCGAGAAGAGGAAGATCCAGACTAGCGCCGAGATCCGTCTCCAAGAGACTTTGGCCAACATCGAGCTCATCGCTGAGATCGCAGCTGGAGAGGTGGATATGACCCAAGAGGTGCTTAAGCTGGCTGAGGAAAAGCGACTTGCCGCAGAGGAGATGGAGGCCGCAGCAGTCTCTGATTTTAGTGTCGGCAAGCTTGTCTTGCCGGCGATGTCGGAGGACTCTGTGGCCATGGCGGGTTCTCCGCCTGTTCCTCCGGCTGGGACCGATCCGAGGATGACTGACGAGGTCGACTCCCGGCCGAGAAGAGAGGCAGGTGATGAGGCGGAGGGCCAGGTCGGAGACTCCTCCTATGCTGCGTTTTAATTAAAAACTGTCGTTGTTGTTGCCCGAGAGGGCTTTTAATTTCTTTTTCAAAATTTTGTTGCTCAAGGGGGATTTTGTGATATTGAGGACGCTAAGTCCTCGTTTTTTTCATGCGTTGCCTTCAAATCTTGCATGCCTTAGCATAGATTTTACTGTTTAGCGCATTAGCATAAAGTTTGGTCGTTACGGCAGCTCGAAACTCTTCAGAGGGGTCGAGTAAATAACTTTCCTCTGGTTGCTTTAGGGGGTTCTTTGCAAACCTTCAGGTCGATTGTATTCGAGCTCGAGCTCTTTGTTGAGAATTGCCCGAGATTTAACTCTTTCGAGCTTAACACTGAATTTCGAAAAAGAAATGTTACGTATATATAAACGAATCGAAGTAGACTTACAAATGTCTGATTTGGAGTGTGTGCAGGGGTCGTTTGCTTGAATAACTGTTTCGACCTCGTTGCTTTTTTTTTGCTTGTAGGGGGGATAGCCCCCCAATTCTTTTAATCCGCATAAGGTTTAGAAGAATTATAGGTTTTGGAAGGATCGCTCTGGATCTCTTTCTTTGGGACGATCATTTCAGTTCGTTCGATTTGGGAGGACCGTTTTAGGTCGCTTATTTTGGGGACGATCATTTCAGGTCGTTCGGTTTGGAAGGACCGTTTTAGGTCGCTTTATTTTGGAAGAGATAATTTCATATCACTTGATTTTTGAAGAGATAATTTCATATCGCTTTGTTTTTGAAGGGATAATTTCATATCACTTTAGTTTTCGAAGAGATAATTTCATATCACTTTGTAGAATGTAGTGGCGAAGTATTTCGCGATGACTCTGACTTTTAAGACAGAAAGACACATTGATCGGGAGACTTATTTTGATTTCACAAAGATAAGTTAGTAAGACTTCGTTTGAAGTTGTTGAGCTCGGTAAGAGCCTTGTGTTTGGGGGATGGCTGCGCTCGAAATCGAGCTGCCTACGTACCCTTTTAAGGGGATCAAGCAATTTCGTAGTTCGATTGGGGGGTGGCTGCGCTCGAAATCGAGCTTCCTACTTACCCTTTTAAGGGGATCAAGCCATTTCGTAGTTCGATTATGTTGTCGTACTCTTAGTGGAAGTACTTTTTGAGGTTGATGATGTTCCAAGGTCGTAGTTCAGGTTTCTGGGTTTCCACCGACTTGAGTCGGTAGACCCCGTCCTTCACAACGTCGGTGACCTGATAAGGACCTTCCCACTTTTCTCCTAACTTTCCAGCGTGTTCTTCCTTTTTATGGTCGAACACTTTCCGTAAGACGAGCTCTCCTACTTGAAACCTTCGAGTTTTGATCTTGGAATCGTAGTAACGAGCTGCGGCTTGTTGGTAGTTCTGGATTCGAGCCAGTGCGAGGTTCCTCCTTTCGTCGACGAGATCGAGCTCATCAGTTATCATCTTGTTATTGAGTTCCTCTTGTCGTGGGCATTCTTCTTTGCGGATGCTCGACACGAGGATTTCGGCTGGTACTACCGCCTCGATCCCGTAAGCCAGCGAGAAGGGAGTCTCGCCGGTGGATTTGTGGGGGGTAGTCCGGTAGGCCCAGAGTACGGCTGGGAGCTCGTCGATCCAGCTCGTTTTGCACTCATTGAGTCTTTTCTTGAGGCTGTTCATGATTGCCTTGTTAGCCGCTTCTGCCAGCCCATTCCCTTGGGGATAGCGTGGCGTTGAGTAAGTCAGCTTTATGTTCCACGTTCTGCAGAACTCCTTGAAGGCGTTTGATATGAATTGGGGACCGTTATCGGTGACGATCTCGTGGGGTAGTCCATGTCGGCAAACGATATTTCGCCAGACGAACTCCTTAACATGAACGTCTTTGACTTTTTGGTACGACTCTGCTTCAATCCATTTGGTGAAGTAGTCCGTCATTACCAATAGGTGTGTGGCTTTCTTTCTGCCGGACGCGACCAAGGGTCCCACGATGTCCATTCACCATCGCATGAATGGGTATGGCGACGAGATAGAGGAGAGTTTCTCCGATGCCTGGTGGATAATCGGGGCTTGCTTTTGGCATTTGTCGCATTTGTTGGAGAAGGACTCGCATTCGGTGGCCAATGTTGGCTAAAAGTAGCCTTGACTTTTGATTCGCACGGCCAAGGCTCGTCCTCCGGAATGGCTTCCGCAGGATCCATCGTGGGCCTGTGTGATCACGGCTAGGGCTTGCTTTTTATTGAGGCATTTGAGGTAAGGTCCAGAGAGACTCCTTTTAAAGAGCTCTCCTTGTGTGACGCAGTACCTTGCACTTTGTGTTTTGAGTTTCCGTGACTCCCATTTGTCGTCGAGAAATTTGCCATTTGTAATGTATCGAATGATTGGAGTTCTCCAGTCTTCGTCATTGTCAGGCTCAGGTCCTCGACTAGCGGATGCGGCTAGGATTGGTCAGTCGGGGACGTTCGCGACGTACACGGCGTTTCTTGGATCGAGATCGTCATCAATCTCGATGATATCGCGACTGATGTCCTTGGGACATTCCTTGTGTTCAACATCGTCCTTTGCGGTAGGCTCGCCCTCTTTCAAGGATAGAGCTTTAAGGGCTATGTCGATGCTTGGTTTTTCGATCCCCTCGACTGGTATGATCCTTTTGAGGTTATGATCTGAAGTCGATGCTAATGCGGCAAGGGAATCGGCTGCGGTGTTTTCCCCTCGCAGGATCCGTGTTAGATCAAAGAATTCGATCTGTTCGGCGAGCGTGTGGACTACCCGTAGGTATGCTTCCATTCGTTCGTCTTTGGCCTCATAGTCGCCATGATATTGGCTCGTGACTAATTGGGAATCGCTGAAGGCGCCTACTTCCTGGGCTCCTATCGCTATTGCTAGTCTGAGCCCGGCTATTAGCGCTTCGTATTCTGCTTTGTTATTTGATGCGGCGAAGCCCAGTCTGAACGACTGTTCCAGTACTTCGCCCGTCGGGGAGACCAGTTTCACCCCGACTCCGGATCCTTGCCTCGAGGAAGCTCCATCAACGTAGAGTTTCCATTTTTTGGCAGAGGTCGGGTCGAGTTCAATGGTTGGAGGGAGCTCGATTATGAAATCTGCCAACACTTGCGCTTTTAGGCAGGTCCGAGCTTTGTATTCTATGTCGTACTCGCTAAGTTCAATATCCCATTTGACCAGTCGACCTGACTGACTTGGACTGTGAAGGATGGTTCTCAGTGGCTGAGAGGTCATCACTATGATCGAGTGCGATTGAAAGTATGGTCGGAGTTTCCAAGCTGATGTCACTAGTGCTAAGGCGAGTTTTTCCATGGCGGGGTATCTGGTTTCAGCGTCGATTAAGGTCTTACTGATGTAATACACCGGCCGTTGTTCGTTCTGTTCTTCGCGAACCAGGACTCCACTTACTGCTTCCGTGGAAACATCTAGGTAGAGGTAGAGGGGTTCCCCTTCCACTGGTTACGCCAGTATAGGTGGTTCGCTTAGGTAAGCTTTAAGCTGGGTGAACGCTTCTTCGCACTTTTCATCCCAGAGGAACTTCTTGTTCGTTTTGAGCAAGTGATAGAAGGACAGACATTTATCAGTCGACCTCGAGATGAAACGGTTCAGAGCAGCTATTTTGCCAGTCAGGCGCTGGACTTCTCGCGTTGTTCTGGGAGATTTCATCTCTATGAACGTTGCGATCTGTTTGGGGTTTGCTTCGATCCCTCTTTTGGTCACTAGGTAACCTAGGAATTCTCCTGAAGGGACCCCGAAGGTACACTTTGCTGGGTTGAGTTTCATTCCGTATTTATTGAGAATGATAAAACATTCTTTTAGTTGTGGGATGTGGTCCTCATACTTGGAAGATTTGACTAGCATATCGTCGATGTAGACTTCCATAGTTTTGCCTAGGAGTCCTGAAAACATCTTGTTGACGAGGCGTTGATAAGTTGCTCCTGCGGTTTTTAGTCTGAAGGGCATGACTTTGTAGCAGTATGTGCCTCGATCAGTTATGAACGAAGTCTTTTCTTGATCCTCGGGGTTCATTAATATTTGATTGTACCCCGAGAAAGCGTCCATGAAAGACAGTAGTTGATGTCCGGCGGTGGCTTCGACTAGCCGGTCGATGTGTGGGAGTGGGAAGCTGTCCTTCGGACATGCTTTGTTGAGATCCGTGAAATCTACACAGACTCTCCACTTCCCATTCTTTTTTTTAGCCAGTCGGGGTACTTGACCTCTCTGATTGATAGGTTCTAAGTTTTCCCTATACTAAAACTGCAAGTGAACAGCAATGTCAAAGTAGTATATAGGGTTATCGAATCCACAGGGACACTTGGTCTCAAGAGAATCAAACTGTAGGAATAAAAACTAGAAATAAGCAAGTAGTCTATGAAATAAATTACGGTGCGAGAAAGTAAATCAGTAGCAGAGATTAACGGTTGTGAAGCAAGTAATTAAAAGCGTCAAGCCTAGGGTATTCTCAGGAAATCAGACAAGCAGACAGTTCATTCAGCAAGGATCTAATTAAGAACGGTTCTAGAACTCAAAACACAGATATAGAATTAACCAAATTCCTTTGCGATAATTCTCTAAGTCTAAGTGCAGCAAACCAAACTTTCGTTTGCGAGAACTAACAGATTAAACTAGCAATAAGTCCAAGTTTGATATGTTCACAATTATCCTAAACCAAACTTCCGTTTGCGCAAAGTTTAATTGCCCAATTTAATTAGTTCAGATTCCTAAACCCCACTTCCGTGACGTATTTAGCAACCTAAGATCTAGATTCTAATTGATCAGGTTAGAACTAGCTTTAAGCACAATTAAATTGAAGAACAGATATAGTTATGAATCCTTAACTGAATTTGAACAAGTCTAGCAAGTCATGAAATCCTATGTGAGAAACCCTAAACCTAACTATGGATCTACTCAGACATAGATAATGAAAACATAATCATAGAATGAATAAATTGCATAAAAGAATAAGAGTAAAAGGGGTTCGAAATCTTCTCCAAATACAGATGATGTAACAGGTTCAGATCAGCCCCAAAAGCTCTAAGATCCTCTGCTCTTAATTATGAATTGCGTAATGTAAAAAGTATATATCGTCTCTAATAAAAACACTAAATACTCTATTATATAGGCATAATCTCGGCCAAGGGCTTCTTTGTAAATATCAGGAACTTCTGGATCAAAGTGCAAATTCTTCACTCTTCTAAACCGCCGAGTTTTTGGCCCATCTCGCTGGTGCATCGATCGATGCTAGAGTGCAACGATCGATGCTAGAGTGCAACGATCGACACCTTCCTCTGTTTCGGACAGTGAACTCTATCTCTCGGCCAAACACTCCAAAAATCTCCAAAATGCTCCATTATCTCCAATTCAGCTGCCAACCTGATTATACCTGTAAAAGACTCTAAAAGGACACAAAAGACACTAAAAACACACTTATATCATGGTCTAAAACTAGTAAAAACCATGATATATCAACTCCCCCACACTTAGCCTTTGCTTGCCCTCAAGCAAAACAGAGAACTAAAACATGGTGAAGAGGTTTGAAAACTCTTCAGAAACTCATTTCATCCTAGAAGCTACAATACTCAGATTCCCCTTAGTAAACCACTGAAAGAATCAATCACAGGATATCAAGACCACAATGTACTTCCCCCACACTTAGCAACTGTCCTAGGTAAACTCCACAATCACATTCAAGCATTCAAATTCTCCCTACTGACTTCTGCAAGTATTTAAGTGCGGTCTCACCTAAGGAGTATCGATCTAAAGGCACATGGATTCTTACCTTATCAGCTCTAGACCACCATACTATCTTTCTCTAGTCCCTTTCTTCTCTTTCCCTTCTTTAACAACTGATTTTTCCCCACTGGGTATCATTTTATTTTTTTTATCAGTGTTCTTCCCGTTATGGGGTGTACTTTGGACACATTACATGGATCACATGAGAGATAATAGTGTTTGCTACTATTCCCATGACCACTTCGGAGTTACTAACTCATCCTCAGTTTATTATATATATATATATTTTTTTTTTTACTTTATAGAAGGGGAGAAGGGGACTAAATAGGACAGGTTTACAGGCTGTGTCAGAACTAACAGGGAATCCGACATAAAGCATACCAAGCCCTTAGGTGAGAAATCTAAGTCAGTATTAAGGGTGAAGTCAGTAAAGGATCCTCTGATACCTGAAGTGATGTGGGTGTTCCCAGTAGGTTGATCTGTGATGGGGTTTTCTAACAGTCATAGATAGACCCTGCAACTTCATCCCAATGGTTACTTAAGTTCCTGCAAGTCTTGTAAATCTTCTCAGAAAATCATAGTTTCTTACTTAAACAATTTTGACTCAATAAAACAAAAATTTTGAAAAACGGACTGACTCTTATGAAAACAGAAAACAAAAGTCAGTAGCACCTCCCCCACACTTAAGACACACTGTCCCCAGTAGTGTCCAGCGAAGGCTCGGTAAAAAGAAAATAAAAATTGAAAAGGTGGAATTATGTCTGTCGGGTTACCTCTGTCGCTCAGCATCGACCGTTGCACTAAGTGCATCGACCGTTACTTGGCGATTTTCGTGTATAGTCGATCGTTGCTCAGGACCGCAACGATCGCTGCAATGCGATTCCTTTCGTGGTGTGACGATCGACACAGAAGTGCATCGATCGCTGCACTGCGATTTAACCGAGACCTGCAAACATAAACTCACCAGAAACAAAAACAAACGTAAAATCCTAACAAAAACACCAAAAATGAAAAAGAAAAACACTAGTACCTAATGGTGGGTTGCCTCCCACCCAGCGCTTGTTTAAGGTCAATAGCTTGACCGGACGGATGAGATCTTTCAAGTACCAGGAGGTCTTGACAAAGACTTTTTCTGTCTCTGTTCAAGTCTCCTCATCCAAGGTGGTGAGTAGGCTGTAGCGGAATGCTCATGGCCAAGAAAAGATGGAGTGAAATGTGCTCCAGGATCTATAACCATGGTATGATCAGGCTGCTCAAAATCTGCGTCCCTTATGGTGAATGTCTGCCCATCTATCAGTGGCTTTCGCAGCTTATCCATCTCATAGTGCAGTGGTTCATCTCCCAGGTGGAGGTCTATTAGACTCTGTCTAACATCAATCACAGCTCCTGCTGTAGCCAAGAATGGTCTCCCAAGCAATAAAGCTTCATCCGGATCACAATCATATTTCAGCACAAGGAAATCCGTTGGAACTAAGTAGTTCCCAACTCTCACCGGAATGTCCATAAGAAGTCCTTCAGGAACTCGTATGGACTGATCAGCTAGGATAAGAGAAGTCCTAGTAGGAGTAAAATCCAACATTCCCAGCTCCTCTGCCACAGAGTAAGGCATTATGCTTCCAGCAGCTCCTAAATCACATAGAGAACGCCTAAAGCTATCCTCAAAGATAGAACAATCTAGCACAAAGACTCCAGGATCAGATAGCTTCTTCGGGACCTTAGTTAGCAGAACATCACTGATATGTTGAGGAACTATTACCACCCATTCTCTCAGCTCCTCATCTAAAGGCAACATCTTGTTCAAATATCTCTGAACACATGGATGATAAGGTGGATCATCAGAAGGTGGAATTTCTTCCAAGTCTTCACCACTCTCTTCTAGCTTTTTCAACTCTTCAATCTCTTGTTTAATCACTTCAGACACCTTGGGATATTGCCTAATGGCTTGTGCATAAACATCCTCTTGAGTGATCTCCGATACATCAGGGAACAGGCGGGCTAGTTCTGCATCAATCTCACTTTCATCCCACGGGTCTTCTGCTCGTTCACGACCTGCATCGATCGATACCAGCTGTGTGTCGATCGTTGCATCACTGCAGTTTCTACCCGAGAGTTTTTCACAGAAATCCGAAAATTCTGCCTCAGTCACCAACTCAGCTGTACTTAGCTCAAATTTCTCCCCTAGATAAGATCCATCATTAATGAGTACAGACCAGGCCTTAATATGAGTCTCTGCAACTCCTTTTCCCTTCAGTGAGCTGGACATCTGGTTCACCTGAGTGTCCAATTGGTTCATGTGAGTGCTCAGTGACTCAAACTTCCCATTGAGGTATTGATAGACAGCGTCCAGCTTCTTATTGTTGTCCACAGAAAGCTTGGTTTGACTCTCCATCAGTTGTTCCATCATAGCCTCCATTTTGCTCTCATGGGCTGTAGGTGCAGGAGGAGCCTGATAGGATGTAGACCCATAGGTTCTCTGATTACCTTGTCCATAGGTCTTCTGAAAACCACCAGTCTGTCCACCATTGGAGAATCTGTTCCCCTGTTGATTACCAAATCTATTACCTTGGAAACCAGAACCTCCTATGAAATTCACATCTTCTTCCTGAGTTTCCTCTTCAGTCTGAATCACCTCTACATCTTGGGCAAAGTGGACAGATTTCTTACTTGTTAGGAGATTGTAGACTGTGTCTAATCTGGATCTTATATTAGCTATATCAGAATTCTCTACAGTTCCACCAGATCTCTTTCTCCTTTCATCCATTGTTTTGCAACTGTTGCTGCCAATCAGATTCTCTATCAACTGCTTAGCTTGCGTAGGAGTCCTGGTGTTAAAATTAGCATTACTGGAATTATCCAGCGCAGTCTGATAAGGAAGATCTATGACTCTGAAGAAGATACCAATCAGCTGTACTTCTGTGAATCCATGGTGTGGACAGTCACACTGATACTGCTTAAATCTCATCCAGGCAGTCTTCAAGGGCTCTACAGCTCCTTGGGAAAAGGTGAGTATGTCCTGTCTGGACTGATCCGAGCGTGCATCATCATAAAAGTGACGCATGAATTCACTCTTTAAGGCTGCCCAAGTAGTATACTGACCAGGTGCCAGTTGTCTCAGCCATGCACTAGCGTCTCCAGCAAGACTGTGCGGAAATAGCTTAAGGAATAGATAGTCCGGGCATACTCCTTCATACTTCATGCCAGTGACTATGTCTTCAAACTTGTCAATGTGATCCATAGGCTGCTCTGCTTGAAGACCATGAAAAGCAATCTGTCTCATCAGCTGGTAGTAGATGGTTTTTACCTCAAAATCATTCCTCTCAAAAGCAGGAAGCACTAGAGCTGCTCGGTTTGCATGAAACTCATCAGGTCTGTTGTAATCAGCTAGTGTCCTCTCATGAACCACCATCTCTCTACCTTGGGCCTGTCCTTGACCCTGGTTTCGGTTCAGCTCCTGTTGCTCAGGAGGATCAGGGATTACATTCCCTTCAGCATCAACCCGATGCCCAGCAGCATTGTACGGGTTGTCATCTTGGTCCCTCAGGGTACCTTCAGCATCTGGTATCAAGATCAAACGTTCTCGTACCATTCTCTCTCTCCTTTCTCTTCTGTTAGTCCTTTCTAGACGTCCAAGTTCCTCTAGTCCGAGATTAAGCAAGCTCGAGTTCGGATTACTTCGAGTTTTCTGCGCTGGCATAAACTGTCTGTAATCGTCCAGCAACGATCGATGCTATCAGTGCAACGATCGATTCAATTCTCAGAATCGCCTAGTGACGATCGACGCAAGGTATGCAACGATCGACGCAAGGCGAAATTCGTACCTGCGACAGAAAGAAACAGAGAAAAAGAAAATCAGCAAAATCAAAAATAAAAACGAAAAAGAACAAAAACAAAAAGAAAAATTTCTAGCAAAAACCCTAAGTTCGGTCCTATCGAAGACTCAAAGAGTCCCCGGCAACGGCGCCAAAAAATTGATAGGTTCTAAGTTTTCCCTATACTAAAACTGCAAGTGCACAGCAATGTCAAAGTAGTATATAGGGTTATCGAATCCACAGGGACACTTGGTCTCAAGAGAATCAAACTGTAGGAATAAAAACTAGAAATAAGCAAGTAGTCTATGAAATAAATTACGGTGCGAGAAAGTAAATCAGTAGCAGAGATTAACGGTTGTGAAGCAAGTAATTAAAAGCGTCAAGCCTAGGGTATTCTCAGGAAATCAGACAAGCAGACAGTTCATTCAGCAAGGATCTAATTAAGAACGGTTCTAGAACTCAAAACACAGATATAGAATTAACCAAATTCCTTTGCGATAATTCTCTAAGTCTAAGTGCAGCAAACCAAACTTTCGTTTGCGAGAACTAACAGATTAAACTAGCAATAAGTCCAAGTTTGATATGTTCACAATTATCCTAAACCAAACTTCCGTTTGCGCAAAGTTTAATTGCCCAATTTAATTAGTTCAGATTCCTAAACCCCACTTCCGTGACGTATTTAGCAACCTAAGATCTAGATTCTAATTGATCAGGTTAGAACTAGCTTTAAGCACAATTAAATTGAAGAACAGATATAGTTATGAATCCTTAACTGAATTTGAACAAGTCTAGCAAGTCATGAAATCCTATGTGAGAAACCCTAAACCTAACTATGGATCTACTCAGACATAGATAATGAAAACATAATCATAGAATGAATAAATTGCATAAAAGAATAAGAGTAAAAGGGGTTCGAAATCTTCTCCAAATACAGATGATGTAACAGGTTCAGATCAGCCCCAAAAGCTCTAAAATCCTCTGCTCTTAATTATGAATTGCGTAATGTAAAAAGTATATATCGTCTCTAATAAAAACACTAAAAACTCTATTATATAGGCATAATCTCGGCCAAGGGCTTCTTTGTAAATATCAGGAACTTCTGGATCAAAGTGCAAATTCTTCACTCTTCTAAACCGCCGAGTTTTTGGCCCATCTCACTGGTGCATCGATCGATGCTAGAGTGCAACGATCGACACCTTCCTCTGTTTCGGACAGTGAACTCTATCTCTCGGCCAAACACTCCAAAAATCTCCAAAATGCTCCATTATCTCCAATTCAGCTGCCAACCTGATTATACCTGTAAAAGACTCTAAAAGGACACAAAAGACACTAAAAACACACTTATATCATGGTCTAAAACTAGTAAAAACCATGATATATCACTGATCGATCCGATTTTTAATAATCGATCGACCTCATCGTTGACGGCTTGATCTCGTTCCGGACCTAGTTTTCGACGTTTTTGTCTTACTGGTTTGTAGGTTGGGTCGACATTCAGCTCGTGGCTGGTGACGTCGATGTTGATCCCTTTCATGTCTGCTGAAGACCAGGCTAAGGAGTCGACGTTTTGTTTAAGGAAAGAGACCAGTTCGTTTTTGACTGGCTCTGATAGGTCGATTCCGATGCCAACGAGTCTTTCGGGATGAGCATCGTCTATGCAAACTTGGGCCGTGAGGTCCTTTGGAGGTCCTATTTGACTCGGGTCATTCGACCTTTTGGTCTGCATGGTGGCGAGCTCGTCCTCTTTCTGTAATTGCTACGCAGGGGATTTCTCAATCTGCTTGTATCCGTTCATGTAGCAATGGGGGGAAATATTTTGACTTCCGTACACGGTTTTTACTCCTTTGGGAGTTGGGAATTTTACGCATTGATGGTAGGTCGATGGTACCGCTTTCATGTCGTATATCCATGGTCGACCCAGAATTGCGTTATAGGGAGCTGGCCGATCCACTATGACGAACTCTGTCATTCTTCGGACTCCTCCAGCTATCACTGGGGCGAAGACAGAGCCCAACGAGTACGTTGTTTTGCCAGCGAACCCTACTAGTGGTGTCTTTTCTTCCACGATCTCGGAGTCGTTGAAGTCCATCTTTTTGAACGCGTCGTAAAAGAGGACATCCACCGAACTTCCTGTGTCGATCATTATTCTTGAGAGTTCGACATCTCCCACTACTAGACAAACGAGGAGAGCGTAGTCATGTGGTTTGTCGAGATTGCTTGTCTCGCTCTCGTGGAAAGTGATCTCGTGGTCTGGACCTATCATTGGGGTTTTCCCCCCTTTGTCGGTCTCGACTCTTCTTTGAAGAGCTTTGATTGAATTGACCGAGTCTCGGCAAAGCTTGAAGCCACCGAAGATGAAGTCGATTCGTTTAGGGGGTATAGCCCGTACACCCCCCCTGCAGAGACGAGGGAGATTGATTCGTGAGCGTAAACTCTTAATGGGAGCCGAAGGTGGAGATAACGCCAAACCTTCCGGGGTGCCGCTCAGGCTGAGCTCACCGAGAATAAACTCAACTCGCTTCCGCGACCCCTGAGGGAGTGTTTCGGGAGATTCCGGCTCCTTTGTCCGTTCTCGTTTATTCTGAGAAGGCCTCTTGGTGTTCAACTCTTTGGTCTGTTTACTTTCCTTTTTGTCGGATGGAGTTTCCTCCTCGGCTTCGGAGTCTTGTTTGCTTTCGGACTCTCGCTTTTGAGCCTCGGCTTTAGCTCGATTATAGCAATCTTCAGTCGAGTGTCCTCTTTTGTTGTGAAATTCACCGAATTTTTCCATGTCAAACTCGAATTTCTTCGAGCTCTTCGGGCTCTCGACCGCATTAACGTTTCCTGATTTACGGGAATCCTTTTTTGAGTTCGAGTTCTGCGAGCCCGACGGGTTCTTTTCTTTTCGATGCTTTTCTCTGAGGGCCGTGGTTTCGTCCTCGAGGCGAGCGAAGGCCGATGCGCGATGAAGGGCGTCATCGAGTGTTTGAGGTTCGCGGAATGTTATTTCCTCGCGGAATCTGGTTGAATACCATAGTCCACGTCGCAGTGCTTCTATAGCTACTTCGTCTCGTGGGTTTGCAATTTTGGTTTTTATTTCCTTAAATCGGTCGATGTACGAGCGAAGCGATTGGTCAAGTTTTTGAGAGACGCCAAATAGAGCTGCCTCAGTAGTCTTTTCCTCGATAAAGACGGAGTATTGTTTGAGAAAAGCCGTCATGAACTGGGTGAAGTTGTCGATTGACCTTTCTTCCAGTCCGGCAAACCATTCTAGGGCGGAGCCCGATAGGTTTTCGGCGAAGAGCCTTCAGAAAGCCGGCTCTCTCTCCTCGTCGGTAAGGTATACCCTTGCCACTGCTAGTCGGAATGCCCTGATATGGGCTTTCGGGTCCGACTTCCCAGAGAATTCCGGAAATTTAGTTTTCTTGATCTCTCGGGTCCTTGCAAAGGCGATCCGGTCTGTGAACGGCGTTTGTCGCGTTTCTTCGATCACTCGATCGATGTCGGGCGCCGCGCTCGTTGCCATGTGAAATTTCGAGCTTAGACTGTTGAATTGGGCTTTAGCATGTTCGATGTACTGTCTAAGCATATCGTGTTCATCGCCTACCGTAGGCGTGAACTGGGCTTGTGCCTGGTTTGACGCTTGTTTCGGGAAAACGGGGTCGGGGAGATCAATTGTTTGAATCGATCTCGTCTGGTTGACCTGCGGCGTTCGGAACTGTACCGTATTTGACCCGTTAACGGGTCCTGAGCTCGAGGCGAAAGCAGAGCCTCCTAGTTGCCTCGGCCGGATGTTGTAGTTATTCGGGAAAAGTGGTGGCCCGGGTAATGGTCGGTTCCCTGATCCGGTTGGATCTGTGACCATTGAACTCGAAGCGAATGGCGTCAGTATCGCGATAGGGAGTCATTATAGGGCGGAGGCCGCTACTTGACGTATTAGCGAAACTTCCCGACGCTCCCGGAGGAGTTACTACTTGGGAGAAGTCCAAGCGTGTACACGGTGGAGGACTTATGGGGGTTCGTGGATCATGTGCTGACCTACCCCCCTGGTTTTGGCTGGCAAGCTCTTCGAGACGGGCGTTAATGCGCCTTTCCTGTTCATCGAGCTGCGCGTCCAGACAGCGGTTCGCGATCTCTTGGGCCCGTGCACTTGCCTCGTTGTTCCTCGTTCGGTTTACCAGCAGGCTTAACATCGAACGGATTTCGGCGAGATCATCTGGGCCTTGTCGCTGCGGAGCAGAAGGCAGTGGTGAGTTAGGTCTGGTTATTCCAGATCCACCTCCAGGGGTGGGAATCGAATCGTTTTTCATCCACACCCAGTTCCTGCTCGGATCGTTAGTTCCTGACAAAACGTTTGTCGGAGTCTGGCTCGTAGCGATCGTTTGGGCGATTGAGCCGGCTGGTGCCAAAGTCGTGGAGACTGAGGCAGAGCTCGTTAACACGCCGTCGGTCTGACCCATGATTCTTACCTCGGTGGTGTTCTGAGGAACGTTGTCAACCGTCTGAGGGTGGTCGACTGGTGGTGTGGCGCTGGGAGAGCCAGATTGGTCGGGATTCATCTCGATCTATCGGATCTAGGATCTGATTCTTAAGACAGGAAAACTATAGATAGTCCCCACAGTCGGCGCCAAATGTGAGATCCGGGATTCACACTAAGAATTTGTATTCGTGGATTTTGACTTTAGGATACATAAATGGTATAGTTTCCTATGAATCAAAGACTTTATTGAGATTGATAGTCGAGATAGAACAAACACAATCGAAAAGAGAGTACAAAGTATGATGATCGAGCTATCTAGTCGAAGTGTTCTAGGTTAGGGTTGGAATGTCTTGAAAGAATCGCCACTTCTTCTTTAAATAGTCTCGACTTTGACCTTCTTGTTCCGATATTTCGGCCTCGCCTTCATAACGATCTCCGAGATTTACATGGATCAGTTGAACCGACGAAGACCGAGTTGCTCTATCTCCACGTCGTCTGCTGCCGAACTCGAGCTCGATCGCCTCTTACTTCGGCATCGCTTGGGCTTTGTCAAAGTGTCATTCGTTGGGCCCAACAAATGAATCGGCTCGTCTCTTTATCTTTGATTCTGGAACGGGCTCATAAATATGGGCCTTTGTTTTATTTGTTAATGGGCCGGATTTCCTAGAGGGAAATCCAGTACCAACACTTACTAAATTATCTATCAATTGCTTAGCTTGCTCAGGAGTCCTAATGTTGAAATTTCCATTGCTGGAATTATCCAACGCGGTCTGGTATGGGAGATATATACCTCTAAAGAAAATACCCAGCAATGTTACCTCAGTGAATCCATGATGCGGGCAGTCACGTTGGTACTTCTTAAACCTCATCTAGGCAGTCTTAAGAGGCTCTATAGGACCTTGGGAAAAAGTGAGAATGTCCCGTCTCGACTGATCGGAGCGAGCATCATCATAGAAGTGTCTCAGAAACTCACTCTTCACAGCATCCCAAGTAGTAAACTTCCCAGGTGGAAGTTGTTTCAGCCAGGCAGCAGCATCTCCAGCGAGAGAGTAGGGGAAGAGTTTGAGAAACAGATAGTCATAGTTCACTCCATCATACTTCATCCCAGTGACTATGTCCTCAAACTCATCAATATGATCCATTGGCTTCTCATTAGGGAAACCATGGAAGGCATTCTGCCTCAGAATAGAGTAGTAAATGGTCTTGATCTTGAAGTCATTCCTCTCAAAACCAGGAGGCACAAGTGCTTACCGGTTAGCATGAAACTCATCCGGACGGTTATAGTCAGCAAGAGTCCTCTCATTAGCAGCAGGAGGATTAACCATCTGCCTCTCACCTTGTCCTTGGCCTTGTCCTTGCTCTTGTTTAGGCTCATGGATCACATTCCCTTCAGCATCAATCATATGCCCAGCAGCATTGTACGGATTGTTTTGTGGGTCCCTTAGGGTACCTTGAGCATCAGGTCTCAAAATCAAGTGTTATTGAACCATTTTTGCTCGTTGAACTTTCCTGTTAGTCCTCTCTAGTCTAGCAAGCTCCTCAAGTCTAATATTAACGAGATTCGAGTTCTGATATAGATCCGAGGTGGATAGTTGTTTGGGTCGCATAGCTGGTCGGAGACGCTCTCTGGTTGATCCGTGATCGATGGTCGAATGGAAAAAGCTTGCTGGCCGAAGGCGCTCTCAAGGCTTTTTAGTGGATGGTTAGATGGTGGATTGAAGATCGCCACTCAAAGGTGTGAAAGCCTTTGTGATAAGATCAAGAATCTAAGCCTTAGTGAATCCACACATAAGACATAAATTCATAATGTTTTCTAAGAAGGGGAATCCGCACAACTTAGAGAAACAAAGAACAAAGCATAAAAGCTTTAGAAGAGAGAACTCTTTTATTTTCCAAAAATTTCTATCTTATTTACAATAAATCAATTGAGCTTTTTATAGCTCTTACAAGGTGATCTTTACAATAAAATACACTAAAAAAAATAATTTACATTTAAACAAAAGGAGAAAAATTAGCTAAATCAAATAATAGTCTTCTTGCCACAAATTTAGTCATTGCCATTGAATGAGAATCATTGATTTTTTTATGAAGTTATGATGCTAAGATTCTCATAATAAATCCATGCTTGAAGACTTTGATCCTTTTAATGCTATTGCATCAAGTTCGGATTACTTCTGGTATCACGCGTCTGCATAAACCGTCTGTAATTGCAGTGCAACGATCGATGCTAAGAGGCAACGATCGACTCAACTCGATCGCTTAGTAACGATCGACACAAAAAGGATGCAACGATCGATGCTAGGCGAATGTCAAACCTGCGAGAGAGAAAAACAGAGAAAATTAGTAACCAAAAACAAAAATAAAAATCCTAGTCTAAACCCTAAGTTCAAATCTATCGAAGACTCCAAAGAGTCCCCGGCAACGGCGCCAAAAACTTGATAGGTCTGTAAGTTTAATTCCTATTCTACTGCAAGTGCACAGTCAATGAAATTATATTATATAGGGTTATCGAATCCACAAGGACTCTAGGCAACAATACAATTAAGAACAGTCGAGTTAAACTAGGTGAATGTAGTGAGAAACTAAAAGCAAAACAGAAAAGTAAATCAGTAGCAATATTGGTTTGAAGGCAATTAACTAAAAGCGCTAAGTCTAGGGAGTTCTCAGGAAATCAGACAAGCAGATAAATTATTCAGTCAGGATCAAATTAAGTACGGTTCTAGAACTCAAACACGGAAATAGAATTAACCAACTTTCGTTGTGAGAATTCTCTAAGCCTAATTGCAGAAATCCAAATTTCTTTGTAATTCCTAACAGATTAAACTAGCTTTAAGATTAAGTTTGATATGTTCACAATTCAATTAAACCAAATTTCTTTGCGAGTAATTCAATTGCTCAACCTAAATAGTTCAGATTCTAAACCACACTTTCGTGTCAATTTAATAACCTAAGATCTAGATTCTAAGTGATCAGGTTAGAAACTAGTGTTAAGCACAATTTAGATCGAACAACAATTATTGATATGAATCCTTAACTGAAATAAATAAATCTAGCAAGTCATAAAATCCTTAATGAGAATCCCTAAACCTAACTATGAATCTACTCAGACATAGAATATGAAAACATAATCAATGAAATAATAGATTGCATAAAAGAGAATATAGAAGTAAAGGGGTTCGAAATCTTCTCCAAAAAGCAGGAAGCAGTACATGATTAGATCAGCCCCAAAAAGCTCTAAAAACTCTCAGCTCTAAGTATGAAAGCGTCTGTAAAAACTGATGTAAAAACCTAATTATATAAGCTAATCACGTCTTGGGACTTCTTTGTAATTATCAAGAACTTCTGGGCAAAACTGTGAATTCTGCATTCTTCATTAAACCGCCGAGGAAGGACCATCTCGCTAGTGTGTCGATCGATGCACGATGTGTGTCGATCGATGCATTACTCTGTTTTGGACAGTGAACTCTATCTCTCGGGTCAAAGCACCAAAATGCTCCAAAAAGCTCCATAAACTCCAAATCCGCTCCAAATGTGCTAATATCTAATAACACCTGTAAAAGACTCTAAAGAAATACTAAAAGACTCTAAAACACACTTATATTATGGTCTAAAACCGGTAAAAACCATGATATATCAAAAATGAAGCCTGAACTCTATGATACGTCTTTAATACTCCATAATGTCCTCCAAACACACTGTCGTGACATTCACTAATGATCAATGGTATATGTACTGAATTCTGAGGGATAACCAGTCTGCCTTTTTTGAATAATCTTCCCTCTCTGCGTGTTTATGTACCTCCCCTGATTGAACCTTCTCAATCGGATCATGTATCACACTGCCTTCAGAAATCTCTTTGAACAGGTCTTGTAACTGCAATGTCGTAGGTACTGTCAAAGAGTAAAGCACTGTAGTGGCCAACATGCCATCTGTTTTGATTCTTGATAAACTGTCTGCCACCTTATTCTCAAACCCAACTTTGTATTCAATGTCAAAATCATATCCCATTATCCTCATCAGCCACCTTTGATAGTCCAATGTCATCTCCCATTGTCCACCAAGTATTTCAGACTGTTGTGATCCGTTCTCACCACAAATCTCCTTCCTAACAGGTAATGTTTCCATTTCTGGATAGACATTACAATGGCCATCAATTCACGTTCGTATATGAGTTTAAGTTGCTCTCTGTCCGTCAAGGTGTGGCTGAAATAAGCTATAGGATGCCGATCTTGCATCAGAACCGCTCCCAAGCCAAAATCCGACGCATCTGATTCAATAATGAACAGTTCTGAAAAGTTAGGAAGTGCTAGAACCGGAGAAGAGATCATGGCAATTTTCAGTCTCTCAAATGCATTATGAGAATATGACCAACCAAACTTTTTCTTCTTAAGAAGTTCAGTTAATGGTTTAGCCAACATCCCATAACTCTGTACAAACCTTCTGTAATACCCTGTCAGCCCCAAGAAACCTCCCAACTCTTTGACGGATCTTGGTACAGGCCATTTCTCTACTGCTGCAACCTTTTCCGGATCAGTCGATACACCATGTTGTGAGATAACATGACCCAAATATTCCACTCGTTCCTGTCCAAACGTACACTTCTTCCTATTCGCAAACAACTTCTGGTCTTCAAAGACTTGCAAAACCATCTGAACATGTCTAATGTGTTCCTCCAATGACGAGCTATAGATGAGAATGTCATCGAAAAACACTAAGACAAATTGTCGCAGAAATGGTCTGAATATCTGATTCATTAATGCTTGAAACGTCGCAGGAGCATTCATTAGACCGAAAGGCATGACAACAAACTCATAGTGACTGTCATGAGTACGAAAAGCTGTTTTTTCAATGTCCTTCTCCTTCATTCTGATCTGATGGTAACCAGACCTCAAATCCAGCTTAGTGAATATCTTTGCCACATGCAATTTGTCTAATAGCTGAGCAATCATCGGTATGGGATACTTATCTGGAATAGTTGCCCTGTCTAAAGCTCTATAGTCAACACAAAATCTCCAAGAGTTGTCCTTCTTTTTAACCAAAAGAACTGGACTAGAATATGGACTGTGGGAGGGTCGTATCGCTCCTGCTGACAACATCTCTTTAACAGATTTCTCCATAACTTCCTTGTGTGCATGCGGATATCTATAAGGCTGCACACTGATTGGTCCCAACCCTGGCTGAAGATTGATGATGTGCTCGTGTCCTCTCTCAGGTGGTAACTCTTTTGGTTCACTGAACACATGCTCATACGGCACCAATGTCTCAATCAAACACGCTGGAATATCTGATTCCAATTGAGCGTGTTTACATGTGACTATCTTTGGATGCAATGTAGGATCTCCCATCAATTGAACCTTCTTCCCTTGGTACCAGAATATATATTCATGTCTAGCCCAATCAATCTCGCACTTCCCCAATGTGTGTAGCCATTGCATACCAGGAATTACATCCACATTGCCCAATTCCAATATAATGAAGTTTGTGGTGAACTTCACATCTTGTAAGGTGAACTGAATATCTCTGCAAACTCCCGCTCCTTGCACAAATACTTCTGTCCCTAACATAATCTCCAACGAAGCACGTTTTTCAGGTTTCAACCGTGTCTTCTGCACTAATGCGGGTGATATAAAATTGTGTGTGGCACCGCTGTCCAACATAACAACAATTGATTGTTTCTTCACTTCTTCTCTCAGTTTTGTTGTTGTTGGAGAAGACAATCCAAAAAAATATTTCAGAGAGATTGCCTTTAGTTGGTTCCCAAACAATTTCATCATCCTCAATCTCTGTATACTCTTGATCTCTAATCTCCATTTCCAACCCATTCAAAATTGTCAAGAGTTGCAGCTCCACATTTAGGCACACATGTTGCTTAGACCACTTAGCATCACACTTGAAACACAGCCCCAATCTTCTCTTCTCAGCTATTTGAGCTTGCGTGAGCCTCAGTTGTGGTCTTATTTGTGCATTTGTTATGGTCGGCTTTTGTTTCCATCCACCATGAGGATTGTGGTTCGAGAACAATCTTGTATTCTGTTGCACTGTTAAGTGACTGTTTCTGTTTGTAGATTGCATTTCCTTCTTCACCAAGCTGTGTAAGGAACTGGATTCCGTTTGATACGCTGTCGCAATCATCTCAGCCAAATCTTACGGTTTGCACATTGTCACCACTTCTCTCATTTCTGGAGTCAATCCATTCATAAAAATCCCCTCCAATTGCCTCTCCGTTAATCCTGATACTTGAGTTGACAAGTCCTCAAACGTATGAATGTAACTCGCCACGGATCCAGTCTGTGATACCGCGAAGAACGGTTGACTCGGATCTCTCAGTTTCACCTTACTGAATCGAGTCAAAATTTTCTCCTTGAACTCCACCCAATTCTGAAACTTCCTGCGATGAATCTCACTACTGAACCAGCTCAGCACATCACCAACTAGATTGACAGACACAATTTCAAGCTTTGTTTATTCATCGTAACCAGCTATACGGAAGAATCGTTCCGCTAACGCAATCCAGCCGTAAGCATCCTCACCATAAAAAATTGGTAGTTCAACACGTTTCAACATACTTTCCCTGCTTCCAACAATCTTATCTTTCACAGCCCCTTCCTCAGACCTAAAACTACGGCCATGTTCCGAGGTGGAGTGGTGTACCTGATCGGAGCGTTGACGGTGAAGGTTTGATTCGTCGAAGGTTTCTTTGTTGCCAACAGCTTTCGTAATGAATTCGCAAAGCTTCGTGAAATTTGAATCGATCTTCTCCTCTAGCGATTCAAATTTAGCCTTCGATTGGACCTCGAAATTTCGCGATTGCATGTCCAAGTTCTTCGACTGCTTTTCCAGAATAGCGACCAATGTTTGCAATCGACTGTTGATTTCCAGCTGTTCAGTCGTGTGCTGTATCATCGATTTGGACAGAGACTCTAGCGTCCATGACTGAGTTGGAATCGCCTGCGATATTGACGTGTTCTTCGTCATTTCTTCGTCGTCGCGATAGTTCGATCACAGAGCGCTCTCACCGCACCAATTTGGTAGGAAACACTCGTATTATTGATATAGCAAACAGGAATTACAAGAACCAAGAGTCTAATCTTGAAGTTCTCCTCTCTTGAATCTTCACAAACGAAGCTTCAAGCCAATCATACGATTCTTCTAACCGCATAAACTGAAATTGACGACCTGCAAGTCCTTTTATAGTCTAAGGTTTGCGTACATAACCGACTCTAAACCACTAAACCAATATAAAGAAACCATTCATATTTCATGGTTCTTTTACAAAGACTCAATATGACTCATCTACTCTTTATTCAGCTGATCCTCTCTTCTTCTTCCTTGTATATACATTCTACTGCTTATCAGTAAAGAGACAAGGCTATATACAATATGTGAGGAAGAAAGAAGACAGAGGATTGGTATACGTGGCTCACACTGATTACTGCATTCTTTTGCGTGTTTGCGCTCGGGTCGCTGAGATTGATGTGAGGAATATGCATAGACGTGTGTTGAGCTTTGAGAGAATATTAGCTTGGATTGAGAAAAGGATTGATCAGGTTTTGCATCTAATGTAACTATGTCATGATGCAGAGGATCTAGAGGTCGAAAGAATTTGATTAATGGTATGTTTTTCTTTTTGTCTGATGATTCATTCAGAAATTAGTAACATTAACATTAGCAATTGATAGATGAAAATTAATAGTCATAAATGGATGAAAGCCCCAAATTACAACTTACAAGGAATATTTGATTTGAAATGCTAACACCGGTTGCTACTCTACAACCGTACAATTACAATCCAGAAACAACGGTTACACTCAACTGCAGCAACACGAGTTGTTGTTGTTGTTGCCTCATTGAATGGCTAAGACGAATCAACAAGAGCCACTCTTTTGCGTCCATTCTTCTTTAAATGGACTCCGATCACGTTCTTTGTTCACACTCACTCGATCCGTCGACTCAGCTGAATTTGGTTCCCATCCTTGTCCCGTAATATTGTTGCTTCCTGAAGATTCCTGCTCTACCAACGAAGAACCACCTCTCTTAACAGTCACATACTTCTCAAAGCTTTGGCTCCATTAGATCGCTTCTTTGGTGTTGATTCGTAGTGGAGTTAAGATCTGAAACTGCTTTGGAAATAGACGAGCTAACGGCATTCACATTGACACTCTTCTGGTGGAAATTTTGAATGTCTTCAAGAAGCAAAGCTGTGTATGCTACCGCATTGTTGTTTGAGAGCAATGGTTCCGGACTGAAATCGAAATCACGTGATTTCCTCAATGATCTGCTCCGGCTCACAATTTGAGGCTTAGTTGCTGATGATGACAACACTATCTTACACTCGTCCACTGCCTCTTGTTGCATACGACTCGGGCTTGCGCTTCTGCGGATTGTAGCATTCTGTTTCTGTAACACAAACAAATACCAAATGATTCATTCAACTTCTCAAACATTCATTCCAACAAGTACCAAACACTTGCTTACGATCCATTTATAGAATTCATACCTGACCCACGAGATTTGCAGATTCTTTCAATCCTTGACTTAATTTATTATCCCCGTGAGGTTGTGGATAAGCCAATGAGTTTGGATCTATCTCTCCCAATGGGTTCCTCCGGTACGGAGAATGTTCCGTTTTCCGCCTGAGCTTCGATGGCGAAGCCTGAGCGATGTTACTCGCCACTCTCGCCGGTGACTGTGACCTCGGAGACGCCGCTCTAGCCGGCGACTGTGACCTTGGAGAAGCGGCTTTTCCGACGTTCCTCTTGACAGTAATCCGTTTGATGGATGGCTCTAGATTGTTGCTCTTGTCCATTACCAAAGAAGCTTTATCCGTTGCAGGAACCGAGACGAATTTTGCTGGTCTATTGTTACTGGAATTTACAGAACTGCCACTGCCGGCGCAGGAATTAGGGTTGGGGTTTGTCTCCGATCTTCTTCCCGGAGATCTGCTTACCCGTCTACTACCACTTCCTCTCTCTCTACTTCCCGATCGATTACTTTTCGAATCCTCCCTTTCTCTGCTCGGAGTTCGCCTCCTCCGTTCCCGAGGCGAATCTCCGCCACGTTGGCGCTGCCGATCAATCCGCCGCTCAGCTTCTTCTTCTCCGCCGTCTTCGGCATCCGCTTCATCCGCGTCACCGTCACGACTCCGCTCCTTCTGGTCGAAATCAAAGCTCCTCTTAGATCCAGAATACCTCCTGCCTTTCCCGGCGGCTGAGTTGCTCCGGCTTAGTCTCCCGCATTGAATCAATATAGCATCTACATCAACTGGATTCTGATTTGAACCGGTTGATTTCGCCTCGGAAGCCGTAGAATCCTCCGGATCTGTCGTCGTGTTGGATCTCTCATGGCTCATCCGATGTTTAATCATGAACACCTCTTTCCTCGGCTTGCCATTTTCTTGTAGCTCTGTTTCATTCCTAGTTTTCGATTCATCTATTTCAAGCTTCTCCTGTGCTTCAGTCTCTGGTTTCAGAGGTCTATCAATGGCGGATTTGTTCGGATCTGGGGATTTTACAGAAGAGGATCCTCCACTCGGAGAAGAAGAAGATTGAGACGTCTTCTTGCTGAGACAGCAACCCATTTGCAGAAGAATTGAAGCAGAGAGAGAGAGAGAAATTGAATTGGGAGCCAAAGCAAATTTTGAAGTAATGAGAGAGATGAAAGTTAAGAGATGCAGAAATTCAAAACTTCAAATTTCTGAGGAAATTTTAAAAAAAAAAAAAAACATACTGTAAGACATTTAGGTCCCTTGAGGTTTATAAATAGTGTGATATGGCTATTTACTTTCTAAATTTACACATAGCTCCAAACTAACATGCGAAATGTGGACTAGATTAAAATCTTTAGGAGTTTTGGGGTGAATTGAAATAAACTTTATTTGTCAAAGAGAGACTGCATTTGGATTTTTCAACAGTTGTCAAAAAGGGAGCATTAGACGTGGAAGAGACAGAGCTGAATTTACTACGTTATCTTCTGGACCTTTTTTAATGATTTTTCCAAAAGAGAATCATTTTTATATTTCAGAAACAACCTTTAATTATGTAAGTTTAAATTTCTAACGGCTAAATGCATGTTATGGGTTTTTGTCTGATTATGGAAAGAATATTGGGGATCTCTCTCTCTTCTCTCACCTCTATCTTTCAGAGAGAGAGAGACGATATCCGGCTAATCGGACTTCTTGTCCGATTTAGCTTTTTCTTGTGTATATCGTTCAAAGTTTTTTTTTCTGATTTTGTTCTTGTTCTCATCTTTCATCTTTTGTGAACAAAATCTTCTTTCCCTAATTCGTTTTTGTTTCGCCGATCGTGTTTTGGGTTTCCATCT
Organism: Orychophragmus violaceus; assembly: GCA_030180135.1. Lineage (NCBI taxonomy): Eukaryota > Viridiplantae > Streptophyta > Magnoliopsida > Brassicales > Brassicaceae > Orychophragmus > Orychophragmus violaceus. The sequence continues at coordinate 55,225,584 of CM058240.1, read as the reverse complement.
TTTTTGATCGGCTTTTCGATCTTTGCTCGGCTTGTTCTGATGGTATCGATCGATCTTTTGGGGTGTTTTCTTTCGGATCCTTGATCCTAATACGTCTCGATGTTGTTTTTATGGCTGGCTGCCCTTTTCCGTTGTCGGAATCTCCCGGTTTTTCCGGGCTCTCTCTCTTTTCGATCGCGCTCCCTCTTCCGTTTGTTCACCGTCTTGGCCCTGATCTGTCTCGGCTCTGTTTTCGTTCCTCTTTCACCGGTAATAATATCGCCTCCGTCCCGCCGCTTTGAGAAAAGCTTATGGCGGATTTCGATGGGTGTTCTTATCCCATCACCGGCGGCGCGTCCTTGGGTCTAGTTGTTACCGGCAGGGTTGTAGTCACTGATCTTCTTTGGATGCAGGTGCTAAACGGTGGTTCGGATGCGTTTGGATCGGCAACTGGACCTTCGCTTCTGCAGAGAATTGATCTGGAACGGTGCGGCGGTGTCTCCTCTGCGTTCTCCGGCTGGTTTCTGGCGGTGCTTTCTTCCTCCAACACGTGGCGTTGCATGCCCTGCTTTCCGTTGAGCCTGACGCGTGTCGATGCATGTCGATTGATTTCTGTGGTGGGCTTCTTTTGGGCATGTTTTCTTTACTGTTAGACTGTTCTCTTGTAGGGCTTTGGTCCAATTGTGTTGTATACCGCCTTGGCCCATGAATGAACAAAGTTGACAAAAAAAAAATTGGAAAGATTTTTATGGTAATTATAAATAGATGGTGATACAAAAAGACAACATCGAAAGAATAACAAAAAATTATTATATTTTTACTAGAACATGAAAGTATACTTAAGAGATAATCAAGTGGTTTGATGTAAAGTAAATAGATATAACCATCTTTTTTTTTTGTCAACAATAGATATAGAGTGATTTAGGTGAAATATACCTTTTGATAATTTTATTAGGCAATTAGGAAATTGTCTTTTGAAACCATTTCAGATACCAAGAATTGACGAAAATAACCCTAGCTAAATGGACACGTAAGTCTGGCTTGCAACTTGCAAAAGAGAGTAGGCTGACGTGGAAGATATGACAAGATTTTGAAGACAAATATCTCTGACAGTATACAGTGTGTGAACTCATATAAGTGAAAATTTTGGCCATGTATTTCGTCATTATATGAGTATCACTAGTATACATTTAACCTAAACAATTTACGTAGTATTAACATTTTATTTAGGTTACTAACATTTTATTTAGGTTGCTAACATTTTATTTGGTGATGGTACTATTTTAGCTACATACTATTTTGGATTTGTATGAATGATTTAATGTATTATAAAAAAAATTGTCATTATAGAAAAAGATGGCGTATTCATTATATTAGTTTTGATAACATTCTATTTGGTCTCGCTAACATTTTAATTGGTACTACTAATATTTTAGATAGATATATTATTTTAGATTTATATGCTAACAATTAACTTTATATGACTAACATATTTGTTTTGGGTACAAACAAAAATGTTAGCCTAGATAACCAAATATTTAGTAAATACAGGCAAAATACTCAATAGTCTTCTTCTTCCTTCCTTTGTACACAGTCTGCAAAGAATTACGAACATATTTCAACAAAAATTACTAAACAATTCTCTCTAGGAAGAACGGTAAAGCAGATGAGAAAATTACCAAGCATTGGCCATGCCCAATCGCTTCATATATGTGGTACTGGTTCATCGTTAGAGCTTCAACTCGCCTGTGATCCGATTCAGAATCTTCTCATCTCTAATGGTCGTTGTTGAATCGATCTGGGAAGCGAGAGAAACAGAGGGGAGGAAATGGTAGAGACAAAAAAACTTGGAAGTTTTCAAAACTCAAACTCTAAGGAAAACTGAACAAATTGGAAGAGATGAAGTGGACTAAGTAGAAATCCGATTAGTAGATTAAGGGTTTTGAGGTATCAATCAAGAAATAAGAAAGAGATAATGAAGAAGAAGAAACGAAGGGAAAAGAAAGAAAATTATAGAGTGATTTTTTTTTCGTTTTCTTTAAGATGCTAGTTTAGCCTAGGAGTAGGGGCAATTAGGGAATATAGAAAATATAAATTTATGTATGGTCATGAATTTAATTAAGTCTCTGTTTATACCACCGGCCCCAATTACTTCATAGATATAACCATCTATATAAGCCATATTCGTTGTTAGGGGTGGTTCTGAGATTTACAGAACCCCATACATTTTCTCTTTAAAATATTTATTTTATTATTATTTATGCAAAATTTTATTTGCTATAACAATTATTTATGTTTTTGGAAAAAAAAACAATTGAAACAATTATTTCAAAATAAAATATTGAATACCTATTTTATATAAGTTTAACTGATTTATTTATATAAACTATTAGTTTAGTGTATTTTGTTATTTTACATTTTCATTAATATATGTAAAATATTTGTTTTATTTTGTCACAATGTAAAAGTATGTTTTTTTACAAATGTCTTATAATTTTCTTCAAATTACAAACCCTGCAAAAATGGAGACTCCATCATAATGTTTCTTGTGTATGTGCTGAGGACCGGCATTGGTCGTTGTATTAGATCATCTACTATATATTATTTGTGAAGCCGTTTTAGTAAATTTTGTTGATGTGACTAATTTTTAGCAAATAAAAAATAACGTTATTGATGACATGATTTTAATGAAATGTTTTGATTGGTCAATTCTTTTGTTTTCGATTTTTTAAATAAAAACACCCTAATGACTCGAACTGAAATGTTTTTGAGTGGTCAATTTTTAATTATTTATTTTAATAAAAATGTGTAGATCCTAATGACCCATATTTATTTAAAATGATCCGAACTAGTTTAAGATAAAAAATATTACTATAACCATAAATTGTCAATAGATCATGCAATTTCTTAAAAAATACGGGATTATATACGTTACCAAAAATTTAGCAAATACTAACACACCAGAATATTTTTAAATTTCAAACATTCACTAACACACAACATAAAACGAAAACCATAATGTCGATTAATATGGAGTTTTGGTAAATTATGAAAGAGATTTTGTATTATTCTATTTCAATTCAAAATTTATATCATTTGAAACTGAATATCTTATACAACAAATTTGTAGTAGTTATTAAAACAAAATATTCTCCAAATCTAATTTCTACCTTAAACCTTATGTAGTCCACCACTATAAATATTCTATGTTTGTATAACACTTCTACTCATTTTACGTCGTCTTCTCTTTTGAATCTTTAATTATTCAAATCCTTATTAACATCTTTAATAGACAATATATTATTTACATTAGAAAATATATTGTTTGTATTTGCATTAGTTTTAGTTTCGTGTTAGTTTTGTAATTTGTCGTATTTTATTTGGTTACATAATTCATATATTTTCTTTAAACTTTAGTTCTATCCGTCAAATAACATTAAAAGGTGGCTCAGAATCTGACAAGGAAAATGAATCGTTATCTCCTTCATTACACAAACGTAAGTGTTGATTATGTAGATGTTCTTCTTAGTAATTTACTTTAGTTCGTTGATCTAACATTTATACTGGAATTACTTATATTTCCATTTATATAATCTCTCGCTATATTACAAGGAAGAAAAATTTAAAATAAAGGGATCTCACCTTCTCTTAAAAATGTGGACAATTTAATACAAAAATAAATATTTAAATTTTCTTTATAATCTTTAATTCTGAATTTTTTTTTGAAGATCATTCAGAAGTGGATCACAAACATTTCTCCATATGGACTTCAAGGTTATGTGACTCGGAGTAATGAAAAGGTAACATTTACTAAAATATCTACTATATGAAAGATGTTTCTGAAGGTTTTCGTTAATGTTTATTATATATAATTATTCAGATTTTCGTTGCTTATTTTTTTAGGGTTTCAAAATATAAGCCACAAAACCATCCGATTGTTTTCATAAAATTAATGAAAATTTTGATGAAAGATCCTGGAAGTATGTCAAAAACTTTGAAGTGATCTTTAATCTTCATGGGGATAGATACACCATTACTCTGAAAAGGATAATTTTGGACAAGTAAACTCAAATCTCAAATTGTGCTACTATTTTTGATGATAAGTTTTATGATTTTATAATGATCCAAGACATATTAGATTGCTTAATCTCACCAAAGTACATTACTGATAAACTTTTCTTTCATACATGTCTAATTTTCTTATAACGAACGAATATTTTATAGTCCCTGCATAATTTACAATAACTTTTTGATTTTACTCTTATTTTTTTTTGTAATGTGAATAGATGCATAAAGTTAATTGGTCTTTTGGAATCAGTTGAACATGATATGATCAAAAGGAGATACATTTCTTTAGATCCGCTGAAATAAATTTGGTTTTATCTCAGGGAAATGAAGTAAGAAAAGTATTCCTTACCGGTTTTATTTAGAAATTTATAATATTTTACCCCACATTTTCCCTTCTTTTTATATCAAATATTATTATCTATCGACTAATTTAATTTTTATTATTTAAAAATGTTTCAAAGTAGGAAATACATCAAATGCTTGACTATGGTCAACATGCAATGAAGTTTTATGAATATACTTTACTGGAAATTATGAATCAATTTTTTTTGAGGTTTTGGCGAGTGAATAATACTTTGAATAAGTACTATTGTCTTATAATAAATTTTATTATTACCATTTTTAGTCTGATGGAATTTTTCTGGTTTACCTAAGGACTCATATCTTAATGTGATTGTTTATGGTACTCCATTTGTCCAAGATTCGAGTATTATATCACAGCTTCTATTTGATCCGGATATGGAAGAAATTCATCAAATGAAACAGTGGTACATATATGACTAATTATCATTTGTTATATACATCAACACAACTTCCTAACTAAATTCAATTTGGAGTTGCTTCACCAATTCCAATGGATCTCATTTCAACCCTTGAGCTTGTTGTCAATTCTACTTCATATATTCATCCATGATTCATCTAATTTTAAAACTTTTCTCATAATTTATATTCTATTTTCTGATAATTTGGAAATGCCCTATATATAGGGCTGAAATCTCTTTTGGTTTTAAGTTAATAATTTATACTACTTTATTTTATTACCTTTTCTCGGTGTTATTTTAAATATGATTATTATTCTAGGATATTTAAATGCAAAAAGATAAATACAAATTTAAAACACAATAAAACAAAACACATGTTATTTTCTATGATGATGTATACAATACAATGACAAAAGTTCTATTTTTCATTATTCACAAACAATTCATGTTGATTTTTTGAATAAGTTGTGATATGATATTAACTAACCAAATTATGAGATTTATTTTATTTTAGGTCACTATAAGTCCCATTATGTAAAATATGTTAAAGATGTCCGAAGGCCCTTAAAAACCTTTGCGTTATGTCTGAAACGAAAGAAATCCACATCGTTAATATCGAAACCAAAATCTAAAACATCTAATAATACCATTGAAAGCAAAAATTATTTCAACGCCTCTGTCGGTAACCTACTTTATGCTGCTTAATCCGCTGCACTAAGGATTAAATCAGAGGTATGTTAACCCTCACTTTTAAATTCAAATTTTGTTTATAAACTAACATTCTTTGATTTGAATTTGATTTAGGATTTTTGATGAGTTTAAGATATAGATTCAAACAACATTGCCTAATTTTGTGTTAGGATTTTTGTATTCTTATACTGTTAGTGGTCTAATGTTACCAATTATTTTGGGTTTATATGTATTCTGATTTTTGAGTGATTCATGTCGGTAGATTAAGTTCACACTACAAAACAACATTAAGAATAGGAAACCCTCATTTTATGAAGCCTCTTCTTCTTGAATTCCTTTCAGGTGTGGTAGTAATCTTATTTATTTCTCTCGTTTTCTCTCTATCTTTGACGTTTAATTACTTTTAACTAAATATGTTTTCTTTTTTGGGGTTGCAGAATATCCCGAAAAAGTTATTCAAAGACCACATACATGGAAGAACTAATGTTACAATGGGGGAGCTCACTTCCGATGCTTGTGATCAAAATGGCCTATCAAACGAGTTAGTGATAGAATAACAGAAGGCTGGAAAGAATTCGCGGAGGGACATGATTTACGAATGAGAGACGTTTCAATTTCTGAGAACTATGGAGATTTAAATTTCAATGTACATGCTTCGGACCCGGGTTTTGTGGGCTCCAATGGGTCAAGGAACCAACATAAGATCAAGAGGAGAACATGAGTAAGTTATATTATGTTGTCTTCCAAGAAAATTAGTTTTATCTTTTGATTATAGTACTAATTTAAGTTTATCTATTTTCTTTTTTGCAGGAATTGAAGAAAACTTCATAACACTAAGCGTCACATGAGAAAATATCAAACGTACCCGAATTGTAAAATTGTTTTCCCTTACGTTTTCTGAATTTTTAGATATAGATTGTGTTTGGTCTTTGATGCTTTTGATTTTAGAAAACTGTTACACCATCCATATTATGTTTTTCAGTATTTTCTCCAGTCCTCACAACACAAATGATTTAGAGAAGGCTGCTGGCGAGACCATATCTATGATGAACGAGGTTGGAGCAATGTGGTCTGTTAAACTGGTGATGCAGTTTTAGAGTAATAGACGGCGTTTGCGTTTAACTGGTGGTTTGAGAAAATTCCTCACGGCAAACAATATCAAAGCTAACAACACTATCATGTTGGAGCTAATGTTGGAGCTAATTTTGGAAAACGTAACATCTCATATTCTCAAGCTCTCTTCCAAGAACCACACTTCAGCCTGATGTCTTAAGTCTAATGTTGAAAGTCCATTTTCGTGATGAGAAAAACTTATGTTAATTAATTTTGGCTGTATTTTGTTTGGATGTTGAATTGGTCTTAAACTTTATTTTTGGATTTTACTTTTTTCTCAGTAATTCAGTGTTCTAATTGGATTGGCATAACACCCATGCTTATTACATGCTTGTGGAATAATTAGTCACAAAAAAATATATCAGACATTGTTCATTTAGTATCATATCAAGCCAATACATGATAGATTATGGATAAGGTGCAAGCGATTCATCTAGTTAACATAATAACACAATTTTTTATTTATTTTTTAATTAAATATAAAATTACATTTAAACCCAACGTTTTTTGCAACCAATCTTTTATTTCATGAGGCTTAATCACTTTTCTCTAATACAATATTACAAACAATTATTATGTGTTGGAAATCTTTTTAATTCACTCATTATTCTATTGATTCATTGGAGATAACACTCATTATTCTCACCGTTCTCATTTTTTCTGATTGATTTTATTGGGGATAAGAGAGCAAGACGTGTATTAATTCACTACAAGAAAAAAGGCTTTTCTTAGCGGCTGAATAACGCTATCTAACGATACCATAGCGTTTTTACAAGCGTTGTGTCATCGCCCGTCATAGTAGGTCAGACATATTTGATAGCGGTTTTTGTAGTGTTATTGAATTGTCTTATACCATAGCGGTTTTTTTAGTGTAATTAAATATGATATAATAGCGTAGTTGCTTTGCTATTATTTATTTTTTACAGCGTTCGTATATTTGCTATTTTTAATATTACTATAGCATTTATATTAGTGTAATTGTTACTGAGTATTGTTTTAAGATTTGTTACAATCTTTAGCTAATTATATATTTATATTTTTGTATAATGCTGGATCTAGAAATATTATTAAAGATCATTAGATTAATTAGTTTCACAAAGAGAAAAACCAAGGTTCGACATTGATTAGGTGTCAACAAAGATAAACACACTACACACAAAGAGAAGTAGTTCCAAGTAACACCCTAATGTCTCACAAACGTCTCAGATGAAAACAAGTTTTTCGTTTGGCCAAGCCACTGTGGTTCCTACTGCATCAGCTTTGAATTCAACTTCAGAGTTTGGTCTCCACACTCGTGCACCATCAACTTTTGAAACCTCTACCCAGACCTTAGAAGCATTAGGACCTAAAGGAACGAAATGAACCTTGTCGGCTGGATCAGTTGAAAACACACGACCCACTGCAACCGTCTGTCCAGAGTTATCACAGTCCAAGAGATTGCACTTCTGTCTACCACCCTTGCTGCTTGTACCAGTGCTGGGACTACCACTCTAAAACCAAAAACATGATAAAACATATTCATCACAATGTGATCATCACAATATCAACAAATCCAAGACAACATATACCAACTCTCAATCTCATTTGAACATCTACCAAAACAAACTATTACCTGAGTGGATTTCCTAGTTGATTCATCCTCTGAAGTTTGATCAGGTAGTCGCAGCCTATCAATAGGCCATGCAATGGTTGCATGTAGCGCATCACCCATTTTTGACATTCCAGGCATAAGTCTCCATAGGAAAGCAGCAGTTTTAACAACCAGTTCAACCTTAACAACTGCAGCATTCGGTTCAAGCGGAATATCGTTCACCAAGTAGGAAGGTTCAGATGACAACATTTTACCCTCAACAATCAATTCATCTTCTACATTCCTATAATCAAATATTTGAACTCTTCCTATCGACTCATCCGTAGCCTTATAAATCATGCAAAATATACACACAATATATATCAGTAATCTACTCAATGTGAATATGAGAGGAAAAACAAACTTACTATTAACACCTCCGATCCGACAGTGTTAGCATGTTGAGAGTGGTTAATTTTGTCATCCAAGATTAACTTATCAGAAGGCCAGGCAATTTTAACTCCAACGGCCTGATCAAGTGAGTCAATGGTTGTAGTGGGTCTCCAGACAGATGCTCCTACGACTGAGACAGACTTCACAATTACGGCAGCTGCATTAGGACCAAGGGGAATTCGCCCAATCTTATATGTAGGTTCAGAAGAGCAGAACTCCCCTTCACCAACAATCACATCATTATTCGAAAACCAATCCAGTAGCTGGCACCTAATTCCCCCTTTGCTAACATCGCCTAATTCAGATCTAGAAACACCATCACCTCGCATCTAACAAGTTTATCATTACAAAAAATCATATAAGTTACTGAACAAAAAATTGAACATAATTAAACAACAATATCCAACTACCTTTTTCCGGCTAAGTTACTAACGACATTTTGCAAAGTTTCAAGCTTGCATAGTAATTCTGCTTGCGTAGCTTCGAGCTTCTGGACATGAGTGTCTCTAGCCTGTAAGAATGCCATTTTAGAAACTGTAGCCCCTCTGCCCATCCCCCTGAGTCTTCCTAGTCGGTCTTTTCCTAGAACCTGACTCACATCATCTTCTCTGATATTATCAATAGAAGTGGAGTCCATTTCACTATCAGTTGTCTTGATCTTCTCCTGCAATCAAGCACAACAGTCACAAAATGTGCACATTACTTTCAAATGAATATAAGAACAAAAAGTATTACTTTAATACCAATCTTACAATTGTTTCAGCGAATTCTTCTCTCACGGGTCTCCTATCAGAGTGAGTATGGCCAGCTACCCAAATCTTCGTTCTAGTAACTTTACTAGGATCATTACTGTTTTTTTCCTGTAAGATCAAAGAAATAGTTGTAAATAAAAGAAAGGAAATACTACTGCATACTAACCAATTTAATATACAGACAAACATACCATCTCATGAGCTAGTTGGATCATTCCTTTGCGACTTGTGGTATGAGGAATTTGACTCTTCCTAAGCTGCCTGTACTTTTTACTTTGTTCCTATTGACACAAACAATCAGATTACGACAAACTTATTCTCTAAACAAATAAGCTTAAAGGTGTATCAAACCACCTTATAATACCTGAAAAGCTGTGGTACTTCTTTCTTTCACCTAAGTGTTCCAAGCCGTTGTAGATTGAATGTTGCTAGGCTTAATTTGCTGTAATTGATCCTGTTTTTCAGAGATCGAACTTTGCAAGTGCGACTTGATTTCGAAGCCCTCCACAAACAACCCATCTGCTTGAATACTACATCTTTTTGCCAATCTTCTGTCAAGTTGAATCTTCCCAGTCAAACAAACCTAAGTTAAACACTTGAGGTTTCAATTAAACTAATACTCAATCACAAAGCATATAATGTAACCTGAATTTCTTCCCACAAAGCGTATTTTGTCTTGTCTTCGAGATGTCTCCAGTCATCCACAAGAACTGGGACATGCTCTCTCACAAGAGGACCAAGGAAAGAGGAGAGTGTGACTGACCCACTACCAACATGTTCACCTATAGCATTAAACTCCACTTCTACCTTGTCCTCTATATTTTTGGCAACTTTGCGCATCTTAGTAGGTCCTCTAATCTTCCTTTTTTGGCTCTCAGATTGCTAGGTCTGTGTTTCAGAGTTGTTGGGGACTCCGTTTGGTGAAGAAGGGATGGATTCTGCTACTTTAGTGGGTGAGTGTTGTTCCACCTCTTCGTTAATGTCTTTGTCTTTCTCATTAGCCAAGACTGTTGTGCCCTATTGTTCAAATTCTTCGTGTTCAATAGCGTATTTCTCCGGATGATTCTCAACATCCTTCTGTATCTCTTTCACATTTGGACCAGGCTTCCTCTGTTTCTTCCGTCGCAAAGACACTTCCGGACTCACACCAAGCCCTGCTTGGCGCTTACTACGACGGATATTCTCGCAAACAGCCTTTTGTTTCATGATACCAGGTTACCTGAAACACAATCACAATCAAAGGATGACCATGCATGAGTCGCTTCTTGTTGCCCATATAGACATGTTTCCGGTTAAACTTCAACCACCTATGCAGTGTATCTTTCCCACAGACATTACACGCATGCTTTTCCTTCACTTTACATCCAACTAATGTCCCTAAAGCTGGATAATCTGTTATACTCCACAACAACATGGCTCTTAGTGTAAAAATCTCCTTACTGAAGGAATCATAAACTTCAATACCTTATGTCCACAAGTCCTTTAGGTCCTCTATAAGCGGTTGTAGATAAATGTCGATGTTGTTGCTAGGTGCGGTTGGCCCGGGTATCAACATAGTCAACATTATGTTCTCGGATTTCATACACTGAGTTGGATCCATGTTGTAGTTGACTAAAAGAACATGCCATGTGTTGTACTTGGTGTTCTGGATAGAGAACGGGTTCATGCCATCCTTAGAGAGTCCGAGCCTAAGGTTTTTTGAATCAGCAACAAACTCCGGCCATTTGTTGTTAACTTGAACCCATGTCAGAGAATCCACTGGATGCCGCATAGTACCATCCACAGTGGCATTGGTGAAGTGCCATCTCAATTCCTCTGCCAAAAGCTTTGATCTAAACATCCTTATAAACCTATCTTTTATTGGAAAATACCTAGGCACCTTCACTGGAATCCCTTTCTTCTCCTCACCTGTGTGCTTATCCCTTTCCCATCTTGATTCATTACATCTTGGGAAGCTCATCAATTCCTCATACTGTTTCCGAAAGAGAATGCAGTCATTTTTACAGGCGTGGATGACATCATAACCGAAACCAAACAGTTTCAAAAACTTCTTCATCTCATCTGTAGACTTGGGAAGAACGTTGTCTCCAGGTAGCATGTCATGAACCAATGTCAGAAGCTGATCAAAATAGCTCTCCGACATCCCACTCTTGACCTTTATCCGGTAAATACCCATGATCGCATCAACTTTTGTGTATCTTTTACATGTCGAGTACAATGGCGTTTCTGCATCATCTAGCTTCCTCCTAAACTCAGCTTCTTCTGGACTGTTACTACCCTCAAACTCTTCTGCATTCTGCTGAGGTGATTGTTGATTGCCTTCACTCGCCATAAAAGCAGTCCGTAGCAACTCATAAGCCTCATACTCATATGTGTAAGCATCACTTGTCTGATCATCCCTCATGTCCCCATGTTTACTCCAATACTTACATCTCCTATACTTCTGATCCATCCCTCTGATCACTAGATGCTCGAGAATTGTCTCAGATGATTGATGGCAGACATTACGGCAGTCGAGACAAGGACAAAATATTTCTGTTGGATGACCCAAACGTCTTGCTGAATCAGACACAAAGTCAGATGCTCCTTGCTCCTACTCAAGGCTATTCCTGTTGATAGGAAAAAAAAACAAAACTTCAGAACCAAAGCATATAAGTTATGAAATCAAATTAGTAAAGATGTTTGAAGTCAGTCTAGATAGTACCTTGGTAACCAGACCCAAGCTTTATCCACGTTACAAAAGCTCCGACCATATGCACATACAAGTAATTACCAGATACTATCACTTTAAGCCATAACAACAACACATAAATCTATCTGATATAAGAAAACAGTTTCACTGATTTTACCTGATAGAGTATCTTCTCTTATGGTTAAATTGAGCTACAAAAAAAAGCAAAGATATCCATCGATTAAACCCATAAAATCATGTAAGTTATACAAGATTTACACGAATCAATTCAACATGCAACATGAAAATCTATGGTATAAATCAATTCAACATGTAACACTATTACCTTTAGCAGAAGTAGATAAACAAGATCGCAGACGAAATCTTCCTGCAAAAGAGTAAACACGACTGAGACGAATCAATTCAACATGCATTAACAATTTGTTAATCAGAATCGGAAACAAACAGTTGAACAAAACTCGAGTGCACCTTCGATTAGTGATTCAGATTTGATTTTTTGTGGATCTAGGAGAACGATATTGATAGCTAACAAATCTATGGGTTTTGTGCAACTGGGATTCGGAAAAAGCAAAAGGGTAAGATGGATTGAAGCTTAATAGGGTTGGATTGTGTATGAATGAGCTATATTCGTCGGAGACAGAGAGTTTAAGACTCGAAACTGAGAACAAAACTGAAGAGGTTATGAACTGAAACTCGAATTTCAATGAGAGATAGAGAGAAAATGCATCGATTCTGTGAAACGAATGAAAAATTGGAGCCAAATGAGGAAGAGAGGGAAGAACGAAAATTAGGTCGTGAAATTTGAGGCTTTTTTTTTAGATCGATTTTTGAGTTGGAGGCAAAAAATTTCTAAGTATGGTGGGCCTTCTTTTCGATATACCGCCAACGTTTTCATAACGTTTTTAATATTCGTTTTGCTATAAAACATGGTTATTTTATATTAACCCGAAACACTTAATTTTGTTTCGAAATAATATACTCTAGCATAGCGTTTTAAAATATGTAAACGCTATATAAAAAACTTAAGTAGGTCAACCATAGCACAATCGAAAAAAACGCTATACCCATCTGCTATTAAAACCCATATTTCTTGTAGTGATTATAATGTGAGGCCCATAAAATCCAACCAGTGGTGGATCAATAAAAATTTTAAACTAGATATATTATATATGTTTTACTAAAAGCATTTCATAAAAACTTTATATATAGTTAAGAAAATAAACAGCCAAAATTTTAATTCAAAATACTAGACTATTTTTATATTTAGTGTTATAAACTGTATATACATTATAAATGAAAATCGAAAATTGTGTTGCTTTCATATAATTTATAATTTTATTTATAATTTTATTAATTTCCTTTTTGTAATAAAATAATTTATTCTAAAAAGTATAAGGTAAAGTTTAACAAGTTATATAAATATTCAAAATATATATTATGGCATGAGCTAGATATATTATTGAAATTCAAGAAATGAAAGAAAAATAATTAGATGACAAAATAAAAAGAGAGAAAACAATCTATCTATGCTAAAATTGATAAAAAAAAACTTTATATAGAGAAAAATATGTTTTTCACTGAATTTTGGGAATGTAATATTAGATCATGGACCAACAAACTAGAAGATTTTTTTTTCTGATCATGGTACCACACGAGAGAACAAAAAAGGGAAAATAACAAGTTATGTCAAATGACAGAACATCGATTTATATAATTGAGAAGTGAGAATGCAACAGATTTATTCTCACGAGGTTAATTACTAGTCTACTCTTAATAAAATTTAATGAAATATTTTCTTTTAATTATGTTAATTTTTTAAAAAAAAATCGAGATCTCTAGGTTATGTTAATTTATCTAAAATCGAATCCTCTAGGTTATGTTAATTTCCCCTTAAAAAATCGAACCCTCTAAGATTATATCTACCTAAATCTCTTATAAATAGATTATTACGAGACTTTGACTTAATCTCCTACTGTGGAGCCGTCTCTATTCTGTCTTAATCTCCTTCCATCTCCCGAGCTAAAGTTCCAATTTTGCTTGGATTTACCTATTTCCATCGGACGTTCTAACCAAATAAGTATTTTTTGATTTCCGTCGGTGGTGTCTCATAAGAAGAAGACGGTGGATTTGAGTATGGCGATGAAAAGGATGATCCGATTAGTGATTGTGACAATAATGTTCTAAAAAAAGTCAAACAACAAGTAGCTATGGACCTCCAACGATTGCTAATTATAATGCTTGCGCGATATAATCATCGGGGTTTTGGAATTACGATGGTCTACGAAAAAAGCATAAATTTTTCTAAAAAGTCAATCAACCATACATTTCATCGGGGTTTAAATCTCATGAATCTAAAATATTTCATAAGAAAAATAACTTCCAATTTTATTTACTCTAACAAAATACCGCTATGTCCGCGCAGGATGCGAACACCCCACCTACTCGAACAGTAGATCACAAAAATTTAGGTGGAGACACTCAAAGCTTCCATACCACTTTACTAATATTTGTTATGCTTAAATAATTTTTTTTTATATATTTAACCAGGACAAGTGCCCCATACTGTCTAACATGGCTTTCTCCCTGAATCCAATCGAAGAATATTTTTAATATATATCCAATTATGACAATGATTAGATTTTTTAATTGTGATAAGGATTATAAATATTTACATTATTTGGTGTTTTAATATGTTAATAATAAAAATATATATATGAATTTTCTGAGTTTTGTATCAATCAATTATAATTCAATATTATCATATTATATATTATTTTTCGTGACAAAAAATATTATTTTACTTGGTAATCAAAAACTCATTTTTTATCTGGTTAGGGTGGCCCCAAAAAAATTTATAATTGATTCTAAAGTGAGTTTGGTTCGAAATTGACCAATATGAACCATTATTTTGAGGAGCCGCGTTAGAATCTCACATCGTAAATTTAAAGGAACAAACATTAATATAGAAATGGTAAAGGTCTATCCACTCATTGCCAATTGGTTTTGAATTAAAAATTGATAACATATCAAAGATTTACACTACAAGAAATCTGAACCAAATAGGACAAGTTTACAGGCTGTGTCAGAACTAACAAAGGAATCCGACACAAGGTATACCAAGCCCTTAGGTGAGAAAATTAAGTTAGGTTTACAAGGGTGAAGTCAGTAAAGGATCCTCAGAATACCTGAATTGATATGGGTGTCCTCAGTAGGCTGATCCGTATTGGGTTTTCTAATAGTCATAGATTGATCCTGCAACTTCATCCCAATGGTCACTTAAGTTCCTGCAAGATGTTGTTAACTTCTCAAAAATTCACTGTTTCTTACTTAAACCGTTTTGACTCAATAAAACAATTTTTTTTTAAAATAGGACTGACTCTAAGAAAACAAAAGTGTGCGTCAGTAGCTACCTCCCCCACACTTGAAATACACTGTCCACAGTGTAATAAAAGCATAAGCTCGGTGAAAGAATAATCAAATTGAAAAACAATCCAAAAAGTTGGAGAATACTCACCTGTTGTCGCCCTGTGTCGATCGATGCCACAAGGGTGTCGATCGATGCAAGGCGAATATGCGCGCGGTTATTTAAATAACCGGTGTCTGAACCGCAATCGAATCGGCTAACCAGAAATCGCAACTGTGTCGACCGATGCACATGGTGTGTCGATCGATGCAGTGCGATTTTGCATGTTTCTCTCGGCTTTGAACACACTTAAACAGAAGAATCAAAACACCAAAATGCAAACGAAAAATGAAAAGAAAAACGAACCTAACAGTGGGTTGCCTCCCACTCAGCGCTTGTTTTTAGTCATTAGGTTGACTATGGGACAGAGATCGGACTCATGGCGGTTTCAACAGAGACTTTGAGTGTCTCTGTGAATGTCTCCTCATCCAAGGTGGTGTATACGCTATCGGATCATGAGATCTCCCAAGGAACGAAGGAATAGAATCAGGGCGGGAGCGAAGCTTGGGTGGGATTCTGCGTTTTCCTGCATTCAAAGTTGATGGATTAGGAGGTTTAAACTTAGATGATTTATGTCTTACCTTTGGTGGAGATCTGATGTTTGGAGCTTTCTGCTTATGAGCAGTTGCAGGCTCTGAAGATGTTAGAGCAGGTTCAAGAGGAACCGCCATCTTCTTCTCTCCACTATCAGATACTGTAGTTCCACCAATCTGAACTTCTTCTTTCAAATGACTATCGGCGGATATCATCTTCTTTGCATCTCTCAACACACAAGGATGAACTCGCGAAGCTTCAGCTGGTGGAGTTTCATTCAGCTCCTTATCTATCACTTTCATGCAGTTAGCCACTTTTAGCTCCTGGTTAGACGGTTTAGGAACCTTAGGATATGGCACAAAGGGCTTATAGACTCGTTCCAGGATTGTTGCAGGCTTCTGGTCCTGTCTGCGATATGTGACGATCGATGCACGCGATGTGTCGTTCGACACAAGGCGATTATGTTCAGATCCATCAGACGTATCGGGGATGCATCAATCGACATCGAGAGTGTGTCGATCGACGCATGTCTCAGACAGACAATATTCATCCAGAAAATCCGAGATTATGCTCTCTTCTTCTCCCAGCAAGTCAATCCCATCTCTTATGGTCACAGCATCGATGTACAGCCTCTGTTCAGCTTTCCCAGCTTCATTATGCCTTTGTATTGCTCCAGCTGTTTGTTGAACTCGGACATCTAGCTTCTTCACATGTGTGCTCAAAGATTCAAACTTTCCATTCAGATTTTCATGCATAGTATCCAACTTCCTGTCGAAGTCTACAGCAGTCTTAGTCTGATCCTCCAGCAACTGCTCCATCTTGCTCTTATAAGAATTAGCAGCAGGAGGTGTCTGATAAGAAGATGATCCATAGGTTCTTTGATAAGAATTACCTTGCTGATTACCAAACCTGTTTCCTTGGAATCCAGAGCCACTGATGCAGTTCAAATCTTCTTCCTGCTTCTCCAATAACTGCTCCATCATACTTATCAGCTTATCAGACTTCTTAATTTGAGGAGGAAAATGCTGATATAATGGAGATTCATAATCTCTGGTGAATGAATAAGAACCATAGTCTCTGCAGAATGAGTTATTTTGCTGATTTTCCAACATCTGTTCCATCATTCCCATCATCTTACGCGATGTGTCGATCGATGCAGAGTAGTGTCGATCGATGCAAGCTCGAAGATGTGTCGATCGACACACAGGACCGTGTCGATCGATGCAAGGCGATTACAGGCGTACCTGAAACGCAAGAACAGAAGAAAAAAAATTAGTAACAAAAAAATAAAAACGAAAAACCTAGTCTAAACCCTAAGTTCAAATCTATCGAAGACTCAAAAGAGTCCCTGGCAACGGCGCCAAAAACTTGATAGGTCTAGTTTTATCCCTATATTAAGTGCAAGTGCACAGTGATGTAGTTGTAGTACTTAGGGTATCGAATCCACAGGGACTCTGGTCAACGATAGATTTAGAACAGAAAATATTAAATTAGGAGAAAGAAAATAAATGTAATGAGAAACTAAAAAGCAATGCAGGAAAGTAAATCAGGCGAGTTTGTGAGCAAGGAAACGAAGGCGTTAAGTCTAGGGAGTTCTCAGGAAATCAGGAACACAAGCAATCAATCAATCGGGATCTAATTAAGAGCTATTCTAGAACTCAAACACAGGTATAGAATTAACCAACTGTCGTTGCGAGAATTCTCTAAGTCTAAGTGCAGCAATCCAAATTCCTTTGTAATTACTAACAGATTAAACCAGCTTTAATTCCAAGTTCGATATGTTCACAATCTATTTAAACCAAATTCCTTTGCGAGTAATTAAACGTTCAAAACAAGATTCACTACAAGAAAATATCGTTTTTGCAACTAGAACTTGTGAGTATACTTGTAGTCGTAACATTTGGCGACATTAGGGGACAATATTGCTACTATTTGCGACAACGGATATATAGACGTGTATTACTCATTGATATACGACCAAAAATGATTGTTGCCAATTTAGTCGTCGATTTACGACTGATTAACGACCATTGTCGAGACCGGAAACAATAGTCACAGGCTAGTCGGTGATATGGCGACTTTTATTGCGTCCGATGTGAAGAGTCATAGAAAAATCGTGAATTGGTCAGTAAATGGGCGACTAATTCTCTACTTCGTGTATAATAGTAACTAACTCGTTTATTTGTCGGTATTGTTACGACTAATATTCAACTCATTATTCATTTAAGTGTATTGTTTATGAAAATATTACGAAACTAAAACACAAATTTATTTGTGTAAGCATATTGTTTATGAAAATATTATAGCTACATATTGCTTTGCATTAACAGATTTGTACAATTCTTTAAATGTGAAAAATACTTTTTGTTGTCGTATTGCAAATGAAATATATACTTTAATATTTGAATTTAACAATAACCAAATTGATCAAGGTTAGATTCTATATGCTATTTAAATGATGTAATAAAAAAGAAATTATGAATGTGGACAGAAAGGTTGTATACATTAACGATAAATATGTTTTTAAAAGAAAAATAAAGACGATCAACAGATCATATAACCCAAAAAATAATAAAGTTAATAAGATCTTCTTAAACAAGTACATAATTTAGAAGATGAACCATGACATAAGATTTACTTCAGGTACCGGATTTGGAAAGCTAAATAGAAAACAATGAATTACGGAAAACATATAAAGTATTATGTTTATGACCAAAAGCTGTTGAGAAAGCTATTAAAGTCTGAATTGTTGGTTTGATCGTACATAATCGTTGACATCCCTTCTTCTCCTTTGAGCCAACTTACACATAATTAAATAAATTTTATACACAAACACCATTAACATTTTAAACAATATAGAAATCAAAAGTCTCATCAATCCTAAACCCAAACATGTAATAGAAAATGAGATCATTCTCAAAAAAAAAAAAATTGAATTTCTAATCATACCTATTTCATGCTTTCTGTAGAAGCACCGGAGAATCACAAAGAGATGTCTATCAGCATTCTTCGAAAACCTTTTATTAGTTCCTTAGCATCTTCCCCGATTAATAAACACTGAAGACTCCGGAGGCTAGAAAAAATGTATTTTCAATTTCTATTATCAGAGACAAACAACAAAACATATGTGAGGAAGATTATAGGCATTTGTTTAATGAACCTTAAGTCGCGAATTGTAAACTGCAACTTTGGTCCTGCCCAATAAGTTTGAAGGTTTCCAACATGTGTAACAACACCAAGGACATCTATAATAGAAAAATAAAATCATTTAGAAAACTATACCTTAATCTATTTAGTTAAAACATAATGTCTACCACACATGCAAATAACATGATTAATATAATCGGATAAAGAAAAACAAATGTATAGACTAAAAGTTACCTATAGGTTAATCATCACAGACTCTCCCATCTAATATATCCGGAATCGATTCAAATTGCATAAAATGACCTTCCGGAATATTATCATAAGTGAGGCAGAAAGATGTGTTTAACCCGAATATGAGCTTGAAATCGTGAGGGGTCAACGACACATATTCCGGTGCTTGTACAACTCGAGCATCCACAAGTTTAAACTAACGACCCTCACACCATGTCGAGTAACGAAATTTCTCAATAAAGGAGACATGAACAATTGCCTCTATTTTCATGCCCTAAATCAATAAATGAATACCTTAATAAAACATGCAATAACTCAATAAAAAACAGATTATAGAGTAAAAGAAAGATTACCTCCTCATCGACCAAAACCATTTGGATTTTTGGTTCAATGGACTTAACACAAATCCAAACATGCAAAAGAATAACTTTTAAGTCCCAAAGGCAAGGAATGAAGTTGTTGATTTGAGAAAATTTTCTGAAAGTCTGTGGAGCCATAGTTGAGATTCAGAGAAATTTTCGCAGAAATTAGCTTGAAAACAAGTTTTTTTCTCTTCAGTAAGCGGTAAGAAAATGAAGCGTCTAGGGTTTTAAAATTAAAAAGTTAAATAGTTTTCAAAATTGATGAGTAAAAGGTGTGAAGCACTAAAAGAAAAACCTTGAATTAGTAATAGTAAAAGGTGTAAAAATTAGAAGTCACAACCCCTGGTTTAGAAAAAATATTTGGGTCACAACCGCTAATAATATTTTTTTCTCTTAGCCCAGATAAAAATAGAACCGTGCACTGGTTTTTGTCTTTTGTTCTCTTGCAGGCTTTTGCAGAGTTCCGATATTATTAAATTTCCTTAACATGATTAGTTCGTATATACTGAAAAAAATAAAACACTAGAACATGAAAGATTCACAAAATTATAATTTAATTTCTCAAACCATGATAAAACCAGTAAGAATATTTCACACCAACCGCTTCATCTTGCTATATATATATATATATGATTAAGATCATTCGGTGTAAAAGAAAAGCTGAAACCATAATTACTACCCAATGCATACTCTAATAAATAGTCTCGAGACACCCATCAAATTAACACTAATCATGGTTAAATATCTTGGAAAGGAGAGTTACGATGTTTGGTTAAATTGTTCTGTTTTTCATTAAATTGTGGCCATCAATTATCGACTTGATCATGCCACCACTTCATCTGTTTAGATTAGATTAATATTTCCACCGTCGCTTTGTAAATATAACTAAATTCGGTAGTTTTATAACTTGCTTATTTTTAATTATTTCAAAAGTCGAGCGTTACATAATCTACAACATTTAACAAACTATATATTAATAAAGATCTTCATGTAGATAATGGGGCCAAATTCTGAAATTATCTCTCATGATTGTGAAGAAAAATAGTGACTCAAGGGTCCAAAAGCATGTATCGCACATGTTTGTACCTTTGAAACCATTGTCCCACCAAGAAACCCCAGTCTTTATTGGAGCACACGGATATCTATAAAGCCATTTGGTATCTAATCATCTTCTCTTCTTATAGAACAATTCACACCGTCTGTTTGACCGGCCATACCTTTGTCTCATAGGTTTCTTAACACGTACTCGAGTTGAAAATTCGCACTCGAAGATGTACCCACGGTTCAAAACTTCTCCTTCTCCATAAAACACCCATAGGAACATGGAGTACGCGTATATCCCCGCCTCCCATCGACTATATGCTGATCTTTTGATCATAGCCTCTCCTTTAACGATCCGGTCGATGGAGGTCAACGATCGGTCGACCCAATAGTCGCAATATACAAAAGACACATACCTCTGAGGAGAATAGCAGAAGGGTTTTCGCATTCCAGACATTTGTTAAATAATTTCGTTTTAACCCTAGGTGGGCACCAGATATCTTCAGTAATGTTGGAGAATTATAGATCGACCGACTTATATAAATATGAACTCTTTCCGACCTTTTGAAACGCAGTGCATGTTGCTTTCATCCGAGCCAAGTAGCGTATCCCTTGGTTATCATCAATGACGGCAAGAAGGATTTTTTTTAGGATATCACTAGGAAGGAAATCAATTGCCGATTTTGGTTAGAAAATATGGAAATAGGCAAAGGAGAATTTTATAAATAATATTGTAGAGTATTTGAGATAGGTATTGTTTCTAAGGCATCCGTAGATGTTTATTTATATATCGGATCCAACATTTGGGTTTTCCATAAATTTAAATAGTATTTATGTTATTGTGATTTATTTATTAATATGCATATATTGACGTGCATCTTCGACTGGAGTAAGTATGTACATGATGAATCTAATTCGCTAGGTAATAATATATAATATCGCTTCATTATTTGTTGCAGTTCAAATTTTATTTTAAAAATGCGTTGTTACTTGCATGGATATATTAATAAAAAATTATTTAGGTAAATGTCATTTAAATTTAATCATCGCCCCTGTTTTCAAAAAGTCATTTATTCAGTCATAAAATACTCTGGACGTATTACCATTTACACCCAAAGATAATGCATATACTCCTTATGTTTAAAATTTGCAAATAAATGAAGACAACATATAATAATTTTCGCAGTATAACACATTCTAGTCAACACTAAACAATATTTAGCAAATGAAGGATATTCAAGAATCTAAACAGGGCCAAATTCCGAAATTGTTCAGCATGAATCTGAAGTAAAATAGTGACTCTATGGTCCAAAAGCATTTGTCGCACATGGTTGAACCCTTGAAACCAAAGTCCCACCAATCCTTTCAGGTTGGTATCGGAGTAAACGTGCAACTATAAAGGCCGTTGATATCTACACTCGCTTCGTTCTCAAAGAACAGAGCCAAAGGCGTTTATGGCCATACATGCCTATCCCTTCTAGTTATCTTTATACCTATCTGAGTGGAAAGTTCACGGTCGATGAAATATCCACTGTTCAACACTACTCAATCTCCATTAATAAAACACACAAGAGCATGGAGTAAGTGTATATCCATGTTTCCCATCGGCTATATGCTGATCTTTTGATCATTGCCTCTCCTTCAACCATCCGGTCGCTGTAGATAAAGCAACACATACCTCATTAGAGAAGAGCTGCAGGGTTTCCTGATTGTAGACACGTCTCGATGAAATCTTGTTTATAATGAAGTGGGCAAGCAAAGAGATTTAAGTTAATAAAACCGTAGTATAAATCGATCAACTTGTAAAAATCTTGACTTTGTCCGACGCTTTGAAGCGCCTTGCATATTGTCTTCGCCCTTCTAAAATAGCGTAAACCTTGTTCACCATAAATGACACCAAGAAGAATTTTTGAAAGAACATCACTTGGAAGGTAATCCATTACGAATTTGGTAATGAAGAGATGAAAGGAAAAAGGAATTTTGACAAATAATATAAGCTTTCAATATTTGATTGTTTGAAGCAACCACCAGAGTTTATTTATGGAGCAGATGCAACCATTGGGTTGTCTAGGCTGTATTAGTTATGTATATGTCTTATTACTAAGTCTCAACTAACATCATTCATGATCATGGTGTTAATGGGTAAAACTAAGTATTTTTCCTTTTCCATTTTTGGTTTTATTTTTTTTAAGGTATTTGAGATTTATCTATTTTTGATAATGGCTTAAACTATATATGTTATTTAGTAGTTCAACTTAGTCATCTATTTATATACAATAATAATACCGAATCACATATCTATTTTTGAAGCATGAGAGTATCTTTCGTCTATGGTTTAGGGTTTAGGGGTTAATGGGCATGTCAAAGGTTTTGGGTTTAGGGTATATTTAGGGTTTAGGGTTTAATGTTTGAGGTTTATAATTTAGGGTATAGGGTCATATGCAGTTATAGTCTTGGATATTGTCAAAAATTATTAATTAATGGTATTAGAATATTACTTAATAAAAGATTTTATTATTATATATATAATAATAAAACACAAATAAAACAAAATTATACAACGTTACGTATAAAATACCAATTTACTTAAACATCGCAATCGATTACTTACGCGAAAAATTTCATAATATTTCGAGTAATTAATCCGGGAAACCAAACTTAAATTTTAGCTCAAAACTTTTCAATTACCCACCTTAACCCAACAAATTTCGACTAAGTGTCGAGAAACCATCATTTACCGCAACATAAACTCTGATTTTATTTTGTTCTTCCCCTTCTCCAAAATCACCTTCGAATCATCTCTCATATTTTTTCTCCAGATCGTCCTCCCACCGACTAATATCTAACTGGCATTTCTTATTCGAATCTCTTATTCGAGGTTCTCATTTTCATTGCTAATTTTTACAGCTACACTATCGACCCTCTCAATTCCTTCTCTGAAAATCTCCGTGAAACGATGCCTCAAAAGGGAAATACAGGAGGAGCTCGTAAGATAGTAACCACTCCAAACGTCACTCAGAGAGCCATTGGTCCAAACCCAGTGGTCTGAAAAAAACACTGAGCCCTCTACCAAAACAATACACCTTCACCCCGTATCCCATTGTTTCTCCGAAGCAGACCACTCAACGTCCATAAAAAGATCCAGTTATCCCCCAGACGTCAGTGTCAATACCCAATGTACAGGACTATCCACCGCGAAGACAATCCATAACTCGACTACTAATCAACCTTATGTTGAAGCTTCGCCGGTGTCAGAAGAAGTCCAGAACAACCGGAATCCTGTTGAGAACGCCCCACCATCGCCAGTTTACCAATCTCTGGCTCAGAGTCATCCATCTTCTAAAGGTCACAACTTCCTCGATGAATCTCTTGATGTTTTGCCGGACCTCCAGGAGGACACACTGAGGGCTCTGAATGCTCTGCTTCGGGTGCCAGACAGGGAAACGTTTACCACCGTACTCTCTCCCGCACCAATTCCAAACACGACTTGGTATGGCTATTGTCATGTACTGTTTCTTCAGCTGTTGATATTCTCCGTATGGGTTTTATGTTCTTGTCTTATTCCTTTCGCGATGGTGTGTTTTTAAACCATCTAGTTTGTTTACGAACCGGATTGTTGATTTGCTTATAAGTTATGATGATCTGATGAGTTCAAGTCTCTGATGGTTTGGATGTTAATCTTGTACATATTTTAGGTTTACTCGTGAGAGGAACGGAATTTGTTTGGAAGATTACAAAAAAAATTACAAACAAATTCGATAAACCATACTATAGCTGGTCATGTGTGCCTCGTGATAAAGCAGAAAGATATTTTCTCGAGTTCGCTGTACAGGTTTCTCTCATATACCTTTCATATATACCTTGCATGTGTTGTTTTTACTAATGATATGCTCATTCTATCTATATCCTAGAAAACTCACCATTGGAATCCCTTGATAACAGGGACATTTCAACAGTATTTTGAGGAGATCTGTTAACTATGGTTAAAAGACATGGTTAGCAGTGCGAGGATTAAACGACAACGACCTAAGTGGATCGGCGAGACTCTCTGGAAAACGATGACCGATTATTGGGAAACTGAAGAAGCAAAGGATAACAGTAAGACCTATGCTAGTTGTCGTTTGTCTGACCGTGGAGTCTCGCTCGTCACGTACATTTCTCAGGGCCCAAGTCGTACCTAGAAATCAGGCTTGAAATGGCAAGTAACCTTTATAATATATATGTTATTTATGTTTGTTACAGCATTGCAACTAGTAATTTATGTAATAATCCATGTTTTAGGTATAACACTGCAGGAAGAGGAATATGGAAGACCGCTTAATATTGGTGAGGTATTTGTCAGGACACATACAAAGGCAGACGGTACGTATGTTGATCGGAAGGCAGAGAAATCGCTGCAACTTTCCAAAAGATCGTAGACGAGAACTTGTTAGATCTCGATAGAGAGACTTCAGAAGTTTTGGACGGTGCTGCTTCGAGACATCGGGAACTCTCACTAGATGAATATGAGCACATCTTCCTTGAGGTAAAGTAATATTTTTCACAATTCACATTTATAAAGTCATGTCATGTTCTTTATTTAATTGTGTTTTGCGGACTGTCTATAATTATAATAGGCAACTGAGACTGATGGACGAGGAAATCCTTATGGAGTTGGAAGCCTCAAAGAGTATCTTTTGAGGGGCAAGCACAAGCAGCCGGGAGACTCTTCAGGGTTTGTGTCCATGCAAGAGTAATTGAAGGAAGCTCAACGTAAACTCGAAGAGCAGGCTGCCCGAGAAGCAGACCACGCCCGAGTTGCGAATGAGCAGAAGGAAAAGATCGAGTTCCTTTCCTTTGTAGAAAAGTATACGCGGAAAACTGATCCACATTTTCTTGACTTCCTCATAGGCTAGCAGCCAACACAGATGGTCTTCCCCCAACAGGTACAACTTAACTCCATCTGCTGCATAGGTTACTTGTCGCTCTGCCTATCGAACTTCTTTTTTGGTGTATGAATTCGAAACTCCTTAATATTGGAGTTTGCATGTGTAGATAATTATTTGTGTATATTTGCAACACAAAACTATTAAAGTTATCAATGTTTTCTTGAAGCAATTCTTGTATCATTCAAAATGAAGTATCACCAATTATCAAATCGTTAATTTGACAAATGGAATAATACCAAATTCGTATTTTCATGCAAACGTAACATTTGTCAATTAATGGTATTTGGATGGCCCGCGTAGTCGTTGCATAGTCGTTAGATTAGTCGTTAAACAGTCGTAAAGTGTCACTGATGAGTCGCCAAAACATCACCATAGTCTACGACTAAATCGTGACTATACTAGTCAGCCACATAACAGTCGCCACATAGTGGCAAGATCATTACCATAATCGTATATGGATGTTCAGATTAGTCGCGGGATAGTAGTTAAAATGGTTGTTACCCTGTCACTACATAGTGGCTAATATTTACGACTACTATCTGACTATACTATGCAATCACATATTAATCGCCCAGTCGTCACCTCGTTTAACGACTATTTGATGACAACATTTCTCCGACGGCATCTGGACTCCCTCTATAGTCGCACAAATGTCATTGTAGTAGTCGCAAATTAGTTCCTTATATCTTCCGACAACGCTACGTCTATTTTACGATTACATATATTAGTCGTATAAATAGTCGTAACTCGCCGACTAATAATACGACTAAATGATTTAGCAACTATGGATTTACGACTAGCATATTTAGTCGTCATATAGTCGTAAAACGGCGATTAACGACTATTCTGCGATTAAAAGTGCAGTCGTAAAAACGATGTTTTCTTGTAGTGATTGGAGGCTGGCTGCAACATAAATGTCCTGTCGAAACAGAGGAACTCTACAAAATCCTGCAAGAGAAAAAAAGAAAAAACCAGTGCACGGTTCTATGTCTCTGAGGCTACACCAAAGCAAACGACAAAACCATATACGGTTCAAGGGCTCAGGGGCTACACCAGAACAAAAGACAAAACCAGTGTACGGTTTGTATAATTTTTAACCATGATATTTAACCAGAATATTTAACAATGATTAACTGATTTGATTGGGGTTGCGAAGGGACACACTCCACGTAACCGTATCTCTCTATCTCTCTCTCTCTCTCTCTGTCTCTCTCTGTTTTGAAGCGGTGCTCGAGGCACATTACTAAAACCCTCATTTCTTGTAACCTTCTTTAATTCAAGTTCTTTGTTTGGTGAGGGGAAGTTATTTCGTCGTAATAATCTTCCTGACTAACGTTTCTCCCACTATCATTTTCTCTGAAACAGAACCAAAACACAATGGTCCATTACAACTACATAGCAGAAACACAACCTAACAGAGCCGAAAACGGTTGGTGCTTCAAAGTTGAGATTTTCCGTGTCTACCAATACTATGTGTTTGCAGATGGACCACATTGGAGTTTCATCTTGGCCGACGAGAGAGTAAGTGAAAATTATTTGACTGATTTTCGGCATGCAAGACTGCACTGGTTCTGATCTTTATGCATTCACTCATGTGCAGGTAGTCAAGATCGAAATGGTCATTTATCCAAGCGAAGTAAATAACTTCTCTGGACTTGAGAAAAATGAAGGAAAGAGGATTGAGATATTTAGAGTTAGGGTAATCCAAGCGGATCCAGGTTTCTGTCCAACAAAGACTCGCCACCGACTTGAAGTCACGGATGACACTAAGATTGAACTTATTGACTCTTTGGACAGCAAGCACTACATGGAATTCGTTAGTTTCCTTCATATCTATGACATAAAAACAGACAGAGACGATCCTATAAGTAAAAACTATCGAAAGTTTCCATCTTTTCAATGTTTTTGAAACTCTCATCGTGAAAATCTAAATAACAACTAATATCTTGACTAGACACCATGGGCGTTGTCTCGATCATCTACCCCCTTGAAGTCGACCCCGATAACCCTGCATTAACGAGATCTATTGTGTTTCCTCCTTGTACCAAGTTCTCAATAACAAGCTCTTCGATTCTAGTCATCATCACAGAATCATCATTTTCTTGTTGCAAAAGAATCGGTTCCATGCACCATAATCTCCTAAAATATTTCCCCTCGGGTTGACTTGAACAACACTTAGCTACTCTCGCTTTGATTTCTTCGTGTATGGATACGGGATATAACAAACTTGATCTGCTTGTGAGGCTGTGCAATTTGTGTGTACTGAATGAAGTTATATACGTACATATATTTAAAGGCATTAAGATTTACAGGTATGGAACTAATGTACCTAGAACAAATGGTTCGCCTTTACTGTATATTCTTGACGACAGAACGTCTACAACGCCAGCATTACTCTTTCGAGTGCCTCTAACGATCATAGGGTCGTACCAGTTACACTTAAATAGTGTGATTCTCAAATTCAAATTCCCTCATACTCGAGCTGTATGATATCAGTTGAAATCCCGTGGAAATCAGCCTCATCAGATGCATCAGCATAATTCTCTCCTTTAACACGTACACCATAGTTACATGTCTTCCGTCTCACGCCGTGATTCTCTGTATGAAATAAATATCCTCTTGCAAAATAGATGGGCCAGGTTTTAGCCTTATGCATGGGTCCATGCACTATCTCTAGCACCCAATCAGAAAAATCATATGTGTTTTTCCAATAAGTAACCTGCAGTATATAGAAACATAATATCAAATATAGAGTTTGGCAAACATAAATTCAAATAAATATATAGGTACGACATAATTTTACACATGAGTAAATATATCTGGAGCATCGATATGATATACGGGGATTTCACCTTCAGTGAATCTGGTTAACCTGACCAAATTAATTGGTTTAGAAAAATTTATAATTAATTAATATACTACCATGTGTGTGTCTTACAAATGGAAAAGTGAACATGTGATAGCGCATTTACCTTGATTTTGTTTTTATATTCGCAGCAAAGTAATGCTTTTAGAAATAAGCTATCTCCTCATTGATATACGATTCAACAATCGATCCTGCCGCATATCTTTTGTTCTTTGTTTTCCCTTTCAACTTTTCGAAATACCTTTCAAAAGGGTA
This sequence comes from Orychophragmus violaceus, assembly GCA_030180135.1. NCBI lineage: Eukaryota > Viridiplantae > Streptophyta > Magnoliopsida > Brassicales > Brassicaceae > Orychophragmus > Orychophragmus violaceus. The sequence continues at coordinate 55,196,679 of CM058240.1, read as the reverse complement.
CATCCACCTATATTGCACCGGACTTCCTAATTCAGCTTCGTATGGGAGATGTATAGGTAAGTGCTCCATCACGTCGAAAAATGATGGTGGACAAATCTTTTCCAAGTTGCATGTGATTAAGACTATGTTTTCTTTAAGAAATTGGACACGACTTTTTTGTAAAGTTCTCGAGCACAAGTCACGGAAAAAACTTCTAACCCCTACAATATATATTTTTGAAACTGTTGGTACGTATAAAATACTATACTCATATTTAATTATCAAATATTAAGTAACATATGATAGAAACCTGCTAACGTAAGGTGGACGTTCCAGTCTAAGAGTTCGACAAAGATAAATGGAAAAATCTGCTCCATAAAAACGTGGCAGGCATGACTCTTCATCCCTGAAAACTTGTTCTTATCCTTGTCAGCACAACTAGCTAAGTCGGCCACATATCCATCTGGGAATTTGACTGCATGATTCACACATTCTAGTAATTTTGTTCTGGCATCGTTTCTCAATTTGTACGTGGGGAAAGGGGTTTTACCCTCACCATCAATATGTAGGTGTGTACGAGAACATAATCGTTCTATATCAATTCTTAACATGATGGTGTCTTTGGATTTACCCTTCACACTCAAAAGATTATTCGTGACGTTGTCAAAAAAATTCTTCTCTACATGCATCAAATCAAGATTATGTCAGAGAGTGAAGTCCCTCCAGTACGGAAGCTCCCAGAATATGCTTTCTTTGTGCCAGTTATACAACTTCCCATAGCCAGGCTCCTTCTTTTCGTGACCGTTTCCACCGACGTCTTTTGTTTTTGGTAGATTTACACCTTGCAATCGCTCGCTATAAACTTTCTCACAACTCAATACCTCAGGTGGATGCTCTTTCGAGGCGTCTTTTCCCTTCAAGAAGTCTTTTTTATTCTTCCTCAATGGATGACCAAATGGAATAAATCTTTTGTGACAATCAAACCAACACTTCTTCCTTCCCTTAGGCAGATAAGAAGATTTTGTATCTTCCATGCAAATAGGAAAAGATAATCCCCCATGGGTTGTCCATCCCGATAACATCCCATATGTCGGGAAGTCGCTTATCGTCCACAGCAGCACTGCTTTTACTTTAAATCTTTCATTCAATGACAAATCGTATGCATCGACTCCAGAAGACCACAATTCTTTTGACTCCTCAATAAGAGGTTGGAGGAAGATATCGAGACTAGCGCGCGGATGATTTGGCCCAGAATTCAGAATTGTAAGAAACAAGTATTCTGTATTCATGCACATATCAGGGGGTAAATTATATGGAGTCAGAATCACGGGCCACTATGAATGATTACGGGACATGCCTAATGGATTGAACCCATATGGACATAATACAAGATAAACTTTATGGAGTTCTTGGGAAAACAGAGGATGTTGAGCTTGAAATGATTTCCACTCCGCCGCATCATACGGATGACACATTTCTCCCTCCTTCGTTTGATGCTCCGCATGCCATCTCATTGTCGCAGCAGTCTTCTCGCTTTGATACCTTCTCTTCAGTCTGTCAGCAATTGGTAGATACCACATACGACTGTAGGATACTCTGGTTCTACTTTTTCTCTCGTTCGGCTTCCATCTTGGTTTACCACAAAACCGACACTTTTCTTCCTTTTCGTCTTCTTTCCAGAAGATCATACAATTATTCATGCAAACATCAATTGTACGATAGGGGAGGCCTAAATTTTGCATCAGTTTCTCTGTCTCGTAGTGTGAACCTGTTGCCTGGTTTCCTTCTGGTAAATACTCTTTCATCATTTCACATATCGAATCAACGAACCTTTCACTCATATTATGTTATGCCTTGTTACGCAGGACCCGAGCAGCCAAGGATAACTGGGAGTGACCTTCACGACAACCATCATATAAAGGATTGTTGGCTCCTTCTAACAGATCATAAAACTTTTTTGAATGATTACGTTTAGGTTCTTCACTATTACTCGTGTAACCACGAAATGCATCATTCACCATATCCACATACATATCTTCTACATTATTATGACCATTCAGATCAACATAACTCATTCCTATATCCAAACCGATTTCTTCTCCATGCTTATACCAAACACAATAGTCAGACAGAAATCCGTAACTAAACAGATGACTCCAAATTTCTTGTTCCGTGGTTTCCAGTTTTTCGTTCTTGCATAAACGACAAGGGCAGAGAAACTTACCGCCATTTCTCAGCTCTAAAGGCTAGTTTTTGGCAAGTTCCATAAATTGTGCCACCCCCGTTGTGAAGGCTGTTGAGAAACTGTCTGTGGCATCATCGAACCTATTATACATCCACTTCCGATGGTTGCTACAATTATTGTATCCTCCCACCTTGTAACTATATTTATAAATTCTTTGTGTTTCTACAAATGAAAATGGAGAAAGGGCTGAATTTCGACTATGTAGACATAATTGGCCACTCCCATTAATTGTCATAAATGCATGCGCATGAAACCGGTACACCTACCACAAACAGGTAAAATATAACCAAACTATCTCATATAATTATTATTAAATCCAAAATACTATATGATACGACCCTTACCCGACTACTTTGCGACACGAATAATGATTTGAAAATTAGTCGTAACAATAGCGACAAATAAACGACTTCGTTACTACTATACACGAAGTTTCTACGACTCTTCTCATGGGATGAAAAAATAGTCGATGTATCACTAGCCTGGGACTATTGTTTCTGATCTCGACAATGGTCGTTAATCAGTCGTAAATCGACGACTAAATTGGCGACAAATATTTCCGGTCGTATATGAGCGACTAATACTCGTCCATATATCCGTTGTCGTAAAATAGTAGCAATATTGTCATCTAATAGTCGTCAAATGTTACGATTACAAGTATAGTCGCAAGTTCCAGTCGCAAAAACGTTTTTTTCTTGTAGTGGCTAACTTTTGGTCGAGGAATTCCAGCGATATGAGGGGAATTCACTGGAAGGCGTCGGATCTTCTGAGCAAGCCGAAGTCTGAAGGTGGTATCGGATTCAAAGACATTGAGGCAATGAATATTGCTTTGCTTGGTAAAAAATTATGGAGAATGATGACTCATAAACAATCTCTGCTTGAAAGGGTATTTAAAGAAAGGTACTTTCTCAACTCCAGTCCCCTTTCATACTGGTCTTGGCTCTCGCCCATCATTTGCGTGGAGTATCCACCACAAACTCTTATTAAGGAAGGTGCAAGGGCAACGACTAGAAATGGTCGAGACACATCTATTTGGGAAGACCCTTGGGTGGAATCAAAACCGGCTTGATCTATCACAGTTACCAGACACTCTATCATCTGCGAAAATCTTATGCCAATGTAACCACTGTAAGTGATCTTCTTACACCTGATGGAAGAGATTGGAATAGAGAGCTGGTTTCGGATTTGATGGTTTTGCATGATCAGAGATGCATTCAAGGAATTAGACTAGGAAGTACGGATTGTAAAGATGGTTATTGTTGGGATTATACAAACTCGGGACAATAGATAGTGAAGTGTACTGGACTCATATGAATAAGATCAAGAGTGTTGATCATAGAGCAGAGGTAAATCAGCCGAGTTTGGATTCTCTTTTCCAGATTTCTTGGAATGCGGATACGTGTCCAAAAATCCAATAATTCCTTAGGAAATGTCTGGCTATCTACATCCCAGTTGCGGAACGATTGAAATTCAGACATCTCTCTAAGGATGAGAGCTGTAACCGATGCCATGATCAGGTAGAAACCATCAACCATCTCCTTTTTCTGTTTCCTTTTTCAAGGTAAGTTTAGGCTATGGGAAACTCTTTTTCAGAAAAATTCTTTAGAGTTATGACATGTATCCCAAAATTCTCATTCGAGAAAGATATTGGCAAAATTGGCCCTTGGATTATGTTGAGACTTTGGAAAAGCAGGAACGGCTTTATCATAAAATATATTGAGTATGATGCCCAAGAAACTATAGCAAAAATGATTGAGGACATGGAAGAATGGAGGGGTAGAAGGATTGAGGATGAATCTAGGAAGACTGCTATGCATAGAATCCCGACAGATACCAAATGGAAACCACCTTCACATGGCTGGTACAAATGTAATGTAGATGGTGCTTGGAGCAATCAAGTGGAAAGTAGTGGAGTGGGATGGATAATAAGGGATCGCTATGGAAATTCATTGTGGATGGGAGCAAAGAAAAGACCAAGACCGAGAACTCCTCTAGAGGCTGAAGCGGAAGCTCTCTGATGGGCAGTTTGGTGCTTTCAAAGATTCAACTACACAAACTTGATCTTTGAAACTGACTCACAGTTCTAGCAACTGCTTTCAATGATATTGAAGCTTGGCCGAGCATTGATGTTTAGATCCAAGACTGTCGGAAAATTGATGAACTTTTTAGGAGGTTTCTTGGTATGTTTCCATGGAAGAGAACGTAATAAAGTAGCTGATAGAATTTCAAAGAAAACTATCTCCCTTGAAAATAATGTTTCCAACTTATACTTTATTATGCCTAGATGGATTAAGTCTTATGTTGAAGATGATATAGCTAATGTGCCAACTTTTCTTATGGTTAATGAGAGTTGAATTTGAGTTAAATATTAAAAAAAAATTGAACATGACACAAGGCCCAAATGTACTTTACGTCGGATGATCTATTATACTTGATGCATAAAACATTATAAAAATATAACATTGAACCCGTAAAGAATTACCTAGCATACTATGCCCAGTCTTCAAGAAAGCGCTAGGCGCTAGTCGGGCGGCGACCCAATACCTAGCGCCTAGAATGTCTAGTCGGGACCTAGGCGATTTTAGGCGGTTTAGACATTTATAAAAGAAAATCATATATTTTAGATATATTTTACTATATACTTCATAGAATTCAAATATTTGTAATCTTAAAAATAGATTTATAACTCAAATTATATCGAAATAATAAAAAATTAGTTACATTTTATCACCACGCGACATTTGCTATCAAAATTCTGTTAAATTACGATAATATTTATATTGATAACCATTAATTTATAAATTAAAACTTATAAATTTAGTTATATGTAATAAATTTTTAAAATTAGACTTAAATCAACACAAAAATTAAAAATCCAATGATAATTAGTTAAAAATTGTGTAGAGCCGCCTAAGACCGCCTAGACCCGTCTAGGACCGCCTAGACTCGCCTAAATCCGCTTAGTAATATTAACGACTAATTCTAACGCCTAGGAGAAAATCGTCACGGTCAAGGACCGCCTAGCGCCTAGGCCCGCCTAAGCGGCCGCATAGACCGCTTTTCAGAACACTGACTATGCCATAGTTTAATATGTCAGTTTTATTATAAATATTAGAAAACACTTGTAATTCAATGTAAAATATTATATATAATTTTTTTTTTAATGCTTTACTATTCATTATCTATTACTAGGAAGAGAACCGAGTTGACGCGTAAGTTTTGTTCTAAATTGTAAATATTTTTTATTTTTTATTTTCTATTTTTATTATCAATATTTTATACGTTTTTTATTTCAATTCTTTTTTATAATCATAATAATTTACATAAGAGAACTTGCACTAATATACTACTATTATTGTAACATTTATTATAAATAATATGTATTACATGTTTTTAAAAAAATAGATTTTATTTTCTTTAATCCTCTTTATCATTCTTTTATAATTTTCATATATTATTTTCATATATTTATAATTTATCTTTTTTTATTAATCCAAGTCCTAGTAATAGTATTACAATAAAATTTTAATTTCACTGATTTTATTTCTTTTCTTATCCTCTTATATTTTGTATGTTTTTTCTATTATAATTTTATCTACTTTTATCTTCTTTCTCTTGATAATTATCAATTTTATATCTATTAAATATATATTTTTGTTCTATGTTTTTTTGTTTCTATTTTTCCATAATTTAATACTTTTTATTATATTATTATCATTTTAATCTTATGATTTAGTATTTTATTTTGTATTAAATTTAATTATATTTGTTAATTTATATAAAAATGTGTTTTATTTTATAATATATATATATATATTGGAATTATAAATTAACTTTCAATCGAATTTAATTTATATTTACAATTTAATGATTTTAACTAACTAAATAATTTGAAGATAATTAGTTTATTGTAAATTAATTAAATTTTTGATAATTATGATTTGGATTTTTTTTTGTGATAGACCAATCAAAGAGTCTGATGTGTCAGCTGTAGAGAGTCCCTTCATTATTTATATTTGATTCTTTGTTTCCGTTGTCATTTTTATCACATTTCTCTTGGTAATTACCACTTTTATTACCTTATATATATATTTGTTTTATGGTTTTTTCCTAGTTTTCAATAATTTAATTTTTATTATATTATTCTCATTTAGTATTTTTTTGTTGGCAAGTATTTTTATTTTTATTAAAATTTAATTATTTTTTTTTTGCCAAACTTTCATTGATTTATATCGAAATTATATCGTTAAAGTCATACAAAGCTAGAAAATAAAAATTATTACACAAGCAGATATGTGCGCTATATGCTGAAAACAATATAAAGAAATAAATTTCACGACGCATTTTGGTCGAGAACGCCTTACTCACTAACGAAACCACATATTCGTAATATTTCTTTGAATACCCTTTTACCCCAATACAATTCTTTTGCTTTTCTTTATTTTGAGACTGTTTCTTGATCGTATTAGTAAAACCCATTACAACCATCTGATAGCAATTAGTCTGTATCAGTGTCCTTGTAAATATTATAGACTTTAGTCTAACTCCGAGATTATCCATTTGCATTATCTTCCCCACAAAATCAGCATTCCCAATTCTCCTTCTAAACTTCCCCATAAAAATATGAACATCTTCTTCTATCCATCCAGTGAAATTTGTCGATGCCATTATTGACATCAAGCCTTTCTTCAGTTTGAGACATGCCGCTAGAGAAGAGTCCAAGATCGACTTTGTCATATCTCCTGGCCATGGTGGCTTTAAACTTTGGTTTTTTGCTCCAAAAAGTTGTGCTTTTCCAGTTAAATTGTACAAGAAAAAAAATCCACCGTGCCTTAAGGGCAACAGAAAAACATTGGTAAAAGAAGACTTGAGGAAATTATGTTCTAACGCCAGTAGAAAACACTGGACAGACAATGCCAAATAGTCGAAACAAAATCCATGTTTTTCTTCCAATTGAGATCGTGAGAAGCAACAAAGAAAGAGAAAACATTACAGATGTTTCCACTGAACAGTGATTGTGGTGGGAAGAACCAGTCCAATAGTTTGACGAGACATCCCTGCGATTTGATTTTCTCACCATACCGTAACATCAAAGATTTTATTTATTACTAAGACTAATAAATTAAGACAATAAAGATAAATTTCGACAGCCGAAGCTGTCAGAAGGGAGAAACTCTGGTGAAATGAAAAGTTGTGATGCTTGAAGAAGGATCGTGTTGAGAGAGATAGGGTTGTAATTTAATTATATTTGTTAATTTAAGGCAAAAATATGAAAACATATTTAAAATTTATAATATACTAGGAGAGAACCCGCGCAAATGCGCGGATTTTGTTTTGTTATTTAAATATTTAATATATTTTTTGATAATTATTTTGAATATTAATATTTTATATTTATTTACAGATTTTTTTTTATGATCATAATAATATGATGAAAATAACATGCGTTCACAAGCAATATTAATTTAAATTACATGTCTTATAAGTTTTAGTTTTCAATTTTCACGAATTTTCTTTTTTGAAATTTTTATTTCCTTCGACTTTCTTATCATTTTTTAATTTTCATACTTGTTACATTTTTCAGTCATTTAGGTCGTAGTATTACAATAATATTTTGACATTTTTATCATTTTGAATTTTGTTAAGTTATAAATATATTTCATCGAATTCATTTAACTTCTTATTTTTATGTTTTATATTATTTATTTGTTTATATTACCATCTTATCTCCTTTTATTTTTGATAACTAATAATTATCATTTTCATTAGTTATTAATTTTTTTGTTATATGGTTTTTTCTTCTGATTTTCAATTATTTTTTAAAAATCATAATTGCATATTTATTTTTGTTTTATAATTTGGTATTTCCACTTATATTAATATTTAATTATATTCGAAATTAAATTTCAATTTAAATTTAGTTTATATTTATATTTAATGATTTAACTAATTATATTTAAATTAAATAATCTTAAACCATTTATTATAGATTTATTTGATTTAATGATGATGTGTCCATTTTGCATGAGGTGAACCAATTAGGAGGAAGCTGACGTATCAATGCAGGAGAGCCCTCTCTTCATCTTTTATATATAGGATAATATATATTATTTAGATATATTTGGAATTATAAATTAAATTTCAATTTAATTTAACTTATATTTAAATTTTAATTATTTTATCTAATTAAATGATTTTAAATAAAATAGTTTATTATAAACTAATTATAATTTTAATGATGATGATGTGAAATTTTTCAAGATGGACCAATCAAGAGGTTGATGTGTCACGTGGAGGTAACCCCTTTCATCTATTATATATTTGATACACTAATATTCCATTTTTTATTTTCTATGTTGTTTTATTATAAAAGAAGTGCAATACGTACTTGAAATACGTAGATGTGATATAAAGACGGACTACATAATCTGATACCAAAAACTATAGAATCCCAAAAGAGAAAGACGAAGCCAGCAAAGATAAAAATCTTCCTAAAATCTAAATGAGGGAAACAAAGACATGACACAATAAAAGACAATAGTAAAATAAAGGAATATCGATAGAAACCGATGACGCATATGACTAAAACCATACCACAGAGCTTCAAACGATACCACAACCAATCCGACGAAACTTTTGACGTTGAAACCCGAATGAAGAACATGAGCCAAGACAATAATCCACTTCCAACAAAAAGAAAGACCTGACAACCTTACTCAGACACAACCAAAAACCACAACAGCTGAAATGACAGCAGAACTAAAGAAACAACAACGACAACAAACAAACAGACCCACGGCCAATCTAGAGACCAAAGACATTGAGGAAGAAAATACACGAGTAAACATTGAACTTCGACTAGGAAAAACACCAAACATAACCTTCATTCTTACATGATCTTTCCTTAGCCACCTACATACTAGAGACTATACACATCCTCACAAGTGATAGAATTTAAGAGTATTAAGAGAGTTAGAGAGAAAGAAATTAGAGATTTAGAGAGAAGATGAAGAAAATAAGTCTCCAAAGTGTATATTTGATATTAGTCAAGATATATTTCTTCATAGAGTTATAAAGTGAAAGTTATCAGATCTAAAACTTGAAAAGGAGCCGTTGGAGAGATAGAGCTGTTTGGGTAGAGGAGAGGGCTTAACTAAATTAAGTGTAGACTCCACTCTTCCTCTCCAGACTTCATTCTTCCAATCCAAACCTCACTTCATTTAGATAGACTTGATTATTAACAAGAGAAAAAAAGAAGGACAAAAGTACTGTGATGTCTTGAAATCACCTCCAAAACCAAACCGGCCTTAGAAACGAAATAGTAAATGCCACTGCATCGATCTTTAATCTGAGAAACGAAACCCATTACCAATCAAGCTGAACCCGAGAAACTAGAATTGGTAGAAGTCTAAGCAGCGAAGCAGATCCTAAGCACCAAGGGAAAAATCTAGACATGAGAAGGAATAAAAACATCACACGAGTCGGCACACCTCACCATTGACATATGATCCCATCGCTACAAACCACCACGACCCCAAACTCAGTTGAATAAACCAAATCCAAACAACTTGTGACAAAACTATGTTAAGGGAAAAAGAGTGTGAAGTCTGTGGATTGGGGAACAAGAGATCAAGGATTTGTAAGGTCCAGAAGTCCTAGTTTGCCGTATATGATGTTGCAAACTTTCAGACTTGCTGCCTTTATGAAAATATCCTCCAATTGGTCTTCACTCTTTGTGTAACATGTCAAGATAACTCCTTCAATCTTCTCACGAACCTTGTGGCAATCAATCTCAATATGCTTGGTTCTGTCATGGAACACCGAGTTAGTGGGAATGTTGATCGCGGCTTGGTTATCACAATGCATGGTGATCGGTCCTTCTTGCTCAATACCAAAGTCTTTAAGAAGAGCTTTGAGCCAACTAAATTCACTAGTTAGCTTCCTCATAGCTCTATATTCCTCTTCCGCACTTGAGCAAGATACAACCTTTTGCTTCTTTGTCTTCCAACTCACCAAATTTCCTCCAATGAAGGTGCAGTAACCGGTTGCAGACTTTCGATCTATTCTATCACTAGCCTAATCCGCATCACAATACCCAAAAATATCGGTGTTTCCATTCTTTTCCATCCATATTCCTTGACCCGAACTTCCCTTGAGATATCTTAAGATTCTTTCAACCATACTCCAATGATAAAATGTTGGTTCTTGCATGTGTTGACTCACTTAGTTCACCGCAAAACAAAGGTCCGGTCTTGTGAGTGTGAGATAGATATGTTTCCCAACAAGTCGTCTATATTGATAAACATCTTTGTGCTTCTCATCCAATTTCTCCCCCTTTCGATTGACCTTGTAGACATCTTCAAGAGGTTTCTTGGCTGGTTTTGAGCCAAGCTTTCCCGTTTCACTAAAGAGATCTAGGGTATACTTCCGTTGAGAAAGAAACAAACACTTCTGTGATCTACAAACTTCAAGCCCAAGGAAGTACTTCAACTCTTCAAGATCCTTAATATCGAATGTAGAGTTGAGAAAGGCTTTAATGGAGTGAATACCCTCTTTCTCATCACCGGTTATGATGAGATCATCCACATATACTAATACCACAACAAGGCCTTGAGGACTATGGAGAGTGAACAAGGTATGATCCGAGTGAGACTTCTTAAACCCATGATTCGTGAGTGTGGAGCTCAACTTGTGGTACCATGCTCTTGGTGATTTCTTCAACCCGTATATAGCCCTCTGAAGCCTAAGCACTTGCCCAGATTTACAAAGGTTCTCAAGACCGGGTGGTGGAGCCATATACACTTCTTCCTCAAGTTCTCCTTTAAGAAATGCATTCTTCACATCCATTTGCCATAGATCCCAAGAGAAGTTGGTAGCCAAGGATAACACCACTCTCACAGTATGTAGTTTAGCCACTCGAGAAAATGTATATGTGTGGTCTTCTCCATATATACCCGTGCCTTATACCTCTCAATCTCTCCATTGATTTTATACTTGATAGTGAACCCCCACTTGGAACTCACAGCCTTATTTCCATTTGGGAGTTCCTCTACATCCCAAGTATGTGTCCTTTCCATAGCTCCCTTTTCATCCCTTATTGCATCAACTCATACTTTCTTGTCTTTAGCCTCCTCATAGCTCTTAAGGACCTGATCTTATTCGATCTTCCCAATGAAAGCTTAATGTTCGGATAGAAAAAGGGCAAGAGAACAAGTAGCTTGGATAGGATGAGCTACAGCTTGGTGATTGTAGTATATGAGATTATCCTATCCTTTGATGGCAACAATGTGACCCAAGTATAATTTGATTTCTCATCTATAAAGGTCACAAAGTATTTGTTTCTATCTCTAGACATGCAAGGAGAAGTCCACACATCCGAATGTACTAGATTAAAACAATGCTCATAGATAGTAGAAGATTTGGAAAAGACAAATTTGCAATGTTTGCCAAGGATACATGCTTCACAACTAGTGTGATCAAAAGATACATTAGGCAAAATTAATTCAAGTGCCCTTCAATGAGGATGACCTAGTCTAGCATGCCACATTGCATATATATTAGCTGAATAACAAGAGTTAAAGATAAATAATCCGTATTTGAAGGTGTCTCTTCTAGAATATATAACTCATCTTTGTTCCACCTTTCCCAAGTAACTTTCGACTCTCAATATCCTGAAAATGAACATCATTAGGACCAAAAATAGCATGCAATTAAGGTCTTTAGTGGTTCTCTTAACCGATATCAAGTTGGATTTAAACCTAGGAACATAAAAAGCTTTACTTTGGTTGTTAAATAGCTTTAGCTTTCCTTTTCCTTCAATGGGAATTCCATCACCATTAGCAATATCTACTCTACATATAGCCAGTTAAATCTTGTCTATAAACTTAGTATACTAATCATATGATGAAAAGCACCGAATCTACAACAAGTTTACTACTAGGTTTATGAGAATAGAGAGTGATACCGGAGTTGTGGGAGGAAAAAGCCTTGATTAGGGCCTCAAAGTCACTTTTCTTCACGTGATCAATGGAGGCTGCCATAGCTGCTTCTCCTCGATATGTGGATGCATTTACTTGCTTAGAATGATCAACATGTGAAGCATTTTCTCTTGGTCTTTTTGAATTTGGGAAGTCGGGCTTAACATGTGGATAAAGGAGACAACACTTGTCCTTGGGGTGACTATCCCTCTTGCAATGCTCACACACCTTTAGAACCCTATCATCTTGCTTGCATCCGCCCTTGTTGGCTGTCACAAGCTCAGATTTACCACCAAATAGACCAATGTAGCCTTTCTCCTTTTGAATTATAGCACACACCTCTTCAAGGTTTGGTAGCTTGTCATCTCTAAGGATTTTCTTAATGAGGTCATTGTAACCCGGATTCAACGTGAGTAGAAGGCAAAAGACTCGATCTTGCTCACTCCTTTCATTAAGAACCTTTGGATCCACACTCATTGGCCTAAGCATTTCAAGTTCGGACCATAGAGTTTGGAACTTGCCAAGATGCTTGGTGAACTCCATATCATCTTGGTGGAGTTCATTGATAGGTTTCTTGATTTTAAAGGTTCGAGTTAGATTGGATGTGTTCCCATACACACCTTTGAGAGTTTCCCATAGATCCTTTGGATTCTCACAATATGAGTAGGCTTCCAAGATGGCCGGATCTAGAGATGATTGGAGAAGACTAATAATCGCTTGTTGATCTTCTTCCTATTTCTCCTCTTCTTCTTTGAGGGCTTCTTCTTTTTCTTCCTCGGTTAGAGCCTCTTGGTCCTTGCCTTTGCTCTTAAGGATTTCTTTGGGCATTCACTTGAAATGATATGCTGCCAAAGTCTTCTTCCGCTTATAGCGGTTTTAGTGGTTCTAGACCACACAAGATTGTTGTTTCCTATGAGAATGGTTGAAACAACTAAAAGTTTTGAGCTCTCACTGGTTAGAACACAATAACCCATGGTTTAAGAAAGGAAAATCCGTTTAGGAATTTCGTCGAACATTTGGTGGGCGTTTTTAAGAAATAGTGAGAAAATGAGAATTTTGAAAAAAATTGGAGGAACAAGAGAGAATCAAGGAGAGTAGTAGAATCAAGATCTTTGCTCTGAAAAGAGTATTAAGAGTAGAGAGAGAAAGACTAGAGATTTAGAGAGAAGATGAGGAGAATAAGTCTCCAAAGTGTATAATTGATATTAGTCAAGATATATCTCTTTATAGAGTTATAAAATGAAAGTAATCAGATCTTAAACTTGAATAATAGCCGTTGGAGAGATAGAGCTGTTTGGGGGGAGAGGAGATAGCTTAATTAAATTAAGTCTAGACTTCACTTGTCCTCTCCAGGCTTCACTCCTCCACTCTAAACTTTATTCTTCCACTTCATACCTCACTTCATTTAGATAGACTTGATCAATAATAAGAAAATAAAAGAAGAACAAAACTATTGGGATGTCTTGAAATCACCTCCAAAATCAAACCGGCCTTGGAAACGAAATAGTAGATGCCACTGCATCGATCTTTAATCTGAGAAACGAAACCCATAACAAACCAAGCTGAACCTGAGAAACTATAATTGGTAGAAGGCTAGGCATCCTAAGAACCAAAGGCCGAGTCTAGACATAAGAAGGAATAAAAAACAGCACACGAGTCGGCACACATGACCATTCACATACGATCCCATCGCTACAAGACCACAGTTGAATAAATCCAATGATTCAAATTCCAAAGACAATTATCAACAAGGAACACAAGAGCATCAACTAATGGCAACAAAGTCGTAAAGCAAAATGAATCAGGACCGAGATCCCACTCCAAACCTATACACAAAGAGGATTAAACAGAAGTGATAACCCACAAAAAATTGAGCCGAAGATGCTACAGCCCACCAGAACTACCTCAAAGTCGGAAAACAACAACATCCAGAGAGAATAACATACATCATGGAACTATAGAACCATAAAACAAACTCAAGGTAAAGCTGTTAAAAATCCCACCGTAAACCATCAGTCGCCCATCATCTTGCAAATAAGCACACCATATGCGAAAGAGAGCTACAGTGAACCACAATTAATAGTCGAAACCAGAATTACAGAGCTGGATCTTGGGATTTCAAAATTGTAACAGAGAGCTTTCAAAATAGAAGGGAATGAACAAATCAGAACGAAAAGAAAAAAAAATAAAATAAAAAAGAAGACATAAAATCAGTTCGAACTCTCGAAGTCTCGAAAGCCAAAGAACGACTGCATAAAAATTTGTAACTATATGAAAGGAGGAACGTTTTTGAGGAAAGAGAAGGTAAAATGATTAAATGTCTTTAAAGTGATTTAAACTATATATGCCTTTCATTTTGTAAACTAACAAAAATGTTACTTTCATCACTGTTTATTTTTCATGATTTTAAATCCAAAAATGCCCTCCCACTTTCTCTCCTCCTTTCTTTCTTGGTGCATATTTTTCTTTCCTCTCTATTTTTTCTTTTTTCTCTTAATTCTATTATTTTCTCATTTCTTTCTCTCCACTTTCATCTTTATCTCAGTTTTTAGGATTTATTAAAAAAACATAAATTATTTTTTATGTACAGTAAATAATTATTATTTTTTATGTATAGTAAATAATTATTATTTTTTATATATAGTAAATAATAGTTATTTTTCTCTATATTTATAACATCTGTTTTGATATATTTTCATTTAATTTAGATCAAATCTTGTGGACGTTTCAAATTTTTTAGTATGAATGATATGTGGACAACGTATAATGGACAATTATTTTTGAACAAATCGACGTGAACATGATTTTACAAATCGACGTGGACACCATTTTGAAATAACTTTTGGCATCACTTATAAATTAGAAAATATCTCATATATAGTGAAAAATTGTTTATCATAGTGTATCCACAATTTCTCTTAGAAAATAAAAATATTGCGGACTGTTCATTTACGGAAAATGTGGACAATATAGAATGTACAAGTGTGCTTGGACGAATCGAAGTGGACACCATTTTACCCTACGTTTATAAGAATTTGTTCACCTTATATGATATATTTTCCATATTAAGTGCCCATGTCATGTTGTCCATGCTACGTTGTCCACATTATCCATAAATGTTCATTTCACAATACAATATCCATCAGAAATATCAACTCGGTGATAAGATAATTCTCTTAATATTTTTCTACATATGCATGCACCATATAGTTATCCACTATATCTAAATCGTATATATCATTAATATATGTGAAAAACATAACATTATAAAACATACAATATACATCGAAAGAACGTCCACATACAAAATGTACATAAAAACGTATCGACATGGATGAGTGAAAACAAAGATATGCATAGAGTGAAGGTTATTTACACATAGAGTGAAGATTATCTAGCTATCTTCGATAATTTGTACAATCAATACATTTATGTGGTTAAAACCTAATAGGAAGACTACCATAACTTGTCCATACTATGTTGTCTATGTTACCATATATTTATTCCATGGTATAATATTTGAAAGAGTGTCCATATATAAATATACATAGAATTGTGTCGACATTGATGGGGAAATAGAGTGTCCATTCATACCGTAATTTTGGTGTCCACAAAATTTGACATAAAACCTACAAAATATATAGAAATAGATTAAAATAAATATTTAATATTATTAAAAATCTATCGAAATGAGATATAGGTGATAAAGGAGAGAAAGAAAGTAAAGAAGAAAAAAAGAATAAGAGGAAGAGACCAATAGAGAGAGAGAGAGAGAGAGAGAGAGAGAGAGAGAGAGAGAGAGAGAGAGAGAGAGAGAGAGAGAGAGAGAGAGAGAGAGAGAGAGAGAGAGAGAGAGAGAGAGAGAGAGAGAGAGAGAGAGAGAGAGAGAGAGAGAGAGAGAGAGAGAGAGAGAGAGAAAAGAAAAAAGGAGATAGCTAAGGGTATTCTGGTCTTTTTATTGGTAGAGAAGTGCCTTAAAATATGTAATTGTCCTATGGTGTAAATCTTAAGTGAAAAAGTGACCCTATATGTAAATAATTCTTAAATGTCTTTCAACTGTTTACCATTATGTTTTCATACTAATTACATATTTTTCTTTATCTAATGCTGGTCACTGTGCCAATGTTCAAGTTCATTTTTTTTTTGGATTTAAGAATTTTATGTGTTCAATTGAACTGAAGTTAATCTAACAAAGTTAGTTTATGGGATTATTGATATACTTTGTATAAGTTGTTATGATAACAAAGTCAATTAATTAGTAACATACTTTATATGATGTGATAACTCGGTTGACATAATATTTATATTTTCATGTCTTTTCTATGATATAATAACGAGATGAACATAATAATTTAAGAGATAATAACTTGTTATCGTGACAATGTCAAAATTTTATTATACATAACTGAATTAACACAATATTTTTGTTGAATGCTAACTGGTTTAACACATTTATCGTGTAAATACAGTGTTGACAAACGTTTTACCAATAGTGTCCTTGGTGATTGATCACATACATTTTACTTTGACAACAAATTTTCGGACCAATAACAATTTGTGTAATCAAGCAAAATAAAAAATTAGTTATGGTTTAAAAATATTTTCTCTTTCGTAATTACTTGCTTTTGAATTAATTAATACTTATCTAATCAACAAGTTATTCATTGATATTTATTTAAGTCAGTCATGTTAAAAAGGAGATGGTGTGTACTAATTGAAATTAGTTGGTTAGGGCTTCCTAGGCCAGCCACATCACAAAATCTGCCCATAAACACTGGTGTACAAACATGCTAAATTAAAACTTACAATGAATCACCTCTACGTTAGGGACATGATCATGGATTGCCTCAACCAATTAAAATCATGATTTTTCATATGTTGCATTACCTATTATAAGGCCATTACGCATATATGTCTAATTTCAGGTTTTTGCATCGTCCTTTACTTTTGTTTCAATATATAGATTTGAATTTCAAATAATACACAATAGGAAGTTATCAGAAAATCCGGCGAGTTTGGTTTGTGGCTGTGACTTTATCTTCACCTTAGATTTATTTTTTATTAAAACATGATCACTTTCTAGCATTTTGTTTTGCTCACCATCTGTTTTTTGTTTTTTGAAAGGTGCTCATTTTTTCATAGACTATATTATAACTAAAAGTCATCTTTTCAAGGATTGTATTAATAATTCAAATCCCAAAACACATATATGTTTAACATACATTCTCATCATCCTTTGTTACATTCACTTTGAGGTGAAAGAAAAAAAAATGAAAAATACAGCTCAAATGCAGCTACGTGATCTGATTGGTGAATTTCTACGATCATCCTTTTTTCTCCCAATTATTCTACATTCTATAACCCAAATCAGTGATATTCTCAAAGCTTATCAGCACTGCATAAACGGGTTTCCATGGACTTTGTCGTGTCTTCAAGATAGAAATATTTTGATGATTCTGATGAGACGGATTACTGAAATTTTGTGGAAATGGGAGGATCCATGGAACCGACCAGTCTTCTCATCAAAGTTAGATGCAACTACTTTTCTACGCAAAGCTTTGAATCAGTTACTCTCACTCGTATTCCTCGCCTATTAAATGTCCAAATAGATTCTTTGACGAAAGAATTCAGAACATAAGAAATTGCATTCTCTCACATGAACAATCAGTTTCGATGGAAAGCGCTCTCGGGAGCAAAATTCTCATCGAACAAGAAATAACTTAACAATCTATGATGAGGACAATAACAAAACAAAACTGTGATACTCTATTATGTGAACTGGCCGGTCTTACCACTTCCTCATTTTTGTATTTCATTTCAGTGATTTACTAGGTCATGATCACTCTCCTCCTATCAAATATTTTTTTTCAATATTTTATAAATCCCACCCATCTACAAGCCTTGATATACACCAAAATCTTTGCAAATAGTCTACGAAATTTATTCATGACATCCAATGATTCATGTGCTTCTATTCGCCATTCTCTTTTCAATTCACGACAAATTGAACGTGATTTCTGTAGCGAAGAGGTCTTTAGCTGGCTGATTCTCTTCCTGAAGCCCAAAATTTCAAAAAGGAAACAATTTGATGGGAGTTGAACTATTACTCATCGACTTGGAGGTACATCTATGACACCATTTTCCTTACACACATATTCCACCAGTACTTCTATCTAATCAAAAGTTTTTTGATTGTATAAGACCATCTACAGTGTAAAACTCTATATTTCACTCTAAATAGAGTAACTCTAAAATAGAATAATTCTAAAATAGATTTGGATTTTTTACAATGTATTACTTTATTTTATAATTTAAAATTAAAATATTTTAAGAATATTCTACTTATTTTCTTAATTACTACTACATTTTATTTATATAATTTACAAATTAACACCACTTATTTTAATATTTTCAAAACATCAATAAATAATAAACTACAACATCTACATTATAAATATATTTAAATTACTTAGTTATAAAATAAAAACCAACATTACATTATATAAAAATAATAAAATATACTAGACTTTGGTTTAAATATCACCATTACTTTATTTTTCCCACAAATGATCCAAAGTTCAAAGCTTGTTAAAAATTTGATCATGTTTGAAATATTATTAAGAACTTTGAAAATTTTAAAGATGGTGTCGTCTCTACTAAATACATATCAATCCCATGTGATAACAATTACACATCTTTAAAGTCTGAAAAACCTATCTTTGATTCTTCTACGCAAACATCTCCAGGTTTGTCTTCATTCTCTAAAAAATACATGTCAATGATTAAATTATTGGGGGATCATCGTCTACATGACCAAGTGCCTAAATGAAATAGACAATTTTGGAGCAATTAAAGAATACAAATGTACAAAGACAATATCATTTGGATATTTAAAATATAAATTGTGCTCTACAAGAGCTCTAGGGAGAAAATTTAATTTAATTTTTACTTGAATTCCATACAAGAACCAAATATTTGTGCATATATTCAAGCTGAACAAATACGGATTTTACAAAATGGGAAGATCAAACGAGATCAACAAGTTTTCCCTCTAAAATATTATTATTTATGTGCAAACAGGATGTGCAAATTATTATTTATTATAGATATAAATAAAAGATTTAAAATATAAGAATTATTTTATAAATAAAAATGTTTAACACTAAAATAAAGTAAGAAATATGTTTACACTAAATATATAGTAAGAAATATGTTTACACTATTTAGAATAAAAAAAGTAGAGTTGAAAAAGAATTACTCTAAAATAAAATTTAGAGCAAAAAATAAAGTAGGGTTGAACATAAAATATGAGGATCCATCGGGTGGGGTAGTTGATATGCCCACGACACGTCACCATGCTACTAACATGTCATACAATCATTCATTATTAACATCACATCACATTTCTTTTCTTTATATCACTTATCACCATTCAACCTCAATCTCATATTAACTTATTTAATTTATCTTTTATAATAACTTGTTAATAAATCATTTCATATGAATCAAATAGCGTGGAACACACAATAACTTAACCTAATATCATATACGTAATCAATCATACGAAAATATAAACAAAGCGAGACTAGTTATGACTTAGGATCTTATGTCTCAAGCCTATAACCTAGTGTCGAGAACCTGCATAAGAAAAATATTAATCGAACAATTAACCCGAACTCATTGTTTATCTTGTCGCGGTTCACCCCGGTGACTTCGTTGACCTAACCCCCAATATTTCTTCAAAATGTACAACCGATACCTAACTCCAACGCTTTAATGAACCCTAACTTGAAATGGTAACTAATAAACTCTAATCATACGTCTATAAAAGAGAAAATAGATATTTAAGACGAACATTGGATATCTATGTTAAGAAATATTCCAACGCTCCTCCGGTATCTATCCTCCTCTTTTCCTCTCATTTTATTTTTCTTCTTCTTCTTCATCTTCTCTACCGTCCTCCTCTGAGATTATTTCCTCTTCTCCTTCTCTTATCTTCCTCTCTCCCTTCCCTTTTCTCTCTTCCCCCATTTATCCTCCACGTTTTCTTCTTCCATGCATGGGAAATTTCAATTCACAATGGCTTCACTCCTTGCTTCCTTTACATGGCAATCCCACATGCTTCCCCCTCTCTAACTTAAACACCTCAACGTTCTAGATTCAATGCATCAAATTGCTACGTTACGTAATTGATCACGTGAGTAAACCATTGTGCATGAGATTCATTGAATCAGTTTGGCTCTTTCTACCTTTTAGCCACGTTAATCTCCTCTAGAACTTAAGGTGTATGAATCTAATCTTTAATCAATCATTTGTTGCCACTTCTAATTCAGTAGGCTTCACTAATTTTATTTGAGAACAAATCACATCCTTGCTTAGTTATTTAATTAACTTGATTTTTTATAATTTATCATTAATAAAGTGATGGATTTTTTTTAATTCTTTTATGTCAACTATTCTATTATTTTGTATAGAAGTCTTGGTCAAAATTTCATCGAATTCCGATCATGGTTATATATTCCCTACTTACCTGATTAGCTTCGTATTTTTTTCTCATAAAGAATATAATTTTGAAAATAAATTACAAAAATAAACTACAAAAATAAACTTGATAATTAATTATAATAAATAATTCTATATAAAATATTATTTTAAATAATATTTTATTTTCTTCCGAGAAATGCGTATTACGATCTAAATCATGATGGCTATTGCTACAACTCCCCTGACAACGACGCCAAATTGATAGCAAAGTTGTTTTATTTCAAAGCATATCAAATTCTCAAACCTTTGTACATGTCTATGTAGCATTTGAGATATCAATCCAAGGTGGTAAGAAAAAAATACACTAGGAATGCAAAAACAAAACTACTTAATCTGAGCATAATCTAGTAAAGGGGTTTATATTAACAATCCTAATGATAATTAAAAACAAGAAAGCAAAGAAAACACTAAACAAGGTAAAATATTGGTCTAGGATGAGGTCAATGTACTAGGATGGTCAAGAGACAATCTAAGATGCTTCAATCAATCACACAATGCAAATCAAGGATAATGATCCTTAGTTAAGGTAATCACATTTTTGTGCTCTTAACTCTAATGCTAATCATGCAATCATTCAATTTTAATCTTCAAAACACAAGAGAAGCATGCAAAAAGACCTATCAAATATCATTTATCAAACCTAACCTTTAGGCTAAGAACACTAATCATTAAAATAATCATATTTCTAGGCACTAATCCCTTTCTCAATTACCTAATCAAGAACAAATTTCCCTTTGTGATTAAGCAACTAACAAGCATGAAATCAAGTTCTCATTACCAATTAACACCTTAGACATCTAATTCCTTAGCTAAGTATGAAAATCCTCTAAAATAATTATTCAAACACCTTCAATGCAATAAAATTCCTAAGCTCTAAATCCAAAATTCCTTGAGAATCTAGCATTGAGATCAACCAAATAGAGAAGGATTATCACTAATTAAGAACTAAGCACCCTAGATCATCAATAATCACACCCTAATTTACCTCATCCATGAGACCCAAAAGCTCCTACTCACTAATAAATGCATTTCCAACTAAACCTATGAAGATTAAGTTAAGAATCATGATTAGGAAGAGAAAAAAGAAGATATTAACAAAATATAAAGAAGTACTTGACTAAAGATTAAAACTTTGGTTACAAAACTTAACAACCCTAAAAATACAAAGGAAAAACTTAGGAGAAGATAAATCAAGGCTTAGGTAGCTTATGGTTTTAATTTCCCTTAAATGAGTATTTATAGAAGAGAGCTTCAAACCGGATCAATCCGAGACAAACTGGGTCTTGACCCAGATCCAATGAGAAATATGAGGTTCTGGGAAGCTGGTAGCGGTCCAGCCTGACCGGTGTGCACAAAGTGATACGAGGAGGAGTATGTAGAAGAATCTGGGAAGCTGGCCGCGGTCCGGCCAGTCCATTATCTCCATCCGTGAGATTGTTTTTGTCATTTATGGTCTTGGGTAGTGCTGCGTGTAGCAGGCCTAGCCAGCCCTTTACACACCAGCTGTTATTCTCCCTGTGGAATATTCAGCTCTTAGACGAGAGTTTGCAATGCGGTCTATGTTGAGATGTGTCCAGTAAATAGATCATCTCTTCCAAAGGTTCTGACGCCTTAAAACCGCCTCCATTGGAAATCAAACTCACTTCCCACAAATTTATTTGAACTCCCAAAGCTTTTTGTAATACCCTGTTTCACAAAAAAATGGGCCAACGTGCAGCAAAAAAGTCAACAAGGGCATTTTGGTAATTTCCAAGACTTGAGGGGCATTTTGGTAATTTTACCAAAATACAAGAAGAAAGTAAAGACGGGCCAAATGATTCTCTTTTTAAATAAATAAATCATTTAGAAGACAAAAAAGTGGAGAAAACGGATTTTAAATGAGTTTTACGGACTATCGAGATGGAAACCGATAAAACTTGTAAATTCTGTTACGAGAGCTACGGAAGTCTGTTTGGGGTGAAACGAATTTCTAAATGCTTCTAAAAGAGTATAGTATTTTAAAAAGAAACTTGGAGGATTTATTTCAGAGGTTACAGTATTTTGGAGAATTAAAAGCAGATTTGGCTACAACGGATCGAGCGGATTAGATCAGAGTTTGGATCAATTAAGGTTTGGTGGATCCAAAGTATGGGAGCAGAAATGACCCTGACTGTCCAAGTGTCACTCTTCTCTTCTCCCCTGGCGCCACCTCTCTCCCTCCTAGATTCAAAGAACATTCTTGTTCTTTGCATGTTTCCAACTCATCATCACTCTCACTCTCCCATTCAATTCATCTCACTAAAGAAACCACTCTCTGATCTCTCTCCTCTCATCTAACACCGAAACCTCCCTTCTCTCTCTCCACATTCATAGATTCATCAAACATATTCATCAATTTCTTGAAGAGCACCAAGAACATTCATCATGTTCTTCATTGCTTAAGTACCAAGTTTCTAAAGTATCTTCAAATCCACCTTTAATCTAACATAAACCACCTTAATAATCCAAATCACCATCTTCTCCTCACCATTCGCTGCCGGCCAGTCACCTCCACCACCGTCGGAATCTCGCCGGAGCCGCCGCCGGCGATCTCCACCGCCTTCTTCTTTCTCTTCAGCTGTGTGTAGCCGATTTCTCAGCTCTCTCCCCTCCCCTGATCTCCCCTCTCACCGGAGATCAGCTCCTCTCACCGGTCAGATCACCGGAGAAGCTCCTACACCGCGGTCAACGCCGGAGCATCACCGGTCAACGCCGAGAGAAGCTACCATGAGCTCTATCTCTCTCTCTCTCAACCGTGTCTTCCTCTCTCCACCAGATCCATCACCGGAGATCATCTTTTCACCGGTTAGTCGCCGGAAAAGTCTTATTCTCACCGGTCAACGCCACCCGCCGTGAGTCAACGCCAGAGTGTCGCCGGAGCCGCCGGTCAACTCGGTTCTCTTCAGACGGTTTATTTAGGGGTTGGTTAGAGCTGGTTTAGTCTGGTTCAAGTCGGTTCAAGCCTTGGTCAACTCGAGGTCAATGGTCATCGCTCGGTCAACCTTGGTCAAGCCGGTCAACGCTTGTTCAACGGTCCGGTTTAGCTCGGTTCTTGTTCGGGAATTGCATATGTTCTGTCATATAGTTCGGGAAGGTTGGGTCTTAGTTTCGGTTCGGTCTCGGGAAGTTTGGAGTCCATCACACCTTCATCCGTCTCATCCATTACATTGTGAGTCGGTTATTTATGCATGTAGTATAGGATATGTAGACCGGGAATCCCTAAACCGTAGCTTTAGGTTTGCATTCCTGTGATTGACTGGTTAATTGATTTGTATCGGTTAAATGAATGAATTGGTTAGGTTATATATGCATGCTAGATAGTTGTATCCGTTATCGCTCGTTAATCCGTTGATTGCATGTTGATTGTTGCATTCATGTTAGATATGCATGTTAGGATGTATATGCATATACACTATAGTATGAACGTAATTAAATGAATCTATATACGGGAAATTAAGACATAATTAAAATACGGTTAAAAGACATAACGAACCATAAACTATAATCACGGGGTGGGTTATTAGATATTCAACGGGTTATCGGGTTAAAAAAAATAAATTAAATAACAATGAGATGTCGGGATATTAGTAAGTTTACTAATCTTAAACCGACATATCGAAGAGTTTATAAAATATATGTAGGAAAGATACTTTAAAAAGGTGTTAATTGGTAACGAGCCGTCTACGGGGTTAGCAATCCGCTAATCCCAAGGTAGCAGACTAAATGAATTAAAAGATAAGAATGAATTAAGGTCCTGTTTAATTATTATTTGGTTGCATGTTGTTGGTTAATGTTGTGTGATTGTCTGCCGGATAGTCCATTGTTTGTGTTGTTTGGTCTATTCCGGTGTTGGGCCGGATAAACATGTTGTGTAATACTTACCTCGGTCACGGGATCGAGTAAGTTTGGCAGATACCTAATCCGGTATAGAATCGGATATGGTTGGTGGTGGTGGTGGTAGAATAGGATTGGCGGGATAGATCTGGTTTGTGCTTATTTATATTTGACCTTGTCGGTCTTGCTTGTTGTGTAGATTCCTAGCGAGTCTGCTTGATTTTTTTTATTGTTCTTAGGACTCTAGGGTGCGTTAGATCGCGCAAGTCAAATTAAACCGTTCAGGTACTTCCGACCCGATTGGATCCTCGTGTAGATGCCTGATCGGTTCATGTGCCTTCGAGTGGTGATTCTGGTCATGGTGTTAACCTACTGAATGACGCCGGTAGGTGTGTGGTCTGGAGAATACGGGGTCATGTCCTAGGGCCGGACTGAAAGTAAGCTTAGGCTATCTAGGGGTAGCCCAAGTCGCTATGTATCGATGGACTGAGAATAGTGTCCTAGGTCGTAGGACTTCGTGTTTACGTCTAGGAGTCGTGGGTAGTTTTAGTTACCATGGCGGTAGCTAAGTGTTCTAGTGGAAGTTACCGCGTTTTCATAGTGGGTCCACTGGTGTTAGAATAGTTCCGCGTTAGATAGATCGAGTACGATCGAGATCATGTGCCGCAGTGGTCTCGATCTCCTTGCTTCCTTTCTTTTTTAGAGAATTCTTGTGTGTTGTGGAGCTCATCACGTCATGGTGGCACGTGATCAGCTATCTTTTCCTTTTGATTGTTATTTTTGGGCTTTGAGGCACGATTTTCTTAGTAGATTCTAGAAGCTTTTTAGTGAGGATTGGCTCGCTGGGTGATCTTAGATCACTCATTAGACGATTTTTGTTGTTTTCATTTTTGGCTTAGCTCGACGGACGTGGGAGGTCCTCGGTGTAGTCTCGGGATAGCTTTTGGGCCGCAGTTTGAGTCGATTGTTTTGGGTGGATTTATTTCGGTTCGGGTTTCATGGCGCCTGTTTATTTTCTGTTGATTTGGAATTAGATTTAAATAGGCTAAAATATTTTAAAAGAATTAAAACACTCTGGCTTCGTATTGTGACAAACTTTTCTCGTTTGGCCTGCTTGGCTTCGATCGGTCATGTTCTTGTTTGATTGTTGACCGGTTAGCTCGACGGTCAGTGGATAACGGGAAAGGGGCATTACACTGTTCATTCATCACTATTTTCTTGTTGTGTTTTTCAAACTCCAAAATCACCTAAAAGACTCTAAAAGACACATATATGCAAAACTCTATCCTATGCTCACTAAATGCTCAAGTGAAATATTTCCTAAGAAAATGCCTAAGAATGGATGCAAAAGTCATAAAAAATATGTAAATGAGTATGCTAAAAATACCTAAAATATGAACACATCAGTTTTCGCTCTAGAAATATAAGATTTTGATTTGGATCTTATGTTCGAAGTATCCCACAAACGAAAAAACATTGCTGGTTTTTTTTTCCAACAGATAAAATAAACTAAAACGACTCCATAAGCCAAATCGGTGGTTCAGGATCTACATAAATAAGATAAGACTGTTGAACTCGGACACTTCGTTCCAGCTTGTTTAAAAGTTCGGTTTTACAAGACATTGTTTGTCTTGAAGAAGATATTACCGTGGAGATAAACTTATCAATTTTAAACAAGAAAATCACTGTTTACAAGGAAATGAAGATTGTTATGTTCGTGGCTATTTCGCAGCTATTCGTAGCTGGAAAGTATTAGCCACGAACTTGGCCGTAACTAATCCGTAGCTATCCGAGCAAACATAACAATTCATTTCCTTGTAAAAGTGATTTCTTCTTTAAAATTGATAAGTTTATCTTACGGTAACATCTTCTTCAAGACAAACGATGTCTTGTAAAACCGAACTTTCAAACAAGCTGAGACGAAGTGTCGAGTTCAACAGTCTTATCTTATTTATGTAGATCACGAATCACCGATTTGGCTTGTGGAGTCGTTTTAGTTTCTTTTATTTGTTGGAAAAAGAAACCAGCAATTTTTTTTTTCGTTTGCGGGATACTTCACACATAAGATCTGAATCACAATCTTAAATTTCTTGAGCGAAAACTGATGTGTTCATATTTTAGGTATTTTAACATACTCATTTACATCGTTTTTATGACTTTTGCATCCATTCTTAGGCATTTTCTTTAGGAAATAATTCACTTGAGCATTTAGTGATCATATGATAAAGTTTTGCATATATGTGTCTTTTAGGTGATTTTGTAGTTTGAAAAAGACAACAAGAAAAATATTGATGAATGAACAAACTATTGTGCTTTATATATTTAGTCATATGAAGTCATTCCTTTGATATTCAGCTTTGGGAGTTCAAATAAAGTCGTGGGAAAGTGAATTTGATTTCCAATGGAGGCGGTTTTAAGGCGTTTCAAGCTTTGAAAGAGTTATGACCAATTTATTAGACACATCTCAACATAGACCGCAACGAAAAATCTCGCCCAAGAGCTGAATATTGCACCAGGGAGCATAACAGTTGGTGTGTAAAGGGCTGGCTAGGCTGCTACAAGCAGCACTACCCAAGACCACAAATGACAAAAAATAATCTCACGGATGGAGGATAATGGACTGGGGGGACCGCGACCAGCTCCCCATATTCTTCTACACGCTCCTACTAATACCATTTTGTGCACACCGGTCAGGCTGGACCGCTACCAGCTTCCCAGAACCTCATATTTCCCATTTGATCCGCGTCAAGACCCAGTTTGTCTCGGATTGACCCGGCTTGAAGCTCTCTTCTATAAATACTCGTTTAAGGGAATTAAAAACCTAAGCTACCTAAGCCTAGATTTCTCTTCTCCTAAGTTTTTCCTTTGCTATTTTTAGGATTCTTAAGTTTTGTAACCAAAGTTTTAATCTTTAGTCAAATACTTCTTTATATTTTGTTAATATCTTCTTTTTTTCTCCCTAATCATGATTCTTAACTTAATTTTCATGGGTTTAGTTGGAAATATTTTTATTAGTGAGTAGGAGCTTTTGGATTTCATGGATTAGGTAGATTAGGATGTGATTAGTGATGATCAAGGGTGCTTAGTTCTTAAAATTAGTGATGATCATTCCCTATTTGGTTGATCTCAATGCTAGATTCTCAAGGAATTTTTGATTTAGAGCTTATGAATTTTAAAAAATTGAAGGTGTTTGATGAAGTGCTTGAGTAAAATTTTTAGAGGATTTTCATACTTAGCTAAGAAATTAGATATCTAAGGTGTTAACTGGTAATGAGAACTTGATTTTCATGCTTGTTAGTTGCTTAATCACAAATGGAAATGTGTTCTTGATTAAGTAAATAAGAAAGATATTAGTGCCTAGAATTATTAGTTTAATGATTAGTGTTCCTATCCTAAGGTTTAGCTTTGATAAATGATATTTGATTGGTCTTTTTGCATGCTTCTCTTCCGTTTTGAAGATGAAAATTGAATGATTGTATTATTAGCATTGGAGTTAAGAGCACAAAAATGTGAATAGCTTAATTAATGATCATTATCCTTGATTAGCATTGTGTGATTGACTGAAGCATCTTAGATTGTCTCTTGATCATCCTAGTACATTGAGCTCATCCTAGACCAATCTTTTATCTTGTTTAGTGTTTGTTTTTTTTTTCTTTCTTGTTTTTAATTATCATTAGGATTGTTAGTATAACTCCCTTTTCTAGATTTTGTCAGATTAAGTAGTTTTTTTTTTTGCATTCCTAGTGTATTTACTTCTTACCACTTTGATTGATACCTCAAATGCTACATAGGCATTTACAAAGGTTTGAGGAATGATATGCTTTGAAAAAAAAAAAAGCTTTCCTATCAATTTGGTGTCGTTGTCAGTGAAGTGTAGCAATAGTTATCATGATTTAGATCGTAATACCCTTTCCCGGAAGAAAATAAAATATTATTTAAAATAATATTTTATATAGAATTTATTATAATAATTACTTCTCAATTTTATTTGGAAATTATTACTTTTGGTAATTTATTTTCAAATCGAAAAAAATACGAAGCTAATCAGGTAATTCAGGAACATATAACCATGATCAGAATTCGATGAAATTTTGACCAAGACATCTATACAAAATAATATAATAGTGGACATAAAAGAATTAAAAAAAATCCATCACTTGATTAATGATAAATTAGAAAAATCAAGTTAATTAAATAACTAAGCAAGGATGTGATTTGTTCTCAAATAAAATTAGTGAAGCCTACTGAATTAGAAGTGGCAACAAATGATTGATTAAAGATTAGATTCATGCACTTTAAGTTATAGTTTAAATTAACGTGGCTAAAAGGTAGAAAGAGCCAAAATGATTCAATGAAATCTCATGCACAATGGTTTACTCACGTGATCAATTACGTAGCGTAGCAACTTGATGCATTGAATCTAGAACGTTGAGGTGTTTAAGTTAGAGAGGGGGGAGCATGTCGGATGGCCATGTAAAGGAAGCAAGGAGTGAAGCCATTGTGAATTGAAATTTCCCATGCATGGAAGAAAAAAACGTGGAGGATAAATGGGGGAGGAGAGTGACACATGGAATCATCTAAGTATGTTTCACTATAAATAGATCTTCAAATGTATGATTAGGGTTTATTAGTTAGCCTTTCAAGTTAGGGTTCATGAAAGCGTTGAAGTTAGGTTTCAGAGGTACATTTCGAAGAAATATTGGGGTTAGGTCCACGAAGTCACCAGGGTGAAACGCGATAAGATAAACAGTGAGTTGGGGTTGATTGTTTGATTAACAGTGTTCTTACACTGATTCTCGAACTAGGTTATAGACTTGAGACATGGGAAACTAAGTTATAACTAGTGTCAGTTTGTTTATGTTTTGGTATGATTTATTACCTATACGATATTGGGTTAAGTTATTGTGTGTTCCATGTTATTTGATTCATATGAAATCATTTATTAACAAGTTATTATAAAAGACATAAATTAAACAAGTTATTATGAGATTGAGGTTGAATGGTGATAAGTGTTTAAGTGATAAAAAATAAAGATATATAAATAAAAGAAATGTGATGTGATTTTAATAGTGGATGATTGTATGACAAGTTAGTAGCATTGTGACGTCTATTGAGAATATCAGCACCCTACCCAATAGATCCTCAGAGAGAACCCAGCCAATTCCCTTACCCTTGTAGTGAAGTCCTTGTGGGTGTTAACCTACGCGGCTGACGCCGGTAGGTGGCGGGGTTCGGAGATACGAGATCATGGCCTAGGACCGAGCACGATGAAAGCTTTGGATATCATTAAAATAGGTAGTCCGAGTCACCCCGTATCGAATGACAGAGAATGATGTCTTATTTTCAGGACTTTGTGTTTACAAGTAATAGTCATGGAAATACTATTCGTAAACCTTCACGGTTACGAGATAGGTGTTCTGAGGGAAGGGAGATACTGCCAAGGCCAATAGAATGCATATATTTTCTCATTCCATTTTGTTGTGCTTCAGATATTAGGTTTATATTGCTTGGTGAGCTTACTGTCTTTGTATGTTGCTTGGGGTTGGGTTGGGTTGGTGAAAATTTGTGCATGTTAGATAGGGAGTCTCAGCTCACTGGGTGGTAATAGATCACTCATCCCTCTTTTCTCCAATTTTCAGGAAACCAATAAGCTTGTAGTAACCGCATGACGTTAGGCCAGCCGGTGTAGAGTCGACGTCTCTTTAGCAAAATTTTGTTTCAGATATGTATTTATTCTATTTTACCCAAACTCGTCCATGGACTTATATGAATTTTCACATATTTTTAAACTGATATTAATGTAATAAATCTAGTTTGATATTTGTATACATGTTATTTAATACTAGATTAGTTCGATCTAATATAACTACCAGGTTAAGAAATTGTTGCAAGGCCTTAAACCTAAATTCGGAAAACGTGTCAATTGAATAACTCGATAAAAATGTAACGACCTTGAATGTGACTAAAGAATACCATTGATCATGTTCTTGTTTAATTTTTGGTCAATGGTTGACCTTAAAAGTTGAACATGGGCATTACAAGAGGTGGTATCAGAGCATGTTTCCGATCATGTTCATTACATCATGTGTTTTTGGATTTATCGAGGCAAAAAGTCATAAAAGAGACATTTAGTTAAATCGGTACGTCCTAATTTAGTTAAAACTTAGATATTACCTATTCGTGTTGCACATATATGACAGAGCAGCAAGTAATAGAGGGGGACATGGCTTGGTTATGGGGTCAGATCAGATTTGAGAACGCAGAGGGTTGGAATATGTGGCACCAGATTAGAATGCCAAGTTACCAGAAAACTCGAACTAGGACGCCAGAAAAGGAAATAAGGAAAAGAAAATTGCAATCGCTGCCAAAACATATTAGCGAGGATAACGGTTCCAGTATCCAAAGACTCCAGAACAATCATTCTGAAGAAATGCAAGGGAATGATCGTTGAAACTACTTCATGAAGTAATACTCGAGCTCTACAATCACCACAAGTGACACCCGATGTATCAGCCCATCTGTTATTATTGTCGCTAATCTCTTCTATGAAGAACATGGGGACTACACACTTTTCTGGAAGGACGGATCCTCTGGTAGCAGCCCGTTGGACAAGGATGATAGAAAAGAACATCAAAGCCACAAGATGCCTGGAAGACTACAAGTTGAGTGTCATAATCTAAAATTTGGATCGGGATGCGGCAGATTGATGGGAAAGGAGAGAAGCTCAAGTGGGACATTTGGTAAACACATGGCCAGCCTTAAAAAATGAGTTCGAGTGCAAATACTTACGCCAGAATCAAAGTGTCGGCTACAAAGAGAATTCTCCAATCTCGAACAAGGGAATAAAACGGTATGTGAGTCCGAGTTCATAAGGTTAAAACGTTATGCTCAAAACAAAATGGAGATGAAGATGCTATGATAACTAATTTTTTGTTTGGCCTACGACCCGAGTTGGAGAGCAGACTCGCTGTAGGCAACTTCTCAAGCCTCATAGAGTTAGTTGACAAAGCTGTAAGTGTGGATATTTGGTTAGAAGCGGAAATAGTGGTACGAGGGAATTTCAGATCAAACTACATAGGGGTACCGTCAAACTATCAAGGCCAAAATTAAGGACAAAACCATCATTTCAGCAACGATAAAGGAAAGAGAACCCAAGGATCGTATGACACATCAAGGGTGTTTGTAGTATGTTACTCATGTGGATAGCTAGGGAAAATATTGAGAAACTTCACAAGGAATTCTAAGAAACATGTATCACATGGCTCTACATGTTTCTGATGTGGCCAAAAGGGTCATTTCGTTCATGCATGTACACGACCAATCCTAGCCACCCTACTAGGCATCCAGCCTTAGCCAGCTCATCCAGTAATTGAACCAGTTCCAAAGTGTCATACACAGTCCATGGTCCTATCACAGGTATGTGGGTGCAAAAACCCGATCTCTAATATTTTCGTTACCTAATTATAATAGCATCGTCTAAAAATAAGAAAATAAATAAATAAATAAAAATAAAGTAATAATAAGAAGAAATAAAATAATTTAATTTGGTATAGGAACATTACATGTCGAGGGTCGTTTCACACATGTACTGTTCGATTCGGGAGCCATAATTTTGTGACTCCCGAAGTAGCCGCTGGATTTGAGGGAGATAATATGGAGAAAACTAAAATCGTTGTGTTGACCCCCATACCAAACCCTTCAAGCAGAGAAGTGTATTCGAATTGTACCAATAGTAATAGAAGCGAGGAATTTCTTGGCAAACTTGTTAGTGGTACATTTGGCACGATACAAAGTAATTCTAGGAATAGACTAGTTGTCCGGTTATCAGTCCCAATTAGATTACATGTGAGGGATAATCACTTTCGAATGAAGTGGAAAGAAGAATTTAGGTTACTATGAAATTAACCCTAGTAAAATTGTATCATTGATAGCAGCTCTTTGAGTTCAAGATTTGATAAGAGAAGGAGAGCGTACTTAGTTACGATAAC
The DNA here is from genome assembly GCA_030180135.1 of Orychophragmus violaceus. NCBI lineage: Eukaryota > Viridiplantae > Streptophyta > Magnoliopsida > Brassicales > Brassicaceae > Orychophragmus > Orychophragmus violaceus. The sequence continues at coordinate 55,164,094 of CM058240.1, read as the reverse complement.
CGTTGGTGAGGTACCCACCAACGGAGAAGTCAATATCAAAGATATTGCGGTAGTTAGTGAGTTCGAGGATGTGTTCCCGGCGTTAAAAGAATTACCTCCACCTCGGAGTAGTTCCTTTACTATTAATTTGGAACGTTGAGCAGAACCAGGAGAAAAGGCTCCATATTGAATGGCACCGGCAGAATTGGTGGAACTTAAGAAACAGCTTGGAGATTTGATCGAGAAAGGCTTCAACCAACCAATTTTGTCACCGTGGGAAGCTACAATGATATTTTTAAATAATATAGACGGGGGCATGAGGTTGTGCATCGATTATCGAGGAATCAACAACATCACCATCAAAGATAAATATATGTTGCCTAGGATCAATGAACTTTTGGATCAGCTTAGGGGAGAAAGCTGGTTTGCAAAAATAGATCTGACATCAGTATATCATTAAATTCCTATTGTTGAAGGATACATTATGAAGACGACATTCCGAATAAGATAAGAACAATTCGAGTTTGTGGTAATGGCTTTTGGGCTTACCAACGCACCTGGGGAATACATGAGGCTAATGAATGAGGTATTCCACGATTATTTCGATAAATTTGTTTTCATATTTATCAATGATATTCTGGTTTACTTGAGTACCTAGGAATAACATAAAGATCATTTGAAGATGGTTCTCGAGAGATTGCGGAGATTGAAATTATTCGCCAAGTTCAGCAAATGCTTGTTTTGGAAAAGAGAAATCGGGTTCCTTGGTCATCGTATCTACAAGCAAGGAGTTTCAACATACTCAAAGAAAATTGAAGTAATCCAAGAATAGCCTCAACCTACTACGATAACAGAAGTCCGAAGTTTTCTTGGATTGGCAGGATACTATCAAAAATTCGTTCACAGATTTTCATCTATCACGGAACTTTTTACAAGGCTGATAGGGAAAGGAGTTCCCTTTATTTAGAATTCGGAATCGGAAGACGCCTTTTGTAAACTGAAGACATCTTTGACTACTGCACCAATGTTGGCATTGCAAGAACTCGGAAAACCCTATACGGTAAATTTTGATGCATCACGAGTCGAGTTGGGGTGTGTTCTAATATAAGAAAATAAAGTTATCACTTTTGCATCTCGTCAGTTGATGAAACATTAAGAGAACTATCGAACACATGACTTAGAGATGGCAGCAATCGCGTTCTCTTTGGAGATTTGAAGAACTTATCTCTATGGAGAGAGCTGATATATCATGGTTTTTACCGGTTTTATGCCATGATATAATTGTGTTTTAGTGTTCATTTGTGTTCTTTTAGAGTCTATTACAGGTATAATCAGGTTTGGAGCATAATTGGAGATATTGGAGCATTTTGGGGATTTTTGGAGTGCTTGGCCGAGAGATTGAGCTCACTGTCCGATTTTGAGATCATGCATCGATCGACACACCTTTGGTGTCGATCGACACACTAGCGAGATGGGCCGATTAAGGCGGTTTAATGAAAAATGAAGATTTTGCACTTTGGCCCAGAAGTTTCCAGTATTTACAAAGAAGCCCCAGCCGAGATTATGCCTATATAATTAGGATTTTGGAGTTTATTTTAGATACGCTTTCATTCTTAGAGCTAAGAGATTTTTAGAGCTTTTGGGGCTGATCTATTCCTGTACTTCATCTATTTTGGAGAAGATTTCGAACCCCTTTATCTATTTAATTTCTTATATGCAATCTATTAATTCTATGATTTCTGTTTCATTAATCATGTCTGAGTAGATTCATAGTTAGGTTTAGGGTTTCTCATTAAGGATTTCATGACTTGCTAGACTTGTTTAATCCAGTTAAGGATTCACATGAATAGAATGTTCTTCGATCTAAATTGTGCTTAATGCTAGTTCTAACCTGATCAATTAGAATCTAGATCTTAGGTTGCTAAATACGACACGAGAGTGTGGTTTAGAATCTGAACTATTTAGGTTGAGCAATTAAATTATTCGCAAAGAGATTTGGTTTAGTTTAATTGTGAACATATCAAACTTGAAATTAATGCTGGTTTAATCTGTTAGTAATTGCAAAGAGATTTAGATTACTGCACTTAGACTTAGAGGATTCTCGCAAAGAGATTTGGTTAATTCTATATCCGTGATTTGAGTTCTAGAACTGTGCTTAATTAGATCATGACTGATTGATTTGTCTGCTTGTCTGATTTCCTGAGAACGCCCTAGACTTAGCGCCTCTAATTAACTGCTTTCACAACCAATCCTGCTATCGATTTACTTTCTTGCTTTGCTATTTAGTTTAATACAAATTGCTTTCTTCTTAGTTTAAATTCCTATGGTTCTTTATCTATCGAGACCAGAGACTCTGTGGATTCGATACCCTATATACTACAATCACTTAACTGTGCACTTGCAGTAGAATAGGATTAAAACCTGACCCTATCAAGAGCGTGGAAGTATTTACGGACCATCAAAGTCTAAAATACTTATTCACGCAACCGGAGCTTAATCTACAACAGCGAAGATGGATGGAATTCATTGGGGATTACGATCTCAAGATCAAGTATCATCCATGAATGTCTAATTTTGTAGCAAGCGCACTAAGCCGACGAAAACCCGAGTCGAGTGTTGAAAAAGAACCAGTATCTTATCCAAAGAACTCAAGATGGTGAAATTAGCAGATATTGAAGGGGAAACAAGTATACATTTATGCTTACAAGTTAAAATCAAGCAGAACTAGTTCTGAGAATCCGAGAATCAAGCTGGAGATGGTACATTATTATTCAAGGGGAAGATCACAGTACCAAAAGGTCAGGGATTGCAAGAAAAGGTTTTGGAAACATCACATAATTCGTTACTCAGCATTCACCCCGGAAGTTCAAAGATGTATAAAGATGTGAGAAGATACTACCATTGGTTATGAATGAAGAGATATGTAGCTCGATGGGTAGTACAATGTTCAACTTGCCAACATAACAAGGTTGGGCATAGGGTACCAGGTGGTTTACTGCAAAACTTACCTATTCCACAAGGAAATGGGATTCAGTATCAATGGATTTCATCACAGGGATGCATTCAGAAAAAGGGAGAGCAAAAATGCAATATGGTTAATTGTTGATCGCCTTGAAAAAGTGGCTCATCTTATACCATTGAGGGATAAAGACAAATTCTAGGTTTTGGCTAAACAATACATCGATCATATTATTCGCTTACCTGGAGTTCCAGAAGATATCATACCGGATCGAGATCCACAGTTTACTTCCACCTTTTGAAGAGCATTGCAAGAAGCATCGGGAATGTAATTACAAATTATTACTACGAACCATCCAAAACCGACGGCCAAACCGAAAGGACCATCAAACCATCAAAAATATGATGAAGATGTGTGCACTCGATTGGTCTTGAAATTGGGAGAATCACCTACATATAGTGGAATTTTATTACAATAACATTTACGATTCTAGGATCAGGATGTCCACATATGAAGCTTTATATGGTAACCATGTAGAACTCCGCTGTGTTGAACTGAGATTGAGAGCGAGAAGTTTTTGGACCTAGAATCGTTGGTGAGACTACAAGCAAAGTGCAATTGATTCGAGCTAATATGAAGAAGGCCCAAGACATGAAAAATAAGTACGCAGATCAAGCAAGGCGAGGAGTTAGTTTTGAAGTCGGAGATTATGTATATTTGAGGGTTTCAGCACAAAGGAGAGAAGAACGCTTCGGCAAAGTTTAGAAATTAGTCGTTTGCTATATTGGACCATATCAAGTAATTAGAAAGGTTGGAGAAGCGGCGTATAGGTTGGATCTAGAACCTGACATGCGAATACATCCAATGTTCCATGTGTCAGTGCTACGAAAGTTTGTTTGCGATCCAAGAAATTTGGAAACTGAGAAAATTGAAGACATGCGGTCAAACCTCACTTACACTAAGTGCCCATTCGAATCGGAGAAAGGTGTATCCGAAAATTAAAGAATAGAGAACTTCCCCCAAGTCCAAGTTTTATGGGGAAAACAGAATCGTGTGATAGCAACTAGGGAAGATGAGTCAAGATTTTGAGCTTCGTATCAAAAAAATATTCCTTGCGGATGTAATAATAGAAAAAGGGATTTCCTTATTTGATTCTTCCCCTATATAATAGAACATCTAACTTCGACTTAATTATCATGTTATGCTTTGAAAAGTGAACCCATGTGTACTTAATACATGCTTGGACTCTCTTCTTCTTTTTACCACTCTCTTGATGGTTCATGTAGCTTCCGCTCTCTTAACAAATCCTCCTTTCAAGCCTAAACACTACAGTGAGAGTTGTGAGGTATTTCTCGGATCAACTTAGCAAAAAGTATTGAGTTTAGGACGACAAGAGTAATCTTCCTTGCAGAAGTTAGCCTTGCGTCATTTTGGCTAGCATAGGGTAGGATAAAAAATTTGGGGGGAATGGGAAGTGAAGAAATAAGTGGGAATCATTTGAAAAGTTGTTGAAAATAATAGGAGAAAGAAAAACTGTGATAGGGTGGAAGAAAGTATAGGTAGCTTTAAGTGTAAAGAAAAAAAATCTCTAAAAGAAAGAAAAGATTCAAGCCTTACCATTGATCAAGAAAATCCTCTAAGTGCTTAAAAGAGAAGCAATTTATTGGGTTTGTGGTTTGAGAAGGCAAAATTGCCTTCACAAATGGTAGACGATGATTGGGAATTCTCGGAATTAGAACTTTGAGTTAGGAACATCTTGGGCACTGGGTAGATGGAAGTTTACTCTTGTATGCATAGGTTGTTCTTTACTCTTAGCATTTTGAATTAGTTCCTTATTTTCTGGAGTGATACCTTTTGTTCTTAATGAGCCATGAACACTTTGAGATCATCTTCATATCAAGACCTTAGTCCCTTAGCCAAATGTGTCCAACTGATTTGTGCAAGCTTGATTCACCAATCTTAATGAAATAAGGATAGATGATATGAATTCATTTTTAGGTTGGATATTAAGCTTGATGCATGTAGTGGTGAGCATGACTAACTCTTTTATAGTAGAGTGAACTTGATTGTAGCTCATAATTGCATGTCTAGACTTTGATGCCTTATTTAACTGGAAATTTTCTTTTCGAAGCGTTGAGCTATCTCTTTCAAAACCTTTATTTCGTCTTGTTTTGTGGTTGTTTTCTTGCGGACAAGCAAAAAGCAATTTGAGGGAATTGTTGTGTTCATATTTTAGGCCTTTTTGCATTCTCATTTTCATAGTTTTAAGAATTTTGCATCCACTCTTAGACATTTTTTTAGAAAATCATTCACTTGAGCATTTATTGTGTTTAGGACATAGTTTCGCAAATATATGTCTTTTTGGAGTCTTTTAGGTGACTTTGGAGCTTGAACAAGACAACAAGGAAAATGGAGATGAAAGATCAAACTAGTGTTCTTGAAATATTGGGTCATATGAAGCCCTTCCGTTGATATTAAGCTTTGGGACTTCAAATTAAGTCGTGGGAAATTGAGTTAGCTTTCCAATGGAGGTGGTTTTAAGGCATTTGAAGTTGTAATGAAAGAGTTATGACCAATTTCTAGGACACATCTCAACACAGTCCGCAACGCGACCTCTCGTTTAAGACTTAAAGATTGCATTAGGGAGCATAATGGTTGGTGTTTAAAGGCCTGGCTGGACCGCTACACGCAGCACGTCCCAAAACCACAAATGATAAGAAAATCTCACAGATGGAGGATAATGGATTGGTTGATGATATACTTCGTTTTGACCACATTCTAACTCATGTTTTATTTATGTTCTTGAGTCTTTTTCGAATCTTTTAATCCATTTTGAGTTATTTCAGGTCAAAAGACAGTTTAGGAAAAATATTGGAGCATTGGAGGCAAAATACTTAATTCAGTGCAAAGGGGTGTGTTTGGTGGAAAGAAGTTCAGACCGCCAGGTCCAGGAGAAGGAGTGCCTGCTCCCAAGCCCGTATCGACCGATCCAGTTGGGATCGGTCGATCCCACCAAGCCCCAGAAAAACTGTGAGATAAGGGATCGATCGATCCGAGTTTGATCGACCGATCCAGGAGGGATCAATCGATCCCAGTTGCACCAGTTGGATCCGTGAGATCCCTCTTTTATTTGTCGTTCCCAAGTCTTCCAAGCCCAAAGTGACCGCTCTAGTAACCATACTAACCGGTTTGCGGGAAAATCAAGGAAAAAATCTCATGTTGCTCTAATTTCTCCAAAGACTTTATAGAAAGCTTACCTTGCCGTCGAAGACCATACGCTATCATATTTTATTATTTTCTTTTCTACTTTTGAGAGCTTTAGACTTAAGAGAATATTTCATATTGTTTTGTAAGACTTTGAGGGGGAAGATCTCATCCTCTTCATTTGAGAATATTCTTATTCAATACATGATGCACTTCTCTATGATTTCTTTTGTTCTTATTGCTATGTTTGAGTATTGCTATGTTTGAGTAGTAACCTAGTTAGGTTAGGGTTTCAAAGGAATACATGAATCATTGAATTAGGCATATATAGGGTTTATCTGTTTGATGTCTTCATCTAATTGTGTGCATTGGTTAGGCAAAAATTGATCACCTTAGTCTATGATCTTAGGATATTTTGCGCAATGATAGTTGGTTAGATACCTGAATAAAACATAGTTGAGTAAATTATTCTTAACCTGCGAAAGTTGATGTTATTGTGATTTGTGAACATATCAAACTCGTGTATCGATTAATGCTTGTTTACAGCACTAGGAAAAGTTAGTTTGATTGGCAAAGTAGATTGCGCAACGATAGTTGGTAGACTATACATTCATGTTTGAGTTCTAGATTTTTCTAAATTGTACCCTGAATAATTGGTTGGTTCATGATTCTCTAAATTGTACCCTGAATAATTGGTTGGTTCGTGATTCTGATTCCTGCAAAATACTCTGACAAGACGCTTTTTCTTATTAATTTCCCACCGAATTATTTTATTTTCTTTGTGACAATTGCATCCAACAACTCTCTCTTTATTTTAACTTCATTTCAAGTGATAAAAATCATAGCGCATTCACGGTCTCTGTGGGATTCGACCTCTAAGTACTATAACACATTTTTTTTGCACTTGATGTAGTTTATAGGGTTTAAAACCTCTTCATTATGTTTTTGGCACCGTTTCCAGGGACCAATGGGTGCCTCTAGTTTTAAGCTTGATTTTTAGACTAAGAAGTTATTAATCTTGTTCACTTGATTTTCTAATTGTTTTGCTGGTGCGTGACCAAGATTCAAGGCTCTGAAAATTTGATCGAATGACTGCAGACCAATTAGTTTCCGAATTTGAGAGACTTCTCCAAGAAGTGAAGCAGTTACAGCAGCAACAACAAGAGTGTGCCATCGGAGACAATGATACTCCGTACGCCTTCTACCATAACATACACTACAAGAAAACAGTGTTTTGCGACTACGCCATTAGTTGCTAAATAGTCGGTAAACAAGGTTTACAACTAAATATCGACTAAATCTGGTAGTTGTAAATCCTCAGTTGCTAAATTGGTTAGTCGTAAAAATAGTCGACAGTTTACGACTACTTTAACGACTAACATGAGTAGTTGTGGGATAGTCGTAGCGTAATCGCAATATTTAGTGACTAATTTAGGACTATATTGGCGACAATTAAACGACTAAACATTGGGTCAAGAAGCAGCCGGACAAATATAATCACCAAATAGTCGTAAAATTTGGTGACTATTTAGCGACTACAAAAAAAATAATTTGATATCTACTATATATTATTTGCGAAGTCGAATTATTGAAATCGCTTAGGTGGATGATTTTTAGCCAATCAAAACTATGATGTCATTGATGACATGACTTTAATGAAATGTTTTGATTGGTCGAGAGTTTTTTCGACATTAAAAATAAATCAAAATTCGTTTTGGAAAGTTTATTTTTTTAAATCAAAATTCGACAATTAAACAAATTTAATCATTAAAAGCGGTTTCCTAAACTTTCGAATTGTAATCTTAACTTCTTCCATAAATTTTAGATTTCAGTTAATATTTAGTAATTAATAAATTTCCTTATTTTCAAATTCAAAATAACACCTCGCCTACAATTTAGCAACTAATAACTATTGATAATAATGAGAAAATTAAAAAATATGGCAATACGGCGTATCATATATGGCTACTAATTAAAATATAAGATTTTGAAATTTAAAAATTAGAATATCTTATAGAATATTCTAATCTTCCTATAGAAGATTTCGAAAACTTACTCAACCCTAAATAATTTGATCCTTATAAACAGAGACTCTCCAGCGTTCATAGAACATCTACATATCGAGACACTTTTTATATTCTATTGAAATTAACATGATTCTAATTTTGTTTTGTGGTTTTGATGAATTTTCAAGTTTGTTTCATCCCCAAATAACGAAAGGTATTTATTTCTTACATAATCAGAGTTTTAATCTTTTATTTTGTTATTTATGATTTTGCAGGTTTTTCATACTAATCATTACTAAAAGGTATTGAATTCTCAAGGTTTTCATGTTTTTTTTGAACTAATGATTTGCTTTCATACTATTCTCTGATATATTGGTTTTTATAAAAGTAATCCTCACGTGGTATCAAGTCATCGGCTACGTTTTTACAGACAATCCAGCGGTTGCCGAAGCTGTAGCCGAACTCTCTCCTTATTTGGCCATTACAACAGTTCTTAACGGAGTTCAACCAGTTTTATCTGGTAATAACAAAAAACAAATGTTTATTAGAAAATTTTAAGAATTACTTATAAATAATGAGTGATTAAAACAGGTGTGGCGGTTGGATGTGGGTGGCAAGCGGCGTACGTTTAACATAGATCTTATTACGTCGTGGGGATTCCTATTGGTTATGTTCTTGGTTTCACCTATGATCTGCCTATGATATGGGAGCTAAGGTAATTAATATCAATAGTTTAGATAGCCTCCAGTCTAATCAACGATTAGTATTGATTGGTATAAAGTGAAAATATTTAACTAAATGGTTAATTATTTGTTGCAGGGAATATGGACAGGAATGATATGGCAAGCTCATGCAAACTATTATTTACTCATTGTCACTATCCGAACTGATTGGGTAAAGAGGTAAATTACTAATTAACTAATATTATTTATATTTTCATATATACAACAAATATGTGATTAAATTTTGGGTTAGTATGATTTTTACTGATGATAAAATTTCAGGTGGAGACGGCTTCGAGACGATTGGACCAGTGGGAAGACACACAAGCTCCACTTCTGTAATAGTAAATGAAACAAAAAAAAATTAATATTGGAAAGATTTGGAGGTCAATTTTGCTTTGGTTTCCCCTAACTGATTAGAAAGGGATACAATGTTCGAATGTTAATCAAGATATCTGCTCATCCGTTGATTAATGAATTGGAAGATCGATAGTTTTCTAATTTAGGGGTTTAGAAATCATTTTTTGTTGTTGTTGTAAGAGGAATTAATATTGAGAAGTGAGAATGAAAATCTAATATATAATGAGAAACCAACTCTCCTTTTAATATGACACGTGTCAATATTTACGTTGGGCCTCAAATATCTTTTTAACTCAAATCGTATAATCCTGTCATAAACTAATTACACAGTTTATTGTATCCAGCTTATAGCTAAAGCCCAAAACAAATCCGAGGCCCACTGAGCTAACATTTCATCTTTTCCCCAAAAATGCATACCTCCGCCTGCTTCTCAAGCCCCACCGGCATCAGTTTACCATGGCGACAAATTTTCTTTTTCGACTCAATTAAGCCTCAATATCCGACCAACTCCCTTCGATTTCCGTTTTCATCATACACATTCCACTACGTCCCATTCAATTACTGTAATTACCATTTGCAGACGTCTCATCTTACTCACTTCCATTCCTTATATATAATCAGCCCAAACCGAAAACATCCCATCCCTATTCTCGAAGAAAATAATCTAATACTAACCATCTTCATTGCTCTCCCATTTGAAATCCCTGTCATGGGTCAAGTCGATCTCATCGCGATCCCTCAAACGGAGCCCTATGTGAGTTTCGATAGCCTCCACCTCAGAAGATCTTCACAGCAGGTCGTTGGCCGTCTCCTCCGCTACTGGGATGAACGTGATGTTTTTAATATGTTGTCAAAGCCGCAGATTTGATTGGCTTAATCGCTAAAAGTATTTGGTTTGTGTTTGTAGTGACGAGAACTCAAGTCTAACAACAATGTTAGGCATTCACTGGACTCATGTAAGTGCATATGCATTTAATCAGTCTGTGGATCTACTTATGTGTATTATGTCGCAAAATTTTCTTAGCATATGCCCATATATGCTTTGTGTTGAGCTCTAGATGCTTGGTATCTGATCTAGCTGCTAGGATTTTAACGGTACATGATATTTTTTTTATTCCCTACTTCATTTCTCCTCTGATCTGAAACTTGAATACTAAATGTCCATTTTACTTTGAATAGGATTCATGTCCTTTGGTAAAGAACATTCTTCTTCGAGACTTTGAAAGCAAGTGTGTGGCTAGATGACTGGTCAACTAATGCTACCAAGTTAAGTTTTGAAAAATATGTAATCTCAAAGACCTCTAAGACCAATGCTCGCACAGAAGGTAAGACCACGTTCTTCATTTATACATTACAATTCATGAGCTTTATGATTTAGATATGCTTATAGATGTGAGTTATGCCTGATTTAACATTTACTTGCAGCTGAGATCCCACTTTGAACAATCATATTATCTTCTGCTCTTCGAGGCTTTTTCAATGCTGTTACACTTCTTCTGATGTATTTGCTTCACATAACAACTCAATATATCCTTTATTTACTGATTAAAAATCTCAAAAGTCAATGTTTGCTGCATCCCTTTTTCGTCATCAGGAACGATGTGGAAAAGATAGAAGCCCTTGAGAACTTGTATTTCATCTTTCTGTGCCTCATGGAATGGTCGATCAGGGGTATGCAAGTTTAATATTCTGTCCCTAAACGACTTTTATAGCGAGTCTTAGGCTTCTTAAAATGAGCAATGTGCATACAAGTTTTGTGTGTATGCAGTGTATTTTGTAGAGCATACATGTCTATGTATGTTGTGTGTACATACATGATATTCGTCAGATACGTACCTGAGGGAGCTTCTCACAGTGGATCTTCCCGATTACATGGTAGCTATCTGTGTGAAGGATGCTCTTTGGGAACTGCCTTCACCTAGAAAAAGTGGAAGCTTCTTCTGATTTCTTCACATATTTATGATTAAGACAGTGAAGAAATCAGAAGTCAAGGTTAGTCGGTTGTGCTTGTCTTGACTTCTTCTGTCTTCTTTGAAATTCCTTTGTATTTATCTTTCTTTGATTTCACTTTACGTTCTTAATCACATACGTCCTCTAAGTGCGGTTAGCTAAGGAAATTTGACCTGAAATTCTGTTTTCTTTATACAGGTGCTTCTACGTATGCTTCCAAGTAACTACAAACAGGTCTGCGGATATGGAAAAAAGGGCCTTCTATTTGGAGGCCATTCTTGCATACAAAATGCAAAGAAGGCACAGAATGTTTCCATCGGCCAAACTGGGAAAGCAAAGCTCAAACATTTTTCTGTTACATTTTAGGGTTCTCTACACAAAATTTTCCTTTGGTTCACCTAGATACGTTATCTTTTTTGCTTGGCTCGGTTAGTTGTTGTAACGTGTGTTTCTTTTTTTTAATGTTTCTGAAGTTTACCCACATTTGTTATAGGGGAACGACAGAGGAGAATGGCTCAGAAAACTTTAAGTACCGAGTGTTTGGATTAAGAACATACAATATGCACATTTTGTTAAGGTCCAAGTATTGACGATTAACACAACGTTTTAACGAAAAAGTCAAATTCATTCAAAGTCAACGTTTTAACCAACTCTCCATATAGAGAGACACGTGTCCTCTTTTCTAATTAAACAGATTGGGCCTTTGAAATATTTACAACCCAAAAGCATGAATTTACGGTCCATTGAGAAGCCTAACCACGAGGATAGACCCATCGCCCTTTCATCTTCTCCCCGATTCAGCCTTCTTCCTCATGGTGGCGTTACTGTGTAATGGTGACTTCCCGTTACATTTGACCTTCAAAATCCTCAGTTCCTTTACTCATCTTTAGATCCCACTTTAAGCGACTCCAATCCCTCTTAATGTCATTCAATTGCCTACCCTTTTGCATCCACCCGTTCATATCGTTCTCTAACATACCCTATAAATATTAACCTCACTGACGACACAAACCTCCTCGCCATTTTCTTCCTATGCGCCAAGTTGTGAAATTTTGTAAGTTTTCCCTTTCTCTGAATTTGATATTGCTTTTATACCTTTGGATTTTTGGATTAGAGATTGTACTAGAGATCTCATGTTCCATCCATCCATGGTTCGTTCAATTCGTATCTTGCCATACATAGATATGGTTTTGATATTATGAGCTGAATGGAAATCATTTAACTCATGTCTGGTCAATGATACCAGCATCTACATTTTTCACACTATTAGGTTTGGGCATTGTTTTGTTCTCGGGTTCGTTGAATAATAGTTTGATTAGCAGAAAAAATCTTTTTCTCTATGTGTTGCCTTTGTTTACTCTTGGATCTTCTATACTTCATTGAGAGCCTTTGTTTTCATTTATATATGTGTTTTATTGTATGTTTGATGTTTCTTAATTTCTGGATGTCTTCAGGGTGAGCCAAGCTTTCACCTATTTGGATTCTTTATGTGCATTGCATCCACAGCTGCGAGAGCACTTAAATCAGTGCTTCAAGGAATTTTGCTTTCTTCTGAAGGGTAAGATACTACTCATTGTTGTGGTGGCCTTGCTAAAGTTTGATAGTGTAAAAGTTGGAATATGTTAAAAATAAGTTGTTTTCTGCCCTTTCACCTTCAGCCGGTATTCACAGTTTACAAGCTTTGAAGTCTTCATATCCTTCTAAGTAGAAGAAGAATGAGGTTTATCTGGTTGTTAAATCACAGGTTGATCTTCTTGGAGATGAGGTTGAATCACGCTTGGATCTTCTGGAGAAAATATATAGCCCTCGATCATTACCTCTCTCTACACATATATTTTCTTTTCCCATTTAAGAATAGGATCAGCATACACATCTACTTTACCGATGAGTTTGCAGTTCTTTGAGATCTTGAAGCTTCTCTGGAGAGATCTTAGAGGGGAATCAAAGAGACCACCAGCAGATTGATGCAATTAAAAAGGCATGTTACACTGGAAAGGTAGCCAAGTTCTCCGATTTTGAAATCCTTTAGTTCTTATTTCTCATGATCTAAAGGTGTGTTATGTGTCAATGTTACACCGTTCACCTAATTTGATATAAAAAATTGCAGATCAAAATAGGAATGTATGTAGCTGGTTCAGATTTCATGCAAAGATGGTAGATACAATTTCAACTTCAAGATACAGCCGAACGATGGAGCTCATGTTCTATCAGCTGAGAGTCTTGCAGAACTATACAGAGAATTCATGAAGGATTTCTCAAAAGACCTTATCGAAGCTCCTTTTGACCATGATGATTGGAGCTCATGGGCTTCATTGCAATTCTATGTGGATATCCAACTCGGGTACCTGAAGCTATTTAAGAAAAAGTCTTGCAATGCTCTATTGTTTAAGGTCAGAACAATTCAGTACTTTCTCTCATTTCTCTCTTCTCCTACCATTTATCAAAAACAGGTTATTGGATTTCATCGTTTGTGAAAGTCATGGTTTTACAGGTTAACCAAATTGGACCAGTGAGTCAGTGACAGAATCAATTTAAGCAGCACATGACTCCAAAGCTACAGGCTGGGGGGTGATGGTTAGTCACAGGAGTGGCGAGACAGAGGATATTGATAACTTGATCGCAGATCTTTCTGTTGGTTTGGCAAGTGGACAAGTAATTTAGTTTACTCTATAATGGTCGTTAATCATTCCAAATTATGTAGATCAGAACTGGTCCTCCTTGCCTCAGCGAACGATTGTCAAAATACAACCTAATAGTTATCTAATATCCAAACTTATACAACTCAATCAAGCTTGAGACACCAAATATTTGCTTATCTGTTTTTATGGATTTCCTGTTTGTACATTTTTGTTAGTAGAACCTATAACTTAAACCGTTGAGTTTGATTTATTTCTGTTGCAGCTTCTTTGTATCGAAGAGTAACTCTGCAACGTGCGTTACGCCGACGAAGCTTTCAGATCACCGTGAGAAATTTGAATGAAGGCATTCATTTGGCTTTTGCTGAGGTAACAACCAAATGAACCCTCCTTCATATCCACTTTTGTAGCTCTCTCTGAAAAGTATCATGTTTTCTTTATGACACAAAACAAATAGACGAAACAGCTTTCCACTAGAGTCTTTTGTTGTCATGTGGTTGACACTTATGTGGACACCTATTGACACAGGCATGTATTTTTCAGATTAATCGGTTAACCGGGATATTCCGAAGCTTACCATTATCTTTATGCGTAGCCGGGGTTGATGACAATTTTGTTGTTCGTAAAGTCTGATGCTTAAGAATAGTACTGCAATGACACTTGCTCTTGACATCGTAACTCTCACCTCTTTGCACTTTCTGGAAGATGGTTCACCTCATGATAGGAATTTGTGCTCAAACCACAAGAGTTTCTCGAGACCTTCTCCTTTTCATCTTTTTCTTCCTTTTGCAAAGGGAGCAGGGCATGGGAGCATCGTATGAGCCACAGTTGAAGGGATAAAGTTATTTACCATTATACTTAAGGTTTAGAGGCACTCTGAAAGGGATAAATACGCATGATTTAGATTTATTCATATTTGAAATTCGTAAACATACTAATTTTACCTTTTTATATTGTAATTACTCTTCATCCACGTCAAGATTCGCTTACCAACCACTTAGCACCCAAAAAATATTTGATCTCGGTTTTAACAGAATGCTATTTGTTTTTTTAGGTAACAAATAGTAAATATACATTTTACCAAAAAAAAGTAAATATGCAGAATATACCGGACTGAAAGCCGATGTGAAATCGTTTCTTGGGGACGAAGCCTCCACGATACGATTTTCTATTTGGTTTATGAAACTGTTTCTTTTGCTAAAAAAAAATCTTGAGTTTTTAAGTCATTATAAGTACAATACATAACGTTATAATATTATTCATTCAATTAATAAAGCAATGACCCAAAACAGGTTCAGATGATATCGCCAAGGTAAATATCACTATCTTTATACACATTTGTTATTCACTTGTGTAACATCACCTAAAGGGCTATTGAACACATACACCAGATAAAGGAAGAACAAGTTGTGATTAGCAAAGTATACAAAAAAGTTTTGAAGAACCTACCCACCATTACAGGTAACAAGACCGACTAACTTTGTTTTCTTAACTTTCCTACCCAAAAAAATAACACACGTTCACACAAAAAAAGGAAATGCTCTACATGTAAGATCTACTCGACACATTTAACTACTCCGAGTGCAGAACATTAACAAGAGGGGTAAAGAGACAAGCGAACAAACCCGCGGACAGCCTTGATTACATATTGATAATAATTCATTTCAAAAAGTAACCAAAAAAAAACAGCACCCAACCAATGTTTACAACCAAAAAAATTGCACCAAAGGAAACCAACAAATCTATATGTGCTATAACCAAGACCAATAAATCAATATGTGCTATAACCAAGAGACATTGATTTATTGGGAAAACAACATAAAATATTTACTACAAACATTTGATTTGAGAATATATTAACAAAATAAAAAGAATGTCGGACAAAAATACACAACAAATTCAATGAAGCCACTTGACCCCGCGCGTGCGCGGGGGTAGAAAGTTAACTAGTGATGAAAAATGAAAATGATGCATTGTCTAGAAGAGTGAATTTATCCTAATCGTTTCTTGTGTGAAATAAATCAAGTAATGAAGCATATTCAGTTATCTGTCAATTTAATATCAAACAATTTTTTTCTTTTGTGTTTTGCATCTAAATTTAAAGTTTAATGAATGATGTAATATTAGACTCTAACGAGTGATGTAATCTACTATATATTATTTGCGAAGTCGAATTATTGAAATCGCTTAGGTGAATGATTTTTGACCAATCAAAACTATGATGCAATTAATAACATGACTTTAATGAAATATTTTGATTGATCGAGAGTTTTTCGAAAATTAAAATAAATCAAAATTCGTTTTGAAAAATTTATTTTTTTTAAATAAAAAATTCGATAATTAAACAAATTTAATCATTAAAAGTGATTCCCTAAACTTTTGTATTGTAATCTCAACTTTTTCCCTAAATTTTAGATTGCAATTAATATTTAGTAATTAATAAATTTCTTTATTTTCAAATTCAAAATAACACCCCATCTACAATCTAGCAACTAATAACTATTGATAATAATGAAAAAATTAAAATTTATGAGAATACGACCGATCATATATGACTAATTAAAATATAAGATCTGAAGCAACCGTGGTCTAGTGGTCAAGTGGTTAAAGCTTTACACCGGTAGGTACTGGGTTCGAATCCCCGAAGGCGCAATTTTACAAGATTAATGGAGGCAAGCTTATAAGAAAGTTTTCAGAAGCAGGTGGAGCCGTTGATCGTGACCGTTGATGGATTCTCGTAGAACGGAGGTAGTATTATCTGTAAAATTGTCCTTATAATAGTTCTCATAATTTGTATTAGAGTTAAAAAAAATTAAAATATAAGATTTTGAAATTTAAAATTTAGAATATCTTATAGAATATTCTAATCTTCCTATAAAATATTTTGAAAACTTAGTCAACCCTAAATAATTTGATCCTTATAAATAGAGACTCTTCAGCGCTCATAGAACATCTACATATCGAAACACTTTTTATATTCTATCGAAATTAACATGGTTCTAATTTTGTTTTGTGGTTTTGATGAATTTGCAGGTTTTTTTCATCCCAAGCAAAACAAAAGGTATTTATTTCTCACATAATCAGAGTTTTAATCTTTTATTTTGCTATTTATAAGTTTTAATCACATATTTTATACAGAGGAATAGTTATGGAATATCTTTGTTTAGTACGAAATAAAATTTCTCTAAACAAAATACGAAATATATGTTGACTTGAAATATAAAAGTAGTTACCAAATATAAATAAAAATATAAACAAATTATACTATATAAAAGGAACATATGGAGATTAAGTAGGCAACTATGAAATAGTTTTCCATTAATATAGTAGATATTATACTAATTTACATCTTTTAATTTCTAAAACAATAGTAATATAATAATTGTGGCCGATATTAATAAGAAAATCAAAAAAAACAAAATTAATTAATTGTATCTAAGAAACCCTAATTCACAGTACTGTATATTTGATATTGTCTTCTGGTTAGTTTCATTGCTATTGGAAGCTATAGTATTTTTGAACTTTAGCATCTCAGTTTTTTTCCATATTCTATACATTTTGAATATGGTTTAAAACGTTTTACTGTTTTCATAAACAAATCTAAATTTGTTTCAGGCAATTTTGGACGTTTAATTGATCCTCTGGAAATTTTACCTTTTGTTCTTCCTTCTCCACAAATTGTTTTCGTCGATGATGTCGGTTTAGAATATCAACAAACAGGAAGATAAATTTTGGGCATGGATGAGATGCAATCAGATTTAACTCCAAGCAAGATGTATTCTATATTCAAAAATAACAATTAAATTTATTTGGGATCAAAAAATGCATGAATGTAAACCCCTCATACAATGTAAATCATGTTTATGTGGTTTACCAGTATATGCAGAAGAAATTGGAGAACTATATTACCTACGCCTTCTATTGGATGTAATAAAGGGACCATGAGGCTATTTAGATCTAAGGACGATTAATGATGTTGTTTATGACACATTCCGAAATGCAAGGTTTGCCCTTGAAGATTGAAATTCTCTTATTTATATTCACCTATGTGAATCAGCTATTTAGGTGCTTATTTTCAATAATTGATGCGTTTCTTTTCAATAATATTCCATTTTAATGTTTCTCGGTTCTTTTTATTATTCTTAATTTCACTTTTTATAAAATCATGCTTCAATTCAAATTTGTATAGTTTCTAATATTTATACATGTTTAACTTTTTTAAGTGAAATAATCCTCGGTGAAATTATTCACTCCGCACAAGGTGCGGAAGAGTCATCTAGTAATCATTTTATTACAAATTAAATTACAATACCTAAATAAAAAACTACAAAACAGGAAAAACAAATTAAATTAAACAGCCGCAACCTTCTTCTACTTCTTCCATGAATTGTTAGAAAATTGAAGTTATAGTGATATCCTGAAAATATGGTGCCCCGTTGGAGCAAGAAGATGAAGACCTTGCGGATTCCCAAGAATACTCTTCAAGTTATGAAACCACAATCCATGCATGTCATGTTTCCCACTTTAACCACTAATCCAAAACTTAAGCTAAATGTAGGAACACGAGTTGTTGGGTAGAGAAATGTTATATATGCAATGAAATATTAATATGACATAATGGCCACTTATGGTTCTTCAAATTATATTTACTATACTAGGTACAAAACCATGGAAAGGTGAAAATATTCTGCATTTAAAGATGCTGACCCCATTTAGATCAGTAACTACTGCTCTTTGTATTTTGTACTTATAAAGAGCAAAAAGGACAAAGACACAATCAGATCAGGATATGTTTCGTTTGACGGACAATCAGTCCAATTCAACTACATAGCTACGCAGTACGTGAAGAAGGTATAAAATTTCTTCTACATAACTACAGCATACTTATCAGGATATGTAATCTACTTCGAACCAAAAGAAAATAACATGGTACAGTTCAAGATTTTTTGTTACGGCAGAAAATTTTCTACAGGTCTCTAAATGCGCCCAATCTTATCATGGGATAAGAATTTCTTGAGAATAGAAAAATATGTAATTAAGAATCAACGAGCATGTAACAAACCTGCTTGTATGAAAAATTAGCAATGGATTTAGCATCTCTTTTTCCTTGGTAATCAACTGGAGGCTTTCCAGGAACAAAGACCTTTATGGTTTGGAAGCCCTTAATACCATAATCCTGAACAAGTAGAGTATGAAATAACAGAAGATATGAATTCAAGATGTTGATTTAGACTAAATCAGAAACCAAACTTTTATTAGAATTCACTTGAACAAATTACACAGTAATCTTGTTCAATCAGATTAACACGACTTCACAACTTGTGAAATGCTACTGACCAAATCCTAATATACTCAAACTTACCGTACAACAATAGTTGCACTTCTCTCTTTTATTCACTCACCGAAAAGCACACGATCTTAATTGCGTTAAACACACTAACTCTTTTTCTCTCTTAGCGAGCGTAACCTAATCCAAGTCGGCTCATCTCAATATATATATGCAGTCGATCTTGGAGAATCTCTTCTAAGGAAATCTTCTATATTTTCGTGATATAGAATATTTTCAAATCTTCTATTTCCAACTTCCGATTGCTTCCTTGTATATCACGTCATATCTTGTTCAGATTTCTTCCTTGTACTCCACGTCACATCTTGTTCAGTCCTTGTATCCTTGTGTGTTAAGCAACATCGTATTCGATAGTATCTTGAACTTTCATTCTCCCCCACTTTGTCTAAATGTGTGCATCATCTCATCTGTTCAACTTAGAGCAAACACAACATATACGCAACCAACATCTCACACAATGAAACTAATGATCCATGGAATTAGTCTTAAACCACACAAAGCAAAACAATCAAGGTTCACATCATTCGCAAGCAAAAGTCAAAACACAAACAGGAACGGAAACAAACTGGTTCAGCTAGACAAGAAATCTAAGACACAAAGCACTGAAACTGAAACAACATAGAAAGGAGTGATCTCAATCATCTCGCTCGACCTCCGTGCTCTCCTCATCGTCCGTATCATACTCGCCAGATCCTGTCTTCTTCGGATACTGTGGGTATTCTCCCCCTGAGATGGCCACACATTTTATACAAAGAAACAAGTTCAAGTATATCACACGGTTAGAAGAAAAGAGCTGAGAAAACATACTGTGAATACGACTTTGAATGTAGCGCAAGCCTCGGATGGAGTTTTCAATGTCCTTGCAAGATCAGGAGCTTGTCCTTCTTCTTCATTGTCCGAACCACGACCAGCCTTAGGATCCAGAGTAATATTAAGAGGGTATCCCACCGGTACACCATCTCCAGCTGTAACATTGATGTCCCTCTGGAAATACATTATCTAAAAGATCAAATTTGGAAATATGATCTTCTTATCAGCTTGCGGTGACTGAGCCATGTCCATAATCTGATCATACACCAAGCAGCCAAAGTTGAAAGGTTTTCCTTGGTGAAGCATGTACAGAAATCGAAGCCTCTCTCGGACCATCGTTGTCGTGTTTGAACTCGGAATCCAATTAGAACAACACAGCTTGTATAGCACTTGAAACTTCGGAAGAAAATGCTTTGACAAAACTCCTTCCCACCTTTTGCGTCGTCCACCAGTAAGAACTGAGACTGCTTTATCGATGTCTTCTTCGTCCCAATCAGTAGGGTGCTTGGTGTCCGATGTGAAGAACATCCGATTAATAAGATCCGGAGTAAAGTCATAAGCTTTACCTCTGACATACACCAGTCTGCACCTATCTTGCACTTCTGAATCACCCAAATTAGCTAAGAATTCCTTGACCAGACGCGGATAGTAAGGCGATACATGCAAGACCGTATAGATCAACCCAGCTTTCTCAATGAATGTTCTCACTTCACTAAGCTTGGAATCTTCTAAATCAAGCAGTTTCTGATCAAGGAAGGCTCGGGATTTCAATGACACATACCGTTCTTTTGCGAGACTTGAGGAGTGACGGTAGCTGAGAGGTTCACTTCTTAGGCGATCCAACTCCGGATATTTGAAGAACATATCCGAGGAAAGTTGACGATTTGCTAGGTAGTGGTCTTCAAATTTGCAATAAGGTTGCTTGTGTTGAGGTACAAATTCATCATTGTCCGAATCAGAGTTGTCGGTCTCGGAGGATGGCAGCGCTGGTCTTTTCCGGAGCGGTGAGTCTTGGCTGGCTCTTTTCTGGAGCGATGAGAACGAGAGGATTGATGTTCGGAACCTGCATGCGACCGAGAAGAGTGATGCTCTGAGCCTGCATGCGACTGTGAGTCATCCGAGAAATCAACATCGCGGAGAAGCAATTGTTGGACCGATCTCCGAGATCCTTGTGAGGTGATAGACGGCGAGAGATCCACAATCGGTGCAGCAGCAAGAGTCCTATTAGCCCGGTTACGACGTCGCTCCGCTTCAAAAGCATTCATCATCATCTTGGTTGTCTGAGATCGAGTTGAGCGGCGCGGAGGTGTCGACATCGTGAAGTTGCTGGTTAGAGCTGAGAGAGTTAGGTCAGAGCGACACAAGGACGGCTGCGTTACTCAAGCTGAAATTCCCTCTCTTCCTTTTTAATCTGAAATCGAAACACGACAAGAAAACCTAGAAGGCCATGTTGGGCTTTTAGTCGTTAGGCAAGCTGAAACAAATCAAGTGTTGGCCCAAACATCAAAGTGATGTAGTTCAGTCAAAGGTAAATTGAGCCCAGCCCAAATCATTTTTTTCTACAATACTTAGATACATAACCTCAGCATTGATCATCCATGTAGGAACTAAGAGTGACCCTTGCTAATCAATTCATCATTATGCTCTGAAAGACACTTACTCTTGATTAACTAATTCACAAAAGAAATATATACACATGAGCTGAAAAGATCTGAAGTATGCCATAATCATAGATAATGTGTGTGCCCACATAGAGTCTAATTCACATATTGATAGCATAGAGAGATATGACAGACAACATTTCTTAGCCAAGAAGCTTTCATCTTATCTAAACAGTGAGCATTATCCATCCACTGATTTCTCATACTCTTAAGAGACACTACTAAGACCAGATCACACAATATTTTCAGACATCGAAGGAGTATAACTAATCATTCATGAGTGGAGTATGCTAGAGTGAATATACAAGCATTGGACAGCTTTCCCCAGCCGAGGTGCTTTCATCCATAGAGAACCAGATTTCTCGTATCCACATCCAATTGTTTAGACAGCTTTCCTCAGCTGAGGTGCTTTCATCTATGAGACACTAATATATATATATATATATATATATATATATATATATATATATATATATATATATATATATTATAAATGACTGTGGTATACGTTTGAATATCTCATTAGAATCATCTAGCTTATACTCTTTCACTCAGACGATTAGCTATCTTCCTCTTATCAATAGGTGATCAAGTTTTAGTACTCAGTCAAAACAGTGATCTCGTTCAAGTGTAAACTATTTTAGCAGCCTATCTCAAAGAGAGTGCTTATCATTCTGATCGGTCAATTAATCATACTTGATTCATGGGGTATATGCTCCTGATTAGTCTCTCTTCTCTTGTTTATGATGAGTATGATCTCTATTCATGTTCCCCACTTTTTCTATGATCTGTCATACTCACAAATACTTTGCATAATGGTTAACACTCACAGACTCCAAGAGCCTTTCGCAGATACAAAAAGCTATTGAAATCTAAAGGTTTTGTGAAAATATCAGCAAGCTGTCTCTCAGAAGCAACATGTTTTATGATAGCTAGTTTCTCCTCAATTAGTTCCCTAACAAAATGATGTCGAATGTATACATGTTTTGTTCTAGAATGCTGCACAGGAGTTTTAGATATGTCTATTGCACTCTTGTTATCACAGTGTACTAAGAAGGATTCAGTAATGATACCATAGTCATGTAGCATTTGTTTCATCCATAGGAGTTGAGTGCAACAGCTTCCAAGTGCAATGTACTCTGCTTCCGCAGTGGACAGTGACACACAGTTTTGCTTCTTACTGTGCCATGAAACCATGTTGTTTCCAAGATAGAAACAGCCTCCAGATGTGCTTTTCCGGTCGTCTAGACATCCTGCCCAATCTGCATCACAAAACCCTGCAAGATTTGTGTTAGTTTCCAATGTGTAATTCAATCCATAGTTCAACGTTCCTCGAATGTACTTAATGATTCATTTTACAGCCAGTAGGTGTGACATCCTTGGACTGGCCTGATATCGAGCACATACTCCGACACTGAAACATATGTCTGGTCTGGATGCGGTTAAGTAAAGCAAGCTGCCGATCATTGCTCTGTATTGCCGTTCGTCAACCTTCTGTCCATCTTCATCTCTAGATAGCTTACTCGTTGTGCTCATAGGAGTTCTAGCTACCTTGGATGTCTCCATTTCAAATCTCCTGACCATATTTCTAGCATAAGTACTCTGACACACAAAAATCCCTTCTTCCGACTGTTTGACTTGAAGTCCAAGAAAGTAGTTAAGTTCACCAACCATACTCATTTCAAATTCCCGAGTCATTGTTCCAACAAACTCATTCATCAATACTTCTTGAGTTTCTCCAAAGATAATGTCATCCACATATATTTGAACTATGAGCATCCCTTGTTTGTTATCCAGAATAAACAAGGTTTTATCCACATTTCCCCTCTTAAAATTTCTTTTGAGAAGAAACTGAGTTAATCTCTCATACCATGCTCGTGGCGCCTGCTTTAACCCATAGAGAGATCTCTTGAGTTTATAGACATGATTCGGAAACTTTGGATCTTCAAATCCTTTCGGCTGTGCTACATACACTTCTTCCTGTAGCATCCCATTCAGAAAGGTACTTTTAACATCCATCTGATACAGTTTGATCTTGAGGTAACATGCTATTCCAAAAAGCAGTCGGATTGATTCTAGTCTGGCTACTGGTGCAAATGTCTCATCGAAATCTACTCCTTCAATTTGTGAGTAACCTTGAGCTACAAGTCTGGCTTTGTTTCTGACCACATTACCATCTTCATCGATCTTGTTTTTGTACACCCATTTAGTTCCAACTACATTCACTCCTTCAGGACATGTTACCAAGTCCCACACATCCAGCCTAGTAAACTGCTCAAGCTCTTCGTGCATAGCATGCATCCAGTACTCATCATGCACAGCTTCGTGTATGTTTTTGGGTTCAACGAACGAAATAAAACATGCTAACTTGACCATCTCTTTGAAGTCAATCTTCCTGTTTCGGGTTTGTCTTCCTTCTTTTATGTCACCTATAACATCTCCTTTAGAGTGATCTCGATTAACTTGTCCAAAACCGGTCCTCCGTGGATTCTGACTAGTATATGCCATGATATCCTCGAGCTGAGACTGTCTTGGTACTTCAATCTCTGTTTAATTCTTTTCTTGGTCAGGTTCGTGAGTCAGATCTTCAACATAATACTTGTTCCGGTCATCAAACACAACGTTCACTGACTCACTTATCATACGAGTCCTTCTATTGTACACTCTAAAATCTGTACTGTTATTTGCATAGCCCAGGAAGATTCCTTCATCACTTTTAGAATCAAATTTACCCAGTTGGTCCTTGTCGTTCAAGATGTAACAGACACATCCAAACACATGAAAGTAACTCAAGTTTGGTGTCTTTCCTTTCCAAATTTCATACGGCGTTGTCTTTGTACCTGGCTTAACATAAACTCTGTTAATGATGTAACAAGCAGTATTCACAACCTCTGCCCAAAATCTATGAGCTATCTCATTCCCATGAAGCATTGCTCTTGCCATTTCTTGAAGAGTCCTATTCTTTCTCTCAAAAACTCCGTTTTGTTGGGGTGTTCTGGGAGCTGAAAATTGATGCCGTATTCTGATATATCATGGTTTTTACCGGTTTTATGCCATGATATAGGTCTGTTTTAGTGTCTTTTGGTGTTCTTTTAGAGTCCTTTGCAGGTTTTATTAGGTACACGTACGTTTGGAGCAGAAGTGAAGATTATGGAGCTAATTGGAGCACTTTGGAGATTTGACCCGAGAGGTTGTGTTCACTGTCCGAAACAGAGTACTGTGTCGATCGTTGCATACCTGCATCGATCGATGCACAGCGAGTTGGGCCAGAATCTTGGCGGTTTAATGAAGATTTCTAATATTGCAAAGATGCCCAAAAGTTCCAGATATTTACACAGAAGCCCCAAGTCGTGTTTTAGCTAATTAATTAGGTTTTTAGCTTCAGTTTTAGATACGCTATCATAACTTAGAGCAGAGAGTTTTTAGATCTTTTGGGGCTGATCTGATCTTGTACTACATTCATTTTGGAGAATTTTTCGAACCCCTTTTATATTCTAATCTCTTTTATGATTTCTATTAATTCATTGATTATGTTTACATCATCTATGTCTGAGTAGTTTCATAGTTAGGTTTAAGGTTTCTCATAGGGATTTCATGACTTGCTAGATATAATTAATTCAGTTAAGGATTCACATCAATAGGATGTTCTTCAAACTAAATTGTGTTTAATGCTAGTTCTAACCTGATCAATTAGAATCTAGATCTTAGGTTGCTAAATACGACACGACAGTGTGGTTTAGAATCTGAACTATTTAGGTTGAGCAATTTAATTACTCGCAAATGAATTTGGTTTAATTAGATTGTGAACATATCAAACTTGGAATCAAAGCTGGTTTAATCTGTTAGTAATTGCAAAGGAATTTGGATTGCTGCACTTAGACTTAGAGAATTCTCGCAAAGGAATTTGGTTAATTCTATATCTGTGTTTTGAGTTCTAGAACTGAGTTTAATTAGATCCTGACTGAATGATTTATCTGCTTGTCTGATTTCCTGAGAACGCCCTAGACTTAGCGCCCTTAGTTTATTGCTTCCAAACAACAACCTGCTACCTGTTTACTTTCTCGCTTGCTTTTTAATTAAATCAATACAATTTGCTTTTTGTTTTCTCCTAGTTTTAATCTCTTTAAGTTCTTAATCCTATTGTTGCCTAGAGTCCTCGTGGATTCGATCCCTAAGTACTACATTGATATACTGTGCACTTGCAGTTAGTATAGGGTAAAACTCGAGACCTATCAAGTTTTTGGCACCGTTGTCGGGGACTCTTAGAGTCTTCGATAGCTTCGAACTTAGGGTTTTTACTAGGATTTTTATTTTTATTTTTTTTGTTTACTGATTTTTCTTCTCTGTTTTCTCTCTGTCACAGGTTTCGAAATCGCATAGCATCGACCGTTGCACTTCTTTTGTCGATTGACACTAGGCGATTGGAGTTGAATCGATCGTTGCACTGTTAGCATCGATCGTTGCTTGGCGATTACAGACGATTTATGCAAACGCGTGATACCAGAAGTAATCCGAACACTAATCTCGTAAACCTCAAACTTGAAGAGCTTGCTAGACTAGAGAGGACCAACAGAAGAGTTAGAAGAACAAGGATGGTTGTTGAACGTGTGATCATAAAGCCTGATGCTCAAGGTACCCTCAGGGACCGACACAACAATCCTTACAATGCTGCTGGAGAACCGATAGATGCTGAAGGGAATGTCATCCCTGATCCTCCAGAGCAACCACATCCGCAGCAGGAGCAGAACCAAGGTCAAGGACAAGGCCAAGGTAGACAGATGGTTGTCCATGAGAGGACTTTAGCTGACTATAACCGTCCGGATGAGTTTCATGCTAACCGGTCAGCTCTTGTGCTCCCTGAATTTGAGAGGAATGATTTTGAAATCAAAATCGTCTACTACTCTCTCCTGAGGCAGAAAGCCTTCCATGGCTCTCCAAGCGAGCAGCCGATGGACCACATAGATGAGTTTGAGGGCATAGTCACTGGAATAAAGTACGATGGAGATAAACAAGACTATCTGTTCCTCAAGCTTTTCCCCTACTCTCTGGCTGGAGATGCTGCAGCCTGGCTGAAACAACTTCCATCTGGGACGTTTGTTACTTGGGCAGCCCTGAAGAGTGAGTTCCTGCGTCATTTCTATGATGATGCCCGCTCAGACCAGTCCAGACATGACATTCTCACCTTCACCCAAGGTCCGACAGAGCCTCTTAAGACAGCCTGGATGAGATTTAAGAAGTACCAACGTGACTGCCCGCACCATAGATTCACTGAGGTAACGCTTTTAGGCATCTTCTTTAGAGGAATAGATCTTCCATATCAGACTGCGTTGGACAATTCTAGCAATGCCAACTTTAACACTAGGACTCCTGCTCAAGCTAAGCAGTTGATAGACAATCTGGTAAGCAGTAATAGCTGCAAGACCACTGATGAGAGAAGGAAGAAGTCCGGTGGAAAGATTGAGAATTCTAAGATAGCTGATATTAGATCTAAGCTGGACACAGTTTGCAATCTTCTAGCTGGGAAGAAAGCTTTCCACTTTGCTCAAGAGGTTGAAATGATCAATGATGAAGAAGAAGAGCAGGAAGAGGATGTGAATTACATCGGAGGATCTGGTTTCCAAGGAAACAGGTTTGGAAATCAGTCTGGTAACAAGTTCTTCAATGGAGGACAGAAGAGTGGATTTCAGAAACCTTTCCAACAAGGTAATCAGAGAACTTATTGATCTTCCTCTTACCAAGCACCTCCTGTAGCTACTACCCATGAAAGTAAGATGGAGGCTATGTTGGAACAGCTGTTGAAAGGTCAGACTAAAAATGTTGTAGACATCGACAAGAAGATAGGTACTGTCTATGAGGATCTGAACGGGAAATTTGAATACCTGAGCGCTCATATGAAGGAGCTTGATGCTAAAGTTGAAAGAACTGCTGGGTATGTTCAGAGGGAAGATGGATATCTCCCAGGACGAACGGATGCTAATCCCAAGTATCAATGCAATGCAGTAACATTGAGAAGTGGTCAGGAGCTGTCTCCTGGCCAGAAAAAGCAGTTGAGTGTTGAAGAACTCGTGGAAATTGAAGAATTGGAAGATGGGATCCGTGATATTCGCAATGCATCGATCGACGCTACTCAGCAACGGTCGTTGCAAAGCGAAAACGAAGAACACGTCGTAACAAAGTCGCCCAGCAACGATCGACTCAACACCAACGACGATCGACGCAAGGCGACTGCAGAAAGTTCAAAACCAGAGAAACCGAAGCAGTCAAGTGAAAGGGTTTACAAACCTAAAGTACCTTTTCCCAAAAATTCCAGGAAAGCTAGGAACGATAGACAGTATACCAAATGCAAGGAAATCATTAAAAAGGTGAAAGTCGAAGTGCCTTTGACTCTATGGAGACTTCTCCTGTGATGAGGAGATGTCTTAAGGACTTGCTTGTTGGTAAGTGGTCTGATGAGGAGAGCGTAATGATGATCACGGAGGTATGTAGTGCGGTAGTTCAAAGCAGAATTCCTGAGAAGCTGAAAGATCCAGAGAGCTTTGTGTTGGATTGTGCCTAGGAATGTTATTAACATGGTTTTAAACCATGTCCAGCCCATTTATTTATAACCCAGTCCTTTTACAACCCTGACCCTGTTTTAATCCTTTGATTTATTAAGGGCCAGGGTTAGCCCACAGGGCTAATTTAACCCTGTTAATTTTTTTTTTTTTTTGGCAGAAAACTCTGTTTTTAATATAAAATAAATGGATGTTTACATATTAATAAAATATTGACAGAACATCATGTTTTGAATATTTTTCAGTGTATTGACTCTACAACACAAACATAAAACATTTTATAAATAAAAAAGAGGTCGTCTAGCTTGTTGAGTTGCTTGTGTATCCATGTCTTTGTTACTGTAACACTTGCAGCATGTTCTTGAGTATCCATGTCTTTGTTATTCTCCAACTCCATATTCTCGTTTTCAGCATTAAGAATTGCAATTCTTTCTAGTGATTGCAAATCCATACTGCATAAAAAGAGCCACAAACTGTATTATTAAACACATAAGTTTACCAAAAAACAGAATTCAACAATGTCAAATATGGTATTAAACAAGAGCCACAGACTGGTATTTTAAGAACAAAACGATTAAATTCTTTCCACTGATCCACAGGCCATAGCTTAAACAAGTTTAACAACTATCCTATACACTTGCTTCGACATTTTGCATTATCCAATTTATCCAAACAAAAGAAAACAAAGTCTAAACAGGCAAAAAAGTAACACACGAATGCGAAGGAAGAGAACACTTACAGAAACTCAAGCTGTTTGAGTTTAGAGATTGAGAACAGTACGTCTCCAAACAAGCAATCCAATGCTCAGTCTATATTTCAGACTTTCAGTATCAGCTTCCTCTGCAAAACCAGAAATCAACAATGTCAAATATGCTCAGTCACATTATAATTCTAATTCATGTCAAACAATAGCTCTAGAACAGAATCAAAGTCTCTGTTTACGTAAATGGTTCTCACTACGACTAACTATCCCTCATAGTCATCAGATAATAAAATCCATACTGCATAAAGATATACAAAAAGGTTAAGAAAATGCAAACTGCAGTAAAAGGTGATATGATATAGGCATAAGCAGTTTATACAAGGAGCATAACCAAACTCTAAAACAGCATCAGAAGAATTCACCCACGACTAAATTTGTTCTTTATTATTACTCCAATTTATTTCAGATGCATCCAATTTCCTTTTGACTAGTAGAGATTAGAGAACAACACAACTATTGGTTTTTACCTTCTCGGCTTCAGGAGAAAAGACTGCCTTCACCTCCCCAAATAGTAGTAGTAAAATCAGCAATGGATAGGGATGTTAAGCCAATGGATGCTGAGGAAGATGATGCAACAGCTTTCTTGAGGAGATGATAGCGTCAGCTCTAGGTGATAAGTGCAAGCCCTGAATCCACAAAGGAAGGAAAAAAGTTATAAACACAGCTCAAGAGGATCTTGAATCTAAACCTAATTTCTTTTCTTTTTCTTTCTGAAACGCTAATAACAAGCTACGGCAACAAATAATGTCATGCTTTATTTACTAATCGATAGCATCTTAAAAATTGTAAATCATATGATATATTCTAGCATTAGTCCCTCTAGTATCATCGACAGAGTCAAATGCACATTGAATTCCTAATGCTCACTCAAAAACTGGAAAAATGTATAATAAAACATTAACTCATTTACCTATTTTAAATCATCTAACAAAAAGATTGACTTTGATTCCACCGAATGGAAAAAAAGATCATAACATCATATTTAAACATTTTCTTTAAATATGTTATCACACACTTGTCAATTCTCCTAACTTGTCCTCTACTATTAGACAGTAAAGAAGAACCTATGAAAGTCATTTACACTACACGCGAATCTAACCATCAATAGAAAGCAACGACCAAGATCTTAAGCGACTGCGATGAAGCTAATCAGGTTGCAGCAAAACCAAGGGAAAGCATAGATGTCAGAGTTGATCCTCTAGAACCTGAAGCAATAGTAAACACTTTTAGAGAAAGCAGCTAGACAATATGCCATCAAATATTTCATACACAAACACAGAGAAGAACAAGTAACCAGTACTTTGTAAATTGACAGGAAAGTTCTATCTAAAGCCAAGCTATAAAGCAATCCAAATACCAGAAAGATTCATTGCATACTACTATCTCGGTTCTATTTTTGTTCCAAGGATTCACTTACGAGATGCTAAATTGACAGGAAAGTTCTATCTAAAGCCAAGCTATAAAGCAATCCAAATACTAGAAAGATTCATTACCAGAAAGATTCATTGCATACTACTATCTCGGTTCAGACTCAGTATTAGAGCAGCTCATTATAGGGAAGAGCAGAAAACAGTAATTCGATCAGTGACACTAACCTGTCTTCTTCAGCAACGTCAGTGTGAGTAAGATTGACAATGGTGACTCTTGGTTCAGGTTCCTCGAAAGTGAGTTTCACCTGAAATGTTAAAGCACAAAATAACAATCAATACATCAACTACAATCATATCAAAATCAGGGTATTATGTTTCGAAGTCACAAAGAAAACAATAACTAAACTAACCGTTGAATCAAGACCATCAGGCCAGCTCCCAAATCTCCACTTCTGGACAATGGTGGAATCGAGGTAATCGGGATAAATCGAGAGCCAAATCAAGCAAACCCACATACATAACACAGATACAAGCAAACCCACAAACCACAAAATCGACCCTCTTCACCGGAAACTGAAGAATCCGACCACGTCGAAGATGAAATCCGATGAGATGGGTTTGGCGAAGAAGAGAAAAATTAGGGTTCTGATTCAATGAGATGGCTTTGTCGTCAAAGATTTTTAGGCACTTGAATACTACTTCGTTTAGATATCCAGAAATTAAAAAAAAAAAAAAAAATTAACCCTCTTAAAGCCCAAGGGTTAATGTTAGGCGGCCCTATTTGAACCCTATGCTAAAATACAGGGCTTAGGGCTAAAAAAAGTGACAGGGTGGGCTAACCCTTTTAACTTGAGCCCTATATAACATCCCTAATTGTGCCATCTATAGGGAGAGATTTGAAAAATCCCTATGTGATCTTGGTTCTAGTGTGAATCTTATGCCCTTCTCTGTAGCTAAGAGACTTGGAATGACTGACTTCTTGCCAACTAGGATCTCACTCGTCTTAGCAGACAGAACTATTAGGATCCCTGAAGGAGTGCTAGAAGATGTGCCTATAATGATTGGTAAATGTGTGATACCTATTGATTTTGTGGTTCTGCAGTATGGAGAGGAACCGAAGGATCCACTGATTTTGGGTAGGCCTTTCTTAGCTACTGTTGGCGCGATGATTGACTGCCAAGGAGGTAGAATAATTCTGAATGTGGGTGATCTGAAGATGAGTTTTGATATGGATAAACTGGTGAAGAGACCAACCATCGACGGACAGACCTTCTATGTGGATACACTGGGTGATTTTGCTGCAGAGTACTTTCACAAGTCACATGCTGAAGATCCACTAGAAAGAGCTTTACTGAACTCTATAATGGAGCTGAAACACCTGCAGGACGAGCATGCAATCTGCTATGCAAAACTGATGGATTCCGCTGAGCAAGTGATGAAGTTAGAAGTGTCTGCCGCGACTTTGCATCGATCGACACAGACTAAGCATCGATCGTTGCAAGTCGACAGAGATTGGGCAGAGGAAAAGGCTCCGAAAATTGAACTGAAACAACTTCCATCGGGGCTAAGGTACGCGTTTCTTGGACCTAATTCAACTTATCCAGTGATTGTTAACGCTATTTTGAACAACGCATAGCTCACTTTACTGCTAAGCAAGCTGCGTAAGCATCGCAAAGCTCTTGGCTATTCTCTTGATGACATTTCAGGTATCTCTCCGGAGCTGTGCATGCATCGGATACATCTTGAGGATGAGTCTAAGACATCTGTTGAGCATCAGAGAAGGCTTAATCCTAATCTACAGGAAGTGGTTAAGAAGGAAATTATGAAACTCCTAGATGCTGGGATTATCTATCCTATTTCAGATAGTGATTGGGTGAGTCCAGTCCATGTGGTGCCTAAGAAAGGCGGAGTTACAGTTGTGAAGAATGAGAAGAATGAGCTGATCCCTACTAGGACTGTGATTGGACACAGGATGTGCATAGATTACAGGAAACTCAATGCTGCAACAAGGAAGGATCATTTCCCTTTACCCTTCATTGATCAGATGCTGAAGAGGTTAGCAAATCACCCTTACTATTGCTTCCTCGATGGATACTCATGTTTCTTTCAGATTCCTATTCACCCAGAGGATCAGGGAAAGACCACCTTCACTTGTCCATATGGCACATTTTCTTACCGTAGGATGCCTTTTGGACTCTGCAATGCGCCAGCTACTTTCCAGAGATGCATGATGTACATATTCACTGATATGATTGAGGACTTTATGGAGGTATTTATGGATGACTTCTCAGTCTATGGGTCATCTTATAATGAGTGCTTGGATAATCTGTGTAAGGTACTGACTAGATGCGAAGAAAAGCACTTGGTTCTTAATTGGGAGAAGTGCCATTTCATGGTCAGAGATGGCATTGTACTTGGACATAAAGTGTCTGAAGCAGGAATTGAAGTAGACCGCGCTAAGATTGAGGTAATGACCAACCTTCAGGCGCCTGATTCTGTAAAGTCTATAAGAAGCTTTCTTGGACATGCTGGTTTCTATAGACGGTTTATCAAGGAATTCAGTAAGATTGCTAGGCCACTAACTGTTTTGCTGTGTAAGGATACCAAATTTGAGTTCAATGCAGATTGTCAGACTGCATTTGAGCAGATTAAGCAGGCTTTAGTGAGCGCTCCAATAGTTCAGCCACCGGATTGGGATCTACCTTTTGAGGTTATGTGTGATGCAAGTGACTATGCTGTAGGAGCTGTTCTGGGGCAGAAGAAGGATAGAAAGCTTCATGCTATCTATTATGCTAGTAGGACACTAGATGATGCGCAGAAAAACTATGCCACCACAAAAAAAGAGTTGTTGGCTGTTGTCTTTGCATTTGAGAAGTTCCGCCCCTATCTTTTTGGCTCCAAGGTGATTGTACACACTGATCATTCAGCCCTGAAGTATCTGATGCAGAAGAAGGATGCTAAGCCAGGATTGTTGAGATGGATTCTGCTGCTTCAGGAGTTTGACATTGAAGTGAGGGACAAGAAGGGGGTTGAGAATGGAGTTGCTGATCACCTTTCAAGGATGCTGGTTGAGGAAGACGTGCCTATTAATGATTACTTGCCTGAGGAAAACGTCAATATGGTTGGGACAGTGTTTCAAGCGGATTTGAGCAAAAATCGCAGAACTGTCGGATAAATCGCATTGCGTCGATCGATGCCACATCTGTGACGATCGAGGCAGGTGTCGAGGATGCGACGATCGATGCAAACTTATGCGACGATCGTTTCAATGCGGAAACAGAACCAGAACCTTTCACGATAAAAATTGGAGACTATATCTTCGAGGTAGGTGTTGTCGCAACCACTGCTCGACCCTGGTACGCGGATATAGCTAATTACCTGGCCGCAGAGACTGAACCAGATGATTTGAAGGGGTATGCAAAGAAGAAGTTCTTCAGGGAGCTCAGAAGATACTACTGGGATGAGCCTTATCTCTACAAACACTGTTCGGATGGTCTCTACAGGAGATGCGTTGCTGAATCAGAAGTTCCAGACATCCTATTCCACTGTCATGGATCAGATTATGCTGGACATTTTGCTACTTTCAAGACTGTGTCTAAGGTTCTGGAAGCAGGTTTCTGGTGGCCTACGATGTTTAAAGACACACATTCTTTTGTCTCCCAATGTGATGTCTGTCAAAGGAGAGGGAAAATCAATAAGAGGCATAAGATGCCTCAGAACTTCATTCTTGAGGTTGAGGTTTTTGATTGCTGGGGCATATACTTTATGGGTCCTTTTCCCTCATCCTATGGGAATAAGTTTATCTTGGTTGCTGTGGACTATGTATCTAAGTGGGTAGAAGCAATAGCTAGTCCAACCAATGATTCTTCAGTGGTCATTAAGCTGTTTAAGACCATCATATTCCCTAGATTTGGAGTACCTCGAATTGTGATTAGTGATGGAGGATCCCGCTTTATTAATAAGGTCTTCGAGAAGCTCCTAAGAAAGCATGGAGTTCATCACCGAGTTGCTACTCCTTATCACCCTCAGACTAGTGGACTAGTCGAGGTCTCTAATAGACAGATCAAGGAGATCTTAGAGAAGACAGTTGGGAAGACAAGGAAGGATTGGGCAGCAAAGCTAGATAATGCACTATGGGCTTACCGGACTGCATTTAATACACCTCTTGGGACCACTCCATTCCATCTTCTGTATGGAAAAGCATGTCATCTGCCAGTGGAGCTTGAGCACAAAGCAGCATGGGCTGTAAAACAGATGAATTTTGATCTCAAGTCTGTTGCAGAGAGGAGATTGGTGCCGCTTAATGAGTTGGATGAGATTAGACATCTTGCCTATGAGAACTCAAAACTGTACAGAGAGAGGACTAAGGCCTATCATGACAAAAATATTGTCTCTAGACAGTTTGCACCCAACGATCAGGTACTTTTGTATAACTCACGTTTGCATTTGTTTCCAGGTAAGCTGAAATCAAGGTGGTCTGGTCCTTTCAAGATCAAAGAGGTGCGTCCCTACGGAGCTATTGTTCTAATCAGTAAGGAAGGTAATGAATTCACTGTGAATGGACAGAGGGTGAAACACTATTGGGCTAAAGCCGAGATTCCAGTAGGTCAGATTCTGCCTCTGGATGATGCACCCTCTGCCTAGATCAGCTGAAACGTCAAGCTATTGACGTTAAAAGAGCGCTGAGTGGGAGGCAACCCACTGTTTCATTTTTGCATTTTGATTTTTTGGTGTTTTTGTAGGATTATACGTTTTGTTTATGTTTTTGGTGAGTTTTGTCTGCTGGTCTCGGCCAAAATCGCAGTGCGTCGATCGACACACCTTGTGTCGATCGTCACAACACGAAAGAAATCGCATTGCAGCGATCGTTGCGGTCCTGAGCAACGATCGACACACGACGAAAAATCGCCTAGCAACGGTCGATGCCTGTGCGACAGAGGTAAAAATCAGACAGAACTCAACACATCCATTAACATTTTTCTTTTCTTTCTACCAACCCTTAGTTTGACACTACTGGGGACAGTGTGTCTTAAGTGTGGGGGAGGTGCTACTGACTTTATCTTTCTGTTTTCTTAGAGTCAGTCCAATTTTCAAAATTTTGTTTTATTGAGTCAAAACAGTTTAAGTAAGAAACGATGAATTTTTGAAAATATTAACAGCACTTGCAGGAACTTAAGTAACCATTGGGATGAAGTTGCAGGATCTATCTATGACTATTATAAAACCCAGACACAGATTAACCTACTAAGGACACCCACATCACTTCAGGTATCAGAGGATCCTTTTACTGACTTCACCTTAATACTGGCTTAATTTTCTCACCTAAGGGCTTGGTATACTTTGTGTCGGATTCCCTTGTTAGTTCTGACACAGCCTGTAAACCTGTCTTATTTGGTTCCCTTCTCCCCTTCCATAAAAAAAAAGAATGATAAACTGAGGATGAGTTAGTAACTCCGAAGTGGTCTCTGGGAGTGGTAGCTACAACTATCATATCTTGTGCATCCATGGAATGTGTCCAAAGTACACCCCTTAACAGGAAGAGCACTGATAAAAAAAAAATGATACCCAATGGGGAAAAATCAGAATGCTAAGGAAGGGAAAAGAGAAGAAAGGGACTAGAGAAAGATAGTATGGTGGTCTAGAGCTGGAAAGGTAAGAGTCCATGTGCCTTTGATCGATACTCCTTAGGTGAGACCGCACTTAAATACTTGCAGAAGTCAGTAGGGTGAATTTGAATGCGTGAATGTGATTGTGGAGTTTACTTAGGACAGTTGCTAAGTGTGGGGGAAGTATATGTTGGTCTTGATATCTTACAGGTGATTCTTTCAGTGGATTACTAAGGAAAATCTGAGTGTTGTTGCTTCTACGACAAAAAGAGTTTCTGAAAATTTTCAAACCTCTTCACCATGTTTTAGTTCTCTGTTTTGCTTGAGGGCAAGCAAAGGCTAAGTGTGGGGGAGTTGATATATCATGGTTTTTACCGGTTTTATGCCATGATATAAGTCTGTTTTAGTGTCTTTTGGTGTTCTTTTAGAGTCCTTTGCAGGTTTTATTAGGTGCACGTACGTTTGGAGCAGAAGTGAAGATTATGGAGCTAATTGGAGCACTTTGGAGATTTGACCCGAGAGGTTGTGTTCATTGTCCGAAACAGAGTACTGTGTCGATCGTTTCATACCTGCATCGATCGATGCACAGCGAGTTGGGCCAGACTCTTGGCGGTTTAATGAAGATTTCTAATATTGCAAAGATGCCCAGAAGTTCCAGATATTTACACAGAAGCCCCAAGTCGTGTTTTAGCTATTTAATTAGGTCTTTAGCTTCAGTTTTAGATACGCTATCATAACTTAGAGCAGAGAGTTTTTAGAGCTTTTGGGGCTGATCTGATCCTGTACTACATTCGTTTTGGAGAAGTTTTCGAACCCCTTTTATATTCTAATCTCTTTTATGATTTCTATTAATTCATTGATTATGTTAACATCATCTATGTCTGAGTAGTTTCATAGTTAGGTTTAGGGTTTCTCATAGGGATTTCATGACTTGCTAGATATAATTAATTCAGTTAAGGATTCACATCAATAGGATGTTCTTCAAACTAAATTGTGTTTAATGCCGTATTCTAATATATCATGGTTTTTACCGATTTTATGCCATGATATAAGTCTGTTTTAGTGTCTTTTGGTGTTCTTTTAGAGTCCTTTGCAGGTTTTATTAGGTACACATACATTTGGAGCAGAAGTGAAGATTATGGAGCTAATTGGAGCACTTTGGAGATTTGACCCGAGAGGTTGTGTTCACTGTCCGAAACAGAGTACTGTGTCGATCGTTGCATACCTGCATCGATCGATGCACAGCGAGTTGGGCCAGAATCTTGGCGGTTTAATGAAGATTTCTAATATTACAAAGATGCCCAGAAGTTCCAGATATTTACACAGAAGCCCCAAGTCGTGTTTTAGCTAATTGATTAGGTTTTTAGCTTCAGTTTTAGATACGCTATCATAACTTAGAGCAGAGAGTTTTTAGAGCTTTTGGGGCTGATCTGATCCTGTACTACATTCGTTTTGGAGAAGTTTTCGAACCCCTTTTATATTCTAATCTCTTTTATGATTTCTATTAATTCATTGATTATGTTTACATCATCTATGTCTGAGTAGTTTCATAGTTAGGTTTAAGGTTTCTCATAGGGATTTCATGACTTGCTAGATATAATTAATTCAGTTAAGGATTCACATCAATAGGATGTTCTTCAAACTAAATTGTGTTTAATGCTAGTTCTAACCTGATCAATTAGAATCTAGATCTTAGGTTGCTAAATACGACACGACAGTGTGGTTTAGAATCTGAACTATTTAGGTTGAGCAATTTAATTACTCGCAAATGAATTTGGTTTAATTAGATTGTGAACATATCAAACTTGGAATCAAAGCTGGTTTAATCTGTTAGTAATTGCAAAGGAATTTGGATTGCTGCACTTAGACTTAGAGAATTCTCCCAAAGGAATTTGGTTAATTCTATATCTGTGTTTTGAGTTCTAGAACTGAGTTTAATTAGATCCTGACTGAATGATTTATCTGCTTGTCTGATTTCCTGAGAACGCCGTAGACTTAGCGCCCTTAGTTTATTGCTTACAAACAACAACCTGCTACCTGTTTACTTTCTCGCTTGCTTTTTAATTAAATCAATACAATTTGCTTTTTGTTTTATCCTAGTTTTAATCTCTTTAAGTTCTTAATCCTATCGTTGCCTAGAGTCCTCGTGGATTCGATCCCTAAGTAATACATTGATATACTGTGCACTTGCAGTTAGTATAGGGTAAAACTCGAGACCTATCATATTCCTTGAGATTCGCAGAACGTTTTGAAGGTTTCACTTTGGAACTCTCCTCCATGATCACTTTTGATCTGTATTACACCTCCTTTCTCGTTTTTCAATTCCAGGGCCAGTATCTTAAAGCTACCAGCAGCTTCTGATTTTTCTCTCAAGAACCTTACCCATGTGAATCTTGAAAAATCATCAACTAGTACAAAAATATACTTCTTGCCGGTAATGCTCTATGGGTTTACTGGTCCCATAAGATCAATGTGTATTAAATCCAGTACCTTCTTTGATCTGATTTCAGTAAACTGCTTGTGTTGAACTTTCACTTGTTTTCCTTGACAGCATGCCTTACACATGGTAGTTGTTGATGCTTCAAGCTTCGGCACTCCTCTGACTACTTCAACACTGATCAGACGACTGAGACCATTGACACTCATGTGTCCTAGTTTCTTATGCCATAAGTCCAATTGTGACTCTATTGAGCTCAAACAGTTGTTAGTTGCTTCCCACATATAGAAGTTGTTACCCGATCGAAACCCCATAAGGACAAAAGTTCCAACCTCATCTATTGCTTGACAGTCAACCTTAGTGAACATCACTTTTAATCCCTCATCACATAGTTGCGAAACACTGATCAGATTTGCTTTCAGTCCTTTGAACAAATAAACGTTTTCCAACTGTGGTTTTCCATCAGAGAACATTTTTACTACTCCAGCTATCTTACCTTGTCCTCCATCTCCAAATGTTACATTACCTCCTTTAACTGGAGTTATCTCATCAAGAACATCGTTGCTTCCAGTCATATGTCTTGAACAGCCACTGTCAAAGTACCATGACTCTTTTGTTTCATTTTCTATAGAAGTATATGCGACATTACTCATCATGGAGAGATTGCAGACCATATCAGCAACAACAACTCTTGTAGGAATGGTTTTAATCCTGTATTCTGGATACAGATTAGCCTTGGCTATCCACACCATACCAAAACGTTTTGGTTCATTGTAGCACTTGTTAGACTTCCAAGCTGCCACTATCTTGTTCCAGTAAGTCCAGCACATCGCCTTCTTGTGACCAAGTTTACCGCAAGCAAAACATTCTCTTCGAGTCTTGGTAATATTAGTGTACACTTGATTGTTTTCACCTTCCTGCGGGTCTGTGATCTTCTGTGTAGCTCGTACAAAGTTAATCTTTCCTCCTGTCAGACTTAACTCTGCTCCTCCTTGGTATCCAATGCCCCAGTTGACTTTTGGAGGTTGTCCCATGGCAAGAATCTGATCTAAACTTTTTGTTCCTTTACTTAGCATCCTGATTTTTTGTGATTCTCAGTCAGATTCTGCTCAAGTCCTCTGTTCTTGTCTTGTTCTTGCATAATAGTTGCTTGCAATTCTTCAATTTTGCTTACAAGAGTTTTATTCCTTTCTCTTTCCTTGATGAGTTCTTGTTCAAGCTGATCTTCACCTTCACTTACTTCCTCAATGGTAGGTAACTTGTTTCCAGGGGGTGTCAGTTCCATTTGAAGAATGTTAACCTGAGCTTTTAGCATAGCTTTTTCTTTAAGAAGTGAGAGATTCTCATGGCTCAGCTTGGTCCAGTTCTCATATAAAGTTCGATACTCTTTTTCAACATCCACTTCTTCCTCTGAATCTGAATCACTAGTATCGATTACTCCTTTGTCTTGAGATACCAATGCCACGAAATTCAGCATGCAATCTCCATCGTCTTCTTCTTCTTCCGAATCAGTGTCACTGAAACATAAAAAGGATTTTTCTTTTCCTTTGGTTCTACTTGGACATTCAGGTTTAGTGTGTCCAATGCCTCTGCATTCACTGCATTTAAGTTTTTTTCTCTTCACCAAAGGACATTCGTTTCTGAAGTGACCAAACCCTTCACATTCATGACACTACATCTCCTTTTTCCTTGATGATCTCTCACCTTCAGTTCTGAAGTTTCGGTTTGCATTCCTATCCAACTCATTCTTTTGAAATCGGTTGAAAGTCCTGTTCTGACCCTTTTCAATTCTTTTGAACATCTTGTTGAAATTCTTAGCGATTAGTCCCATATTTTCCTCCAGTTTATTGATCCTCTCATTGTCAAGTTGAGCATTGAAGGCTATTCCCTGACTCGGTTTAGTCTGATCACCCGTTACTTCCATTTCTTGAGATTTCAGCATCCCTACTAATTTATCAAACTTCGTCCGTGTTCATCGAGCATTGTAGAATCGCTTTCTGAGCTGAGAACTTTGCAGGAAGACATCTGATGAGTTTCTTAACCAGCTTCTTTTCATTATACTTCTTGCCAAGAACTGAAGCTTCATTGGCAATTGTGCTGAGTTTTGCTGTAAAACTGCCTATTGTTTCGTTTTCCTCCATTTTGAGATTCTCGAATTGAGAAGCTAGGAAATCGAGACGTGTTCTTTTTACACTTGCATCTCCTTCAAAATGATTAACCAATGTGTCCCACGCTTCCTTGGCTGATTCACAACCTTGAATTATTTTGAACTGCTCAGTGTCCACAGCTGACATGATGGTGGATATCGCCTTGGAGTTGTACTTTGAAGCCTTTCTTTCATCCTCAGACCATTTTTAGAGAGGTTTTCGAACCTTGCTTTTATATTCCAGTATCTCCTTTGGTTCTTCCCAACCATGCTCGACAGCATGCCTTGCAGTCTCGTCGATATATCGTATAATATGTCTCATTCTGACTTTCCAGTGACCAAAGTTGTGTTCATCCAGCATGATGGGTTTCAAAACTGCCAACAGATCCTTTGTCTCCATATCTTCTCCAAGATCTCAACCTGTAAGATAGATTGCCCGCTCTGATACCAAATGAAATAACAGAAGATATGAATTCAAGATGTTGATTTAGACTAAATCAGAAACCAAACTTTTATTAGAATTCACTTGAACAAATTACACAGTAATCTTGTTCAATCAGATTAACACGACTTCACAACTTGTGAAACGCTACTGACCAAATCCTAATCTACCCAAACTTATCGTACAACAACATTTGCACTTCTCTCTTTTATTCACTCACCGAAAAGCACACGATCTTAATTGCGTTAAACACACTAACTCTTTTTCTCTCTTAGCGAGCGTAACCTAATCCAAGTCGGCTCATCTCAATATATATATGCAGTCGATCTTGGAGAATCTCTTCTAAGGAAATCTTCTATATTTTCGTGATATAGAATATTTCCAAATCTTCTATTTCCAACTTCCGATTGCTTCCTTGTACTCCACGTCACATCTTGTTCAGTCCTTGTATCCTTGTTTGTTGAGCAACATCGTATCCGATAGTATCTTAAACTTTCAGAGTACACTATAGCGAGTGAAAACATTCTTTCTTTTTTTAAACTTCACAAGCGGAATTTGTCATGGAAAAATAAGCTTTGGATGACTATTTCACCGATGAATCGAAAAAACATCACAAACCTGAGCGGCACACTGGTGAGCGTCTGCATTAATCGCTGCCAAGGTAGAAACACCTTTCAAACTAATAGCCACTTTCTCCCATGTTGGTGTCAGAGCTATACAATGACCACACCATGCCATGGTGAAAAGAACTCTACCAAAACAACTCCATTTGAATTAAATGAAAAAGGGATGGTATCAATATGTTCATTGACTTATATAAGCTACCGTAACAATGGTATCAAGATTGCTTCCTTATCATTTTACCATATCGTAAAAAAGTTTACGGAGGATACCTTTACTCGTGCCCACCAGTCAACGATCCAGACAAGCTCAAGCCACAAGGTTTCCGCAACCAACCAGTTGATTTTTCTGTATGTGTTCTTAGACAGAGGTCGAATGAGGAGATAGCAAATTGCCTGAAATGAAAAAAGTTGTAAATATCATCCTGAAGCAAATTGTAATCGTTGACACTTAGACATGTACTCAAGCCCAAAACATAGAAACTCCTGGCGGAGGACGGATGTAGACAAACATTCCCTTAGTCTAGATAATCAACATAAATCTGAAGGAACTTGAACTTGATAATCAATAATACTCTTATGCTCAGTGCATGAATCTACACAAATTGATTTTAAGTTAAGACTCATAAGAAGAAGAACCCATTCATCGGACGGAAACCCGAAAAACAGTGAATCAATTCGGAGAAGGAGATGATCTACAGAACATCAACAAAATCTAAAACATGGAAATGTTTCGAAAATCAGAAAACCAGCCTGAATGAGATTGACAACGAGACTAAATATGATGAACAGAATGCCCAAAGGCACAATTACAGCTGCGGCCATCACCATAATAAGGCCTCAAGAACACCAAAGCTAATGAGGGAAGGAAGGAATCAACACTCACTACAAGAAAACCTGTATTTAACCGCGAACGAGCCACGAAAAGTTCGTGGCCAACAAAATTCCAGCCATGAATAGCTACGAACCAGCCACGACAGGAAAAAAACATGGTTTGTGGCTAATTCGTAGATATTCGTGGCTATATAGCCACGAAAAAGGATCTGTCACTACAAGAAAAATCTCTATTCTTAACACACGAAAAACGCCATGGTATGTATATGATGGTGTTTTTGAAAATGCTATGTCTGCCCCAGCTATAATAGGTAGGTCAGATACGATAGCGTTTTTTGTCTGTGCTATAATATTGTTCACTATAATAGCGTTTTTGAAATGGCTATGTCTGCCCCAGCTATAATAGATCAACCATATATAATAGCGTTTTTGCTCGTGCTATAATATAAAACACTTATGATAGCGATGTTGTTCTTTGCTATTGGATCTATTTGTTATAGTTTTTTTTATTTGTCATAATATCTTTTTATAATAATTAATAATTATGGCTAATTTATATTTATAATATATTTTCTGTTTTGGATTTATACAAAAAAAAAATATTTGAATTTTTAGAACTTTTATTAATAACTCAAAAATATATTACACAAACATTACAAAATAAAAACAACATTACAAAATAAAAACTAAATCTTTGTGAAACAATCGGCTCAGGGTCTCTTGAGAATTCTTGTAGCAATGCGATGCCAAACTCGTCTGAATGTAGCCGATCAATTCAAGAGAGTAAGTAAAGACAGTCAAGTTCATGCGATGAACTGCATTTAAGGGAAGATACCTGCAATAAAAGTAACCAAGTGCTTTTGCAGCCTCATATCTAACTATTGGGTGCTCGTTCACATCTTTCAGTAGTTTGCTTAGAGTAGCTAAAGCAGCTTTGTTTTGCAATTGGCCCAAGACACAAGCAACCTTGACAAACTGTATCAGCAAAAATAAAGTCAAATTCATTTTGGAGAAAAATGAAGCAAAGATTCGAGGTACAAGCAAACACAGACTCATGCAAGTTAATGTTCATCTTTGAAGAGTAAGTCCTCACTAAAAAACAATGACCAAACTGGAAGTCATCAAACAAAGGAAACTTGACAGACCTCGTGATGTAGAAGAGGACTATTAGCACTCAAACAATCAACTGAGGCAGAAACAGCTTCCTCTCCACCATGATTCCTTAGAGCG
This sequence comes from Orychophragmus violaceus, assembly GCA_030180135.1. Taxonomy (NCBI): domain Eukaryota; kingdom Viridiplantae; phylum Streptophyta; class Magnoliopsida; order Brassicales; family Brassicaceae; genus Orychophragmus; species Orychophragmus violaceus. Next base: position 55,120,458 of record CM058240.1, on the reverse strand, counting down.
AATATTGCAACATACCTCACATACATGCCTTTTGTTTCATCCAGAAGAATTTGCCTGTAAGTCGATGATCTTAATCAAATAACCTGTCACAACATGAAAAAAAAACCAACGAGAAGATTTTGAGTTGGTCAAGTTTAGAAGAACCTCAGGTGGTGTACAGAAGACAAAGCAGCAGCTGGAGCCGTTGGGTCAACAGACATGAAAGGTGATATCTCTGACGTGGATGACTGGTTCTCGGCATCAACATTACTCAGCTCTTCAATCCTTTTGAGATCTAACTCACATGTTTCCTGAACCTCTTGAGCTGGATCCAAGGTCAAGCTTCTCTTTAAAATGTCAACATTACCCGCTAAACCAATGGTTACAAGAGCTTCTGCTGCTTGTTATATTAACAGCTCATCAGCGATTCCCAACAAACAATCAAAAAGCGTATACTGGTACAGAAGAAACAAAGATTGACTTATCAACTATACTCAACTCATACCGTACTAATGGATGCAAAGACATATCATTAAGAACTGACTCTAGAGCAGGAATTGCTTCAGCAACTTGCATCTGTCCCAACGCAAATGCAGCTTCATGGGCCAACAAGTTGGATGAGTCTCTGGATGCTGCAAGAAAATATCAACGAGAACACAAGACAAAAACTTAAGAAATAGCAGCGAGCTTAAGATAGAACTTACCATTTCTGGGAAATGAGTAGCGTTTCCACTTTGGTCATAGAGACTCCAGCATTCTTCAAAGTAGAGGTACTTCCTCCATAAATAATAGTGTATCTAAACTAGTATTAGATGTACCAATTTAAATTGATCAACACTTAAGATAGAAACAGAACTCAAATATGTATAGTTTTAAACAAGAGAGAGTTGATAAGAACATATACCCTGCATTGCCGTATAGATTTTTGATAATCACCAAGGTTGTGATAATCTTTGAGCTCTTCTAAAACTTTCAGGGCTTTGTGATAATCACCAAGGTTGAGATAATCTTTGAGCTCTTCTAAAACTTCCAGGGCTTCATAAAGACTCGTTTTACGGGATAAGTATTGTCGTGAAGAGCGTATTTCAAGTCTCCGATACCTTTCTCCCCTCTTTCAAGTTCTTCCAACAATCTGAAGTTCCTTGGAACTACACCCAAAAGATCAAGACAGATTCATCAATTAGAAAACTCTAAAAATCGCGTGTTGTTTTGCCTAATCAATTAATCAGAGAACATGGGCCAGGTCACATTTTATGTAAAAAAACCCTAGATACGAAAAATCAATTGACGAGAGCGGCGATGAAATAGAAAAAAAAAACTGAACGGAAAATTGATGGGACTTACCGACGACCTTGGCTTCCTCTGAACTCCATCGTCGGACAGGTTGGGTGAGATGAGTAGCTAGAAAAAAAATTAAAATCTATCCATTCTTCAACATACATATATAAGATGACCTGAATCTGACCTAGAGCTTAGATTTGTCGATGGAAAGGACGTCTAGCGTTAGGGTCAAAATCGACGGACGGTAGAGAGAGCAGCGATGACTCCTGAAGCCTTGACTCATGAAGCCTTTGACAAATTAATTAACGAAAGAGATTTTTTTGAAGGTGGATGTACAGAAAAATTTTGGATCTGTTTTGTCTTTGTAGGTTTTATTTGTGTTTGAATGTTTTTGATAGATAAGAGGGAGATTTCTTTTTTGACTCGAACAGAAGAGTGAAAATTCTAAGTGTTTGGCGGTTTAATGAAATTTTGGTTAAGTATTGGCGGATTGTGTGTTTTTTATTTCCCGCTTACTAATTTACTATGTTAACATTATTTAAATGCTATTAAAGATTAAAAAAAAAACTAGTTTCAATAGCATTTTGAAAAACCGTGTTATTGTATTGTGCTATTAATGCCCATAATTTTTGTAGTGTGTGGCTATTCGTGGAAAATTAGCTACGAAGACAGTCGTGGAAAATATAAGCCACGAATAGTCTCGAAATATTTCGTGGCTAGTTTGCCAAGAATACAGTCGTGGCTATTCGAGAATATATAGCCACGACTTTCCTCGAAAGCGTTCGTGGTAATATCTTTCCACGAATATCCACAAACATGTTCGTGGCAATATATAGCCACGACCATTTCACGGCTAGTCGTGGCTAACAAGATATTATCTGCTCGAAAACTCACGGGTTTAATAAGTCAAATATATCATTTCAATCACAATTCATATCACCCAGGCTTTATGTCACATTATCAGCGTAGCCACGAATAGCTACGAACGCATATGTGGCTCTACGCATAGCTACAAATAGTTCGTCGCTATCCGTGGATATACAGTTAGCCACGGATAGAGTCGTGGCTATCCGTGGCTATCCGTGGCTGTGTGTTAGAAACACACGTTTTCAAACTACCCACCGATTTCAATCGAATCAATATAATGAGTTGTTATGGCAGAGAATATATTCTCTATAGCCACGGCCAAGTTCGTGGCTATCCGTGGCTGACTCTACATTGTAAATAACTAACGTATGAAAGTCATGAAAGTATCAAAAGAAAACAAAAAATTAAAATCTCAGGAAAAAAAAACGAAATAATACAAAATGTCCGAGTTTTTCGAATCGAGAGAGTGGATGTATAAACGTCGAAAACGTGCTGATAATAGTGTGTCTGCAAAATTTAGTGAGGGTTTAAACACTTTTATTTCTTTTGCTTGTTGTCAGGCTTCTTATCTTGAGAGTGGAGAATTATTCTGTCCGTGCAAAAGGTGCAAGAATCAAAAGCCCCACGATGTTAATACCGTGACGACTCACCTTATGATGAAAGGATTTATGGAAAATTATTATGTCTGGACGCAACACGGAGAAAATTGTTATTACGCTGGTGAAGCTTCAACAAGTTATCCTGTCACGGAGCAAGAGCAAGAAGCGTGGACTGGTTTTCCTGATACCGAAGCTCCAATAGATCAACTCCATGATCCCCCTGGACATTTGAACATGCTACCCGAAGGTGGCGAAGCTTTCCAAGAACCAATCTACGAGGAATATCAGGATCCCGTCAGCAGGCGTTAGAAGCTGCCAACCAACCTTTATATGACGGATGTGCCGATGGAATTTCGCAATTGTATCTGACGTCGAAGCAAATGACTTGGAAGACAAATTACAATATCCCAGAGGAATGCTTGGATGATATCGCACAAACATTTAATTATGTCCTTCCATCGCCTAATACTGCTCCAAAGTTGTACTACGAGACAAAGAAGCTGACGAAATCTCTTGGGTTGCCGTGTCACAAGATTGATGTATGCGAAGAGAACTGTATGCTTTATTTGGAAAGGGGAAGATAGTGAGTTGTCACATTGTCGGTTTTATGGAAAATATCGTTATGAGGCTATAGTGGGTCGGTCGGGGAAAAAGATACCAAAGCAACGGATGTTTTATCTGCCACTTGGAGATCGGCTGAAGCGGTTATATCAATCAAAGACGACATCTTCACAAATGAGATGGCATGCTGAACATGTGTCTCCCGAAGGAGAAATGCATCATCCGTCAGATGGAAAGGCATGGAAGCATTTTCAAGAGGTATATCCTTCATTTTCTTCTGAGAGTCAAAATGTCTATCTAGGTTTATCAACTGATGGATTTAATCCAATTGGAATGAATGGACAGTCATATTCTGTTTGGCCCGTCATAGTAACACCATACAATTTACCCCCCGGAATGTGCATGAAAAGGGAATATTTTTTCCTTTCCATATTAGTCCCCGGTCCAAAGCATCCCAACAAAAGCCTGGATATCTATCTAGAACCGCTGATTGAAGAATTAAAAGATCTTTGAAGTGAAGGCGTGCAGGCTTACGATGTCTCACGAAAGGAAACATTCACCATGCGAGCAGCCTTGATGTGGACAATTAGCGACTTTCCAGCATATGGTATGCTATCTGGATGGATGACACATGGGAGGTTGGCGTGTCCGTATTGTATGGATGAGACAAAATCGTTTTGGTTGCCAAACGGGAGGAAACATAGCTGGTTTGATTGTCACAAAAGGTTTTTGCCCCTTGAGCATCCTTATAAGACGGAATGTAAGAGCTTTCCTAAAAGGCAAGACAGTCTGTGATGATCCTCCGCCATGGTTAAACGGAGAAGAAATCTTGCATGAAAGGATAAACAACATCAACGGACTGCATAAGACAGTGATTTGCGGAGGCAACGGACATAACAACCCTTCACGAACAATCGAATCGTATGGTGTGCACCACAATTGGGTGAAGAAAAGTATCTTCTGGGAGTTACCGTATTGGGAACAACTTCTTCTTCGGCACAACCTTGACTTTATGCACATTGAGAAGAATTTCTTCGACAATCTCATCAACACAATCTTAAATGTTCCTGGCAAGACGAAGGATAGCGTAAAATCAAGGTTGGACCTTCCTTCGTTCTGCAGAAGACCTGACTTAGAAGTTACTCAATATGGAAAAGTGCCTATTCCTATCTTTAGATTGTCGAAAGAAGGCAAAGGCAAATTCCTAAGATGGTTGAAGGATGACATCAAATTTTCAGACGGGTATGTATCGAAATTTTCACATTGTGTTAACATTGAAAGTGGGAAGATTTCAGGTCTAAAAAGTCATGACTGTCATGTCATCATGCAGCGACTTCTCCCATTTGCATTCTCAGAACTACTCCCGACCGCCGTTCATACGGCTATTTCAGGTAAAATAGCTGATATAAGATTTATATAATTTGATATTGAAATATATTTACATGTATATAAGTCCTTGATGTTTTATGTAGATATAGCACTTTTTCCGAGATATATGAACCGAAGTCCTACGGACCGAAGATGTTGCAATTTTGAAAGAAAATACTGTTGTGAGGTTGTGCAATCTGGAAAGAATCTTCCCACCAGCATTATTCGATGTGATGGAACATTTACCGGTGCATCTTCCAGATGAAGCTGATTTAGGAGGTCCGGTCCAATACAGGTGGATGTATCCTTTTGAACGATACATGTATCACTTGAAGAAAAAGGTTAAGAACAAAGCACAAATTGTAGGATCGATAGTAGCTCAGTGTGTCATCGAAGAAATCTCCCATGTGGCATCTAATTATATTACTCCTCCAGAAGATTTAGATTCCCCAGAAGATGTCCATGAAATTCGATTCATCTACAACTATCCAGATGTTCCTATCATGTTTCAACAAGTGGGACGAATCAGCAGAAGATCAACAACAACATGGCTAGATGATGAAGATCATAAAGTGCTACAAACTTTTTTACTCCTAAACTGTCAAGCGTTTGAACCATACGAAAGGTTTGTTTTTTTATTTATAACTTTAAAATTAAACATTTAGTTAAATGTATTTAATCTATTTACTAATCTATATGAAGGATGTATGAAGAAGAGACGAGGAATGATATGCCAAACATTACTCTAGACGCATTAACGCGACTTAAGGATGCCAATTTTGCAACTTGGTGCAAAAACTATGTAAGAATTAAAACATTTAAGATCATAAAGTATAAACATGTGTTATATATATATATATATATATATATATATATATATATATATATATCTTTGTCATTGACTAAATTTGAAATATATATGTGCAGGTTAATGATGCAAGCAAATTGTTTGAATTCCCATTGTGGTTTCTAGAATTTGTGGAAGGGCCACAGCATAAAATCACTTCATGGCCCATGTATTTCTCAAGGGGATATAATTACCAAACGCAGAACCATGGGTAAAATAGGAAGACTATGAATTATGGTGTTGCCGTTCATGAAACTACTGAATTAGAGTATTTTGGGTTGATTGATGAAATATTCATGATTGAGTATAGTGGTGCTGTAGGGTTAAAGGCCATGATTTTCAAATGGCAATGGTTCAACACCACTCGAGGAATACTAAAACATCCTTCGGGTATTGTCGACGTTTGCCCCCAATTGCATTACGAGAAGTACAATCCTTTCATATTACCGGAGCAATGCGATCAAGTTTGTTATATCCCTTATCCACGAATACGGCCAACCAGAGAGGAATGGTGGGCAACAATGAGGGTAATGCCGAGAGGATATACTCAAACTCAGGAAGTGGCCCAAATTGCAGTACAAAACGACTACATTGATCACGAGATACAAGATACTGCTATACTACGAGTAAAAGCTCATGCGGTTCAAGATGCTTTTGATTATGATCCTACACCGACCACAAATCCCAATGACGAGTATGATTCCGAAAATGATGTGGACGATCAATATAGTGAATATTCTGATTCGGATTCATGTTCAGACGAATAATTGTATTTGTGTACTTTTTATGATCTTAATAAAATTTAGTGTGTTGTTTTTACAAGAGTTTGAAATTTTTTTTTCTGTCAAAATCTAGATTCATAAAATATAATTATTAATCAATATCCAACTGGAATCATAAATTTAAATTGTTATCAAGATGAAAAATCAAAAATATATATATTTGTGAGTTTTAAATCTAATTTTTTTAAAAATAATTAAATGACAATCATAAATTAAAATCTTTTTATTCAAATATGCGTAAATCGTAAATGTTTTTTTTAATCATAAATCATATTAATGTTAAAACAACATTTAGTTCAGAAGAAATCCTAACTTCTTAAAATCAAACAAAACTCAAATATTCATGTAGCCACGAACATGGTCGTGGCTATCCGTGGTTATATTTCAATTACCCACAGATATTCGTGGCTATATGAATATTTGGGGTTCATTGTTTAATTAATATGATTTCGCGGTATAATTTTAATTACGCGGTATAATAAAGATGATTTCGCGGTTAAATAATTTTACATAGCCACGAATGGCCTTGAAATTGTCGTGGCTATGTTATTTTGGGTTTCGCGGCCAAATTCTGTCCCAGAAAGTAGATTCCCGCTTTAATGTTTTCGGCCCAAATTAGACCTGGGTATATATCCCTAAATCTAATCCGGAAACCCTAATTCTAATTCTCACCGCCTCTCTCTCGATCCCCCTCTCTCCGACTCTTTCTCTCTCGATCCTCATCAACTCCGTTTTGATCTCTCTTTCTCTATCGATCTCTGTCAATTTTTCATATTTCCCGTGTCTCGATCTCTCTTTCTCTCTCGATCCTCATCAACTCCGACTCGATCTCTCTTTCTCTCTCGATCCTCATCACCGCATCTCAATCGATCTCTGCCGACCATCTCGATCTCTCTTTCTCTCTCGATCCTCATCACCGCCTCGATCTCTCTCACATCTCGTATCTTGACATGTTAAATCTTAAATCTTCTTGTACTCTTAATAATTTTGATTGCATGCATGTTCTGATTTTGATTTTGGGATTCTCCTTCACGTTTTTGCTAATATACTCTTGTCTTTTTGCATGCAGATGATTCGATGAAGCACGTCTTCGGGAAGGACCGAATCCCAAAGGCGAGCCCAAACTACTATCCCGCCGGGAGCGCTTAGGGCTGCCGCTACCCCCCCAAGCACGTCATCCCTTACCCAACCTCGCCGCCGTGATGGCTGCGCCGGAGAGACAGCACATGCAAAGTCTGAACGGTGGTTTATGGTAAGTCTTTGAATTTACCTTGTTATTTTCTTCAGCTGTAGTTCATCGCCCACTGATTAATTTGTGTAGACTGTTGAACTGGTTATCTGTGTGCTTGATTTGTATAATTGTTTGAGACTTGTTGAACTTGTTATCTGGCGCTTGATTTGTATAATGGTTCGAGACTTGTAAAACTGGTTTTCTTGTGCTTGATTTGTATAATGGTTCGAGACTTGAGAACTGGTTATCTGGTGCTTGATTTGTATAATTGATCGAGACTTATAGAACTTGTTGTCTGGTTCTTGATTTGTATAATGGTTCGAGACTTGTAAAACTGGTTTTCTTGTGCTTGATTTGTATAATGGTTCGAGACTTGAGAACTGGTTATTTGGTGCTTGATTTGTATATTTTATCGAGACTTATAGAACTTGTTGTCTGGTGCTTGATTTGTATAATGGTTCGAGACTTGTAAAACTGGTTTTCTTGTGCTTGACTTGTATAATGGTTCGAGACATGAGAACTGGTTATCTGGTGCTTGATTTGTATAATTGATCGAGAGAACTTGTTGTCTGGTGCTTGGTTTGTATAATGGTTCGAGACTTGTAATACTGGTTTTCTTGTGCTTGATTTGTATAATGGTTCGAGACTTGAGAACTGGTTATCTGGTGCTTGATTTGTATAATTGATCGAGACTTATAGAACTTGTTGTCTGGTGCTTGATCTGTATAATGTCGCTTAAGAATTGTGTTTGTTTAAAATCTGTATAATGGCTTTAAGAATTGTTATTTGCTTTAAGTTTAGTTTGTTTAAAATCTGTATAATGGCTATATACTTCTATGTATAAAGTGTGTATAATGCTTCAAGACTTGTCTGTTTAAAGTCTGTTTTTTGGCTCTAGGCTTGTTTAAAATCTGTGTTTGTTTAATATCAGTATAATGTCTTTAAGTATGGTTAATTGCTTTAGTTTGGTTTGTTTGCTTTAATGGTCTAGACTTGTCTGTATAAAGTCTGTATATTGGCTTTAAGTATGGTTAATTGCTTTAGTATGGTTTGTGTCTATTTCTTTTTTCCGGTATGATGTTGTTGTCTGACTTGTCTGAATTGTGTTTTTTTCTTCTTTGCGGTTTGATGTTGTTGTCTGGTTTATCAATTTGCACAGGTTTGGCATTGATGACTGCATCCGCAAGGACATTGTTTCCTCATATCAGTCAAACTTCTGGGGTCCATGGTCGAATTATGGAATGGTGCCGCAGGACAAGAAGGATGAATGGTGGACAAGCTTTGTGGTATGTATTTAAATCTTTTTCATTATATAATTACATAACTGTAAACTTGCTTCATTATTTAACTAATCACATGTTTTCTTTTTTGAAGCAAAAATACAACTGGGAAAGTCACCATCATAATTTGGTGTATCTAATGTGGGAGAAGGTTCTGAGACTGTCTATTAGTGATCTAGTGAGCAAGAGGAAGCGCTCTGGCAAGAAACCTAGCTTTATAGGACAGGCGGATTGGAACATCATGCTTGAGACTTGGGAGGAGGAGACTCACCAAAAGAGAAGCAAGACAAACACGTAGAACTCTGCATCTAATCCAGATGGATTAGGGAAGCACTGCCATACTTCTGGACGTGTGCCACACATTCGTGTGGCACATAAAATGGTAAGTATTTCAATACTCTAATCCTTATTATAATGTATGTTGTTTTTCTTTCTGATTACTAACACAGAGCCTGGCGAAGAACCACCTGCAACTGCGGTGGTTCTTAAAACTCACTCAAACAAAAACGGCCAAATTGTAGATAAGCGAGAAAAGGCTCTTGTGAAGGCTGCTGAGGAGTTGGCTATGTCCAGATCGCAGCAGTCTTCTGTCTCTGATGAAACCCCCCTACTCCCTCTAGCCAAGAGCTCACGGCTGCATACATCGAGGTAAGAATCCATATTGGTTTTCTGATGCTTCTGAATTTTGTATTAGGAATGGTTAACTGTTATTGTTTTAGAAATGGTTGTATTTGTATTTATTAGATTAGAATCTGACTTCATTAGGTAGACTTACTCTTCCTGTTATGATTTTGTGAAGCATTGAAATGAAATGGCTTTTAAGTGTTATGATTTGTCAAGTATTGATGTTAATTGCTTCTGTTAATGGTTCTGTTTTGTGTTATGTAGTTTCGTTAATGCTGCACTTTCTGTTTTCATCTTGCAGACTGCAAAAAACAGCAAGGGGCGAGTGTACGGTCTTGGTTCTATCCAGTACCTTAATGCCTCACCAAATGAGACTGCAGCTTCTTCACTTCTCAAGCATGTGGAAACTAATGCAAGGATCTGCAATATGGAGCAGAATATATCAGCGATGAATGATAATATGGGTGGGATAAACAAAGGGCTGGGGATTCTCTTAACCCTGGCTGGAATAGATACGGTTACATATCAGCCCATTGCACGACCTGCTCCACGTAAGAGTGCTGGTTCTGCACCAAGCTTCCACTCAGACCCTTCCCAGGAGCGGCAAAACGACCCCAACAACTTCTGTCCGATAAATTTTGCTAATGCAACTCCTCATTCTCTGTCAGTCATCAATGAACAAGATCAGAATTAAGTTTAGGTTTGTTTTAAGTGTTTTTCTTATATTAATCAGGATGTGTATTGTAATTAGAACCTCCTCTGTAAACTTAAAACATCATTAGATGTTTTTTTAGTTATGTATATACAGGATCTTTTGAATGCAATGAAATCAGTGTTTAGTAACTTTTTTTTTTTGGTCAAACATTTGTTTAGTAACTAAATGTGTAGTTACTATAATGTTAATACTAATTAACATTACTATAGTTTTGATTAATTAAAACTATAATGTTAATACTATTTCGTGGCTATTTGAATTTAGATTTCCACGGATAGCTACAAATGTATTGTGGCTAATTAGCTACGACCAAGTTGTGGCTAATTTAGCCACGACACATTCGTGGATATCTGTAGCCAAGCCACGACAAATATTCATAGCTATTCGTGGCAATTTGTCTACGACATAGTCGTGGTAATTCATAGCTATATAGCTATGAATATGTCGTGGCTAGTCGTGGCGAATATCCACGAACAAGGTCGTGTCCATTCGTGGCTAATATCCGCTAATAAGGTCGTGTCTATATGTGGCTATATTTCCACGATTTTGGTTTATAGCTATTCGTGGCTACTAGCCACGAATGAGTTCGTGGCTATTCCGTGACAACTTTTCCACGAAAAGCCACGATAACACATTAGCAACGAGTCCGTAGCCATGAATGCTATTCGGGGCTATTCGCGGCTAACGGTCGATTAGCCACGGATAATCGGCGATAGCCACCAAAAAATCCGTGGCTATGGCCGAGATTTCTTGTAGTGACAGCTGAGTAGATGATAAATCCAAACTCATTCTAAGATTCACAGAAAGAACCAATGACGAATTTTGGGTTTTTATCAGTGTTAGACGACTTAATACAAGACGAACCGTTCCCTTCTCTCTACAAGAATTATATTTAAGGTTTTAACTTAATGTTTGAAAATAGTAGATTTCGAAAATAAAAAAAATATCTTATAATTGTTAAATCTTTTGGATATAGAAAATAATATTTTTTTAGGGTTTGTTTAGGGTTTAGAGTTTTGAAAATAAATTTTTTTTTAGATTTTAGATTTTAGATTTTATAGTTTATGTTGTAGAATTTGCTTAATGGTTATATTTTGATTTTATGGTTTATGGTTAATAATTTAAAGTTTAGAGTTTAGATTTATGGTTTGTAATATAGGGTTAGAAATATTATATTTAAAGTTTAAAGTTAAATAATAATATAGCAGGGGCAAAACGATTGCCCAATTAAAGACTCAAAACATTTCGTCAATTATATAAACTAGGAGAGAACCCGCACAAAATGCGCACGTTTTGTTTTGTTATTTAAATATTAATATATTTTGGAATATTAATATTTTTATATATTTTTTCACAGATTTGTAAATTGTTAACGATCATAATAATTTGAAGAAAATAGCATGCGCTCACAAGTAATATTACTTAAAATTATATGTTTTACAATTTTTAGTTATCAATTTTCATGAATTTTCTTTTTTTGGAATTTTTATTTCTTCAACCATCTTATTATTTTTTTTAAAAAAATTTTCATACATTATTTTAAATATATGTACTTGTTACATTTTTAGTCATTCGGATCCTAATATTATAATAATATTTTAAAATTGTTTATCATTTTTAATTTCGTTAAGTTATAAATATATTTCACTGATTTAATTTCTTACTTTTATATTATTTATTTGTTTCTATTATCTTTTTTTCTCTTTTTTATCATATTTTCATTATATTTTAATAATTATCATTTTCATTAGTTATTATTTCTTTGTTATATGGTTTTCTTCTTCTAATTTTCCATTTGTTTTAAAAAAATCATAATTGTATATTTATTTTTAGTTTTATAATTTGATATTTTCACATATATTAATATTTAATTATATTCGAAATTAAATTTCAATTTTAATTTAGTTTATATTTATATTTAGTGATTTTAAATGATTACATTTAAATTAAATAATTTGTTATAGATTTATTTAATTTTATAATAATGTGGAATTTTTTTACTTAGGTGGACAACTCAAGGGGATTGACGTGTCAACCTAAGAGAACCTCCCCTTCTTCTTTAATATATATGATTTATATAGAAAGCTACATACAATAGAAAACTTTTAGATATTATAATGGATCGAATTGTATGTGAAACATTAGCCGCATGAGAACATTTAGGTTCGTTCCATTTTTTATAGGTTCTGGTTTGATATAAATTGTCTTAATTGATTTTTTTTTCTTCAGACCTTGAAATGAAAGAGTATACAAATACTAAAAACATATATTAAATTGCCAATAAAAAATAGAAAAAACGAATATATGAATGTTATTTAGATCAAAACGATGCAAAAGAAATATCATTTTGATAAAATCATATATTCTTGTATTCTCAGCGACAACAATGATAAACATTGATTAGCAAAAAAATTTCAAGTAACCATAGATTTCAAGTGCAAAATGTCAATTATGAATAGAAAGCGTATGGGAAAATAAAAATAATGAGCGGTTGAGGTAGTCCAAGTGGTAGAAGGGTCCGAGGTGGCAACCACCACCCGGGTTCGACTCCAGGCGGAAACAAAAATGTCTCCTTTGCTCACAACGCGGGCACTGGGCCTAAGGTCCAGGGAAAACCCTCCCAGGTGAAGCTGGCCTGCGGCCTAACTGGGCCCAGGGAGATTAGTCTGGACTTTGGTCTGGGATCCTCCCTGGATTACCATAAAAAAAAAAAAAAAAAAAATAATTGTACCTTTTATTCTATGAAAACATAACAAGTTTGTTATGATGCTTGTTAGTTTTTTTGTGTTATAAATTTCGTAAATTTGCGTCATTTTTTCAAAGAAACAACAAAGATAAGAAAAATTTAAATGAATAAAAAAATGAAAAATTTGAAACAAAATTGAGATAATAACTTTTTAATTGCAGATCTTCAATTTGATAATAAACCAGAAAAACCCGAGAAATCGATAATACATAATTATATTAGTAGCAGAAATTAAATTAAAATAAATTCAAAAGTTACAGATTTGCGAACTTGTGGTAATAAAAAATCCCCAAAAATATGCAGTATATAGTTTACTTTTACAAAACGTAACTGATAAATCTTTTTTCTTTGTTCAGAAAAATATAACTAATAAATCCTTTTTTTCAAAAACGTTGTTGGGGTCGAAATCCCCTCGACGAAATCAATAGTCGAAAACGAACAAAGCAATCAGACATAGCTATGTTCTGCGCAAACAATGCTTCGTAAGAATGAGATTCCATATGAGGTACACTTCCTGTAAATAACAATTCGTATAGAACATACGAAACCGCATAGCCAACCTTCCGAGCAATCCAATTTCTCGGATTAATCAATTAGACATGTGTATCACTCAACAATGCCTATGGGCAAGCTCAGACGCTCGGACGCTCCGAGCAGAACATACTGCTCGAACGTTATGCGCAGAACGCAATGCTCGGACGTTCTGAGCAGAACACTTTCCTCGGACGTTCTCAGTAGAACACACTCCTCAGAATTTCCGAGCATAACACATCCCTCGAAAGTTCCAAGCAGAACAAATTCCTTGGATGTTCCAAGAAGAACACACTCCTCAGAAGTTCCGAGCTGAACACATCCCTTGGAAGTTCCGAGCAGAAAACATTCCTCGAAATTTCCGAGCAGAACACTTTCCTCGGAAATTCCGAGCAGAACACATCCCTCGGAAGTTCCGAGCAGAACACATTCCTCGGAGGTTCCGAGTAGGACACATTGCTTGGACGAACTTCTTGAAACTTGTCCATATCTTCCTCCGAATGCGAGATTAGTTGTAACCCATATTGATAATAACAAATTAAGCATAGTCGAAACTACTGGCCGTTAACAGAAACGTCCAGGTTAGAGAAAGAAAGTGCGAGAAACTTGTGAGAGAGAAGGCACGGTCGGGAGTGTTCCCGAGGGGTGTTCCGATGTTCCGTTAATGGTATTGACGGGCAGCCGGGTACGGTTTTAAGGACGGTGATCAGTAAGCTTTATATTTGAGTAGCGGCTAGTCTAAACCTTACCTTAACCCCTATTTGACTTAGGATCTTTGTGTCTAGATCCAAGAGAAGTTCGGTGTTAGGACGGACCAAGGTGTAGGGTCGTCGGACCCGAGGAGGTGAGTTCCGGTAGCTAGGACCAACGGGTTTTGTGCAGGTTACACCTTAAGGATTGAAATACCGAGGGTATTTATCCTTAAATGCATTTCCGGATAAGTTATACGAAATACAGATTTGGGCCAAACTCGCAAGGCTCGAACTCTATAGACGTTGGGTCGGACTAAGAAGTCATATACTCAATGGACTCGAATCGTCCTTTTTAGGCCCATTCAGAAGATAAAACCAAGTCGCAGAGAGATAAATACAAAATGGGAGGATAAATCCGAGCAACAAAAAAGGAAGATAAAGCCGAGAAAGAAGAGGAATGTCCGAGCATAAAATTAAATCCAAACAAAAATGGGAGATTCGATAATAAGAAGATCTCTGGAAATATTGCGGGCGAATCTCTTCTAAACCGACTCGCCGCGACTATAAAAGACAAGAAACTTCCTACGATCAAGACATGCTAAAAACTCTAGCATAAACACTTAGATTTTTTTTTGGTCTCATGCTTTTTGTACTCTCTTTTCCATCAAACAAATCAATAAAACTATTCTCCGGATTCTTTTCGTGTTGTTTACTTAGAATCTTTTGTTCCCTAAAATTTTCACCCTACGAGAATCGACCGTGCGAGTTCCGACTCTCACAATTTGGCGCCGGCTGTGGGGAAATAAGAAGTTCTTCTTACGCCTAAATACCACCGATTAGTAGATCTGAAGAGATGGCCACTAACGGAGATGGGGACGAAAACAGAACAAATCACCCATTGGCGATCAACGCTGGAACAGACTCAGCCGCAGCACAGGACATCAAAACAAACATCACTGCGATAGTCAACGCTATAACAGATGCAGCCACAACTGATGCAACAACAACTAACGCAAAGCTGGCTGAGTTAAAAGAGATGGTAGTTGTATTGGTGCGGAAGGTTCAGGATCATGAGAAGGAAAATAGCGCGATCAATAATATGATCACTGGAGGATCACAATACTTCCGTGACACAATATCCTCAATCAAAGATTACCGGAGACAAGCAGAAACGAGCGTTCATTGTTCTGCTCCTTCTCAGTTCCCAAACGACATGATACCGCCGAAATTGATCGACCACACAACAATCCCCTCGTCATCGAACTAATCATCAAAGATCATGACGTAGAAAGTATTTTTGTCCATACTGAAAGTCCATGGACATATTCTTCCGCGACACTCTAAGAAGGATAAACATCGACTTATCCGAAATGTCTTCATTCCCAAAACTATTAACGGGATTCACATGAGACACAACGATGTCCCTCAGAACAATGAGGACACTCGTACAAGCAGGAGGGGTAACCAAAGTTGTTGAGTTTTCAGTAGCAGACCACCTGGAGATCTACAACATGAGCATTCCGTCAACATATCACGTTTGCTTGAAATTCCCAACACCCGGTGGGGTCACAACAATTTGGGGACATCAGGAACAATCCCGATTTTGTTATGACAAAACATAAACTCAGAAAGCCGACAACCAAAGTCTCCCGGAAAGCAAAGAGACCGCGGAAAAAGCGAATCGGGGAGTGGTAGAAAAATCAAAAATGGCTGCAAAAAGAAGACGATCAGCCTTGCGAGCTAGTGGTATCAGTATGTATGGAAGATGACCACCAAGAGCGTTGTGTAGTTGTGGGAGCAAATTTGGACGAGGCAGTCAAAAAGGACATAGTCTTGTGCCTCAAAGAGAACACAAATAGTTTTGCATGGTCCGCATAATACATGCCTGAAATTAGCATGGACATCACTTGTCACGAGCTAAACGTGGTCGTAGTTTTTACAACTTTAACATTGCGGACGATCCTTCACAGTACGAGCAAATCTTGAAAACTAGCAAAGTCGACAATGAAACTCAGCGAATTCGATATCGAGGATATATAATTTGTTTTTTTTATCAGTGTTAGACCAATTAATAGCAGCTGAACCGTTCCCTTCTCTCGTATAGGGTTTGAAGTATCATGTTTAAGGTTTTAAGTTAATGTTTGAAAGTAGTAGATCTGGAAATAAGAAATCTTTTTATGTTTGTCGAATCTTTTGAATATGAAAAATAAAATTCTTTTAGATTTTTTTTTATACTCTAAAGTTCTAGGGTTTGTTTAGGGTTTAGATTTTTGAAAATGAGAATTTTTTTAGATTTTAGATTTTATATTTTAGGGTTTAGGCTTTGTTTAATAGTTATATTTTGATTTTATGATTTATGGTTAATAATTTAAAGTTTAGAGTTTATGATTTAGGTTTTGTAGTATAGGGTTAGAGAAATTATATTTAACGTTTAAAGTTAACTAATAACATTCCCCCTGCTATGCAGGGGCAAAATGATTGCCCAACTAAAGACTCAAAACATTTCGTTAATTATATAAATTTATATAAAAAGCTACATACAATAGAAAACTTTCAGATTTTATAACGGGTCGAACTATATGTGAAACATGAGCCAGATGAGAACATTTAGGTTCGTTCCACTTTTAATAAGTTCTGGTTTGATATAAATTGTCTTAATTGAGTTTTTTTTTCTTCAGACCTTGAAACGAAAGAGTATACAAATACTAAAAAGATATATTAAAATGCCATAAGAAAATAGAAAAAAATGAATATATGAATGTTATTTAGATCAAAACGATACAAAAGAAATATCATTTTGATAAAATCTTATATTCTTGTATTCTCAGCGACAACAATGATAAAACATTGATTAGCAAAGATATTTCAAGTAACCATATACTAGATTTTGACCCGCGCTAAAGAAGCGCGGGTTTATGTTTTCATTCTTAGAATATATACTTTTATCTTAAATTTATATTTTTATAAATTAATTTCGTTACCTATTTCGTCTAATCTATATCAAATGAAAAATAAGATAATATAGTGCTAAATGTGAGCCGGAATTTAATAAATTTTGTTTTTGGTTTGATATTATTAACTTGTATATTATATATTAGTAGTTGTATTTTATTGTTATTTTTAGTATATGATTAGTCATGCTTGAACTTGGTTAATCTATTTTTCAACACGTGTTGTAATGATATATAATTTGAAAATTTGGTGGAACAACCCGTTAAAAATTGCATTCAAACATAAACTATAATTTGACGCATCATATATTTGAATAATATAAATATTAAATAATTTAAATATTTATATTAAATTTAAAATATATCAATTGGAATTAGTTACTCGTGCAAATTTTATTTTTAGAAATCGAATTGGTTAATGTATTTTTAGCCCATTTTATTATAATTTAAATATTTTAAAATTTGATGAAACAACCTGTTAAGAAGTACAATCGTAAAAAATGTTTCTTACAAAATAAATAATGTATACCCGCACGCTAGTACAATATTATATACAACTTTCTTATTTTAATAATAATTTATTAATTTTAATGATTATATAATTTATAAAATAATTATGTATTAAATTATATAATTATATGTACCAATTGATTTAGTAACTTAATTATGCTTGATTTTATTTCTATAAATCAAATTTTAGTTAATAATAATTTATGATATGTATTTTAATATTAATTTTAAAATTAATTATTATTTTTACTAATTTTTGAAAAAAATTTTGTTAGATATGATTAAAATAGAAAAGGAAAATAAAAGATATTATAAGATATTATGAATAAATCAAATATAAATTGTTTTACAGTTTTACCCTTAATGAAGGTTACAAATCCTAAAAATATCAAGGGCAAATTCCGGGAACAACATTTATGTACCATGGCAAACCTTCCTGTTTTAATAGATTATATTTCAAGTGCAAAATGTCAAATATGAATAGAAAGCGTATGGGAAATAAAAATAATTGTACCTTTTTATTCTATGAAAACATAACATGTTTGTTATGATGCTTGTTAGTTTTTTGTGTTATGAATTTCGTAAATTTGTGTCATTTTTTCAAAGCAACAACAAAGATAAGAAAATTTCAAATAGATAAAAAAATGATAATTTTGAAACAAAATTGAGATAATAAATTTTTAGATTGCAGATCTTCAATTTGATAATAAGCGAGGAAAACCACAGAAATCGATAATACATAATTATATTAGTAGCTGAAATTAAATTAAAAAGAAATTCAGAAATTACAGATTTGCGAATTTGTGGTAATAACAAGCCCCCAAAAATATGCAGTATATAGTTTATTTTTACAAAACGTAACTGATAAATCTTTTTTCTTTGTTCAAAAATGTCACCAATAAATCTTGTTTTTTTTTTGCAAAAACGTTCTTGGGGTCAAAATTCCCTCGACGAATTCAATTGTCGAAAACGAATAAAGAAATCGAACATAGCTATGTTATGCACAAACAATGCTTCGTATAAATGACATTTCATATGAGCGACACTTCGTGTAAATAAAATTCATATAAAACATACGAAACGCATAGCCAACCTTCTGAGCAGTCAAATTTCTCGGATTAATCACTTAGACATGCGTATCACTCAACAAATCCTATGGGCAAGCTCAGACGCTCGGACGTTCCGAGCAGAACATACTGCACGAACGTTCTGAGCAGAACGCACTACTCGGACATTCCGAGCAGAACACTTTCCTCGAATGTTCCGAGTAGAACACACTCCTCGGAAGTTCCGAGTATAACACATCCCTCGGAAGTTCGGAGTAGAAAACATTCCTCGAAAGTTCTGATCATAACGATTTCCTCCGAAATTCCGAGCAGAACACATCCCTCGGAAGTTCTGAGCATAAAACATTCCTCGAAAGTTCCGAGCAGAACACTTTCCTCCGAAATTCCGAGCAGAACACATCCCTCGGAAGTTCCAATCAGAACACATTCCTCAGATGTTCCGAGTGCGAAACTTTCCTCAGACATTCCGAGTATGACACATTGCTTGGACGAACTTCTTGGAAACTTGTCCATATCTTCCTCCGAATGCGAGATTAGCCGTAACCCATAGTGATAATAACAACTTAAGCATACACGAAACTACTAGCCGTTGAAAGAAACGTCCAAGTTAGAGAAAGAAAGTGAGAGAAACTCATGAGAGAGAAGGCACGGTCGGAAGTGTTCCCGAGGGGTGTTCCGATGTTTCGTTAATGGTACCGACGGGCGGTCGGGTACGGTTTTACGGATTTTGGTCGGTAAGCATTATATTTGAGTAGCGGCTAGTCTAAACCTTACCTTAACACGTATTTGACTTAGGATCTTTGTGTCTAGATCCAAGAGAAGGCCAGTGTTAGGACGGACCAAGGTATAGGGTCGTCGGACCCGAGGAGGTGAGTTTCGGTAGCTAGGAATAACAGGTTTTTTTGCAGGTTACGCCTTAAGAATTGAAATACCGAGGATATTTATCCTTAAGTGCATTTCCGGATAAGTTATACGAAATACGGATTTGGGCCAAACTCGCAAGGTTCGAACTCTATAGACGTTGGGCCGGACTAAGAAGACATATACTCAATGGACTCGGATCGTCCTTTTTAGGCCCATTCGGAAGATAAAACTAAGTCGCAGAGAGATAAATACAAAAATGGGAGGATAAATCCGAGCAACAAAAAGGAAGATAAAGCCGAGAAAGAAGAGGAATGTTCGAGCATAAAAGTAAATCAAACAAAAATGGAAGATTTGATAACAGGAAGATCTCTGGAAATCTTGCGGGTAAATCTCTTCTAAACCGACTCGCCGCGACTATAAAAGATAAGAAACTTCCTACGATCAAGACATGCTGAAAACTCTAGCATAAACACTTAGACTTTTTTGGTCTCATGCTTTTTGTACTCTCTTTTCCGTCAAACAAATCAATAAAATTATTATCCGGATCTCTTTTCGTGTTGTTTACTTAGAATCTTTTGTTCCCTAAAATTTAAAACCTACAAGAATCGACCATGCGAGTTCCGACTCTCACTGTTTGGCGCTGTCTGGGGGGAAATAAGATGTTTTTCTTACGCCTAAAAACCACTTATTAGATCTGAAGAGATGGCCACTAACGGAGATGAATACGAAAACAGAACAAATCACCAATTGGCAATCAACGCTGCATCAGACTCAGCCGCAGCACAGGACATCACAACAAAAATCATTGCGACAATCGACGATGCAACATACGCAACCACAACTGATGCAATAACAACTAACGCAGCACTGACTGAGTTAAAATAGATAGTAGTTGTATTGGTGCGGAAGGTTAAGGATCAGGAGAAGGAAATAACACGATCAATAATATGATCACTAGAGGATCACAATACTTCCAAGACACAATATCCTCAATCAAAGAATACCGGAGACGAGCAGGAACGAGCGTTCATTGGTCTGCTCCTTCATAGTTCCCAAACGACATGATACCGCCAAAATTGATCGACCGCACAACAATCCCCTTGTCATCGAAATAATCATCAAAGATCATGACGTAGCAAGGATTGTGGTCCATACTGAAAGTTCCATGGACATAATCTTCCGCGACACTCCAAGTAGGATGAACATCAACTTATCCGAAGTGTCTCCATTCCCAAAACTATTAACGGGATTCACATGAGACACAACGATGTCCCTCGGAAAAATTAGGATACTCGTACAAGCAGGAGGGGTAACCAAAGTTGTTGAGTTTTTAGTAGCAGACCACCTGGCGATCTACAACGTGAGTGTGGGAACTCCTTGGATAAATTCCATGAGAGCCGTTCCGTCAACATATCACCTTTGATTGAACTTCCCAACACCCGGTGGGGTCACAACAATTTGGGAAAGTCAGGAACAATCCCGATCTTGTTTCATGACAAAATATAAACTCAGAAAGCCGACAGCCAAAGTCTCCCTAAAAGCAAAGAGACCACGGACAAAAGCGATTCGGGGAGCGGTAGTAAAATAAAAAATGGCTGCAAGGAGCGGTAGTGGTATCATTATGCATGGAAGATGACCACCCAGAGCGCTGTATAGATGTGGGAGAAAATTTGGACGAGGCAGTAAAAAAGGACATAGTCTTGTGCCTCAAAGAGAACACAAATAGTTTCACCTGGTCTGCAGAATAAATGCCTGAAATTAGCATGGACATTGCTTGTCACGAGCTGACCATGGATCCGACATTCAAACCATTAAGGCAAAAAAGGAAGAAGTTATGATAAGAACGAGCTAAAGCAGTCAACGACGAAGTCGAGCTATTACTCAAAGTCGGTTTAATCACCAAGTTCAAGTCACCCAATTGTTGTGAAGAATAAAAAACGAAAGTGGAGAGTTTGTGTCGACTTCATGGATCTTAACAAGGCATGCCCTAAGGATCGTTTCTCGCTTCCGTATATTAATCGACTGGTGGAAGCAACGACTTGAAACAAACTGCTAACATTCATGGACGCTTTCTCGTGTTTCAATCATATCATGATGACTCCAGACGACTGACACAAAATGGCGTTCTTCACCGTCAGAGGAATCTATTGTTACAAAGTCATGCCCCTTGGCTAAAAAATCGCCGGAGTAACGTATAAACAGCTAGTGAATAAGATGTTCACCGAAAAAATCGGAAAGACTATGGAGGTCTACAAAGACGACATTCTGGTCAAATCTCTCAACAAAAAAAGACCACGTGGAAAATCTGCGAGAATGTTTCGAACAACTAAACAAGCACAACATGAAACTCAATCCAGCCAATTGCAGGTTCTGAGTAGATTCCAGAGAGTTTCTCGGATACCTCATCACTCACCGAGGAATCGAAACGAATCCAAAGAAAATCAAAACCTTGATCCAAATGTTTTAGCCAACGACAAAACCCGAAGTTCAACAATTAACATGACGAGTGGCAGATCTCAACAGATTTATCTCGCGATCAATGGACAATTTTTTGCCTTTCTACGACACTTTGAGAGGTAACAAAACATTTGAGTGGTCGGATAAATGCGAAGAAGCTTTCCAGTAGCTGAAAAATATTTAGCAGATCCGCCAGTACTCGCTAAGCCGGTAGAAGGAGAGTCGTTATTCTTATACACCGCAATGACAATAAGCGGTGTCCTTATGAGAGAAGATCGAGGCAACCATAAACCAATCTTTTACGTGAGTCAAACGCTAGCAAATGCGGAAACTTGCTATCCTATAATCGAGAAGTTGCCGCTCGTGTAGTAATGTCTGCTATAAAACTAAGGCCATATTTTCAATCTCACTTGGTCGTAGTTCTAACAACTTTAACATTGCGGACGATCCTTCACAATCCGAGCCAATCTTAAATACTAACAAAGTGGACAATGGAACTCAGCAAATTCGATATCAAGGATATTTAATTTTGGTTTTTTATCAGTGTTAGACCACTTAATAACAGCTGAACCGTTCCCTTCTCTCGTATAAGGTTTAAAGTATTATGTTTAAGGTTTTAAGTTAATGTTTGAAACAAGTAGTTTTGGAAATAAGAAATCTTTTTATAATTGTTAAATCTTTTGGATATGGAAAATAAAAATTCTTTTAGATTTTTGTTTATATTCTAAAGTTCTACGGTTTTTTAGGGTTTAGAGTTTTGAAAATAAAAATTCTTTTAGATTTTAGATTTTATAGTTTAGGTTTTAGGATTTGTTTAATAGTTATATTTTTATTTTATGGTTTATAGTTAATAATTTAAAGTTTAAAGTTTGTTATTTATGTTTTGTAGTATAGGGTTAGAGAGATTATATTTAAAGTTTAAAGTTAACTAATAACATTCGGGAAAAATGCCAAAAAATATCTGAACTATTCAGAACTGGCCAAAACAAACCCAGACTAAAGAGCTTTCCAAAACAAACCCAGACTAAACGTTGACTTCCCAAATAATACCCCAACTTAGAGTTGACCTTGCCAAAATGGTACACGCCGTTAATGGTTCTGTTAAACAAATACGACGTCATCCAAAACGACGTCGTTTTGTTCGACGAGAAAAATAAAAACCAGCACTCAGCTGGGTTCGAACCTGAGACCTCTGAGAAGGTGTATGAGACATGTAACCATTGAACCATTTGATATTCGTTGTTTATGTTTACAAACAAATTATGTTAAGTTCTCTTCTTTCCTTATTTATAATAAATCCCAAATTGATTTATAACTTACAACTCTACAATAAAAATTCATGATATAAAATTTATGTATAACAAACATACTTACTAATATCTTACAATCATATATATTATAAAATTTATTTGATATTTTTAATTTTTTATTAAAAAAATTATATATATATATATCTATTGGATATAATAAAACAATGATTATATTATAATGTGTTTTTAAATTTTTACTGAACTTGGCTATTTTTATAAAATTAGTTTTTATTATATTAATATTTTTTAATTTTAAATATTGATTTAAATTATTGTTTTATTAAATTCAATATATATATATATATATATATAATTCTGTTAATAAAAAAAATTAAAATACCAAATAAAATAAAATATATATGATTGTAAGATATTAGTAAATATGTTTGTTATACATAAAATTTTATATCATGAATTTTTATTGTAGAGTTATTAGTTACAAATCAATTTGAGATTTATTATAAATAAGGAAAGAAGAGAACTTAACATAAATGGTTACATGTCTCATACAACTGCTCACAGGTTCGAACCCAGCTGAGTGCTGGTTTTTATTTCTATCGTCGAACAAAACGACGTCGTTTTGGATGACGTCGTATTTGTTTAACAGAACCATTAACGGTGTCAAATTTTTCTGTTAAATTAATTAACGGTGTACCATTTTGGCGAAGTCAACTCTAAGTTGGGGTATTATTTGGGAAGTCAACGTTTAGTCTGGGTTTGTTTTGGAAAGCTCTTTAGTTTGGATTTGTTTTGGCCAGTTCTGAATAGTTCAGGTATTTTTTGGCATTTTTCTCAATAACATTCCCCCTGCTATGCAGGGGCAAATGATTGCCCAATTAAAGACTCAAAACGTTTCGTTAATTATATAAAGTTATATAAAAGACTACATACAATAGAAAACTTTCAGATTTTATAATGGATCGAACTATATGTGAAACATGAGCCAGATGAGAACATTTAGGTTCGTTCCACTTTTAATAAGTTCTGGTTTGATATAAATTGTCGTGATTGATTTTTTTTTCTTCAGACCTTGAAACGAAAGAGTACAAATACTAAAAAGATATATTAAAATGCCAATAGAAAAAAATGAATATATGAATGTTATTTAGTTCAAAACGATGCAAAAGAAATATCATTTTGATAAAATCATATATTCTTGTATGCTCAGCGACAACAATGATAATACATTTATTAGCAAAGATTTTTCAAGTAACCAAGATTTCAAGTGCAAAATGTCAAATATGATTAGAAAGCGTATGGGAAAATAAAAAAAATTGTACCTTTTTATTCTATGAAAAGATAACAGGTTTGTTATGATGCTTGTTAGTTTTTTTTGTGTTATGAATTTCTTAAATTTGTGTCATTTTTTCAAAGCAACAACAAAGATAAGAAAATTTTAAATGAATAAAAAATGAAAAATTTGAAACAAAATTGAGATAATAAATTTTTAGATTGCAGATCTTCAATTTGATAATAAGCCAGGAAAACCCGAGAAATCCATAATACATAATTATAATAGTAGCTGAAATTAAATTAAAAAGAAATTCATCATTTACAGATTTACGAATTTGTGGTAATGATAACCCCCAAAATATACAGTATATAGTTTATTTTTACAAAACGTAACTGATAAATCTTTTTTCTTTGTTAAAAAAATGTAACTAATAAATCTTTTTTTTCAAAAACATTGTTGGGGTCGAAATCCCCTCGAGGAAATCAATAGTCGAAAACGAAAAAAGCAATCGGACATAGCTATGTTCCGCACAAACAATGCTTCGTATGAATGACGTTTCATATAAGCGATACTTCGGGTAAATAACAATTTGTATATAACATACGAAACCTCATAGCCAACCTTCCGAGCAATCAAACTGCTCGGATTAATCACTTAGACATGCGTGTCACTCAACAAAGCCTATGGGCAAGCTCAGACGCTTAGACAACCTGCTCGGACGATCCAAGCAAGACGATCTTCTCGGAAAATCTTAGCAGGACAGTCTGCTCGGACGTTACGAGAACAACATACTGCTCGAACAATCCGAGTAGAACGCACTACTCGAACAATCCGAGCAGAACACTTTCTTCGGACGTTCCGAGTAGAACACACTTCTCAGAATTTCCGAGTAGAACACACTCCTCAGAATTTCCGATCATAACACATCCCTAAGAAGTTCCAAGCAGAACAAATTCCTCGGACGTTCCAAGCAGAAAACTTTCCTCAGAAATTCTGAGCAGAACACTATCCTTGGAAATTCCGAGCAGGACAAATCCCTCGGAAGTTTCGAGCAGAATACATTCCTATTAAGTTCCAAGCACGACACTTTCCTCGGACATTCCGAGTAGTACACATTTCTTGGACGAACTTCTCGGACACTTGTCCATATCTTCCTTTGAATGTGCGATTAGCCGTAACCCATATTGATAAAAACAACTTAAGCATACTCGAAACTACTAGCTGTGTAAAGAATTACCGGATAAGTTATACGAAATACGGATTTGGGCCAAACACACAAGGTTCGAACTTTATAGACTTTGGGCCGGACAAAAAAGACATATACTCAATGGAATAAGATCGTTCTTTTTAGGCCCATTTGGAAGATAAAACTAAGCCGCAAAGATATAAATACAAAAATGGGAGGAAAAATCCTAGCAAGAAAAGAGGAAGATAAATCCGAGTAAGAAGAGGAAAGTTCGAGCATAAAAGTAAATCCAAAAAAAGGAAGATTCGATAACAGGAAGATCTCCGGAAATATTGCAGGCGAATCTCTTCTAAACCAACTCGCCGCGACTATAAAAGATAAGAAACTTCTTACGATGAAGACATGCTAAAAACTCTAGCATAAACACTTAGACCTTTTTGGCTCTCTTGCTTTTTATACTCTCTCTTTCGTCAAACAAATCAATAAAACTATTCTCTATATATATTTTCGTGTTGTTTACTTAGAATCTTTTGTTCCCTAAAATTTTAACCCTACAAGAATCGACCGTGAGAGTTCCGACTCTCACATTTTGGCGCCATCTGTGGGGAAATAAGAAGTTTTTATTACGCATAAAAACCACTGATTAGCATATCTGAAGAGATGGCCACTAACGGAGATGGAGACGAAAACAGAAAAAAAATCACACATTCAATCAACACTGCAGCAAACACAACCGCAACACATGTCATCTAAACAAACATCATTGCGACGGTCAACGGTGCAATAGACACAATATCCTCAATCAAAGCTTACCATAGACGAGTAGGAAAGAGCATTCATTGGGCTGCTCCTTATCAGTTCCTAAATGACGTGATACCACATAATTTGATCGACCGCACAACAATCCCCTCGTCATCAAACTAATCATCAGAGATCATGACATAGCAAGGATTTAGGTCGATACAGGAAGTTCCATGGACAAAATCTTCCCGACACTCCAAGAAGGACGAACATCGGCTTATCCGAAGTGTCTCCATTCCCAAAACTATTAACGGGATTCACAGGAGATACATTGATGACCCTCAGAACAATTAGGCTACCCGTACAAGCAGAAGGGATAACCAAAGTTGTTGATTTTTCACTAGCAGAACAACTGGCGATCTACAACGTGAGCATGGGAAGTCCTTGGATAAATTCCATGAGAGCCGCATCTTCATAACTTTGCTTGAAATTCCGAACACCCGGTAAGGTCACAACAATTTGAGGAAGTCATGAACAATTCTGATCTTGTTTCATGACCAAACATTAATTCAGAAAACCGACAACTGAAGCCTCCCAAAAAGAAAAGAAACCGCAGACAGAAGGGAATCAGGGAACAGTAGAAAAATCAAAAATGGCCGCCAAGGAGCAAGAATAAAAAGAAGACGATCAGCCTTGCGAACCGGTCGTACCAGTATGCATAGAAGATGACCACCCGGAGCGCTGGGTAGATGTGGGAGAAAATCTGGACTATGCGATCAAAAAGGACATAGTAGTGTGCCTTAGAGAGAACACAAATAGTTTCGCCTGGTCCACAGAATACATGCCTGAAATTAGCATGCGTAATTCCAGCCGAGGTCGAATTCCCGATCGTACGCCGCAGACTGCTCCCTGGGCAAGAAGGACTAAATCACTTGATGCTTCTCGTTGAACTAGACCTTATCAATGAACGATGAAATCAGGAACTAGTTTGTATCCAAAACTACCAACAAGCATATGCCAAATATTACAACTCAAACGTCCGCAGCCGAAGGTTCCACGAAGGCGACTTAGTCCTTTAAAGTGTTTTAGATCACCACATAACGAAACACGGGCAAACTGGGAAGGACCATACAAAGTTACAAAAGTTTTTTGACCTAGAGCATACAAATTAACCAACATAGACAACGTCAAGATTCCAAGGAGGTTGAGTGCAATGCATCTGAAGAAGTACTATCACTAAGCTAGACTTCCGAACGTCAAATAAAATAAAATAAAATTAAACGAGAAACCAACTTGAACTACATGACGGTTTGATCCACAAAAGGGTATGTAAGCAGCCGATCTTTTGATCGGTTCGGCTGTCACCCCCCCCCCTCAAAATGTAGGGGGAGTGGGTCCTTATATAACTATAATTCCGCAATTCAAAATTTTTGTCGAATTTTTCGAACCGTGGACCCAAACGCAAGATGACTTGGACTGAATACTATCGAAATTTCATGCTCGGAAACTCGCAACGGGAAACAGTTATTCGTTCTTAAAGAACATTCTCGGTTGTTAGGTCATTCAGAATATCACACAATCACTGAACTAACGATGGATCTGCTCGGCCTCACCCAGTCTGCTCGGAATCATAGACTGATCGAAGAAGTCGTGTCTCGCCTTCCCGACATCTCTTCATATGAACCTGCTCGGCGGCAAGACTGACCGCATCATGCTTTGTTCGAAAATACTTCTCGGCACGCAAACATCGGATCCTGATTGGCTTTAAAATTTTGGATGGACTACTGAACAGACTGATCGATATGCCTATTACTCGGACAATATATCCTGCTCCGGTTCAATTGACTTGCTCGACAACTCCCGAGTATGCTCGGTAAAATGCCTCTCAGCTTTCTTAAAAATCTATCCATACACGCGAGAAACCGCTCAACAATCTTCATGCACGTCCCAGCGTTTAACATTCCCACGAGAAAGTCAATTCACTGAGCATCCCAATACGATATTGTTTCAAACCAAGGTTAGTACACTTACATTTTCTCAGCGTTTCATTTCTAGTATGTTTCTAATATCTGCTAGGTATATCCAATCCGATATTCATTTATAGTTTACTACCAAAATGGATCCGTAAGTCGAGTATACCTCGCTAGCCTCAAAACTCGGAGTATAACTCGAAACCTAGTAAAACACTTTTAAGCACGCTGTTCTTAATCACCATTATGAAATAGGTCCGTAAGTCGAGTATACCTTGGTAACCTTCAAACTTGACTCAAAACCCAAAACCCAGCAAAACGGTTTTAAGCAGGCTGGTCATAATTATCAGATACATATCAAAATAGATCCATAAGTCGAATATATCTCGCCAAACTTCGAACTTAGAACTTGACTCAAAACCCGAAAAATGCTTATAAGTATGCCAATTTTAAACATCATCTCATTACCGAAATAGGTCCGTAAGTCGAATATATCTCTAACCTTTAAGCTCAGAATATAACTCGAAACACTCCCAAATACAATGGTCCCGAACAATATAGCCTAAGCACTAAGGTTGGACTTGGGAACAAAAATCATATGTTTCTCATAACCAACATTTCGTATAAAATATACGAGAATGTTCGGTAATTTTTCGTATGGGACAAGACATACTTGAACAGTCTATACGAAACTACTCAAAAGGCCTTCCACATCACGAATGCTGCTCGGCAAATGACCTTCCCCTCAACTCACGGTCTGCTCGGCAGCTGGATCCGCTCGGACTGCTCAAAAGCCTATAGTCGGATATGCTCAGCATTTTTCGATCAAGTGTACTCTGCGATCCGCAGTCACGTCTGCTCGGTAATCCCCAATCAGACTCGCTCGGCTTCACGGTAAAAAAACCACAACTAGTCGTAAATGAATTAAGTGATCAGACAAAACTATGTTTCGTACGAATAACGTTTCGTATAAAACATACGGAACCACTTAGCCAAACTCCCGAGCAACCAACTGTTCGAATATATCACTTGGACAAGCATACCATTCTGTAAAATCTATGACCCACGATCTGAACATGATCAGACACTCGGACAATCCAAACACGGCCAACTGCTTGGACGGTCCAAGCATGGCCAACTTGTCAGACAATCCGAGCATGTCCAACTGATGGATTAATCCAAGCAAATCAATCTGCTTAGACGATCCGAGCAAGACAGTCTGTTCGGACAGACCGCGAACAAATCTGCTCGAAAATTCCCTATCGGATTTGCTCGGCTTTGCGATCAGACCCGTACGACTCAACACGCCTTCCAGCCGTTTACGTAATCCAACCTTAGAACAATAACACAAGATCAACGACATAATTTGAGACTTGGAAACTGGGCTTTAAAATAAAAACGAAACATCTAATTCATAAAACAAACATAATTAAAGAGTTCAGCGACATTCGAAATAAAATGCAACGACAGAAAGATAAGTGGCATAGACAAACTCGACATTCATAGATTAGAGCCGTAAGAATATGTTACGCCAGCTGACGCCGCTTTGTCTTGCAGTGATATATCCCATTGCAACGGCCTAAAAAAAGTCTCCCGAAAAGGGGGAAAGATCAAAGTAGTCTCTAGCCCACTACAAGAAAACAACGTTTTTGCGACTGCACTTTTAATAGTTTAAGAGTCGTTAAACGAGGTTTTACGACTAAATTACGACTAAATATGGTAGTTCTAAATTCATAGTCGCTAAATCACATAGTTGTATTAATAGTCGGCAAGTTACGACTATTTTTGCGACTAACATAGGTAATCTTAAAATAGATGTAGCGTTTTCGGAAGATATAAGGACTAATTTGCGACCATTTGGCTCTAGTTGTGCACTAAAGACATAGTCCGTATACAGTCGGAGAAATGTAGTCACTTAGTAGTCATCAACCGAAGTGATCAATTGCCGATTATTTTGTAAATGTACAATATAGTCACAATGTAGTAGTAAATATTGGCGACTAATTGGCAACTTAGTTTTGGCTAGGTCAACGACTGTTCAGCGAATATTTGGAAAACCCAAATACGTTTATTTTACTATTTCGGCCACTACTTGTCGACTATTATGTGACTGTCTTATATAGTCACAACGTAGTCGTAATATATGGGGACTATTTGGCGTCTGTTTATTGACTAATTTACCTATTATATGACGACTAATAGAAGAATCCAAATATGATTATGGTAAACATTTTGCTACTAATTAGCGACAGTTTAACGACTATGCAACGTCTAATCGAAACATTGATAGGCTCAAAGTTTATCCCTATTCTAAACTGCAAGTGAACAGCAATGTCAAAGTAGTATATAGGGTTATCGAATCCACAGGGACACTTGGTCTCAATAGATCAGAACAGTAGAGACTAATACTAGAAAGAAAGCAATGTGATTGAATTAAAAGCGGTGCGAGAAAGTAAATCAGTAGCAGAGATTAACGGTTGTGGAAGCAAGTAATTAAAAGCGTCAAGCCTAGGGTATTCTCAGGAAATCAGACAAGCAGACAATTCATTCAACAAGGATCTAATTAAGCACAGTTCTAGAACTCAAAACACAGATATAGAATTAACCAAATTCCTTTGCGATAATTCTCTAAGTCTAAGTGCAGCAAACCAAACTTTCGTTTGCGAGAACTAACAGATTAAACCAGCTTTAATTCCAAGTTTGATATGTTCACAATTATCCTAAACCAAACTTCCGTTTGCGCAAAGTTTAATTGCCCAATTTAATTAGTTCAGATTCCTAAACCCCACTTCCGTGACGTATTTAGCAACCTAAGATCTAGATTCTAATTGATCAGGTTAGAACTAGCTTTAAGCACAATTAAATTGAAGAACAGATATAGTTTGAATCCTTAACTGAATTTGAACAAGTCTAGCAAGTCATGAAATCCTATGTGAGAAACCCTAAACCTAACTAGGAATCAACTCAGACATAGATAATGAAAACATAATCATATGATGAATAAATTGCATAAAAGAATAATAGTAAAAGGGGTTCGAAATCTTCTCCAAATACAGATGATGTAATAGGTTCAGATCAGCCCCAAAAGCTCTAAAAATCCTCTGCCTTTAATTATGAAAGCGTAATGTAAAGCGTATCTAATAAAAACAACTAAAACTTGATTATATAGGTATAATCTCGGCCAAGGGCTTCTTTGTAAATATCAGGAACTTCTGGATCAAAGTGCAATAACTTGATTCTTCTAAACCGCCGAGTTTTTCGCCCATCTCGCTGGTGCATCGATCGATGCTAGAGTGCAACGATCGACACCTTCCTCTGTTTCGGACAGTGAACTCTATCTCTCGGCCAAACACTCCAAAAATCTCCAAAATGCTCCATTATCTCCAATTTAGCTCCAAACCTGATTATACCTGTAAAAGACTCTAAACAAAGACAAAAGACACTAAAAACACATCTATATCATGGTCTAAAATGGGTAAAAACCATGATATATCAACTCCCCCACACTTAGCCTTTGCTTGCCCTCAAGCAAAACATAGAACTAAAGCATGGTGAAGAGGTTTGAAAACTCTTCAGAAACTCATTTCATCCTAGAAGCTACAATACTCAGATTCCCCTTAGTAAACCACTGCAAGAATCAATCACAGGATATCAAGACCACAATGTACTTCCCCCACACTTAGCAACTGTCCTAGGTAAACTCCACAATCACATTCAAGCATTCAAATTCTCCCTACTGACTTCTGCAAGTATTTAAGTGCGGTCTCACCTAAGGAGTATCGATCAAAGGGCACATGGATTCTTACCTTATCAGCTCTAGACCACCATACTATCTTTCTCTAGTCCCTTTCTTCTCTTTCCCTTCTTTGAGCAACTGATTTTTCCCCACTGGGTATCATTTTTTTTTTATCAGTGTTCTTCCCGTTATGGGGTGTACTTTGGACACATTCCATGGATCACATGAGAGAAAATAGTGTTTGCTACCATTCTCATGACCACTTCGGAGTTACTAACTCATCCTCAGTTTATTATATTTTTTTTTTTACTTTACAGAAGGGGAGAAGGGAACTAAATAGGATAGGTTGACAGACTGTGTCAGAACTAACAAGGGAATCCGACACAAAGTATACCAAGCCCTTAGGTGAGAAATCTAAGTCAGTATTAAAGTTGAAGTCAGTAAAGGATCCTCTGATACCTGAAGTGATGTGGGTGTTCCCAGTAGGTTGATCTGTGATGGGGTTTTCTAATAGTCAGAGATAGATCCTGCAACTTCATCCCAATGGTTACTTAAGTTCCTGCAAGTCTTGTAAATCTTCTCAGAAAATCATAGTTTCTTACTTAAACAATTTTGACTTAATAAAACAAAATTTTTTGAAAAACGGACTGACTCTTAAGAAAACAGAAAACAAAAGTCAGTAGCACCTCCCACACACTTAAGACACACTGTCCCCAGTAGTGTCCAGCGAAGGATCGGTAAAAAGAAAATAAAAATTGAAAAGGTGAAATTATGTCTGTCGGGTTACCTCTGTCGCTAAGCATCGATCGTTGCACTAAGTGCATCGACCGTTACTTGGCGATTTTCGTGTATAGTCGATCGTTGCTCAGGACCGCAACGATCGCTGCAATGCGATTCCTTTCGTGTTGTGACGATCGACACAGAAGTGCGTCGATCGTTGCACTGCGATTTAACCGAGACCTGCAAACATAAACTCACCAGAAACAAAAACAAACGTAAAATCCTAACAAAAACACCAAAAATTAAGTAGAAAAACACCAGTACCTAATGGTGGGTTGCCTCCCACCCAGCGCTTGTTTAAGGTCAATAGCTTGACCGGACGGATGAGAATTTTCAAGTACCAGGAGGTCTTGACAGAGACTTTTTCTGTCTCTGTTCAAGTCTCCTCATCCAAGGTGGTGAGTAGGCTGTTGCGGAATGCTCATGTCCAAGAAAAGATGGAGTGAAATGTGCTCCAGGATCTATAAACATGGTATGATCATGCTGCTCAAAATCTGCGTCCCTTATGGTGAATGTTTGCCCATCTATCAGTGGCTTTCGCAGCTTATCCATCTCATAGTGCAGTGGTTCATCTCCCAGATGGAGGTCTATCAAGCTGTTCCTAACATCAATCAACGCTCCTGCTGTAGCCAAAAAGGGTCTCCCAAGCAACAATGCTTCATCCGGATCACAGTCATATCTCAGCACAAGGAAGTCCGTTGGAACTAAGTAGTTTCCAACTCTCACCGGAATGTCCATAAGGAGTCCTTCAGGAACTCGTATGGACTGATCAGCTAGGACAAGAGAAGTCCTAGTAGGAGTAAAATCCAGCATACCCAGCTTCTCTGCCACAGAGTAAGGCATCAAACTTCCAGCAGCTCCTAAATCACACAGAGAGCGTCTAAAACTATCCTCGAAGATAGAACAATCCAGCACAAAGACTCCAGGATCAGACAGCTTCTTCGGGACCTTAGTTAGAAGAACATCACTAATATGCTGAGGAACTATTATCACCCAGTCTTTCAGATCATCATCCAGGGGCAACATCTTTTTCAGGTACCTCTGTACACATGGATGATAAGGTGGATCATCAGAAGTTAGAATTTCTTCCAATTCTTCACCAATACCTTCTAATTTCTTCAGCTCTTCAATCTCTTGCCTAATCACTTCAGACACTGAGGAGTGTTGTCTAAAAATCTGTTCGTAGATCTCCTGTTGAGTAATCTCAGAGGCTCTATTGAATAGGCGACCAATCTCCAAGTCAGCATCTATGCCATTATCATCCGACAGTTCTGTCCATTCACGCCCTGCAACGACCGACACTAAGGGTGTGTCGATCGTTGCCATCCCGACGGGTGTATCGATCGGCACAGATGTTGCATCGATCGATGCACTGCAGCAGATTTCACCCGAGAGGTTTTCACAAATATCCGAAAATTCTTGTTCTGTCACCAACTCAGCTGTACTTAGCTCAAATCTTTCACCTAGGTGAGATCCATCATTAATGTACTCAGACCAGGCCTTAACATGAGTGTCTGCCACTCCTTTTCCCTTCAGTGAGCTGGACATCTGGTTTACCTGAGTGTCCAACTGCTTCATGTGAGTGCTCATAGACTCAAATTTCCCATTGAGGTCTTCATAGACAGCGTCCAACTTCTTGTTGCAGTCCACAGAAATCTTGGTCTGACTCTCAATCAGCTGTTCCATCATAGCCTCCATTTTGCTCTCATGGGCTGTAGGTGCAGGAGGAGTCTGATAGGATGTAGATCCATAGGTTCTCTGAGTACCTTGTCCATAGGTCTTCTGAAAACCACCAGTCTGTCCTCCATTGGAGAATCTGTTCCCCTGTTGATTACCAAATCTATTACCTTGGAAACCAGAACCTCCTATGAAATTCACATCTTCTTCCTGAGTTTCCTCCTCAGTCTGAATCACCTCTACATCTTGGGCAAAGTGGACAGCTTTCTTACTTGTCAGGAGATTGTAGACTGTGTCCAATCTGGATCTTATATTAGCTATATCAGAATTCTCTACAGTTCCACAAGATTTCTTCCTCCTTTCATCCATTGTCTTGCAACTGTTGCTGCCAATCAGGTTCTCAATCAACTGCTTAGCTTGTGTAGGAGTCCTGGTGTTGAAATTAGCATTACTGGAATTATCCAGCGCAGTCTGATAAGGGAGATCTATGCCTCTGAAGAAAATACCAATCAGCTGTACTTCTGTGAATCCATGGTGTGGACAGTCACGCTGATACTTCTTAAATCTCATCCAGGCAGTCTTCAAGGGCTCCAAAGCTCCTTGGGAAAAGGTGAGTATGTCCTGTCTGGACTGATCCGAGCGCGCATCATCATAAAAGTTACGCAGGAACTCACTCTTTAAGGCTGCCCAGGTAGTATACCGACCAGGTGCCAGTTGTCTCAGCCATGCACTAGCGTCTCCAGCAAGACTGTGCGGAAATAGCTTAAGGAACAGATAGTCCGGGCATACTCCTTCATACTTCATGCCAGTGACTATGTCCTCAAACTTGTCAATGTGATCCATAGGCTGCTCTGCTTGAAGACCATGAAAAGCAATCTGTCTCATCAGCTGGTAGTAGGTGGTCTTTACCTCAAAATCATTCCTCTCAAAAGCAGGAAGCACTAGAGCTGCTCGGTTTGCATGAAACTCGTCAGGTCTGTTGTAATCAGCTAGTGTCCTCTCATGAACCACCATCTCTCTACCTTGGGCCTGTCCTTGACCCTGGTTTGGGTTCAGCTCCTGTTGCTGTTGCTCAGGAGGATCAGGGATGACATTCCCTTCAGCATCAACCCGATGCCCAGCAGCATTGTACGGGTTGTTATCTTGGTCCCTCAGGGTACCTTCAGCATCTGGTATCAAGATCAGACGTTCTCGAACCATTCTCTCTCTCTTTTCTCTTCTGATAGTCCTCTCTAGACGTCCAAGTTCCTCTAGTCCGAGATTAAGCAAGCTCGAGTTCGGATTACTTCGAGTTTTCCGCGTTGGCATAAACTGTCTGTAATCGTCCAGCAACGATCGATGCTATCAGTGCAACGATCGATTCAATCTCAGAATCGCCTAGTGACGATCGACGCAAGGGATGCAACGATCGACGCAAGGCGAAATTCGTACCTGCGACAGAGAGAAATCAGAGAAAAAGTTAGTAAAATAAAAACAAAACGAAAAAGCAAAAACAAAAAGAAAAATTTCTAGTAGAAACCCTAAGTTCGGTCCTATCGAAGACTCTAAGAGTCCCCGGCAACGGCGCCAAAAACTTGATAGGCTCAAAGTTTATCCCTATTCTAAACTGCAAGTGAACAGCAAAGTCAAAGTAGTATATAGGGTTATCGAATCCACAGGGACACTTGGTCTCAATAGATCAGAACAGTAGAGACTAATACTAGAAAGAAAGCAATGTGATTGAATTAAAAGCGGTGCGAGAAAGTAAATCAGTAGCAGAGATTAACGGTTGTGGAAGCAAGTAATTAAAAGCGTCAAGCCTAGGGTATTCTCAGGAAATCAGACAAGCAGACAATTCATTCAGCAAGGATCTAATTAAGCACAGTTCTAGAACTCAAAACACAGATATAGAATTAACCAAATTCCTTTGCGATAATTCTCTAAGTCTAAGTGCAGCAAACCAAACTATCGTTTGCGAGAACTAACAGATTAAACCAGCTTTAATTCCAAGTTTGATATGTTCGCAATTATCCTAAACCAAACTTCCGTTTGCGCAAAGTTTAATTACCCAATTTAATTAGTTCAGATTCCTAAACCCCACTTCCGTGACATATTTAGCAACCTAAGATCTAGATTCTAATTGATCAGGTTAGAACTAGCTTTAAGCACAATTAAATTGAAGAACATATATAGTTTGAATCCTTAACTGAATTTGAACAAGTCTAGCAAGTCATGAAATCCTATGTGAGAAACCCTAAACCTAACTAGGAATCTACTCAGACATAGATAATGAAAACATAATCATATGATGAATAAATTGCATA
Source organism: Orychophragmus violaceus (assembly GCA_030180135.1). Classification (NCBI taxonomy): domain Eukaryota; kingdom Viridiplantae; phylum Streptophyta; class Magnoliopsida; order Brassicales; family Brassicaceae; genus Orychophragmus; species Orychophragmus violaceus. The sequence goes on along the minus strand of CM058240.1, from coordinate 55,083,569 downwards.
AAAGAATAATAGTAAAAGGGGTTCGAAATCTTCTCCAAATACAGATGATGTAATAGGTTCAGGTCAGCCCCAAAAGCTCTAAAAATCCTCTGCCTTTAATTATGAAAGCGTAATGTAAAGCGTATCTAATAAAAACAACTAAAACTTGATTATATAGGTATAATCTCGGCCAAGGGCTTCTTTGTAAATATCAGGAACTTCTGGATCAAAGTGCAATAACTTGATTCTTCTAAACCGCCGAGTTTTTGGCCCATCTCGCTGGTGCATCGATCGATGCTAGAGTGCAACGATCGACACCTTCCTCTGTTTCGGACAGTGAACTCTATCTCTCGGCCAAACACTCCAAAAATCTCCAAAATGCTCCATTATCTCCAATTTAGCTCCAAACCTGATTATACCTGTAAAAGACTCTAAACAAAGACAAAAGACACTAAAAACACATCTATATCATGGTCTAAAATGGGTAAAAACCATGATATATCAAACATCCATATACGATTATGGTACTGACTGGCCGACTACTGTCTGACTGTCTAATATAGTCACAACTTAGTCCTAAGAATTGGTGACTACTTGGGGACGGTTTAATGACTAAATAACGATTATTAAACGACTATTCGGGAAATCAAGATTCGCTGATGGTAAATATTTAGCGACTACTTTTGTGTGTAGTACGAATAATTGACGACTGTTTAGTGACTTTTATTGTAAAAATAAGAATTTGGATTAATTTCATTTTCGATTTGGTAATTGGTGATACCGTAATTTGAATGGTACAAGAAACATAAAAAACAGTTTCTTCAAAAATAACATTGGTAACATGTATACTTATGTGTAGCATGTAGACACAAACGATCTACATATGAAAACGATCTACATACGCAAACTCCAGCATTTAGGAGTTGCCAAATTATATCCCAAGAAATTAACAAGTGCAAGAGACAGTGATAAGTAACCTATGAAGCAGATAGTGTTGTAGTTTTACTTTGAGTTTCCTTCAGTTGCTGTTGGTGGGCAACAACGCTGAAAAGTGTATGCGCTGCTTGCGCTTGCCCATTAAAAGATTTTCTGTCAGGCTTTCGACTCCATAAGGATTTACTCGTCCATCCTTCTTAGTGGCATGTGACAATTACAAAAAGTAAGAGAAAAACAATTAAATAAAGAACATGAGATGCCTTTATAAACATGGATTTTGAAAAATATTACGTTACCTGAGGAAGGATGTTGTTATATTCATCTATTGAGGTCTCCCGAGGTCGCAGTTCTTTGCAGTGCTTCTGCAGTCCTTTGTTATGCTAACCATGTCTTTCATACATCGTTGATAGATCTCCTCAACAAATGTTTTAAAATAAAATTATGAATGGTTTGGCCATGTCGAAAATGATACAAAAACATTCTTGTAAACGCTCAGACACTCGAACTTAACAAAACTCATTAATGAGTTAAGCAGAGATTGGGGTCTTCAATTGCGTGCTAACTATAAGATAGTTTCATCCCGACCATTAGACTCTAACTCATCAAAACTCATTAAAAAAATAACCAACTTACCCAGACTGTGGAGACCATATTGAAGCTTATAGAGGAATATAGGAGTCGTTTACAACTTGTAGACCAAAATTAATGGTTACAACACAAGCAAACCACAAGTAAATCATAAGCGACCCAATAATCAGATTCAATAGCTGTCCCATTTCAAAACAAAGCAAAGCAGAAGCAAACTAGATGGTTTAACACACACCCAAACGTCATATCTACATGTACTTGTAGGCATAATTTCACGGTGGGTTTCGTGATTGAGGGATTAAAGGAAGAGTTTGAGAGAGTCGATAGGGTTTCGACCAAAGTTAGCGATGAAATTGAGAGCCTCGAATAAGAGATTCGAAGAAGTGATATCAGTTTGATATGGGTGGGAGTAGAAGAGAATTCACAGAGAGATTAGAGAGATGATTCGAAGGAGGTTTCTGAAAAGAAGAATAACATAATAAAATCAGGGTTTGGCTTATTTGATGATTTTTCGGCACTTTGTCGAAAATTCTTGGGTTAGGCGGATAATTGAAATGTTTTGGGCGATAAAATTGGGTTTTAGTTTCCCGGATTATTTTGGCAATTTGAATTTTTATTCGCTTGTAGGCGTAACGTAGTCGTCATATATTTTTTTATTGTCTCTATTTTAAAATTTTAAAATAATCTAGTATACTTTAGTAAAATTAGAAAATTTTTGCTCACAATATAAAGTACAATTGAAGACAAGTTTTATGAAAGCAGTTTTTTGTTTTACTGAATGTTTTGGATATACTTCCCGGAATATAAAATTATAAATCACAAAAAAATAGGAAATAGTTTTGGTTGTAACTCTCAAATGAAAAATAGTACACAGAAAAATTTAAGAAATAGTTTTGGGACTAGAATGTAAAAGCAAAGATGAAACTTTGGATTTTTAGGGTTTAGGGTTTCTTTTGGAGTGAGCAAAAGCCTAAACCCTAAAAAAACCCGCAAATCGGCTTTATGAGGTTTCACTGTATAAAACCTAGAATTTGAGGTTTCATTGTTTCTTTTACACTGAATGATCATAATCAAACATATACTGAGACTTTGTCATAAGTCACGTACCAATCCAGTCTTACACGGTTGTTGGTGTTCCAATTTCAACAACCTTCGACTAGGGACAGGATGATACAAAACATTTATCAAATATAGGGTCTCATGATCAAGCTAAATGACTTTGATGACTCAAGATCAAGTCACTTACTTCGATGACCTATAAAATGCTTCATATCATTTTGGAACGATTATTTTCATCACAGCTAAAATAATCTTGAAATAATAATTTTATTAAACATAAATAATGTTTTACAAGAACATATCAAATAAATAAAGCTCACAAAACTCCCACTCAAATTTAGATTACATTTCAATGTTTCTAATGCCTACAGCTTCAGTCAGGAACTCGAGCTTAGGCCTTGGGAGTGGCTTTGTCAACGGATCAGCGACGTTATCATCTGTCGGAACTCGGCTGATCTTGACTTCCTTTCTATTAATGATGTCACGTATCAAGTGATATCTTCTTTGAACATGCTTGGATTTCTGGTGTGATCTTGGTTCCTTTGCCTGAGCTATAGCACCATTGTTGTCACAAAACAGTGCCAGAGGCTCAGCCGCATCTGGTATCACACCTAGTTCCATAATGAACTTTCGTATCCAAACAGCTTCCTTCGCTGCTTCTGAGGCGGCGATATATTCAGCTTCCGTAGTGGAATCAGCAACGGTGTCCTGCTTGGAGCTTCTCCAACTTACTGCACCGCCATTCAGACAAAAGACATAACCGGACTGTGACCGGAAATCATCTGTGTCTGTCTGGAAACTTGCGTCCGTGAATCCACTGACTTTAAGCACATCACTTCCACCGTACACTAAGAACTTATCCTTAGTATGTCTTAGATACTTCAAGATGTTCTTTACGGCAATCCAATGGTTTTCACCTGGATTTGACTGGTATCTACTCGTCATGCTCAATGCGTAAGCAACATCAGGACGAGTACAGATCATGGCATACATGACAGATCCTATTGCAGATGCATAAGGAATATTCTTCATGCGCTCAAGCTCAGCAGCCGACGTAGGGCTCTGCTTCTTGCTTAGCGTTGTGCCATGTACCATTGGCGTGAAGCCCTTCTTGGAATCTTTCATGCTGAATCTTTGTAGGACTTTGTCAATGTATGAGTCTTGACACAAGCCTATCAGCCTCTTAGGTCTATCCCGATAGATCCTAATTCCAAGAACGTATGCGGCTTCACCCATGTCTTTCATGGAAAAACAACTTCCAAGCCAGTCCTTTACAGACTTCAGCATTGGAACGTCGTTTCCGAGAAGCAGTATGTCATCGACATACAGAATAAGAAATACAATTTTGCTCCCACTAGATTTCTTATACACGCATTGTTCTTCTTCGTTTCTGATGAAGTCAAATTGCTTGATTGCTTCATCAAAACGAAGATTCCAGCTCCTCGATGCTTGCTTCAATCCATAAATGGATTTATGAAGCTTGCATACCTTCCCAGCATTCTTTGGATCTATGTAACCGTCAGGTTGCGTCATATACACATCCTCTTCCAGAATACCATTCAGGAAGGCGGTTTTCACGTCCATCTGCCAAATTTCATAATCATGAAAAGCTGCAGTTGCTAGTAGAATCCGAATAGATTTCATCATAGCCACCGGTGAATAGGTTTCATCGTAGTCCACGCCGTGAACTTGTCTGAAACCTTTTGCCACCAACCTGGCTTTATAAATCTGGACATTTCCATCCACGTCAATCTTCTTCTTGAAGATCCATTTGCACTCGATGGCTTTTACACCAGCGGGTAAGTCAACCAACGAAAATACTTGGTTGACCGACATGGAGTCCATTTCGGAATCAGTGGCCTTGCGCCACTTAGAGGAATCTGGGCCCATCATGGCTTGATTGAAGTTCGATGGTTCATCACCATCAATGATCAAAAGATCATGACAGTCAGTCACGAGGAATCCCTGATATCTCTCGGGTTCGTGACGGATCCTCCCGGATCTTCGAACTTCAGGTACTACAGGTTCAGGCTCTACAATTTCTTGTAGATCCTCCTGCTGCTCTTCCTCATTAGGTTGAGCAGTATCCTGTTGATCTTGAATTTCTTCAAGCAGTACCTTACTCCCACTGTCTTTCTTAGAGAGAAACTCTCTCTCAAGAAAGTTACAATCCCGGGCAACAAAGATCTTGTTCTCGGAACGTAGATAGAAGTAATAAGCCTTGGTTTCCCGTGGATAACCAATGAAGTAGCATTTATCAGATTTTGGTGTAAGCTTATCTGAGATTAATCTCTTAACATAGGCTTCACAACCCCAAATTCTTAGATAAGACAGCACTGGAGCTTCTCCAGTCCATAATTCATATGGTGTCTTTGCTACTGCTTTTGATGGCGCTCTATTTAGAGTGAACACTGCTGTTAGCAGAGCATATCCCCAAAGGGATATTGGAAGGTCTGTGTGACTCATCATAGATCGAACCATATCCAATAAGGTCCGATTTCTCCTCTCAGACACACCATTCCATTGAGGTGTTCCAGGAGGAGTGAGTTGGGATACGATCCCACACTCTCTCAGATGATCACTGAATTCTTGGCTTAAGTATTCTCCTCCTCGGTCGGACCGAAGAGCCTTAATGCTTTTGCCAAGTTGGTTCTGTACTTCATTTTGGAATTCTCTGAACTTCTCAAAAGATTCAGACTTATGTTTCATCAAATAAACATATCCATACCTACTGAAATCATCAGTAAAGGTAATGAAGTACTGATAGTTTCCTCTTGCATTAGTGGACATTGGGCCACACACATCAGTGTGTATCAGGCCCAATAAGTCACTGGCCCTCTCGTTAGGTTTATTAAAGGGGGCCCGTGTCATTTTGCCCATCATGCAGGATTCGCATTTCTCACATGACTCAAAGTCAAATGAGCCAAGAAGTCCATTCGAATGGAGCCTCTTGATGCGTTTCTCGCTGATGTGCCCTAAACGACAATGCCATAGAAACGTTCGGTTTTCCTCATTAGGTTTAAACCGTTTTGTATTAATGTTATAAATTGGCGCGGATTGATCGAGTATGTAAAGCCCATTCGTGAGAGGGGCAGAACCATAGAACAAATTGTTGCGATTGAAGGAACATAATTTATTCTTAACTGAAAAATCATAACCTTCCAAATCCAACAAAGAAATTGAAATAATATTTCTGCTTATAGCAGGTACAAAATAACAATTATTAAGTTCTAAAATCAATCCCGAAGGTAAAGACAACAAGTAAGTTCCTACAGCTAGTGCTGAAACTTTCGCTCCATTCCCAACTCGTAGTTCCACTTGTCCTTGCTTCAGCCTTCTACTGTTGCTGAGTGCCTGCATATTAGTACAAATATGAGCCCCACAACCAGTATCCATGACCCATGAGGTATTATCAGAAGTAGTTGTATTAACTTCTATAACAAAAATACCTGATGAAGAAGTCTCGAAAGTCTTCTTCTTTAATTCCTTTAGACCTTCCTGGAATTTCTTGCAATCTCTTCTCCAATGCCCCAGTTCTTTGCAGAACCTGCACATGTCAGTAGGCCCAGCCTTGGACTTGGGCTTGGGCTTTGGCGTGTCCTTGTCCGCGACTTGGACACCCTTGGCCTTTCCCTTATCCTTAGCAGAAGACTTCTTAAACCCCTTGCCCTTTTGTACCATAAGTACATTGGGGTCCTTGGCGGTTTTCTTCAAGTTGGGCTCTGCAGTCTTGAGCATTCCGTGAAGCTCAGGCAGTGTCTTACTCAAGCCATGCATGTTAAAGTTCAGAATGAACTGATCATAGCTTGCAGGTAAAGACTGCAGAATGATGTCGCAGGCAAGTTCCTGGCTGATTGGGCAGTCGAGTTTGTGAAGATGATCGAGATAACCCATCATCTTCAACACATGAGGACTCACTGCCGCATTTGCAGCCAACTTACAGTCCAAGAGGTTCTTAACTGTCTGGAACCTCTCGGTCCTAGCCTGCTCCTGAAAAAGCGATTTCAGGCTTGCCATGATCTCGATTGGAGACAATACACTTTCGAACTGTTTTTGCAGCTCAGGAGTCATTGTCACCAACATCAGGCAATAAACATCATTTTCATCTGACGAATGCTTTTCCCAAGCATTGTGCAGAGTCCTGGCAGCATTGGCAAGAGGCCTCTCGGGGAGGGGATCTCGAAGGACATAATCCTTCTTCTCCTGCTTGAGGACCAGCCTCAAGTTCCTTGACCATGTCAGGAAGTTCGTTCCAGTCAGCTTCTCCTTCTCGAGAACAGACCGGATCGAGAATGAGTTTTGTGTGCTTGTAGTAGTCATATCTGAAATATATAAATAAAAAGGTTATTAGTTATATGTTCAAAATGATTAATCTCGTATTAAAGTATAATATGATTAATCACGCATTATATTCAATAACCTAAGTTACCCTCAATAGAATATAATGATTCCAAGATCCACATATAACTAAGATTAAAGTGGGCCACTGGCCATCACCCAACCTTAGCTTATATCGGTAAGCCCTATATCGGCTAATTATATCCGTGATATAACTCTTGGTTGTGAATCTGGGCCCGAGGCCCAATCCACTCTGATGTCTCAAGGCCCGGGACTCCCGATGGCCTAGTCAAGAAAACCGGACTATACAGTCATGTAATCATTAATGTCTGGGACTCCCAATGACATTTATGAATCACAAACCGTCTTACCCACGCAAAAGCAGACATCCTCACACTGTAAGGCCATGAATGCAATTGAATGGGCTTTGACAGCTGACATAGCCTGGACAAGACATCCAACGCTTGATATTATTTGAGGTTCGTAGGTTTATTAAAATTATTCCCAAAATAGAAGATTACTATTTCGGGAAACTTTCTATTTATGGAAACCTACTATTTTTGGAAACTTTCTAAAATTGGAAACTTTCTAAAACCGGAAACTTTCTAACTTTAGAAATTTCTTTAAAATCCAAAACCCGCAAATTCAGAAACTTCTATTTTAAGAAACTTTCTAATTTCAAAATTTCGGAAACTTTAATTTAAAAACGACTTTATAATTTTATAAAATAGATTTTAAATTAATCTGAAGAAAGACTCAATTAACTGGCCCAATTGTTTTAACTTCTTGGCCCGAGGCCCAAGAATTGGTCCATGTCCAAGACATGACCCAATTGTCCAATTAATTGACATAACCGGTCTGGTTCATTAAAACTGGTCTAACCAAGTTTCAATTACTACGATGACCACAATTGTCAACCGGTTATTTACTAAACCGGAATTTCTCAATTTATTTGGTCCAACCAAATCAAATTAGAAATTCCTGGTTTAGGCACTAAATCCAATATTTCTTTCGACATTGGATTTCTTATTCCGGTTTAACCAGATTTAATAAAATTATTAAAATCTGTTTATTAAACCAGAATGATGATTTTAATCAAGTTTTTGAACCGAACCAGCTAACCGAAATTGAACCGGCCCATCACACCCAAAACCCTAACCGGCCAGCCGTAAGCCTCACGCAAAAGCGATAGCCGCAGGCCAGCCGCGTTTGATCCGGATCGGGATGTTCGCTCGGCAGCTCGGGACGGGACAGCCGCGATCGTGATGCTCGGGTCGAGAGATCGGGACGTCCGAGAGCGTGACGCGATCCGGACGGTCGAAACCTCACGCGATCGGGACATCATCCGGACGAGACGATCGGGACGACGAACGCGGGACGCGATCCATGCGATCGGCTATCGCACGATCCATGCGATCGGGACGCCTCTCGGTCGACCGTCCGCCGTCCACCCGAGCCTCCTTTCGGCCGTAAAACCAACCGGCCAAGCCGGTCGATCCATCTTTGGCCGATCGCAAATCTGAGTCATATAGCTCATGTTTTGCGATTTTTCTTGTGTGTTTAGGGTTCAATTCTGATTCTTAACTGTTTTATCTTATCAGTAATTGATTCAAAAACAATTCTAAACAGATTAAACAACCTAAACATGAATCTAAAACAAGAAACCTAAGAACCAATGGCTCTGATACCACTGTTGGAAAGTTCGGTTGATCCTGATTCAATTCTCATATTGATATCAACCTAAACATGCATCAGATCTAGGTGTTCTTATTTAGAAACATTATGATCTCACCTTTTACCTGTTTGTTGCAGCGGAATTGATGAACAGGTCAGAGATCAGGGAGATACACCAAGGGATGAATCCTCCAAAGGCTCACACACGCAATCACAGGAAACTGGCTGCTAGACCACGAGGAGATGGGGCGCAGAAGAGAGAGAGAGGCACGGCTGAGTGCTAGGGTTGGGAGGAAGAGAGTTGGCTTTTAGTCATTAAAAGCCTTCTCTTTCCCTTTTGGGCTTTTGGGCCCAATCTGATTAAATCCCATTTAATCAGACCCATTAATCTTTCTCTCTTAGTACGACAAATGCCTAGCACTTTTGTCGTACTTCTGTTAAGCCGTTCCTACTTTATTTCCTGCTAGCTTAAGCGTGTGACCCATATGGGATCATACAATAAAAGCAATAAGTCCGAGACTTATAGATCATGAGCGGACTCTAGCAAGCCATCATGACCCCCAGTATTGTATGACTTATGTCTGATCACTGACATACTCTTACTTTATAGAGACAGTACAGAGATTGCTGGACACAATTCCAACACACGGGCCACAACGAATGATTACGAGACATGCGAAATAGATTGAACCCATCTGTACATAATTCAAGATAAACGTTACGGGGTTCTTGGGCAAAAAGTGGATGTTCAGCTTGGAATGATTTCCACTCCGCCGCATCAGACGGATGACACATTTCTCTCTCCTTCGTTTGGTGCTCAGCATGCCATCTCATTGCCGCTGCAGTCTTCTCGATTTGATACATTCTCTTCAGTCTGTCGAAAAATGGTATATACCACTTACGACTGTAGGGTACTCTGGTTCTACGTTGTCTCTCGTTCGGCTTCCATCTTGGTTTAGCACAAAATCGACATTTTCTTCCTTTTCGTCTTCTTTCCAGAAGATCATACAATTGTTCATGCAAACATCAATTTTATGATAGGGGAGGCCTAAATTGTGCATCAGTTTCTCTGCCTCGTAATGTGAACATGTTGCATGGTTTCCTTCTTGTAAATACTCTGTCATCAGTTCACATATTGAATCCACTAACCTTTCACTCATATTATGTTATGCCTTGTTATGCAGGACCCGAGCAGCCAAAGATAACTGGGAGTGACCTTCACGATAACCATCATATAAAGGATTGTTGGCTCCTTCTAACAGGTCATAAAACATTTTTGAATGATTACGTACAGGTTCTTCACTATTACTCATGTAATCATGAAATGCATCATTCACCATATCCACATATCTATCTTCTACTACATTACGAACATGACCATTCAGATCAACATAACTCGTTCCTATATCCAAACCGATTCCTTCTCCATGCTTATACCAAACATAATAATCAGGCATAAATCCTTGACAAAACAGATGACTCCAAATTCCATTTTCCGATGTTTCCGGTTTTTCGTTCTTGCAAACACTACAAGGGCAAAGAAACTTACCGCCATTGCTCAGCGCTAAATGCTGGTTTTTGGCAAGTTCCATGAATTGTGCCACCCCCGTTTTGAAGGTTGTCGAGAAATTGTATGTGGCATCATCAAACCTATTATACATCCACTCCCGCTGGTAGCTATAATTATTGTATCCTCCCGCCATGTAACTAGATTTCCAAATTCTTTGTGTTTCTACAAATGAAAACGGAGATATGGCTGAATTTCGACTATCTAGACATAATTGGCAACTACCATTAATTGTCATAAATGCATGTCGCATGAAACTGGTACACTTACCACAAACATGTAAAATATAACCAAACTATATTATATTATTATTACTAAATCATACTATATGATACGACCCATACCCGACTACTTTTCAACACGAATAATGAGTTGCATATTAGTCGTAACAATAGCGACAAATAAACGACTTTGTTACTACTATACACAAAGTAGCAAATTAGTCGCCCATATAGTGACCAATTTGCGACTTTTCTATGACTCTTAACATCAGACGCAAACTAGTCTCAATATTACCGACTACGCTGCGACTACTGTTTCTGGTCTCGACAATGGTAATTAATTAGTCGTAATTCGGCGACTAAATTGGCAATAATCATTTTTGGTCGTATATTTTCGACTAATACACGTCCATATATCTGTAGTCGCAAAATAGTCGCAATAGTGTCTACAAATAGTCGCCAAATGTTACGACTACTAGTATAGTCGCAAATTTTAGACGCAAAAACGTTGTTTTCTTGTAGTGGCCTCGACCATCAGCCTATCATATACAAGGACGTCACTTGCCTCGAGGCTGGCCTTCGTCACCTTTAACTCCTACTCATCAGATTCGAACGCCGGAAGGTTATGTGCCTTCAGCCCGGTGATCATCTCGAAATTGCTTTTTGTTTCGAGGTAGTGGTAGTGCTTTTTTTGTAGCCTTACGAAACTTGTAGAAAGCCCCGAGAAGCTTGATGAGATGGGATGCGATTTTATCAAACATCCTTTTCATCCCATTCTAAACTGACTCACAACGACTATAAAAGGCAAGAGACTTCCTACGATCAAGACAGGCTGAAAACCCTGGCATAAACACTTAGAGTTTTTTTTGCTCTTACGCTTTTTGTAATCTCTTTTTCCGTTAAACAAATCAATAAAACTATTCTCCGGATCTTTTTAGTGTCGTTTACTTAAAATCTTATGTTCCCTATAAGTTTAACCCTATAAGAATCGACCGTGCGAGTTTCGACTCTCACACACGTAACTAATAAATCTTTTTTCTTATACAAAAAACGTAACTAATAAATCTAACTGGTGAAAGTGGGAAGTTAAGTTTATAGAACTTGGGATAAAAATTTATCTTCTAAAAATAACTTCACGAGAAAAAACAAATCTATTATATATATAAAAGAAAATTAAAAAAATTATTATAAATATTAAAAGACACGTTTCATTCCTATAATTGTTGATTGACTTCTGTTTTTTAGATATAAAGATGTTTTAAAATACTGTATTTTAAAAATAAAAATTCTTTTTATAAGTGTTGAGTCTTAGTTTTAGATATGATATAGTAGTTGAAGTTTTTGTATTTGATTTTGGTTTATATTTTGGGTTTTAGGATTTTTAGGGTTTGCAAAAGTAGCGACTAATTTGCGACTTCTTTGCGACCCACCGAATAGTCGCACATTAGTCGCAAAACTAGCGACTACTTGGCGACTAATTTTTCGGTTTCGACTATAGTAGTTAATTAGTCTTAAATTGGCGACGACTTACAGACTAGTTTGCGACTGTATTAAGACTACTAATATATAGTCGTATAGTAGTCGCTAACTTATGACCAACAAAGATAGTCGCTTATTTAGTCGCAAAACTAGTGACTACTTGGTGACTAATTTTTTCGGTCTCGACAATAGTTAATTAGTCGTAAATTGGAAACTAAATTGGCGACTAACTTTATTGATCGTAAATTAGGGACTAATATACGACCATATATTGGTATTCGAAACTAGTCTCCAAGTAGTTGTAAATTTTACGACAACAAATATAGTCACAAAAACATTGTTTTCTTGTAGTGATAGTTGCTATCTGTCCACCACCGATAAACATGCAGGATTATGAGATCAAACCTACGATGATCACTCTGGTGAATCAACATTTGTTTCATGGATTGTTTGCAGAAACCCGATGGATCACATTGAGAACTTCGAGGAGATTTGTAGTACAACAAAGTCAAATGGGTACTGGCTGATTACCTCAAGTGCAATATGTTCCCTTTCTCTCTGACAGACAAGGTATTGAGGTTACACAATTCACTCCCACCAGGATCACACACCACCTGGGACGAATGCAAAGCTGCATTCTTGGATAAATTATACACTAAGTCCAAGATTACCGCCTTGATGACCAAGATCACCACTTTTCAGCAACATTGAGGAGAATCCTTCTGTGAAGATTGAGAGGGATACAAGGAGTATTGTAAAGAGTGTCCTCCCCATTGATATTCAGACATGCATATACTTGGAACCTTCTATGATGGAGGCAATTGGGACAACAGGAATGTCCTTTGCTGCCAGCAATGGCAATTATATGACCAAATATAAGGAGGTGCATATCAATTGAATGAGAACTTGACTGCAAGTTCCAGCAACAAGTGTCATGAGTATGACAAGACAAAGAAGGTAAACTGTGTGGAGCTGCGTAAGATTGATGAGTTGATTTCTAAGGTGGACCTACTGCTGAAGGGAAACCAAAGAACTGTGCATTTTTGTGATGAAGATAAAATGATTCCTTCTCAAGACTGCAATGAGGAAGATGATGAAAATCATGATGAGGTTAATTTTGTCAATGGGGAAGGGTATGTGCAGAATCGTGGGTTCAATCCGAACTACAGGAACCATTCGAACATGTCATACATAAACACCATTGTTAAGATTCCTCAGGATCAGGTCTACCCACAACAAGGAGCATGACAGACTCAAGCACCACCATGATTTGGAGGACAGCAAGTCGCCAAGACCCTGTACTTCTAGAATCACTTCTATCATGGTTATTTAGGAGGAAATCAGCAGAAGCAGCCCTTTGTCTCATACCAAAAACCGCAGCTTACCCCTTTCATGACCACCATGAGTTCTTCATCCAACCCACAAGATGAAATAAATAGTCTCATGTTACAACTTGTTTAGAATCAGCATATGTTTGCCGCTGATCTTAACTTGAAGGTGGACATCATGTACACTGATCTGAATACCAAGTATGAACCTGTTTGCACTAATGTCAAGAAGCTTGACATACATGTTGCTCAAACTGTTTAGGTCATAAAAAGACCACAATGATTCCTTTTAAGGAACGCTGAGAAGAATCCTAGAGATCATAGCAATGTGATTTTAATCCATGAGGACATGAACATCTCGAAATTTTCAAGGAACATGAAACCGATCAAGGGAAAGAATAACTCAGTAGATACTCTTGCTGCAGAGCTCTAAAAATTTCCACCAGATGGTGAGAGAACTTGCTCAGGAATCTTCAGTGGAAGAAGCATTGTTGAAATGTAAGAAACCCCATGAAGAGATCAAGGAGATTTAAGTGAATATAAGAAACACTCACCGCTATTAAGGCAAGTACCTAAGGATGAGGATCCAGGGAGGTTCATTGTCCCTTGTTCCATTGCTGGATGAAAATTCAAAAAGGCCATTTGTGATTTAGGTTTCAGTGTGAATCTAATGTCGCGAGCTATCGTAGAACAATTAGGCATCACCATTATGAAACCATGAGCAGTCACTCTAGCCTTTGCAAACTCCTTTACAACAACTCACTATGGTATGATAATTGATCTTAATGTGAAAGTAGAGATGAGAAAAGAGGCAGATATGACATTGATCCTTGGACGACCATTTTTGGCTTCTATTGGCACTATCATCAACATGAAAATTGAGTGGGTGACCTTGGCAAAGGTCAATAAGAATGTGCTCAGCCAAGTTATTCTTAGCAGAGTAAGCTACAAGTTTTCATCTTACACTCCATCAGCTAATGTGAGTAGAACACACCCAATTCATGGAAGAGAGGTTGTTATGAGACCAAAAAAAGGAAAAATACAACCGTTCTAGGAAACCTTTTAAGGAAGGAGGTAAGAAAAGTAGGAGAAGGAACAAAGGGAACTTGAATGGTCCTAATATCATGTTGATACCATAGGGAAGTGAAGGAGGCGTTGTTGAGTATAAGGTGAAATGCAGAGGTAGCACCAAACCCTTTTACAGGGCTAAGAAAATCCTTCCTCTATAAACGAAGTATAAGGAAGTGAAACCGCATAAGGTGTGATGAAAAAGGTTCTTCATCTGAAGATAAATGATGAAGGAGCTTTTTTTGATGTGAGCTTTGACACCGCCCTAGCCGAATCTTATGCACCAAAGTCAGGCTAATGACTTAAAATAAATGCTTGGTGGGAGGCAAAAACCAGTAAGTCTTCTAACTTTAGTTTTAGTTTGCCTTTTTGCATTTGATTTTGCGTTTTGGTTTTCTGTGTTTCAGGTCGTCCTCTAAATAAAAGAAAAAAAAATTATGATGAAGTGAAAAATTATGATGAAGTGACCGATCTGGGAGCCAGATCGATCGATACCAAGAAGCAAAGAGTAGCCAAGAATTTTGGGATAGACCAATCTTTCAAGAATCGATCGATCCCATGAATAAAAAAATAACTGATAATTTTTTGATTAATCGATCCCATCTGTTCTGAGAATTCCAAGATTTTCAGGATCGACCGAATTGTAGTTAGAGATTTTGAGTTTCAATTTGGGATTTTTGAATTTGGTTGAGAATGATAACTTTTAAACTTTACATGTTATACTATGATGTCTAAAAAGAGTTATATGCTTTAATTTGTTGATAACTAAAGGATCTCTCGATATCTATAGATGTGTCGAATTTTGATCTTAAGACCTTACTATCTTTTTCTACCATCATTGCAGATGGGACAGAAGTACCGCACCATCAAGTTCAAGTACCCTCTAGGAAAGGGAGCCTTTAACTCTAGGGAGAACAAAACCAATTGCACCATGGAACATACCTGAAAATCAGTACTTCGAGGGGATGGAAATACCCATGGAGGGAAAAGAGTACATGAGTGCAACACAGGGACCTCTCAGGACATAGTGGAACAATGTAGATTACGGATTCTACAACGGATTTCTCAGGGTCCCTTTAGATTCATTCATGTTCATCTACGAAAAAATGTTGGACTGCCTTGGCTTGAGTTTTGAGATGTCGTTTATGCTAGGATTTTCTCACTTTGGGAAGATTGCTCATCTTCCATATCCACTGTAACCGAAACTGGTGCGTCAATGCATTGCATCTGCCTGTCTGACCTATTCCAATCCCAAGAAACCGGATGTGCGCTCAGCCAAATTCTCTTTTCTCTGTGGAGGACGCTTCTTTGAGACCAAAATTGAGGAGCTGTGAAAAATCTATGGGTTCAACAACATCAGTGCAAAGGACATAAGATTCCAAAAACGTTTCCCTTACGCTAAAGAGTTTTGGACCTTAATTGGCACAAGGGAATACCATTCACGGTCGGCCTACCAATCCTTCATTCGCAATTCTGACATCCGCATCATTGCTAAGATTTACATAAACATCCTTTTCTTCAAGGATAACACAAGAAAGGTGAAGAAATACGAGCTTCTAGTGATGTTCTACAGTCTTGGGAATACCTCCAGAGTTTTGAGCGAGATTTCTCTCTCCTGCGAGAACATGACCAACATAAGGATTCAGTTTGCCAAAATGCTGTTTGAGAAGAAAGAAAACGCTCTTGCATGGACAAGGGTAAGAAAGAGCATTGTGGGAACCTTCTCATGCCACTCTTCATCTACCATGAGACCTACTTTAGTCAATCGATATGTGAGGACGAGATTGAGTATATTGATACGAAGTATCTCATGTCATGGGAAATCATTAAGGATGAGTCCAACTACTCGTTCTTTGATCGCAATGGAAGACCACTCTTATGTAAGATCCCATGCGGTTTTTACACCATCGAGGGTCCTCAAAATACTGAATTCCTTCCTCCAGTTTAGATCATATGCTCTCCTCAGCAGATGCATCATCTACTCAATGTCAAGTTAGAGGGAGTTTTCCCTGCACTTCACAGTCTCATGATGAAGATGAGGTAATGGGAGATACACATACCTCCTCTCCTTTTCATCCCCAGAACCTTTTCGGTGATGATGAGGATGATACCGGCGGTACCCGGATTTTGATGATCCTACCAATGTTGAGTACATGAGATGGGCGATCGATGCACACAGGAAGAACAACAACATGATGTGCAAGATCATGCGACATCTCTCATGCTTAAAGGGACCAGCCGCGCCTGCTCCTGCACATCCTCTTGAACCTGCTCATCACCCTCTCTTGCACAACAAACAATAGACGCACAACCCAGCAATCTGCACCGATACCCGAGCCGAAAGAGTAGCTTTGGACAGTAGAACGGCCCCCACTAGGTCTCCCACCAAACGATATCTGTATCGTTTCTCCATCATTGTACTATCCATTTTTATTTTCATATTTGTCTTTTTATCCTTTTCTTGGTTTATTCTCACATCGGGGACGGTGTGAAGTAAGTATGTGGGAGGATGTTTTTATCACTGGCATCTTTTTCTTTATCTTGTTTTATTTTCTTTGTTTTATTTTGAGTCTTTGAGTCAGTTTGTGGTTTAATATGGTCAAAAAATTTCAGGAATAAGGACCAAGTCTTATGATGATCTTAACCTTGCATGCCTTTGATCATTTTCCTAGTTACCATTTTGCAGAACATTGAGTATGCATATGTGCCAGAGCACCCCATTTTGGATCTTTCTCATTCATAAATGATCAGAAAATTGAGGTTTCGTTGGAATGACAGTCACTCTATTTTATCTGGAGTTATTTAACATTAATTCTTCTCACTATAAGTGTTAGTTTAGGGAAATGAACATATATCCATGACATCTTTATCTCTTTACCACTCATGTTGTTTTCAATTGCTAGCTCATCTTTAGCTAGTACAAACCGTTAACCCATAGATCTTTCATACTTCATGCACTCTCCTTTGAGTTTTCTTATGTGCATATTTGTCCAAAAGGGTTGGAAAGAAAAGGATCAATGCATCTCTTAATCACTCTATCTGTAAAAGTCGAAAAGTAGTGAGTGAATGCATTCAACAACCTCAATGCAAAGGGAGAATTCAGAAAAGAGGTTCACATTTTTTATCTTAATTTTTGTGCTACTTGAGATACAATAGGTCATATCCTCCAAAACAAATAAAAAAACCAGTCGGTAGAAGAAAAAAATGATACCCTAGGTAAATAGGGAAAATCAACTAGGAAGAGACGAACTAAGAAGTCTTATATATCTCACTTAGCACTAAAACCCGCAGAGAAGTCAACCTAAAAAGAAGTTGAAATTAAAGAGAGTGATTAGGATTTGTGGACATCAATGGATTTATTCTCTCTAGTCATTGTGTGCGATATTCTGCATCTTCTTCATCATTTGTAATCCCTAAACACACTAAACTCCACCTTTGAATGCATAAATAGCCTCTCTTATTCCTACCATTGTCTACCCTTAGTAACACTTGTAATGAGAAGTTCATGAAATACTTAATGACCTTAGGGAGTTGATTGTTAGTAATTTGAGGCTTTGATATGTCATTGAGCTTAAGTATGGATTAAGGCTCAGAAGAGTTTGGTGGGATAATTGGTGGGAATGTCTTGCTCATGCTTTGTCTTATGTGGTCTGCAGCTCATGATTTTAAGGATCATTTGTGATGACTTGAGAGTTCATTTGTTTTTCAAAACCTCTTCCTTGTGCTTTATCTTTATGTTTGTTGTAGGACAAGTAAAATGTTGAGTCCGGGGGAGTTGATAAACTCTGTTTTGACCACATTCTAACAAATGTTTTGTTTATTTTCTTGAGTCTTATTTGAGTCTTTAAGTTCATTTCGAGTCATTTCAGGTCAAAAAGATGGTTTATGATGAAGATTGGAGCATTGAAGGCAAAGTACTTAATTCGGTGCAAAAGGGTGTTTTTGGTGGAAAGAAGTTGAGACCGCCAGGTCCAGGAGAAGGAGCGCCCACTCCAAAATCCAGATCAACCGATTCATGTGGGATCGGTCGATCCGACCAAGCCCCAAAAAAAACTGTGAGATAAGGGATCAACCGATCCATGAGGTATCGTTCCATCCCAGTTACTCTATTTGGAGGTGTGAGATCCTAGATCTACCTATAGAAAAAGGATCGGTCGATCCCCAGCCTTCCAAGCCCAGAACGACCTATCCAGAATCCAGACCGACTGGTATGTTTCCCTAATTTCACCCAAGACTTCAGAAAATGCCTTTCCAACCGTCGAAGACCGTACACAATCATATTTTATCGTTTTATTTTCTATTTTTGTGAGCTTGAGAGAGTATTTTCATATTGGTTTCTAAGACTCTAATGGGGAAGATTTCATCCTTTTCGTCTGAGAAAATTTTTGAACCTTATTTTTTTTATTCAATACATGATGCACTTCTCTATGATTTCTTGTGTTTTATTGATATATCTGAGCATTAACCTAGTTAGGTTAGGGGTTTGAAGGAATCTATGAATCGATGAACTAAGCATAGATATGGTTTATATGTTTGATGTGTTCATCTAGTTGTGTTCATTCCCTATGCTATAATTGATCACATTAGTCTATATAGGATATTTGGCGCAACGGCAGTTGGTAAATACCTGAATAAAACTTAGATGAGCAAATTATCCTTAACATGTGAAATTGATGTTATTCTGATTTGTGAATATATCAAACTTGTGCATGAATTAATGTTTGTTTATAAAGCTAACGAAAGTTAGGTTAATAGACACAGTATAATGTGTAACGACAGTTGGTAGACTATACATTCATGTTTGAGTTCTAAACTGTTATAAATTATACCATGAATAATTAATTGGTTAATGATTCAGATTCATGTGAAATGCCTATTTTTTACGTGACCCTTTTCCTTAATGATTTTCACACCAATTTATTTTCTTTTGTTTGTGACAATTGCATCCAACAACTCATTGTTTACGTTAGCTTCATTTTAAGCCTTGTTCGGAAACACGCACACGATCCGAGCCTAGAGAATTAACAAAAAAAATTGGATAAATTCTAGTAATACGCAGGGGAGAACTTTTTGTAATAATTTAAATATTTAAATATTTTTATTTATAGTATAATAAAATTAACATAATTCATCTACTATTAACAATTTAGGTGATTAAATAATAGTTTGAAAGATTTATTTTTAAATATTATATTTTAAGTAGAAGATTAATCGTTTAGATATATATAAAACCTTTCTAGATAATTAATAATATACTTGTTGTAGTCTAGCAGTAAACTGAGACACTATTATTCTCCATGAATTCATTATTCTCCATGAATTCCAGTTCGAAGGATGGGTGTCTCACTTTTGGATTTATAATTATTATTTTCAATGAAGGGTAAATCGTAAATTGCATTTCATAGTTTCCCTTTTTTCTCTCCAAACCTAATTTCTTTTACAGCCGCATCAGTTTTTCTAACATAATTCAACATCTTTTTTGGTGAATTGTGTGAGAGTCGAAATTCGCACTGTCAAAACTTGTAGAGCAAATTTTTGAAAACATAAATCTCAAAGATAAACACACCGAAAATAGGAACCCGGAGGACATTTTATTGATAATCGATTGGAAAAAACAGTACAAAGAACGAAAACGGCTAAAAAATTGCTAAGTGCTAAGTCTAGATGCTAGGGTTTTTCGCTATATCTAAATCGTAGGAATGCCATCTCCTTATATAGCTGCGGCGAGTCGGCTTCGAGGATCTTCCTCCGCAAGATATTCGGAAATCTTCTTGTTATCATCTCCTTCCATTTCCGTTAAGATTTACATTTTCATCTCGGATTTTCCTCCTCTACTCGGAGATATCTTCAGTTTTGCTTATTCCAGTTTATCTTCTTACTTTGACGACTATCTTTCTGCGGCTTAACCTATTTTTCCGAATGGGCCGAAAACAAATGGTCCGAGTCCGTTTGAGCGTAGACTTCTTGATTCGGCCCAAAGTCTCGGAAATACGAGTTTTGTACGTTGGGTCCAAATTCGTATTTCTTCTAACTTCATACGAGGATTTTGGGTTAACGGCTAAGAACGTATAAGCCGATGTTTCCGAAGATGGATTGCGGCTAGTTGCGCATCCGAAGAAGGAGATATCGGCAAATGTTTGATCATACATTCTAAGTGGAATATCTGTTCGAAAATTACGAGAAGTAAATTCAGCTCGGAACTTCCCAAGGAATGAATTTAGCTCGGAACTTCCAAGAGAATGGATTGTGCTCGGGAAAAGAGAGGAGATGTTCAGATCCGAGCTGGTTTCAGCTTGAAAGTCCGAACTGGTTCAGCTCGGAAATCCGAGCTGGTTTTAGCTCGGATCTAAGCTGATTCAACTCGGGAATTCCGAGCTGGTGTAGCTCGAAGATTCCGAGCTGGTTTAGCTCGGAGACTCCGAGCTGGTTTAGCTCGGAGATATCGAGCTGGTTTAGCTCGGATCCGATCTGATTCAGCTCGGAAGTCTCTTGTTTGGATGTTTCGTTTATCCGTAGTTTTTATCAAGAGATGTGTTTGTCCAATAGATCCGTTCGAATGTTTTGGTGAACAGTTTTGTCCGCTTCGTATGAAATGTTATTCATACGAAGCCATCGACATGAAGCGCTTCGTATGAAATGTTATCCGTATGGAGCTTTTCGTATAAAATATTATTCATATGAAGCCATCGACATGAAAGCGCTTCGTATGAAATGTTAGTCATACGAGATTTTATTTATACGACTGCCCGTGTTCGATCGTCCGATCATGTTTTCTTTGGCTATTATTTTTGCCGAGGAGATTTTGACCCCAACAATTTGCTTTGTTTCAATGTTGTTTACAATAAAATGTAATAGATCTATGATGAACTATGGATTTCGAACTTAAAAACTCAAAAAAAAAAATCTCTTTAATTTTTTTTGTTGAAATTTTTAAGTTTTTGGTTGAATATGGCAAAGCCGAGGCGGAGCCCTGCCGCCAAGCATTTTAACGCCGTGTATCGTCCACTTCAGCCGCGTTTTTGAAAAGAAATTTCAAGTGATAACACCATAGTGTATTCACGGTTTTTATGGGATTCGACCTCTAAGTGCTATAACGCATTTGATATGCACTTACAATAGTTTCTAGGGTTTAAAGCCTCTATATTACTGGACCGCGACCAGCATAAGAGGTAGTGCATACCGTTCTGGCCGGACCGCGGCCAATTGCCCATTTTCTTCTACACGCTCCTCCTTATACCTTTTGGTGCACACCGGTATAACTTGACCGCTATCAGCTTTCCAAAACCTCATTTTTCCGTTGGATCCGAGTCAAGACAAGGGTTGACCCGGTTCGAATCTCCCTTCTATAAATACTCATTTGTTGGGAATTAAACACTAAGATACTTAAGCGTAGATTTCTCTTCTCCAAACTTCCAATAACTCACCTAAAAAGACTTCAAAAAGACACATATATGCAAAAATCTAATTTAGACGCACTAACTTCTAAATTAATGATTTTCTAATGAAATAGTTAGAAATGAATGCAAAATGCAATAAAAAAAAAATATGTAAATGAAAATGCTAAGACATGCTAAAATATGGACTCATCAAAAACCTGACAGGAGATCCTGCTAATAGAATTCACATCTCATTCACTTTGTTGATAGAATCCACATCTCACTCTCTTTGTTGATTTTCAATTGTATGGACAACAAAAAACAAACCATCACTCATATACCATGCTGGTTTCAAAGGTAATGGAAGAGTTTCCCTCAGTGAGCTCACAAATTATATCTATATTCTGATACACATTGACCTTCTCTCCATTGCTTCTTCGATGATGGTGTCAGTCGAAGAGGTATATATCTCTCACTTTTATCTGAACAATAATAAATTTAAACAAATTTTAAAAAGGTCTTTAACATGAACACATAAAAGAAAAATGGTAACTTTCACATTTTTCTCCGCATGCATTTGGACTTTTTGTTTGATACGATCAGGTTTTAATCCCTAGATCTACACTGCAAGTGCACAGACGTGAACTAGTAGTATATAGGGTATCGAAATCCACAGAGACTCAAGATCTTGCGATAGATTGTAGAATTTCAGGTTAAGCTAGGTAATACTACAAGAAATATCGGTATTAGTAGCACACTGAAAACGCTACTATAGGGTTTTCGTAGCGTTTTCAAGAACGATATGTTAGCCGCAGCTATAATAGACCCCCCCCCAATCGTAGTGTTTTTTTAAATGCTATGATAGTCTGACCTATTATAACATTAATCACCTGTTACAAAAAAAAAATGTTTACTAGCATTTGATTAGTGCTGTGATGTGATTTTACATGGCATTTTTTATTGCTGTAATATATTTTATAATGGCGCATATAAGATGCCATTAAATATTTTATAACGACACATATAAAATGTCATTGAATATCTTATGATGACACTTTATTCGGGCTGTAAATTATTTTATTGTACAATTAATTTAATGCTATCATATATTACAATAAACCACTAGAAATAATTGTACTGTTCAAATTTCTTTTATTTATTTTATTGCATAAATTATCCAAATATACATAAAAAATACTATTGCATTAACCAAAACAAGTCTTACATAAGACTACTCCAAATCATATACTAACATACATAAGATCATTCTAAGTCTTATACTAACATCATAAGTCTCAAGTCTTAAAAACTGTGGGACGATACTTGTGAAACCAAACATGAAGAAGTGAAAGACGAGGGAATGGGATCAGATTCACAGCAAGCTTCCGCAGGTCTGTCTACCCACTATCCAAATTGTCTCATGGAAGTAGCTCATCCTCGCTCGCATTTCATCTTGTGGTCTAGGAGTTCTTCGGATTTCAGCCGTACGAAAAGCAGCTTGAATCTGGCGCAACAAAGACAGAGGTTTAGTAGAATGCATGCAAAAGCTTCATCGTGAGTTCTCATCAAACAAAAGTAAAACCAATCCAAAGTACCACAATAGGAACACTGAAACCTTAGTGAAAAAAGAGTGAGGTTTTGATATTCGAGTGAGGTTTTGGAGGAGTAGTTAGTTAATTTAAAATGGATTTAAGACGTTGAAAATAATGGCTACACACCTTTGCACATTCACCAAACCAACGCATGATGGCGTGTGCAGCTTTAAACATTTCAAGTAACCTCTCATGCTCATGAACCTGTACAAGCAAAGATGAAAAAAATGGCAATTTCAGTCAACTAGTAAGAACATTGAAAGCCTTAAAAACCAAGGACTTGAAAAACTAACCTTGTAAACAAGAACATGAAAGAGGTTAAAGTAGTGAGGAACCAGACATGAGCAAGAAAGATCAATCCACCAAAGGAAGATCAGTATTAATGAAGCAAAATTGTTGTGAACCAGTTTCATCTGAAGACACACATTGTTCTTCCCCATTGGAATTGCTTCTGCCCTGAAGACTATCATGTTGGATCCTGATGGATCTAGGGTTTGTTATATTGAATTTAGAACCAACCTCGTTCTTACCTTTTGGCAGCGGAAGAGATGGTGAACGAGATCAGTGGAGCAACGCAACGCTTTGCCTCTACCAGATACACACACACGCTCGCTGGAAACGGGATGCTAGTGCCGGATCAATGGGGATCGAAAGGTTCTGGTGTGTCTAGTGTTTCTGTCAAGAAAACTGGACGGCTCTCTTGTTTAGGTCGAACTAAACACGTTTTTATTCGACCTAAACGTGCTTAACGGGCCAGACTCAATTAAGCCATAACCCGAAAAGCCTGTTCGGAAAATCCGAACTGTGTCGACACAACACCTTTATATCGATTCTTATGTGTATTTCAATACACATAACATGATCATTGCCACAATGATCATTCCCATGTCGTAGCTTCCAGTTCGCTTAGGTGTGTGACCCTATAGGATCATATAATACTGGCAGTAAGTCCACGACCTACAGATTGCAAGAGGCTTCTAGCAAAGCATTGCAAATGCCCAGTATTATACGAATGTCAGATCTCGACACACAACTATCACAGAAGTGAGTACAGGTGTGATTTCAGGACACTATCCCAACAATCTCCCACTTGTACTGGAATCATCAATTCCTATAATCCTTTTGTCTCTATATCTCGATTTGGCATAAGGCAAGATTTGTGTCATCCTTATTAAGCCAATATCGTGTTTATCGAACTCCTGATCTCATACTGAACATTACAAACAACTGAACTACAGTTCGTTTGAGTGCGGCCACACATTTTCTCAGTATTCAATCTTCGATAGGCCCTGAGATATTTATCTCCCGTTATACAGGAGGGACAAATTCCATCTTGTTCCATCCCTGTTTCAACGCACACTTCATGATAAACTTGAACAGTGTCGTTATAGCCGCCAGTTACGGATCGACGTTTGACAAAGTCAAAATGTACCAATTCATATGCAAGAAAGCATGATGAACTCAGGTCTTAGGACTATACTCTATAGTCGTAATGAGAACCTCTTATGACACAGATATTACTATCTTGTAGACTTCTCATTAGCGGGTCATGTCCGATCATATGTCCACTGACATATATCTATGTGACTGACTGCGATAATCATATCATTGGCTCCATGAAACTTAGCCAACAGTCACCTCACAATCTAGTCTCTAACGGTTGTCAGTGTCCCGATTCTACAACCTTGACTAGGGACAGAATAATTTATTAACTTATAGGGTTTCATGATCAAGTTCTCAACTTGATGACCTATAATATGTCATAAACTTATTTTGGGACCATTATTTAGATCACAATAAATAATGCTGAAATCAAATTTCATTAAACACTTCTAAAAGAATGTTTACAATAGTGTCTTATTATAACTAAAACAAAATCCAAAACTCCCACTAGAATCAAGATTACATCTTAAGATCTCTAATGCCTACAGCAGTCGTATGACTCTCATGCTTAGGCCTTGGGAGTGACTTGGTTAGAGGATCAGCGACATTCTCGTTTGTCGGAACTCGGCTGATCTTCACATCACCTCTATTGACAATATCACGAATCAGATGATATTTCCTCTCAACGTGTTTGGACTTCTGGTGTGACCTGGGTTCTTTCGCCTGAGCAATGGCTCCATTGTCATCGCAGAACAAAGCCACTGGCTCCAAGATACTAGGAACCACACCAAGTTCAGTCATGAACTTCTTGATCCAAACAGCTTCCTTTGCCGCTTCTGAAGCAGCAACATATTCAGCTTCCGTTGTGGAGTCAGCTACGGTATTCTGCTTAGAGCTCTTCCAGCTCACCGCACCGCCATTTAGACAGAAGACATATCCAGATTGTGATCGGAAATCGTCTCTGTCCGTCTGAAAACTCGCATCGGTGAATCCATTCACCACAAGTTCATCACTATCTCCATACACAAGGAACTTATCCTTAGTATGTCTCAAATACTTGAGAATATTCTTGACAGCTGTCCAGTGAGCTTCACCTGGATCAGATTGGTATCTACTCGTCATGCTTAACGCGTAAGCTACATCTGGACGAGTGCAGAGCATGGCATACATAATAGATCCTATTGCAGAGGCATAAGGAATCCTATTCATGCGTTCTCGCTCAGCAGGTGTCGCCGGACACTGCTTCTTGCAGAGACTCTTGCCATGAGACATTGGTATGAAGCCCTTCTTGGAATCGTGCATCCTGAATCTGTGCAACACCTTATCAATATAAGTGTCTTGGCACAATCCAATCAGCTTGTTAGTTCTATCTCTGTAGATTCTGATTCCAAGAATGTATGCGGCTTCTCCCATGTCTTTCATGGAAAAACAACTTCCTAGCCAAGTCTTAATAGACTGAAGCAACGGAACGTCATTGCCGAGGAGGAGTATGTCATCGACATACAGTACAAGAAATGCAATTTTGCTCCCACTTGTCTTCTTGTATACACATGATTCTTCTTCGTTCTTGATGAAACCGAATTGTTTTACTGCTTCATCAAAACGAAGATTCCCAACTCCGTGATGCTTGCTTCAACCCATAAATGGATTTATGAAGCTTGCATACCTTCCCAGCGTTTTTAGGATCGACAAAACCTTCAGGCTGTGTCATGTACACATCCTCTTCCAGAATACCATTCAGGAATGCGGTTTTGACATCCATCTGCCAAATCTCATAATCATAATGAGCAGCAATCGCTAGAAGAATCCGAATAGATTTAAGCATAGCTACTGGGGAATAGGTTTCATCATAGTCAATACCATGAATTTGTTTGAAACCTTTAGCCACCAATCTCGCTTTGTAAATCTGTACATTGCCATCCACGTCAATCTTCTTCTTGAAGATCCATTTACACTCAATGGCTTTTAAACCACTAGGTAAATCGACCAAGGACCATACTTGGTTCTCTGACATGGATGTCATTTCGGATTTAGAGGCTCCAAGCCACTTTTCGGAGTCCGGGCCCATCATTGCTTCCGCAAAGGTCGCTGGTTCGCCACCTTCAATGACCATCAGATCATTTGAATTGGTTACGAGAAATCCATAGTATCTCTCGGGTTCGTGACGGATCCTTCCGGATCTGCGAACTTCAGGCTCCACAGGAGCCGGTTTCACAGAACTTTGTGGATCCAACTGCTGCTCTTCCTCAATAGGTTGGGCAGTCTCCTGTGCATCTTGAATTTCTTCGAGATGTACTTTACTCCCACTGTTTTCCTTAGAGAGAAACTCCCTCTCAAGAAAAGAACAGTCCCGAGCAACAAATACTTTGTTCTCAGATTGGTTGTAAAAGTAGTATGCCTTGGTTTCCCTAGGATAACCAACGAAATAGCATTTATCTGATTTGGGCGCAAGCTTGTCGGAGATTAAATGTTTGACATAAGCCTCGCAACCCCAAATCCTTAGGAAAGACAGACTAGGAACGTTCCCAGTCCACAATTCATGTGGTGTCTTTTCTACTGATTTAGATGGCACTCTATTCAGTGTAAACGCAGACGTTTCTAGAGCATATCCCCAAAAGGATAGTGGAAGATTAGAATGACTCATCATAGACCGAACCATATCCAATAAAGTTCGATTTCTCCTCTCCGACACTCCATTCCATTGGGGTGTACCAGGAAGAGTGAGTTGTGAAACGATTCCACACTCGCTCAGATAGTCGCTGAATTCTTGGCTCAAGTATTCTCCTCCGCGATCTGATCGCAGAATCTTAATACTCTTGCCAAGTTGATTATGTACTTCATTCTTGAATTCCTTGAATCTATCAAAGGATTCTGACTTGTGTCTCATCAAATAGACATAGCCATACCTACTGAAATCATCAGTAAAGGTAATGAAGTACTTAAAGTTTCCTCTGGCAGCAGTACTCATTGGCCCACATACATCAGTATGAACAAGGCCCAATAAATCACTGGCCCTTTCATTTGGTTTGTTGAAAGGGGCTCTAGCCATTTTGCCCATCAAACAAGACTCGCATTTCTCACATGATTCAAAATCAAATGAGCCCAGAAGCCCATTTCGATGGAGCCTCTGGATGCGTTTCTCATTGATATGGCCCAAACGACAATGCCATAAGAAAGTCGGGTTTTCGTCATTGGACTTAAACCTCTTTGTATTTATGTTAAAGACAGGCATTTCTTGGTTTAATAGATATAACCCATTATTTAATGGGGCGCTACCATAATAATTACCATCACGATTAAAAGAACAAACTTTATTCTTAACAGCAAAATCAAAACCTTCCAAATCCAAAACGGAAACTGAAATTATGTTTCTGCTAATCGCAGGTACATAGTAGCAATTATTCAAAATTAAAACCATGCCCGAAGGTAAAGACAACTCGTAGGTGCCTACGGCCAGTGCAGCAACCTTAGCTCCATTCCCGACTCGTAGCTCTACTTGTCCTTTGTTCAGCGTCCTACTGTTTCTTAGTGCCTGCACATCAGTACAAATATGAGCACCGCAGCCGGTATCCAATACCCACGAAGTAGGACGAGAAGATATAATACCAAGTTCGATAACATAAATACCTGAGTCAGACGCATCATACGTCTTCTTCAGCTTCTTGTAATCTTCCATGAACTTCTTGCAGTCTTTCTTCCAATGCCCCAACTGCTTGCAGTAGTTGCACTTATCCTCAGGAGAAGGCCCGGATTTGGGCTTCGGCTTGGGCTTGTCCTGACTTTCAGCCTGGACAACCTGGGCCTTACCCTTACCCTTCTTAGGTTTCTTAAACCTTTTACCCCCTTGTACCATCAGGACATTGGGAGTAGCCTTCTTGAGATTCGGTTCTGCCGTCTTCAGCATACCGTGCAACTCAGTCAATGTCTTAGTCATGTTTTGCATGTTGTAGTTCATAATGAACTGATCAAAACACGACGGCAATGACTGCAGAATCATGTCAGTGGCCAGCTCCTGGCTAATGGCACAGTCCAGTTTCCCCAGGTTATCAATGTAACCCATCATTTTAAGGACATGAGGACTTACTGGACTGTCCTTAGCCAGCTTGCAATCCATGAGAGATTTAACCGTCTGGTATCTCTCTGTGCGAGCTTGCTCCTGAAACAAAGCTTTCAGGCTGTTAATCATCTCAATGGGTGACAGCACGTTCTCATATTGCTTCTGCAGCTCAGAGTTCATAGTCACCAGCATTAGACAATTAACATCTTTGACATCCGCTGAATGCTTATCCTAAGCATTCTTTTCTGTCTGCGGAGCATTGGAACGTGGCCTCTCGGTGAGAACTCTTTCAAGGACATATTCCTTGTTCTCTTGCCTGAGAACTATTCTCAGGTTCCGATACCATTCCAAGAAATTAGATCCATTTAACTTGTCCTTCTCAAGGACGGATCTTAGTGAGAAAGTGTTGATGTGATTTGAGACAGACATAGCTGTAATTCAAAAAGGTAAATTTTAGTTATAAAGCACAAGAAATGAGAATTATTATCTAATAAGAAAACTCCCATTGTATTCAAACTATGTTTCCTCATATGAATACAATGTGCCAAGATCCTCAGATTACTAAAATTCGAGTGGGCGACTCGCCGTTACTCAAGCTTTAGTTATCTAGGTAAGCAAATCATTGCTAATTGTACTCAGTACAACTCTTGGTCGTGAATGAGACAAACTATGTCCAATCCACTCTGATGTCTCTGGGCCCAGAACTTCTGACAGCCCAGTCAAGTATAACCAATCTTTTATCTGTCTTGTGATCACTGACAGTTGCACTGCAAGTCTGTCACTGACCACCTGCCTTACTCATTTTGCTGTGGATACCAAGGACTCCAAGGATACCCAACAACATCACGAGTTTTGACAGTAGACAAGATCGGGCAAGACATCAAGATCACTTGATATTTAGTTGAGGAAAAGAACTATCTTATCTTGATTTATATTCACTATATATATCAAAATAATAACTTTTAATTAAAACATTTAGTTTTGTTAAGTTTAGATTCATCTAATACTTTTAGGATTAAATTATTCTGGTTCATGCAAATTTGTGGTCAAACCAACATGTCTGCGGACGTTGTGTCGATCGACGCCAACCATTGGTATCGATCGACGCAACTCTATTTAAACCGTTCTTCGATAACCGGTCAAACCGGATCGAATTTACTTAACCGATTCAATTCAATTGAACCAGTTCGGTTTAATGGTCCATGTCGATCGTCACACACTGTGTGTCGATCGATATGACCAAACCAGAATCAATTTGGTTAATAAAATTAACCGAGCTAGATAACCGGTCCAATCCAATTGAACCGATCTATCTGATCGCATTGCCTGTGTCGACCGATACACCCAGTGTATCGATCGACGCAACACGATTACGGGTACTCGATCTCAGATCGAAACCCTAGAATTATTTACGGATTTTCGCTTTGTATCGACCGACACACGCTTTGTGTCGATCGATACTGTGCGATAAACCCTAAATTTTATTCGCGAGTTTTCGCTCTGTGTCGACCGACACACGCTTTGTGTCGATCGACACCCTGCGACAAACCCTAAAATTTTACATTTTGCGCCGCGGCGTGTCGACCGACACACGCTTTGTGTCGATCGACACAGTGCGTTTTCATCAATTCTTCGTCTTTTCAACAGGAACAAAACCGAGAATTATTCTATGAAAACACGATTTAGCAAGAAATATACAGATAAAAAACATCAAGTTTCGATTTTATATTACCAGTTTCAATAGCTAAACCCTAAGCATGCTCTGATACCACTGTTGGATCCCGATGGATCTAGGGTTTGTTATATTGAATTTAGAACCAACCTCGTTCTTACCTTTTGGCAGCGGAAGAGATGGTGAACGAGATCAGTGGAGCAACGCAACGCTTTGCCTCTACCAGATACACACGCACGCTCGCTGGAAACGGGATGCTAGTGCCGGATCAATGGGGATCGAAAGGTTCTGGTGTGTCTAGTGTTTCTGTCAAGAAAACTGGACGGCTCTCTTGTTTAGGTCGAACTAAACACGTTTTTATTCGACCTAAACGTGCTTAACGGGCCAGACTCAATTAAGCCATAACCCGAAAAGCCTGTTCGGAAAATCCGAACTGTGTCGACCGACACACAAGCTGTGTCGATCGACACAACACCTTTATATCGATTCTTATGTGTATTTCAATACACATAACATGATCATTGCCACAATGATCATTCCCATGTCGTAGCTTCCAGTTCGCTTAGGTGTGTGACCCTATAGGATCATATAATACTGGCAGTAAGTCCACGACCTACAGATTGCAAGAGGCTTCTAGCAAAGCATTGCAAACGCCCAGTATTATACGAATGTCAGATCTCGACACACAACTATCACAGGAGTGAGTACAGGTGTGATTTCAGGACACTATCCCAACATATCAAGCCGACAAAAACTTATCAGAGTTTTCTAAATAATCCAATTTTGATGAGAAGAGGATTACATAAAACCCAGAAAAGACCTAAAATTCACTACAAGAAACTGGCTCCTCCATTTCTGAAACCGCCACCACCACACCTCCGGAGTTGTGTTCGTCATAGAGAAGATCCCTGAAACACCATAGCCAAATAAATACCAAGTGCCAACTTGTTCACTGGATAATATAAATTAGAGTAAGACGAGAGCTTTGCTACTGAAATCACTGGATCTGAATAAAACTGATCTAGATTTCGAAGAGGATTTCAGAAACGGAGCTTGGTCGGATACGATGGCTTGGCATTTGACAGACGCCGGTGAGCACCAGTGTGGTCTCTGTGGCTTCGTTCTAAGTCGGTGGTCTCTCCTATTTCAACCATCAACCGTTTTTCTTCTCTCTCAAACAAACTGGATTCAGGTTAGAAAACAAGACGATGACAAGTTGAGGAGAGGAGAGAAGACGAGATGAGAAAATTTGCTAAGGGAGAAGAAGAGATGAATACGGCGGCATGTGTGTGTTCATAGATGCTAAACAAATTAGGTTAAGGAGATTTATTTTTGTCCATTAGATTTAACTTCAATCAATGGTTGGTATCAAAGGATTTCACAATCCTTGTCTTCAAGCTATTAACCAATAGGAATGAAGCTATCTCCAAAATCATTTTACAACAAACAAATAAGAAATAATTTTATGTTTAAATATAAGATCTAAGGATTAAAATTTATAGTGTATAAATATTTCAACTAAAATATCAAATTAATTAATATATAAGTAAAAAGAATTAAGTTTGTGAATATAAGATTTACAATTTAAAGTTAGAGTTTGGGGTATATGGTATAGGGTTTGTGGTTTATGTTTAGAATTTTAAGTAATTAAAAGTTTATTAATTAGATTTTTGTTTATAGATAATTGAGAATTTGTTTAGATTTTGTTTATAATTTAGGACCCAATGATTATATTAGGGTTTAGGGTTTAGGTTTTGGGGTTAGGGTTAAGGGTTTGTGTTTAGGGTTAGGGTTCAGGGTTTGGGGTTTAGGGTATAGGGTTTAGAGTTTAGGGGTTAGGGTTTGGGGTTTAAAGTTTAGGGCTTGGGGTTTAGGGTATAGGGTTTAGAGTTTAGGGGTTAGGGTTTGGGATTTAGGGTTTGTGTTTAGAGGTTAGGGTTTAGGCTTTGGGGGTTAGGGTTTAGTGTTTGTGGGGTTTAGGGTTTAGACTAAGACCCTAAATCCTATTTATTTGGAATTTAGGATTTAGGGTTTAGACTAAGTTTATTTAGAAAATTATTATTATTTTATAAGTGTTGAATGTTAGTTTTAGGTATGTTATAGTAATTAGATTTTGATTTATAATTTGAAGTTTTGGAATATAGAGTTAGGGTTTGAAGTTTGGGGTATAGGGTTAGGGTTTAAACTCTAAACCCTATTTATATTTTAAAATAAATTATCATTATCTTAGCTATACAATAAGTATGACAATATGAGAAAAAGAAGAGTTTTTGGGGTTTAGGGTGTTGGATCCCGATGGATCTAGGGTTTGTTATATTGAAATTTAGAACCAACCTCGTTCTTACCTTTGGCAGCGGAAGAAGATGGTGAACGAGATCAGTGGAGCAACGCAACGCTTTGCCTCTACCAGATACACACGCACGCTCGCTGGAAACGGGATGCTAGTGCCGGATCAATGGGGATCGATGGTGTCTGGTGTGTCAAGTGTTTCTGTCAAGAAAACTGGACGGCTCACTTGTTTAGGTCGAACTAATATGATTTTATTCGACCTAAACGTGCTTAACGGGCCAGACTCAATTAAGCCATAACCCGAAAAGCCTGTTCGGAAAATCTGAACTGTGTCGACTGACACACAAGCTGTGTCGATCGACACAACACCATTATATCGATTCTTATGTGTATTTCAATACACATAATATGATCATTGCCACAATGATCATTCCCATGTCGTAGCTTCCAGTTCGCTTAGGTGTGTGACCCTATAGGATCATATAATACTGGCAGTAAGTCCACTACCTACAGAATGCAAGAGGCTTCTAGCAAAGCATTGCAAACGCCCAGTATTATACGAATGTCTGATCTCGACACACAACTATCACATGAGTGAGTACAAGTGTGATTTCAGGACACTATCCCAACAATCTCCCACTTGTACTGGAATCATCAATTCCTATAATCCTTTTGTCTCTATATCTCGATTTGGCATAAGGCAAGATTGGTGTCATCCTTATTAAGCCAACATCGTGTTTATCGAACTCCTGATCTCATATTGAACATTACAAACAACTGAACTACAGTTCGTTTGAGTGCGGCCACACATTCTCTCAGTATTCAATCTTCGATAGGCCCTGAGATATTTATCTCCCGTTTTCCAGGAGGGACAAATTCCATCTTGTTCCATCCCTGTTTCAACGCACACTTCATGATAAACTTGAACAGTGTCGTTATAGCCGCCAGTTACGGATCGACGTTTGACAAAGTCAAAATGTACCAATTCATATGCAAGAAAGCATGATGAACTCAGGTCTAAGGACTATACTCTATAGTCGTAATGAGAACCTCTTATGACACAGATATTACTATCTTGTAGACTTCTCATTAGCGGGTCATACCCGATCATATGTCCACTGACATATATCTATGTGACTGACTGCGATAATCATATCATTGGCTCCATGAAACTTAGCCAACAGTCACCTCACAATCTAGTCTCTAACGGTTGTCAGTGTCCCG
This sequence comes from Orychophragmus violaceus, assembly GCA_030180135.1. Lineage (NCBI taxonomy): Eukaryota > Viridiplantae > Streptophyta > Magnoliopsida > Brassicales > Brassicaceae > Orychophragmus > Orychophragmus violaceus. The sequence continues at coordinate 55,049,739 of CM058240.1, read as the reverse complement.
ATTCTGAAACCTCGACTAGGGACAAAATAATTTATTAACTTATAGGGTTTCATGATCAAGTTCTCAACTTGATGACCTATAATATGTCATAAACTTATTTCGGGACCATTATTTAGATCACAATAAATAATGCTGAAATCAAATTTCATTAAACACTTCTAAAAGAATGTTTACAAGGGCGTCTTATTATAACTAAAACAAAATCCAAAACTCCCACTAGAATCAAGATTACATCTTAAGATCTCTAATGCCTACAGCAGTCGTATGACTCTCATGCTTAGGCCTTGGGAGTGACTTGGTTAGAGGATCAGCGACATTCTCGTTTGTCGGAACTCGGCTGATCTTCACATCACCTCTATTGACAATATCACGAATCAGATGATATTTCCTCTCAACGTGTTTGGACTTCTGGTGTGACCTGGGTTCTTTCGCCTGAGCAATGGCTCCATTGTTATCGCAGAACAAAGCCACTGGCTCCAAGATACTAGGAACCACACCAAGTTCAGTCATGAACTTCTTGATCCAAACAGCTTCCTTTGCCGCTTCTGAAGCAGCAACATATTCAGCTTCCGTTGTGGAGTCAGCTACGGTATTCTGCTTAGAGCTCTTCCAGCTCACCGCACCGCCATTTAGACAGAAGACATATCCAGACTGTGATCGGAAATCGTCTCTGTCCGTCTGAAAACTCGCATCGGTGAATCCATTCACCACAAGTTCATCACTTTCTCCATACACAAGGAACTTATCCTTAGTATGTCTCAAATACTTGAGAATATTCTTGACAGCTGTCCAGTGAGCTTCACCTGGATCAGATTGGTATCTACTCGTCATGCTTAACGCGTAAGCTACATCTGGACGAGTGCAGAGCATGGCATACATAATAGATCCTATTGCAGAAGCATAAGGAATTCTATTCATGCGTTCTCGCTCAGCAGGTGTCGCCGGACACTGCTTCTTGCAGAGACTCTTGCCATGAGACATTGGTATGAAGCCCTTCTTGGAATCGTGCATCCTGAATCTGTGCAACACCTTATCAATATAAGTGTCTTGGCACAATCCAATCAGCTTGTTAGTTCTATCTCTGTAGATTCTGATTCCAAGAATGTATGCGGCTTCTCCCATGTCTTTCATGGAAAAACAACTTCCTAGCCAAGTCTTAATAGACTGAAGCAACGGAACGTCATTACCGAGGAGGAGTATGTCATCGACATACAGTACAAGAAATGCAATTTTGCTCCCACTTGTCTTCTTGTATACACATGATTCTTCTTCGTTCTTGATGAAACCGAATTGTTTTACTGCTTCATCAAAACGAAGATTCCAACTCCGTGATGCTTGCTTCAACCCATAAATGGATTTATGAAGCTTGCATACCTTCCCAGCGTTTTTAGGATCGACAAAACCTTCAGGCTGTGTCATGTACACATCCTCTTCCAGAATACCATTCAGGAATGCGGTTTTGACATCCATCTGCCAAATCTCATAATCATATTGAGCAGCAATCGCTAGAAGAATCCGAATAGATTTAAGCATAGCTACTGGGGAATAGGTTTCATCATAGTCAATACCATGAATTTGTTTGAAACCTTTAGCCACCAATCTCGCTTTGTAAATCTGTACATTGCCATCCACGTCAATCTTCTTCTTGAAGATCCATTTACACTCAATGGCTTTTACACCACTAGGTAAATCGACCAAGGACCATACTTGGTTTTCTGACATGGATGTCATTTCGGATTTAGAGGCTCCAAGCCACTTTTCGGAGTCCGGGCCCATCATTGCTTCCGCAAAGGTCGCTGGTTCGTCACCTTCAATGACCATCAGATCATTTGAATTGGTTACGAGAAATCCATAGTATCTCTCGGGTTCGTGACGGATCCTTCCGGATCTGCGAACTTCAGGCTCCACAGGCGCCGGTTCCACAGAACTTTGTGGATCCAACTGCTGCTCTTCCTCAATAGGTTGGGCAGTCTCCTGTGCATCTTGAATTTCTTCGAGATGTACTTTACTCCCACTGTTTTTCTTAGAGAGAAACTCCCTCTCAAGAAAAGAACAGTCCCGAGCAACAAATACTTTGTTCTCAGATTGGTTGTAAAAGTAGTATGCCTTGGTTTCCCTAGGATAACCAACGAAATAGCATTTATCTGATTTGGGTGCAAGCTTGTCGGAGATTAAACGTTTGACATAAGCCTCGCAACCCCAAATCCTTAGGAAAGACAGACTAGGAACGTTCCCAGTCCACAGTTCATGTGGTGTCTTTTCTACTGATTTAGATGGCACTCTATTCAGTGTAAACGCAGACGTTTCTAGAGCATATCCCCAAAAGGATAGTGGAAGATTAGAATGACTCATCATAGACCGAACCATATCCAATAAAGTTCGATTTCTCCTCTCCGACACTCCATTCCATTGGGGTGTACCAGGAGGAGTGAGTTGTGAAACGATTCCACACTCGCTCAGATAGTCGCTGAATTCTTGGCTCAAGTATTCTCCTCCGCGATCCGATCGCAGAATCTTAATACTCTTGCCAAGTTGATTATGTACTTCATTCTTGAATTCCTTGAATCTATCAAAGGATTCTGACTTGTGTCTCATCAAATAGACATAGCCATACCTACTGAAATCATCAGTAAAGGTAATGAAGTACTTAAAGTTTCCTCTGGCAGCAGTACTCATTGGCCCACATACATCAGTATGAACAAGGCCCAATAAATCACTGGCCCTTTCATTTGGTTTGTTGAAAGGGGCTCTAGCCATTTTGCCCACCAAACAAGACTCGCATTTCTCACATGATTCAAAATCAAATGAGCCCAGAAGCCCATTTCGATGGAGCCTCTGGATGCGTTTCTCATTGATATGGCCCAAACGACAATGCCATAAGAAAGTCGGGTTTTCGTCATTGGACTTAAACCTCTTTGTATTTATGTTAAAGACAGGCATTTCTTGGTTTAATATATATAACCCATTATCTAATGGGGCGCTACCATAATAATTACCATCACGATTAAAAGAACAAACTTTATTCTTAACAGCAAAATCAAAACCTTCCAAATCCAAAACGGAAACTGAAATTATGTTTCTGCTAATCGCAGGTACATAGTAGCAATTATTCAAAATTAAAACCATGCCCGAAGGTAAAGACAACTCGTAGGTGCCTACGGCCAGTGCAGCAACCTTAGCTCCATTCCCGACTCGTAGCTCTACTTGTCTTTTCTTCAGCGTTCTACTGTTTCTTAGTGCCTGCACATCAGTACAAATATGAGCACCGCAGCCGGTATCCAATACCCACGAAGTAGAACGAGAAGATATAATACCAAGTTCGATAACATAAATACCTGAATCAGACGCGTCATACGTCTTCTTCAGCTTCTTGTAATCTTCCATGAACTTCTTGCAGTCTTTCTTCCAATGCCCCAACTGCTTGCAGTAGTTGCACTTATCCTCAGGAGAAGGCCCGGATTTGGGTTTCGGCTTGGGCTTGTCCTGACTTTCAGCCTGGACAACCAGGGCCTTACCCTTACCCTTCTTAGGTTTCTTAAACCTCTTATTCCCTTGTACCATCAGGACACTGGGAGTAGCCTTCTTGAGATTTGGTTCTGCTGTCTTCAGCATACCGTGCAACTCAGTCAATGTCTTAGTCATGTTTTGCATGTTGTAGTTCATAATGAACTGATCAAAACACGACGGCAATGACTGCAGAATCATGTCAGTGGCCAGCTCCTGGCTAATGGCACAGTCCAGTTTCCCCAGGTTATCAATGTAACCCATCATTTTAAGGACATGAGGACTTACTGGACTGTCCTTAGCCAGCTTGCAATCCATGAGAGATTTAACCGTCTGGTATCTCTCTGTGCGAGCTTGCTCCTGAAACAAAGCTTTCAGGCTGTTAATCATCTCAATGGGTGACAACACGTTCTCATATTGCTTCTGCAGCTCAGAGTTCATAGTCACCAGCATTAGACAATTAACATCTTTGACATCCGCTGAATGCTTATCCCAAGCATTCTTTTCTGTCTGCGGAGCATTGGAACGTGGCCTCTCGGTGAGAACTCTTTCAAGGACATATTCCTTGTTCTCTTGCCTGAGAACTATTCTCAGGTTCCGATACCATTCCAAGAAATTAGATCCATTTAGCTTGTCCTTCTCAAGGACGGATCTTAGTGAGAAAGTGTTGATGTGATTTGAGACAGACATAGCTGTAATTCAAACAAAAGGTAGATTTTAGTTATAAAGCACAAGGAATGAGAATTCTTATCTAATAAGAAAACTCGCATTGTATTCAAACTATGTTTCCTCATATGAATACAATGATCCAAGATCCTCAGATTACTAAAATTTGAGTGGGCGACTCGCCGTTACTCAAGCTTTAGTTATCTAGGTAAGCAAATCATTGCTAATTGTACTCAGTACAACTCTTGGTCGTGAATAAGACAAACTATGTCCAATCCACTCTGATGTCTCTGGGCCCAGAACTTCTGACAGCCCAGTCAAGTATAACCAATCTTTTATCTGTCTTGTGATCACTGACAGTTGCACTGCAAGTCTGTCACTGACCACCTGCCTTACTCATTTTGTTGTGGATACCAAGGACTCCAAGGATACCCAACAACATCACGAGTTTTTGACAGTAGACAAGATCGGGCAAGACATCAAGATCACTTGATATTTAGTTGAGGAAAAGAACTAATCTTATCTTGATTTATATTCACTATAAATATATCAAAATAATAACTTTTAATTAAAAACATTTAGTTTTATTAAGTTTAGATTCATCTAATACTTCTGGGATTAAATTATTCTGGTTCATGCAAATTTGCGGTCAAACCAACAAGTCTGCGAACGTTGTGTCGATCGACGCCAACCATTGGTATCGATCGATGCAACTGGTTTTAAACCGATCTTCGATAACCGGTCAAACCGGATCGAATTTACTCAACCGATTCAATTCAATTGAACCAGTTCGGTTTAATGGTCCATGTCGATCGTCACACACTGTGTGTCGATCGATATGACCAAACCAGAATCAATTTGGTTAATAAAATTAACCGAGCTAGATAACCAGTTCAATCCAATTGAACCGATCTATCTAATCGTATTGCCTGTGTCGACCGACACACCCAGTGTATCGATCGACGCAGCACGATTACGGGTACTCGATCTCAGATCGAAACCCTTAAGATTATTTGCGGATTTTCGCTTTGTATCGACCGACACACGCTTTGTGTCGATCGATACTGTGCGACAAACCCTAAATTTTATTCGCGAGTTTTCGCTCTGTGTCGACCGACACACGCTTTGTGTCGATCGACACCCTGCGACAAACCCTAAAAAATTTTATATTTGCGCCGCGGCGTGTCGACCGACACACGCTTTGTGTCGATCGACACAGTGCGTTTTCATCAATTCTTCGTCTTTTCAACAGGAACAAAACCGAGAATATAATATGAAAACACGATTTGAACATGCAAAAATCAATTCAACAACATCAGGATTCGAATTATTTTGCAACAAATTCAATAGCTAAACCCTAAGCATGCTCTGATACCACTGTTGGATCCCGATGGATCTAGGGTTTGTTATATTGAAATTTAGAACCAACCTCGTTCTTACCTTTGGCAGCGGAAGAAGATGGTGAACGAGATCAGTGGAGCAACGCAACGCTTTGCCTCTACCAGATACACACGCACGCTCGCTGGAAACGGGATGCTAGTGCCGGATCAATGGGGATCGACTGTGTCTGGTGTGTCAAGTGTTTCTGTCAAGAAAACTGGACGGCTAACTTGTTTAGGTCGAACTAATATGATTTTATTCGACCTAAACGTGCTTAACGGGCCAGACTCAATTAAGCCATAACCCGAAAAGCCTGTTCGGAAAATCCGAACTGTGTCGACCGACACACAAGCTCTGTCGATCGACACAACACCATTATATCGATTCTTATGTGTATTTCAATACACATAATATGATCATTGCCACAATGATCATTCCCATGTCGTAGCTTCCAGTTCGCTTAGGTGTGTGACCCTATAGGATCATATAATACTGGCAGTAAGTCCACTACCTACAGAATGCAAGAGGCTTCTAGCAAAGCATTGCAAACGCCCAGTATTATACGAATGTCTGATCTCGACACACAACTATCACATGAGTGAGTACAAGTGTGATTTCAGGACACTATCCCAACATAGGGTAAAGATGATGTTGATGTCCAAAAAAATATAGATGTTGTCTTGATTTTATACTCTAATATGTTGGTTCAGATTTCTAGTTCTAGTTTACAATTGATTTTAAATCTCAATGTCCTTTTGAAACCAAACCAATCAAGAAACAATGTGTTAAAGGAATTTGAACTAGAGTTAATTAAATCTGATGTTTGTATCATAATATTATAAACCAAACCAAACGATGCCTCGGAATCTAATGTAGAAGTAAGTCTAAACAGCAACAAAAGTAGGAAACAAAAACAGTCTTTGCAAATTTGTAACGAGAATGTTTTGTTCGAAATTGTAACGAGAATGCTTTCCATGATTCCTAGCTGGCTGAACTGTCTTCTTCAAGAATGACTTTGTTACAATCGCTATCTGCTTCAACGCCATCACAGTCATGGCCGGGGACAGGGTTAAAGGTGAAACTGATTCATTTACTGTAAACAGTGGCATTACAAATATTCAGGATTAATAGCCACATTACTTGTATCACTGATCTCAGCCTTTAAACCATGGTAAGCCTCTCACCCAATTATGTGATTTATATATTTGGTAGACAACTAATGGGAGTTAAGACGTACCAGCCTCATTGAGGTTTGAATTGTGCTCTACTTCTCCTATCCTTCTCTGAGGACTGTCATCTTCACATGCATTTATGTTGCTCATGCATCTGTGCATACAAGAAGGAGAGCTATCTCAGAGATGGTAATTTTCTCACCGACGTTTTGGTCGTGAAAGCAAAGATCGGGCAGTCAGGTTGTTTTCTGCAAGTTTTGGATTATAAAAATGAGAAAACCAAAATAGATATTTGGTTTGGAGGGACAAAGAACATGAAAGTTACCCATTTAGCAGCAGAGTTGCAGATTTCTTGAGAGATTTTGTCTGAAAAGGTAGAGCCTATGGCTTGAAGTGGTGTAGCCTCGTAACGTTTCTCTTCCCTCCACCATCTTTCGATTCTTAGACTGGCACTCCTAAGAACCGTGAGAGCCTTATCCAGGATTTGACCAATAGAGAATCAATGCGTCTGATCTTTGCAACAAAGGAGACTGCTGTTAAAAATTACAGCCATAAGTAATTACCTCAATGACTCTGCTCTTGATCATATCCTCAAGTGAGGAAGTGACCTCTTCTGTGATTACAGGAGCAGGTCTGGCATTGTGCTCAAAATCTAAATCTTAAGAATAAGTCAGATCTTATGAACAATTTCATCGCATATCAAAAATCTTAAGAATAAGTAAAGCCGAGATAGTACTTGGTTTTCATTTTCAGCTTCCTCATCTTCAATTACATCTTTGAATGTCACTTTTGTCTCCTTCTTTTTACCACCAAAGAAATCTTCATACCTAAATATAATTGATAAGAATTAAAAATCTTGGAGAAAAACCAAGGTAGAACGCTTGCCTAATCTCGTTTGTTCATTCTCCAATTAGCTCATTCAGTGTATAACAAAGAACACAGGAACCATACCTGGCCTTTCCCAATTTGTCTGCATCTTCGTTGTCTCCACCAGCGGAAGCACCAAACTAGAGGACAAGTACAAATCTAAGGTCATTCGATTGAAAAGTAACAACAGTCTCCTAAATATAACTGCTTCAGAAACATCGGCTACTTCTGCTCTGGTGGCGAGCGGCGGAGGAAGGCGGAGGAGCCAATTCGCCATGGACAGAGGAGTTTGAGAAAGACAAAGAAGAAGAGTTGCGACGAGATCCAGGGGCTTGGCGGATTAGGGTTCTCAAGTTTGAATTTGAACAAGGCCATATCCATACATGTTTCTTCGATTGGAATGGAGAAGAAGAAAAGAAAAGCCAAAAAGAAGAAGAGTTTTGTTTTAATTGGAAGAAGGAAATGATTTAAAAAAAAAATTCTAGAAAACGAAATATTTTGGTGTCAAAGTGAAACTCGGGTATGTGTTTTGGTTCCAAAATAAAATTTCAGCCATAAAAGATATTTTTGGATTCCCGCTTAGTGAAAATCTTTCCCAGCCCGAATTTAGTGCTACGATAGAGTTGAAATCCGATTTTGACATTTTTAGTAGCAGTTAGTGAATTAGTGCTACAACGGCCTGCTACCAATGCCCATATTTCTTGTAGTGTAAAGCAGTAGAAAGCAGTAAATCAGAGCAGAATAGTAAATAAAGTGGTTTGTAAGCAATCAGGCAAAACGTCAGGTCAAGGGAGTTCTCAGGAAATCAGGATCATAGGCTAATCAATAAATTGAGATCTAATTAAGAACTGTTCTAGAACTAGAATCACAGAATTATAACAGACCAACTTTCGTTGCGAATATTATCTATGTCTAACAACCTAGCAAGCCAACTTTCGTTGTGAATCCTATAGTTCTAAACAAGCATTAATCTCAGGTTCTTTCGTTCATAATTCTCCTAAGCCAAATTTCTTTGTGAATAGTCAAATTGCTCATCTAGGTTCTTTCTAGTTAATTAATCAACTGTCGTTGCAGAAATCAACCTAACAATAATAATCTAAGTGGCCAATTCAGATTAAGCATTAAGAACAACCCTAGACGAAGAACTAACATATATGAATCCCCACAGATTGATCAACCTATAATTCCATGAAATCCCCTGTGAGAATCCCTAAACCTAACAGGTAAACTACTCAGACATGACAATCATAACAAAAGACATGATGAATAGAATACTGAATATCATAAAACAGAATAAGAAACAAGGGTTCGAAATCTTCTCTCTGTCGAGTATCTGATCAGCCACTAAAACTCTCTGAATGTAGAATAAAGTGTAGCCTAAAAATTGGCTTAAAAACCCTAATATAATGATCTAATCACGGCTGGGGCTTTTTTGTAATTATGAGAAACTTCTGGGCTTTGTTGCAATTTCCAAACTCTTCATTTAAACCGCCGAGAATTGTCCATCTCGCGTTTGTGTCGATCGATGCACAGTGTGTGTCGATCGACACAAGTCTGTGAAATTGATAGTGAACTCTTCTCTCGGGTAAATGCCCCAAATAGCTCCAGAATGCACCATAATGTCCAAATCCGCTCCAAACGTGCTTATACCTGAAAACATACATAAAAGGACTCCAAAAGACTCTAAAAGACTCGATAACAAAGACATATACCATGGTATAAAGTCCTAAAAACCATGATATATCAACTCCCCCACACTTAGCTTTTGCTTGCCCTCAAGCAAACATAAGACCAAGATCAGGAGAAGAAGTTTGAAAACTTCAGAAACTCGTTTCATCGTAGGAGCACCACACTCAGATTCCCCTTAGTAAGCCACATGAAAATGAATCTGCAGACATCGAGACCAACATATACTTCCCCCACACTTGGCACCTATCCTGAGTCAACTCCACAATCACATTCAGAGCATCCAAATCCACCATACTGACTTTTATAAGCTAATAAGTGCGGTATCACCTATGGGGTATCGATCAAAGAACACATGGACTCTTACTCTGTTAGCATCTGACCACTCAACTGTTGCTTCTGGTCCCTTTCTTCTCTTTTTCCTTCTTTAGCACTGATTTTTCCCCACTGGGTATCATTTTATTTTTTCTATCAATGCTCTTCCCTTATTGGGGCATACTTTGGACATGTTTCCATGGATGCACAGGAGGTAATAGGGGTCTCTACCACTCCCGCGACCACTTCGAAGCTACTAGCTTATACTTAGTTTATTTCTTTCTTTCTTTTTTTACTTTCAAGGATGGGGAGAAGGGAACCATAATCAGACAGGTTTACAAGCTGTGCCAGAACCAACAGAGGAATCCGACTCAAAGTATACCAAGCCCATAGGAGAGAAAATTAAGTCAAGTTAAAGTTGAAGTCAAGTAATGGATTCTCTGAATACCTGAAGTGATATGGGTGTCCTCAGTAGGCTGGTCTATGTTGGGTTTTCTAATAGTCATAGATCATCTGCAAATCATCCAATGGTCACTTAGGTTCCTGCAAGTGAATCTCCTCAAAAAGTCCTTATTTCCTACTCAATTTTGACTCAATAAAACAGATTTTTGACTGACTCTAAGAAAACAAAAGTGGTGCGTCAGTAGCTACCTCCCCCACACTTGAAACAAACTGTCCCCAGTGGTGTCAAGCCTAGGCTCGGTGAGAAGAAAAATCGGAATGAAAACACTTACTTGTCGTCGTATTGCGTCGATCGATGCCACTAGTGGTGTCGATCGACGCATATCGTGGACGCTCACGGTTATGTAGATAACCGGTGTCTGAACCGCAATTGAATCGGCACCTTAAATCGAAACTGTGTCGACTGATAGGTCTAAAGTTTTACCCTATACTAACTGCAAGTGCACAATATATCAATGTAGTACTTAGAGATCGAATCCACGAGGACTCTAGGCAACGATAGGATTAAGAACTTAAAGAGATTTAAACTAGGAGAAAGCAAAAAGCAAATTGTATTGAATTAACTAAAAGCAAGCAAGAACGTAAACAAGTAGCAGGTTGTTGTTGTAGGCAATAAACTAAGGGCGCTAAGTCTAGGGCGTTCTCAGGAAATCAGACAAGCAGATAAATCATTCAGTCATGATCTAATTAAACACAGCTCTAGAACTCAAACACGGATATAGAATTAACCAACTGTCGTTGCGAGAATTCTCTAAGTCTAAGTGCAGCAATCCAAATTCCTTTGCAATTACTAACAGTTTAAACCATCTTTAATTCCAAGTTCGATATGTTCACAATCTAATTAAACCAAATTCCTTTGCGAGTAATTAAATTGCTCAACCTAAATAGTTCAGATTCAAAACCACACTGTCGTGTCGTATTTAGCAACCTAAGATCTAGATTCTAATTGATCAGGTTAGAACTAGCATTAAACACAATTTAGTTTGAAGAACATCTATTGATGTGAATCCTTAACTGAATTAATTATATCTAGCAAGTCATGAAATCCCTATGAGAAACCCTAAACCTAACTATGAAACTACTCAGACATAGATGATGTAAACATAATCAATGAATTAATAGAAATCATAAAAGAGATTAGAATATAAAAGGGGTTCGAAAACTTCTCCAAAATGAATGTAGTACAGGATCAGATCAGCCCCCAAAAGCTCTAAAAACTCTTTGCTCTAAGTTATGATAGTGTATGTAAAACTGAAGCTAAAAACCTAATTAAATAGCTAAAACACAACTTGGGGCTTCTGTGTAAATATCTGGAACTTCTGGGCATCTTTGCAATATTGGCATTCTTCATTAAGCCGCCGAGAATCTTGCCCAACTCGTTGTGCATCGATCGATGCAAGTGTGCAACGATCGACACAGTACTCTGTTTCGGACAGTGAACACAACCTCTCGGGTCAAATCTCCAGAGTGCTCCAATTAGCTCCATAATCTCCACTTTTGCTCCAAACGTGCGTGTACCTAATAAGACCAGCAAAAGACTCTAAGGAAACACTAATAGACTCTAAAACAGACTTATATCATGGCATAAAACCGGTAAAAACTATGATATATCAACTCCCCCACACTTAGCCTTTGCTTGTCCTCAAGCAAAACAAAGAACTAGACATGGTGAAGAGGTTTGAAAACTTTCAGAAACTCTTTTTGTCCTACAAGCAACAACACTCAGATTCCCCTTAGTAAACCACTAAAAGAATCACCTGCAAGACATCAAGACCAACATATACTTCCCCCACACTTAGCAACTGTCCTAAGTAAACTCCACAATCACATTCACGCATTCAAATTCACCCTACTGACTTCTGCAAGTATTTAAGTGCGGTCTCACCTAAGGAGTATCGATCAAAGGGCATATGGACTCTTACCTTGCCAGCTCTAGACCACCATACTATCTTTCTCTAGTCCCTTTCTTCTCTTTTCCCTTCCTTAGCATTCTGATTTTTCCCCATTGGGTATTATTTAATTTTTTTTTATCAGTGCTCTTCCCGTTAAGGGGTGTACTTTGGACACATTCCATGGATGCACAGGATATGATAGTTGTAGCTACCACTCCCAGAGACCACTTCGGAGTTACTAACTCATCCTCAGTTTATTATTCTTTTTTTTATTTTATGGAGGGGGAGAAGGGAACAAAATAGGACAGGTTTATAGGCTGTGTCAGAACTAACAAAGGAATCCGACACAAGGTATACCAAGCCCTTAGGTGAGAAAATTAAGTCAGTATTAAGGTGAAGTCAGTAAAAGGATCATCTGATACCTGAAGTGATGTGGGTGTTCTCAGTAGGTTGATCTGTGTCTGGGTTTTCTAATAGTCAGAGATTGATCTGCAACTTCATCCCAATGGTCACTTAAGTTCTTGCAAGATATTGTTAACTCCTCCAAAATTCATTGTTTCTTACTTAAACTTGTTTTGACTCAATAAAACAATTTTTTTTTGAAAACGGACTGACTCTAAGAAAACAGTATATAGGTCGAGTTTTACCCTATCGTTTCCTAAAGTTAGTAACACCTCCCCCACACTTAAGACACACTGTCCCCAGTAGTGTCAAGCTAAGGGTTGGCAAAAAGAAAAGAAAAATGTTAATGGATGTGTTGAGTTCTGTCTGATTTTTACATGTGTCGCACAGGCATTGATCGCTGCATAAATGCATCGACCATTGCTAGGCGATTTTTCGTCGTGTGTCGATCGTTGCTCAGGACCGCAACGATCGCTGCAATGCGATTTCTTTCGTGTTGTGACGATCGACACAAGGTGTGTCGATCGACGCACTATGATTTTGGCCGAGACCTGCAGACAAAAACTCACCAAAACCAGAAACAAAACGTAAAATCCTACAAAAACACCAAAAATCAAAATGCAAAAATGAAACAGTGGGTTGCCTCCCACTCAGCGCTCTTTTAACGTCAATAGCTTGACGTTTCAGCTGATCTAGGCAGAGGGTGCATCATCCAGAGGCAGAATCTGACCTGCTGGAATCTCGGCCTTAGCCCAATAGTGTTTTACCTTCTGTCCATTCACAGTGAATTCATTACCTTCCTTACTGATTAGAACAATAGCTCCGTAGGGACGTACCTCTTTGATCTTGAAAGGACCCGACCATCTTGATTTCAACTTACCTGGAAACAAATGAAAACGTGAGTTATACAAAAGTACCTGATCGTTGGGTGCAAATTGTCTAGAGAAAATCTTTTTGTCATGATAGGCCTTAGTCCTCTCTTTGTACAACTTTGAGTTCTCATAGGCAAGATGTCTAATCTCATCCAACTCATTAAGCTGCACCAATCTCCTTTCTGCAGCAGACTTAAGATCAAAATTCATCTGTTTTACAGCCCATGTTGTTTTGTGCTCAAGCCCCACTGGCAGATGACATGCTTTTCCATATAGAAGATGGAATGGAGTAGTCCCAAGAGGTGTCTTAAATGCAGTCATGTAAGCCCATAGTGCATCATCTAGCTTTGCAGCCCAATCCTTCCTTGTCTTCCCAACTGTTTTATCTAAGATCTCCTTGATCTGTCTATTAGAGACTTCGACTTGTCCACTAGTCTGAGGGTGATAAGGAGTAGCAACTCGGTGATGAAATCCATGCTTTCCTAGGAGCTTCTCGAAGACCTTGTTAATAAAGTGGGATCCTCCATCACTAATCACAATCCGAGGTACTCCAAATCTAGGGAATATGATGGTCTTAAACAGCTTAATAACCACCGAAGAATCATTGGTTGGACTAGCTATTGCTTCTACCCACTTAGATACATAGTCCACAGCAAACAAGATAAACTTATTCCCATAGGATGAGGTAAAAGGACCCATAAAGTCTATGCCCCAGCAATAAAAAACCTCAACCTCAAGAATGAAATTCTCAGGCATTTCATGCCTCTTACTGATTTTCCCTCTCCTTTGACAGACATCGCATTGAGAGACAAAAGAATGAGTGTCTTCAAACATCGTAGGCCACCAGAAACCTGTTTGCAGAACCTTAGACACAGTTTTGAAAGTAGCAAAATGTCCAGCATAATCTGATCCATGACAGTGGAATAGGATGTCTTGAACCTCTGATTCAGCAACGCATCTCCTGTAAAGACCATCTGAACAGTCTTTGTAGAGATAAGTGTTGGAATTGTGTCCAGTAATCTCGGTACTGTCTCTAGAAAGTAAGAGTATGTCAATGATCAGACATAAGTCATACAATGCTGGGGGTCATGATGGCTTGCTAGAGTCCGCTCATGATCTATAAGTCTTGGACTTATTGCCTTTATTGTATGATCCCATATGGGTCACACGCCTAAGCTAACAGGAAAATGTGTAGGAACGGCTTAGCAGAAGTACGGTAAAAGTGCTAGGCATTTACTGTACTGAGAGAGACTAAAGGGCCTGATTAAATCCATGGGATTTAATTAGAACTGAGAATTGGGCCCAAAAGCCCACGAGAACTAAAGGGAGTTTTAATGAATAAGACTTGACCTAAAGTTCTCTAATTCTTCAGTCTATCTGCGCCTCTTTTCTCCTCTCCCTGCGCCTCTCTCCTGCTCGGTCTAGCAGCCATTTCCTTGTGAAGCGTATGTGAGCCTTTGGAGGATTCATCCCTTGGTGTATCTCCCTGATAATTGACCTGTTCTATTCCTTCCGCTGCAACAAACAGGTAAAAGGTGAGATCATAATGTTTCTATTACAAGAGAACCTAGATCTAATGCATGTTTAGGTTGATATCAATATGAGAATTGAATCAGGATCAACCAAAACTTCCTACAGTGGTATCAGAGCCATTGGTTCTTAGGATTTCTTGTTTTAGATTCATGTTTAGGTTGTTTAATCTGTTTAGAAGTGTTTTTGAATCAATTTACTGATAAGAGAATTCACTTAAGAAACAAGAATTAAAATCTAAACACATATGAAAATCGTATCCCGAGCTATATGACTCGTTTTACGTCGGATCATCCGGATCGCAACGGACGCACGAACCGATCGTCGACGATTGTGTTGCGTGGTCGCGTTATGATCGTCGGATGGATCGCGATCGATGGCTGATAGATGGGCCGATCGAACGTGACGAACGGATGGATCATGTCGCGTGATCCGATCCGATTCGATCGGACGTGATCGCACGATCGTCAGCCATCCCGGCCAATCCCGTCCCGCTCGGCGATCGTGGAAGCTACCGACCCGAGCAACCCGTCCGCGAGCCGGACAACGTCCGACCATCCCGAGCACACCGAGCGCCTCGATCTCGGATCGTCGCGTGCGGCTTGACGGCTGACGTGATCGCATGAAACTTACGATTAGGTCGTAATCGGTTCACGTGATCAATCGGTTCGGTTCGGTTAATGGTTCGGTTTAAAACTTGATTAAAATCAACGTCACGGTTTAATAAACAGATTTTAATAATTTTATTAAATCTGGTTAAACCTGGATAAGAAATCCAATGTCGAAAGAATTATTGGATTTAGTGCCTAAACCAGGAATTTCTAATTTGATTTGGTTGGACCAAATAAATTGAGAAATTCCGGTTTAGTAAATAACCGGTTGACAATTGTGGTCATCGTAGTAATTGAAACTTGGTTAGACCAGTTTTAATGAACCAGACCGGTTATGTCAAATAATTGGACAATTGGGTCATGTCTTGGACATGGACCAATTCTTGGGCCTCGGGCCAAGAAGTTAAAACAATTGGGCCAGTTATTTGAGTCTTTCTTCAGATTAATTTAAAATCTATTTTATAAAATTATAAAGTCGTTTTAAATTATAGTTTCCGAAATTTTGAAATTAGAAAGTTTCTTAAAATAGAAGTTTCTGAATTTGCGGGTTTTGGATTTTAAAGAAATTTCTAAAGTTAGAAAGTTTCCGGTTTTAGAAAGTTTCCAATTTTAGAAAGTTTCCAAAAATAGTAGGTTTCCATAAATAGAAAGTTTCCCGAAATAGTAATCTTCTATTTTGGGAATGATTTTAATAAACCTACGAACCTCAAATAATATCAAGCGTTGGATGTCTTGTCCAGGCTATGTCAGCTGTCAAAGCCCATTCAATTGCATTCATGGCCTTACAGTGTGAGGATGTCTGTTTTTGCGTGGGTAAGACGGTTTGTGATTCATAAATGTCATTGGGAGTCCCAGACATTAATGATTACATGACTGTATAGTCCGGTTTTCTTGACTGGGCCATCGGGAGTCCCGGGCCTTGAGACATCAGAGTGGATTGGGCCTCGGGCCCAGATTCACAACCAAGAGTTATATCACGGATATAATTAGCCGATATAGGGCTTACCGATATAAGCTAAGGTTGGGTGACGGCCAGTGGCCCACTTTGATCTTAGTTATATGTGGATCTTGGAATCATTATATTCTATTGAGGGTAACTGATGTTATTGAATATAATGCATGATTAAATCATATTAAATTTTAATACGAGATTAATCATATTGAACATATTAACTAAAATCCTTTTATCTTAATTTTCAGTTATGACTAGCACAAACAATCAAAACACTTTCTCGATCCGGTCTGTCCTTGAGATGGACAAGCTGATCGGATCAAATTTCTTGACTTGGTCGCGGAACCTGAGGCTAGTCCTCAGACAGGAGAGAAAGGACTATGTCCTTGAGAGAGCTCTCCCCGTAAGGATCGGGTCCAATGCTTCTCATGCAGTATATGATGCTTGGAATAAGCATTATAATGATGCGGTAGATGTGCGTGGTCTGATATTGGCTACCATGGATTCAGACTTGCAGAAGCAATATGAGAACATGGAGTCGCCAATAGAGATGATTAGCAGCCTGAAATTGAAATTTCAGGAGCAGATAAGAGTGGAGAGATACCGGTTGGTTAAGTCTCTCACTAGCTGCAAGCTACCAAATGATAATCCAGTAAGTCCTCATGTCAGTAAAATGATGGGTTACATTGATAACCTGAGGAAACTGGATTATCCAGTTAGCCAGGAATTGGCAACTGAGATCATTCTGCAGTCACTACCGTCAAGCTATGATAAGTTCGTAAGGAACTATATCAAGAAAGGCTTAACGAAGACGTTGACTGAACTGCATGATATGCTCAAGACAGTTGAGCCAAACGTGAAGAGTACCCTGTACAATCTCATGAAAGAGAAGGGTAGGTTTACTAAACCTAATGCTGACAAGGGTGAAGACAAAGTTGTCCAGATTTTGAATCATGGCAAGCGTGTGTCTTCTGAGCCCGAGTCAGATACCTCTTACGTTGGTAAGTGCTGCTACTGTAAGGAGACAGGGCATTGGAAGAGAGATTGCATAAAATTCATGGAAGATGATGAGGAATTAAAGTCGATGTATGCGACCACTACCTCAGGTATTCATGTTATTACTTCAAGTTCTACCTTAAAGGTATTGGACACTGGTTGTGGCACTGATATTTGTGAAAATATGCAGAGCCTAAGCAACAGTAGAACGTTGAAGAAAGGGCAAGTGAAACTACATGTCTGGAAGGAGCTAGGGATGCTGCCTCAGCCGTAGGGTTTTTCACTTATAGATCCCTTTGAGGCTTGTTTTTGTATTAAGTAATTGCTACAAAGTACCTGCTTTAAGCAGTGTTGTCTTTCATTTTCTTGTAAGAATTTGAATGTTTTTCATTTTGATAAAAGACAAGTTTTGTTCTTTTGATCTTAATGAAATATTAATTGTAGCACCCTATTCATGGAATGGGTTTTATATCTTAAACCAAAGAGTGCTTAAATGTAACATAAATACCAAATTGGTTTAAATCTGATGAATTAAACCTGATTTTCTTGGCATAAATGTCTTGGTCACAGAGAGTAAGTCGGATTCAGAAATCCCATAGTTATGAACTGTTGGGCTCATTTGAATGAATGTCTTATGAGACTTGAATTCTGCTTACTAGACCAAAAGACAAAGGGCCCATCTTAGCCAAGCTAGAGAAAGGCCCAAAGGCTTATTGGAGATTGAACATACTCATGTATGTGGTCCGATGAGCAGTAATGCCGAGAAAATTTTCTGTACTTCATTGTCTCGACTGATTAATTCAGTGAGTAAGAATGTGTTCATTTGATGAGACACAAGAAGGAATTCTTTGACATGGTCGAAAGAGTTTTAGAATGAGGTATAGAATGTAAGTGACAGAAGTATTGAGACTTTGGATTAAATCCAAGTGAGAATACTTAAGTCATCGAAGGTGTGATCATCTGATTGAGTGTGAAGTCGTTTCACAGCTCATTTCTCCTGAAAAACTGAAGGTTTTTCTGTGAGAAAGAATCAGATCTTATAAGAAATGATTAAAGATGAGTCACACGAATCTTCCATGATATTATTTAAAGAATAACGCTCTAAAATATCTAAGTTTACGCTGAAATAGTTCCACAAATATCAGTTGAAAGACACCACGTAAATGTGGATTGGAATCGATCCAAATTTGTCTTTACTGAGTATTTGTAGTAGTGCTACTTCGCTGGTTGTCCTAGAGAAACTAAGGCTTGTTACTTTTACGTCCAATCTGTTTTCTAAGAAGGGAAGTTATTTTCCAAGAAGAACAGTGGGAGTAGAAGTATAACTCGAAGTTTTCTCAAGGAAACCAAGGCTCGGTACTTTTACGACCATTCTGTTTTCTAAGAAGGAAATTAACTTCCAAGAAGAACAGTGGGAGTAAAAAGTATTTTTTCGACCATTCTGTTTTCTAAGAAGGGAAGTTACTTTCCAAAGAAGAACAGTGGAGAAATACAGGAGGCTGCTTAACCTATTCAGGGAGAGCAGCGGAAGGATTTACAGATTTCTGTAGAATCTACACCTGTGGAGCCGGAAGTTCGCAGATATGAATCAGTTACTAATCCGAGAGTGATTTCTCGTCATTAGTTGAACCTGATAATCATTGAAAGTTGGCATGATCTGATGATCATTGAAAGCGATGAATCTGCGAAATTCAAAGAAGCGAAAGTGAGCCCGGACTCCGAATATTTACATTTTATGTAAGTTAGCTTCATCGATCCATTCATGGATGGAAGCGAACATATCGGAGTAGGAATCTTCGTTCTGTTGAAGTAGTCAAGACTTTGACTTGAACAGGAACGAAGCGGAATTGTGTGTTTACTAATAGATAAATGGGAGCGATATTGCATTTCTCATAATGTATGTCAATGACATACTGATTCTCGGATATAACGTCCCAACGCTGTAGTCGGTAAAGGACTAGCTTGGGAGTTGGTTTTATGATTGACATGGGTAAAGCCACGTAGTTCTTGGATTTTGGATCTAAAGATAGAGATCCAAAAGAGCTGGTAGGACAAAGTCAGGATTCTTAAATTGACAAAGTCCTACACGTTTTCAGCAATCCAAGAAGGGTTTTATGCCAATGTCACATGGCATTACGTTAAGCAAGAAGCAGTGTCCTACGATAACTGCTGAGCCTGAATGCATGGATAGGATTCCATATGCGACGGCAAATGGATCTATCATGTATGCCATGACACGCACTTGTTTTGATATTGCTTTAATATTGAGCAAGACAAGTAAAGACCAGTCAAATCCAGCAGAGAATCACTGGATTGCCGTAAAGAATATCCCAAAGTATTTAAGGAATACTAAGGATAAGCTCTTTAGGTAAAGGAGAAAGTGAGGTGCTACAAGTCGATAGAGTCTGTAAGGCAAGTTATCCAATGGACAAAGATGATTTCCGGTCACAGTCCGGTTATATCTTGTGTCTGTCTGGCGGTGCAAGGCACTGTTGCTGACTCCATGACTTAAGCTGAACATTTCGCAGCTTGGGAAGCGGCGAAAAAGGTTGTTTGGAAAGAAGAGTTCGTCACTGAACTTGATGTGATTCCCAGCATAGATAAGACTAGCTGCACATCAGAGGTCCAAACACCTAGAGGATAGGTATAACCTAATCCGTGAGATAAATGACAGAGATGTTAAGTAGATCAGCAAGTTTCAACGGATGAGAACGTTGCTAATCTATTAACGAAGCCACTCCTTAGGCCTAAGCACGAGTCACGGACTGTTGCTGTAGGATAAGTGAAATTAAGATGTAGTCTAAATTTCAGTGGGAGTTAGTAAAGGGCTTTATTTAGTTATTTGATATGTTCTAGTAAAACATTTAAAATGTTTTTAATGAAATTATTATTTCAAGATTATTTTAACTGTGATGAAATAATCGTTCCAAAGTGATATAAAGAATTTTATAGGTCATCGAAGTAAGTGACTTGATCTTGAGTCATCAAAGTCATTTAGCTTGATCATGAGACCCTATATTTGATAGATGTTTTATATCATCCTGTCCCTAGTCGAAGGTTGTTGAAATTGGAACACCAACAACCGTGTGAGACTGGATTGGTACGTGACTTATGACAAAGTCTCAGTGCGTCATAGATGCGCGGCATCAAAGTCATTACATAGGTGTATGTTGGGGAACATACGACCGGACATGACCCGCTTATGAGAACTCTTCAGGATATTTATATCTGTGTCATAAGAGATTCTCACTACGACTATAGAGTATAGTCCTTAGACCTGAGTTCGCATGCATGTGACTGCACATGGACTGATGCACTTTGATCATTGTCTAACGCTATCGTTCTGCGATAGTTATAAGGACCTTGTTTGGGTACATTATGAAATGAGTAGTTTACAGTGATGGAACAAGACGGAATTTGTCCCTCCAATATATATGGAGTGAATATCTCTAGGCCAATCGGAGATTTGAATACTGGAAAATGCATGGCCATGCTCAAACGGACTTTCCCGAGTCGTTTGGATTGTCAGTATCGAATCAGAGTCCGATGAACAAGATTAGGCTTTATAAGGATGACACCAATCTTGCCTTATGACTAATCGAGATATTGAGACAAAAGGATTATGAATACAGAGAGATTCCAGTACAAGTGGGAGATTGTTGGAATTGTGTCCAGTAATCTCGGTACTGTCTCTAGAAAGTAAGAGTATGTCAATGATCAGACATAAGTCATACAATGCTGGGGGTCATGATGGCTTGCTAGAGTCCGCTCATGATCTATAAGTCTTGGACTTATTGCCTTTATTGTATGATCCCATATGGGTCACACGCCTAAGCTAACAGGAAAATGTGTAGGAACGGCTTAGCAGAAGTACGGTAAAAGTGCTAGGCATTTACTGTACTGAGAGAGACTAAAGGGCCTGATTAAATCCATGGGATTTAATTAGAACTGAGAATTGGGCCCAAAAGCCCACGAGAACTAAAGGGAGTTTTAATGAATAAGACTTGACCTAAAGTTCTCTAATTCTTCAGTCTATCTGCGCCTCTTTTCTCCTCTCCCTGCGCCTCTCTCCTGCTCGGTCTAGCAGCCATTTCCTTGTGAAGCGTGTGTGAGCCTTTGGAGGATTCATCCCTTGGTGTATCTCCCTGATAATTGACCTGTTCTATTCCTTCCGCTGCAACAAACAGGTAAAAGGTGAGATCATAATGTTTCTATTACAAGAGAACCTAGATCTAATGCATGTTTAGGTTGATATCAATATGAGAATTGAATCAGGATCAACCAAAACTTCCTACAATAAGGCTCATCCCAGTAGTATCGTCTGAGCTCCCTGAAGAACTTCTTCTTTGCATACCCCTTCAAATCATCTGTTTCAGTCTCTGCGGCCAGGTAATTAGCTATATCCGCGGATCAGGGTCGATCAGTGGTTGCGATAGCACCTACCTCGAAGACATAGTCTCCAATTTGAACCGTGAAAGGTTCTGGTTCTGTTTCCGCATTGCAACGATCGTCGCATATGGTTGCATCGATCGTCGCATCCTCAACACATGCATCGATCGTCACAGATGTGGCATCGATCGACGCAGTGCGATTTATCCGACAGTTTTGCAGATTTTTGCCCAAATCCGTCTGAAACACTGTCCCGACCATATTGACGTTTTCCTCAGGCAAGTAATCATTAATAGGCACGTCTTCCTCAACCAGCATCCTTGAAAGATGATCAGCAACTCCATTCTCAACCCCCTTCTTGTCCCTCACTTCAATGTCAAACTCCTGAAGCAACAGAATCCATCTCAACAATCTTGGTTTAGCATCCTTCTTCTGCATCAGATACTTCAAGGCTGAATGATCAGTGTGCACAATCACCTTGGAGCCAACAAGATAGGGGCAGAATTTCTCAAATGCAAAGACAACATCCAACAGCTCCTTCTCTGTAGTGGTATAGTTTCTCTGCGCATCATCTAGTGTCCTACTAGCATAATAGATAGCATGAAGCTTTCTATCCTTCTTCTACCCCAGAACAGCTCCTACAGCATAGTCACTTGCATCACACATAGCCTCAAAAGGTAGATCCCAATCTGGTGGCTGAACTATTGGAGCACTCACTAATGCCTGCTTAATCTGCTCAAATGCAGTCTGACAATCTGCATTGAACTCAAATTTGGTATCCTTGCACAGCAAAGCAGTTAGTGGCCTAGCAATCTTACTAAAGTCTTTGATGAACCGTCTATAGAACCCAGCATGTCCAAGAAAGCTTCTTATAGACTTTACAGAATCAGGCGCCTGAAGGCTGGTCATTACCTCAATCTTAGCGCGATCTACTTCAATCCATGCTTCAGACACTTTATGTCCAAGTACAATGCCATCTCTGACCATGGAATGGCATTTCTACCAATTAATAACCAAGTGCTTCTCTTCGCATCTAGTCAGTACCTTGCACAGATTATCTAAGCACTCATTATAAGATGATCCATAGACTGAGAAGTCATTCATAAATACCTCCATAAAGTCCTCAATCATATCAGTGAATATGGACATCATGCATCTTTGGAAAGTAGTTGGTGCATTGCAGAGTCCAAAAGGCATCTTACGGTAAGCAAATGTGCCATATGGACAAGTGAAGGTGGTCTTTCCCTGATCCTCTGGATGGATAGGAATCTGAAAGAAACCTGAATATCCATCGAGGAAGCAATAATAAGGGTGATTTGCTAACCTCTCCAGGATCTGATCAATGAAGGGTAAAGGGAAATGATCCTTCCTTGTTGCAGCATTGAGTTTCCTGTAGTCTATGCACATCATGTGTCCAGTCACAGTCCTAGTAGGGATCAGCTCATTCTTCTCATTCTTCACAACTATAACTCCGCCTTTCTTAGGCACCACATGGACTGGACTCATCCAATCACTGTCTGAAATAGGATAGATGATAACAGCATCTAGGAGTTTCATAATCTCCTTCTTAACCACTTCCTATAGATTAGGATTAAGCCTTCTCTGATGCTCAACAGATGTCTTAGACTCGTCCTCAAGATGTATCCGATGCATGCACAGCTCCGGAGAGATACCTGAAATGTCATCAAGAGAATAGCCAAGAGCTTTGCGATGCTTGCGCAACTTGCTTAGCAGTAAAGTGAGCTCTGCGTTGTTCAAACTAGCGTTAACAATCACTGGATAAGTTGAATTAGGTCCAAGAAACGCGTACCTTAGCCCCGATGGAAGTTGTTTCAGTTCAATTTTCGGAGCCTTTTCCTCTGCCCAATCTCTGTCGACTTGCAACGATCGATGCTTAGTCTGTGTCGATCGATGTAAAGTCGCGGCAGACACTTCCAACTTCATCACTTGCTCAGCAGAATCCATCAGTCTTGCATAGCAGATTGCAGGCTCGTCTTGCAGGTGTTCCATCTCCATTATAGAGCTTAGTAAAGCTCTTTATAGTGGATCTTCAGCATGTGACTTGTGAAAGTACTCTGCAGCCAAATCACCCAATGTGTCCACATAGAAGGTCTGTCCGTCAATGGTTGGTCTCTTCACCAGTTTGTCCATATCAAAACTCATTTTCAGATCACCCACATTCAGAATTATTCTACCTCATTGGCAGTCGATTATCGCAACAGCAGTAGCTAAGAAAGGCCTACCCAAAATTAGTGGATCCTTCGGTTCCTCTCCATACTGCAGAACCACAAAATCAGTAGGTATCACACATTTACCAATCACACATTTTCAGATCACCCACATTCACAGATCCTTGTTGGCAAGAAATCAGTCATTCCAAGTCTCTTAGATACAGAGAAGGGCATAAGATTCACACTAGAACCAAGATCACATAGGGATCTTTCAAACCTTTCCCTGTAGATGGCACAATCCAACAAAAAGCTCACTGGATCTTTCAGCTTCTCAGGAATTCTGCCCTGAACTACCACACTACATACCTCCGTGATCATCATTATACTCTCCTCATCAGACCACTTACCAACAAGCAAGTCCTTAAGACATCTCCTCATCACAGGAGAAGTCTCCATAGAGTCAATCAAAGGTACTTCGACTTTCACCTTTTTAATGATCTCCTTGCATTTGGTATACTGTCTATCATTCCTAGCTTTCCTGGAATTTTTGGGAAAAGGTACTTTAGGTTTGTAAACCCTTTCACTTGACTGCTTCGGTTTCTCTAGTTTTGAACTCTCTGCAGTCGCCTTGCGTCGATCGTCGTTGGAGTTGTGTCGATCGTTGGGCGACTTTGTTACGACAGGTTCTTCGTTTTCGCTTTGCATCGACCGTTGCTGAGTAGCGTCGATCGATGCATTGCGAATATCACGGATCCCATCTTCCAATTCTTCAATTTCCACGAGTTCTTCAACACTCAACTGCTTTTTCTGGCCAGGAGACAGCTCCTTACCACTTCTCAAAGTTACCGCATTGCATTGATACTTTGGATTAGCATCAGTTCGCCCTGGGAGATATCCAACTTCCCTCTTAACATATCCAGCAGTCTGTGCAACTTGAGCATCAAGCCTTTTCACATGTGAGTTCAAGGATTCGAATTTTCCATTCAAATCATCATACACCCAATCCAGTTTCTTGTTGACATCCACAGAAATCTTGGTTTGTCCCTTTAGCAGCTGCTCCATCATTGCCTCCATCTTACTCTCATGAGTAGTAGCTACAGGAGGTGCTTGGTAAGAGGAAGATCCATAAGTCCTCTGATTACCTTGTTGGAAAGGTTTCTGAAATCCACTAGTCTGCCCAAATCCAGAAGAGTTTTGGTTGTTATTGAAAGCACTCTTCTGTCCTCCATTGAAGAACCTATTACCAGACTGATTACCAAACCTGTTTCCTTGAAAACCAGATCCTCCGATGTAATTCACATCCTCAACCTGATCATCTCCTTCATCATTGATCATCTCAACATCTTGAACAAAGTGGACAGCTTTCTTCCCAGCTAGAAGAATGCAAACTGTGTCCAACTTAGATCTAATATCAGCTATCTCAGAATTCTCCATCTTCCCACCGGACTTCTTCCTTCTCTCATCAGTAGTCTTGCAGCTATTACTGCTTACCAGATTATCTATCAACTGCTTATCTTGAGCAGGAGTCCTAGTGTTAAAGTTGGCATTGCTAGAATTGTTTAACGCAGTCTGATATGGAAGATCTATTCCTCTAGAGAAGATGCCTAAAAGTGTTACCTCAGTGAATCCATGGTGCGGGCAGTCACGTTGGTACTTCTTAAACCTCATCCAGACTATCTTAAGAGGCTCTATTGGACCTTGGGTGAAGGTGAGAATGTCCTGTCTGGACTGGTCTGAGCGGGCATCATCATAGAAATGACGCAGGAACTCACTCTTCAGAGCGGTCCAAGTAACAAACGTCCCAGATGGAAGTTGTTTCAGCCAGGCTGCAACATCTCCAGCCAGAGAGTAGGGGAAAAGCTTGAGGAACAGATAGTCTTGGTTAACTTCATCGTAATTTATTCCAGTGACTATGCCCTCAAACTCATCTATGTGATCCATCGGCTGCTCACTTGGAGAGCCATGGAAGGCTTTCTGCCTCAGGAGAGAGTAGTAGACGGTTTTGATTTCAAAATCATTCCTCTCAAATTCAGGAAGTACAAGAGCTGACCGGTTAGCATGAAACTCATCCGGACGGTTATAGTCAGCTAAAGTCCTCTCGTGGACAACCATCTGTCTACCTTGGCCTTGTCCTTGACCTTGGTTCTGCTCCTGCTGCGGATGTGGTTGCTCTGGAGGATCAGGGATGACATTCCCTTCAGCATCTATCGGTTCTCCAGCAGCAATGTAAGGATTGTTGTGTCGGTCCCTGAGGGTACCTTGAGCATCAGGCTTTATGATCACACGTTCAACAACCATCCTTGTTCTTCTAACTCTTATGTTGGTCCTCTCAAGTCTTGCAAGCTCTTCAAGTTGTAGGTTTACGAGATTAGTGTTCGGATTACTTCGGGTATCACGCGTCTGCATAAACCGTCTGTAATCGCCAAGCAACGATCGATGCTAGAAGTGCAACGATCGATTCAACTCCAATCGCCTAGTGTCGATCGACACAAGAAGTGCAACGGTCGATGCTATGCGATTTCGAAACCTGCGACAGAGAGAAAACAGAGAAGAAAAATCAGTAAACAAAAAAAATAAAAATAAAAATAAAAATCCTAGTAAAAACCCTAAGTTCGAAGCTATCTAAGACTCTAAGAGTCCCCGGCAGTGGCGCCAAAAACTTGATAGGTCTAAAGTTTTACCCTATACTAACTGCAAGTGCACAGTATATCAATGTAGTACTTAGGGATCGAATCCACGAGGACTCTAGGCAACGATAGGATTAAGAACTTAAAGAGATTTAAACTAGGAGAAAGAAAAAAGCAAATTGTATTGAATTAACTAAAAGTAAGCAAGAACGTAAACAAGTAGCAGGTTGTTGTTGTAGGCAATAAACTAAGGGCGCTAAGTCTAGGGCGTTCTCAGGAAATCAGACAAGCAGATAAATCATTCAGTCATGATCTAATTAAACACAGTTCTAGAACTCAAACACGGATATAGAATTAACCAACTGTCGTTGCGAGAATTCTCTAAGTCTAAGTGCAGCAATCCAAATTCCTTTGCAATTACTAACAGTTTAAACCAGCTTTAATTCCAAGTTCGATATGTTCACAATCTAATTAAACCAAATTCCTTTGCGAGTAATTAAATTGCTCAACCTAAATAGTTCAGATTCTAAACCACACTGTCGTGTCATATTTAGCAACCTAAGATCTAGATTCTAATTGATCAGATTAGAACTAGCATTAAACACAATTTAGTTTGAAGAACATCTATTGATGTGAATCCTTAACTGAATTAATTATATCTAGCAAGTCATGAAATCCCTATGAGAAACCCTAAACCTAACTATGAAACTACTCAGATATAGATGATGTAAACATAATCAATGAATTAATAGAAATCATAAAAGAGATTAGAATATAAAAGGGGTTCGAAAACTTCTCCAAAACGAATGTAGTACAGGATCAGATCAGCCCCCAAAAGCTCTAAAAACTCTCTGCTCTAAGTTATGATAGCGTATGTAAAACTGAAGCTAAAAACCTAATTAAATATCTAAAACACGACTTGGGGCTTCTGTGTAAATATCTGGAACTTCTGGGCATCTTTGCAATATTGGCATTCTTCATTAAGCCGCCGAGAATCTGGCCCAACTCGCTGTGCATCGATCGATGCAGGTGTGCAACGATCGACACAGTACTCTATTTCGGACAGTGAACACAACCTCTCGGGTCCAATCTCCAAAGTGCTCCAATTAGCTTCATAATCTCCACTTTTGCTCCAAACGTGCGTGTACCTAATAAGACCTGCAAAAGACTCTAAAGAAACACTAATAGACTCTAAAACAGACTTATATCATGGCATAAAACCGGTAAAAACCATGATATATCATCGACCGATGCACTTTGTGTGTCGATCGATGCAGTGCGATTCTGCCTGTATCTCACGCTTTTGAACACACCAAAACAGAAAAATCAAAAACACCAAATCAAAACGAAAAATGAAAAGAAAAACAAACCTACTAGTGGGTTGCCTCCCACTCAGCGCTCGTTTAAAGTCAATAGCTTGATTATAGAAAGGAGATCGGACTTATGGGGGATTCAACAGAGACTTTGAGTGTCTCTGTGAATGTCTCTTCAGCCAAGGTGGCGTATAACCTTTCAGATCATGAGATTTCCCAAGATAAGAGCGAAAAGAATCAGAGTGGGATACTACGTTTTCATGCATTCACAGTTAATGGATTAGGAGGTTTGAGTTTAGAAGAGTCATACATGTGCTTTGGTGGATGGAAGAGATTTGGAGCTTTCTGCTTAAGAGCAGTTGCAGGCTCTGAAGATGTTAGAGCAAGTTCAGAATGAACTGCCATCTTCTCATCTTCAACAGGAATTTCTGGTTCCACTTCAACACTGAAGCTCTGTCCATCGATGGTGGATTTCTGCAACTTATCCATCTTGAACCTCAAAGGCTTGTCTCCCAGATGGAGATCAATCATTTCGTGTCTCACATCAATCACAGCTCCAGCAGTAGCTAAGAAAGGTCTACCAAGTAGCAAAGGATCATCTGGCTCAATGTTATACTTCAGCACTACAAAGTCCGTTGGATTCAAGTAGTTTCCAACTCTGACATGAATGTCCTCGAGAATTCCTTCTGGATACTTCTTTGAACGATCAGCTAGGATAAGTGAGATCCTAGTAGGCTGGAAATCCATCATTCTCAATCTCTCAGCCACAGAGTATGGCATGAGATTCACACCAGATCCTAAGTCACACAGAGATTCCTTGAATCTGTCCTTAGAGATGGAGTAGTATAGCACAAAGGCTCCTAGGTCTGGTATCTTCTCTGTAATATGAATCAGCTTCTTTCCATCACTTTCATGCAGTTAGCCACGCTTAGCTCATGTTTAGACAGTTTAGGAGCCTTAGGATATGACACAGAAGGCTTATAGACTCGTTCTAGGACTGTTGCAGGTTTCTGGTCCTGTCTGTGATCTGTGTCGATCGATGCAAGAGATGTGTCGATCGACACAAGGCGATTATGTTCAAATTCATCAGACATATCGGGTATGCATCGATCGACATCGAGGGTGTGTCGATCGACGCATGTCTCAGACAGACAGTAATCATCTAGAAAATCCGTGATTATGCTCTCTTCTTCTTCCAGCAAGTCAATCTCATCTCTTATGGTCACAGTATTGACGAATTTGTTCTGTTCAACTTTCCCAGCTCCATTCTGCCTCTGCACAGCTCCAGCCGTCTGTTGAACTTGAACATCCAGCTTCTTCACATGTCTGCTCAAGGATTCAAACTTCCCATTCAGATCTTCATACACAACATCTATCTTCTTGTTGAAGTCTACAACAGTCTTAGTCTGTCCTTCCAGCAACCGCTCCATCATGGCTTCCATCTTGCTCTCATGATCACTAGCAGCAGGAGGTGCCTGATAGGAGGTTGATCCATAAGTCCTCTTATAAGAATTACCTTGCTGAAAAGGTTTCTGATAACCATAGCCACTGATGTAGTTCACATCCTCTTCTTGGTTGTCTTTTTCAGCTTCAAACACCTCAACATCCTGAGCAAAGTGGACAGCTTTCTTTGCAGTCAATAAGCTGTGAACAGTGTTCACCTTGTTCCTAATATCAGTAATCTCCAGATTGTCAATCTTCCCACCAGACTCTTTCCTTCTTCTATCAGCATTCTTGGAGCTATTACTGCTCACCAAGTTGTCAATTAGCACTCTAGCCTGCTCAGGAGTCCTTGTATTGAAATTGCCATTGCTGGCATTATCCAATGCAGACTGGTAGTGGAGATCAATACCTCTGAAGAATATGCCTAGCAGCGTCACTTCAGAGAATCCATGATGAGGATAGTCACGTTGGTACTTCTTAAAGCTCATCCAAGCAGACTTAAGAGGCTCTGTAGGACCTTGGGTGAAGGTGAGAATATCCTGTCTCGACTGATCAGAGCGAGCATCATCATAAAAGTGCCTCAAAAACTCCATGTTCACAGCATCCCAAGTAGTAAACTTCCTAGTTGGAAGTTGTTTCAGCCAAGCTGCAGCCTCTCCAACGAGAGAATAGGGGAAAAATTTGAGATACAGGTAGTCATAGTTTACCCCATTGTACTTCATTCCAGTGATGAAGTCTTCAAAATCATCAATATGGTCCATGGGTTGCTCATGTGGGAGACCATGGAAAGGATTCTGCCTCAGAAGAGAGTAGTAGACAGTCTTGATCTCAAAGTCATTCCTCTCAAAGCCAGGAGGTACAATTGCTGACCGGTTAGCATAGAACTCATCGGGATGGTTGTAGTCAGCAAGAGTCCTCTCAACAGCAGGAGGATTAATCATCTGCCCCTGACCTTGGGCCGGTTCAGGATCAGGGATCACACGTTCCTCAGCATCGATCCTTTTCCCGTCATCGTTGTACGGGTTGTTATGTCGGTCTCTCAGAACTCCCTCAGCATCAGGTCTCAAAATCAAAGGCACCTGATTAACGTTCGCCATCTTAGCTTTCTTCTGAGCTTTTCTGTTCTCTCTATCTATCTTAGCAAGCTCCTTAAGTTCGAGATTCACGAGCTCCTTATCCGAATTACTTCGCAAGTCGCGATCAGACATAAACTGATCTGTTTACTGTTGGATCTCCTAGGATCTAGGGTTTGATATATTGAATTTACCAACCTCGTTATTACCTTGAACTGGCAGCGGAATTGGTGAACGAGATCAGTGAGCAACGCAGATGCCTTGCCTCTACCAGATACACATGCACACAAGCTGGAAACGGGATGCTAGTGCCGGATCTGTGGGATCTAAGAGTTTCTGGTGTTTCTGCTTTTCTGTCAGAGAGAAGAGAAGACGGCTAGGGTTCAGGTCGACCATATAAGACCTTATATATCGACCTGGAAATGACATCACCAAACCGTCGGACAATCCCGGCTCGGTTACGTCATTAATCCGAAACATCAGTTTCGGAACCCGATGTGCAACGATCGACACACTTACTATGTCGATCGACACACCTCCACGAAAAGCCTGCATCGATCGACGCACTCATGCATCGATCGACACACACATTGTAAAACTCTATGTAAATGTGTATCCAATACACATAAGTATGATCATTACCATAATGATCATTCCCACTTTCATGCTTCCAGTTTGCTTAGGTGTGTGACCCTATAGGATCATATAATACTGGCAGTAAGTCTACAACTTACAGACTGCAAGAGGCTTCTAGCAAAACATTGCAACCACCTAGTATTATACGAATGTCTGATCTCGACACATAACTATCATCAGGAGTGAGTACAAGTGTGATTTCAGGACACTATCCCAACAATCTCCCACTTGTACTGGAATCATCAATTCTTGTAATCCTTTTGTCTCTATATCTCGATTTGGCATAAGGCAAGATTGGTGTCATCCTTATTAAGCCAACATCGTGTTTATCGAACTCATGATCTCATACTGAACATTACAAACAACTGAACTACAGTTCGTTTGAGTGCGGCCACACATTTTCTCAGTATTAAATCTTCGATAGGCCCTGAGATATTTATCTCCCGTTATTCAGGAGGGACAAATTCCATCTTGTTCCATCTCTGTTTCAACGCACACTTCATGATATACTTGAACAGTGCCGTTATTGTCGCCAATTACGGGTCGACGTTTGACAAAGTCAAAATGTACCAATTCATATGCAAGAAAGCATGATGAACTCAGGTCTAAGGACTATACTCTATAGTCGTAATGAGAACCTCTTATGACACAGATGTAACTATCTTGTAGACTTCTCATTAGCGGGTCATGTCCGATCATATGTTCACTAACATATATCTATGCGACTGACTGCGATAATCATATCATTGGCTCCATGAAACTTAGCCAACAGTCACCTCACAATCTAGTCTCTAACGGTTGTCAGTGTCCCAATTCTACAACCTCGACCAGGGACAAAACATAATTTATTAACTTATAGGGTTTCATGATCAAGTCCTCAACTTGATGACCTATAATATGTCATAAACTTATTTTGGGACCATTATTTAGATCACAATAAATAATGCTGAAATCAAATTTCATTAAACACTTCTAAAAGAATGTTTACAAGAGCATCTTATTATAGCTAAAATAAAACCAAAACTCCCACTAGAATCAAGATTACATCTTAAGATCTCTAATGCCTACAGCAGTCGTATGACTCTCATGCTTAGGCCTTGGGAGTGACTTAGTTAGAGGATCAGCGACATTCTCGTCTGTCGGAACTCGGCTGATCTTCACATCACCTCTATTGACGATATCTCGAATCAGGTGATATCTCCTCTCCACGTGTTTGTACTTCTGGTGTGACCTTGGTTCTTTTGCCTGAGCAATGGCTCCGTTGTTATCACAAAACAAAGCCACTGGCTCCAAGATACTAGGAACCACACCAAGTTCAGTCATGAACTTCTTGATCCAAACAGCTTCCTTTGCCGCTTCTAAAGCAGCAACATATTCAGCTTCCGTTGTGGAATCAGCTACGGTATTCTGCTTAGAGCTCTTCCAGCTCACTGCACCGCCATTTAGACAGAAGATATATCCAGATTGTGATCGGAAATCGTCTCTGTCTGTCTGAAAACTCGCATCGGTGAATCCATTCACCACAAGTTCTTCACTTCCTCCATACACAAGGAATTTATCCTTAGTATGTCTCAAATACTTGAGAATATTCTTGACACCTGTCCAGTGAACTTCACCTGGATCAGATTGGTATCTACTCGTCATGCTTAACGCGTAAGCTACATCTGGACGAGTGCAGAGCATGACATACATAATAGATCCTATTGCAGAAGCATAAGGAATCCTATTCATGCGCTCTCGCTCAGCAAGTGTCGTCGGACACTGCTTCTTGCTGAGACTCATGCCATGAGACATCGGTATGAAGCCCTTCTTGAAATCTTGCATCCTGAATCTGTGCAACACCTTATCAATATAAGTGTCCTGGCACAATCCAATCAGCCTATTCAATCTATCTCTGTAGATTCTGATTCCAAGAATGTACGCGGCTTCTCCCATGTCTTTCATGGAAAAACAACTTCCGAGCCAAGTCTTGACAGACTGAAGCAACGGAACGTCATTACCGAGGAGGAGTATGTCATCGACATACAGTACAAGAAACGCAATTTTGTTCCCACTAGTCTTCTTGTAAACTGATATATCATGGTTTTTACCCACTTTATACCATGATATAGTTGTGTTTTTAGAGTCTTTTGTATTAGTTTAGAGTCTTTTACAGGTTAAATCAGGTTTGGAGCTAATTGGAGATATATGGAGCATTTTGGGCATTTTGGGACGTTTTGGCCGAGAGCTTTATTCACTGTTCGATTATTTGATGTTGCATCGATCGACACGCATTGTGCATCGGTCGATGCAGTCGCGAGATGGGCCGTACGCGTCGGCGTAACAAGTATTGAAGATTTGCAAAGAAACCCAAGATACTTTCAGTATTTACACAGAAGCCCCAGCCGAGATTATGCCTATATATACTAGTTTTTGGTGTTTAATTTAGATACGCTTTGATACTTAGAGCTAAGAGATTTTTAGAGCTTTTGGGGCTGATCTATTTTCCTTGTATTGATTTATTTTGGAGAAGATTTCGAACCCCTTTGATATTTTAATTTCTTATATGCAATCTATTTATTCTATGATTATGTTTTCATCAATCATGTCTGAGTAGATCCATAGTTGAGTTTAGGGTTTCTCATTAGGGTTTGATGACTTGCTAGACTTGTTTAATTCAGTTGGGATTCATATGATTAGAATGTTCTTCAAACTAAATTGTGCTTAAAGCTAGTTCTAACCTGATCAATTAGAATCTAGATCCTAGGTTACTAAATACGTCACGAGAGTGGGGTTTAGGAATCTGAACTATTTAGGTTGAGCAATTGAATTATTCGCAAAGAGATTTGGTTTAGTTTAATTGTGAACATATCGAACTTGAACTTAATGCTAGTTTAATTTGTTAGTAATTGCAAAGAGATTTGGATTACTGCACTTAGACTTAGAGAGTTTTCGCAAAGAGATTTGGTTAATTCTATTTTCGTGATTTGAGTTCTAGAACTGAGTTTAATTTGATCCTGACTGATTAACTTGTCTGCTTGTCTGATTTCCTGAGAATACCCTAGGCTTGACGCTTTTAGTTTATTGCTTACAAACCGATTTCCTGCTACTGTTTACTTTCTTGCACCGCAATTCATTACAATCACTACTTGCTTATTTCTAGTATTAATTCCTACGGTTTGATTCTCTTGAGACCAAGTGTCCCTGTGGATTCGATAACCCTATATACTACATTGACTATACTGTGCACTTGCAGTTTAGAATAGGGATTAAAACTCGACCTATCAAGTTTTTGGCGCCGTTGCCGGGGACTCTTTGAGTCTTCGATAGGACCGAACTTAGGGTTTTACTAGAAATTCTTCGTTTTTGTTTTTGCTTTTCGTTTTTGTTTTATTTTGATTTTACTGATTCTTTTCTCTGATTCTTTCTGTCCCAGGTACCGAAATCGCCTTGCGTCGACCGTTGCACATCTTGCGTCGATCGACACTAGGCGATTCTGAGATTGAACCGATCGTTGCACTGATAGCATCGATCGTTGCTGGACGATTACAGACAGTTTATGCCAACGCAGAACACTAGAAGTAATCCGAACTCGAGCTTGGTTAATCTCAATCTAGAGGAACTTGGACGTCTAGAAAGGACAATCAGAAGAGAAAAGAGAGAGAGAATGGTACGAGAACGCTTGATCTTGATACCAGATGCTGATGGAACCCTGAGGGATCCAGAGAACAATCCTTACAATGTTGCTGGGCATAGGATTGATGCTGAGGGACGAGTGATCCCTGATGAAGCTGAGCCACTGGGCCAGATGGTTGTCCGTGAAAGGACATTAGCTGATTACAACAGACCTGACGAGTTTCATGCGAACCGAGCAGCTTTAGTGCTTCCTGCCTTTGAGAGGAACGACTTTGAGGTAAAGACTATCTACTACCAACTGATGAGGCAGATTGCTTTTCATGGTCTTCAATCAGAGCAGCCTATGGATCACATAGACAAGTTTGAGGACATAGTTACTGGTATGAAATACGATGGAGTTTGCCAGGACTATCTGTTCCTTAAGCTATTTCCGCACAGTCTTGCTGGAGACGCTAGTGCATGGCTGAGACAACTGGCACCTGGTCAGTATACTACTTGGGCAGCCTTAAAGAGTGAGTTCCTGCGTCATTTCTATGACAATGCACGTTCAGACCAATCTAGACAGGACATACTTACTTTCTCCCAAGGAGTTGTGGAGCCTTTAAAGACTGCCTGGATGAGATTTAAGCAGTATCAGCGTGACTGTCCGCACCATGGATTCACTGAAGTTCAGCTGATTGGTATCTTCTTCAGAGGAATAGATCTTTCGTATCAGCAGGCGCTGGATAATTCTAGTGATGCCAACTTCAACACCAGGACTCCTACACAAGCTAAGCAACTGATCGAGAATTTGATTAGCAGCAATAGTTGCAAGACTATGGATGAGAGGAGAAAGAAGCCTAGTGGAAGTGTTGATAAATCAGAGATGGCTGAATTAAGATCCAGGGTGGATAAAATCTACACTCTTCTAAGTGAGAAGAAAGCTGTCCATTTTGCTCAAGAAGTAGAAGTGATTCAGACTGAGAAGGACACTCAGGGAGAAGATGTGAATTACATCGGAGGATCTGGTTTCCAAGGAAACAGATTTGGATATCAATCTGGAAACAGATTTTCTGGTGGAGGACAGACCAATAGTTCTCAGAGAGCCTACGGATCTGATTTTGAAGCTAAGATGGCAGCAATGATGGACAAGCTACTGGAAGGACAGATTAAGAGTACCGCAGACATACACAAGAGAATAGATACAGTCCATAAGGAGCTAGATGGGAAGATTGAATGTCTAAGTACACATATGAAGGAGCTTGATGCTAAGGTTGCGAGAACTGCTGGACATGCTCAGAGGGAAAATGGATATCTTCCAGGAAGAACAGACACTAATCCCAAATACCAATGCAATGCAGTGACTTTCAGAAGTGGTAAGGAACTGTTACCCAACCAGAACAGGCAGCTGAGCGTTGAAGAACTCACAGAAATTGAAGAGTTGGAAGATGAAATCCGTGACATTCGCGATGCATCGATCGATGCTACAAAGCAACGGTCGACGCAAAGCGATAACAAAGAAGCTGATGTCGCGAAGTCACCCAGCAACGATCGACACAAATCTAGTAACGATCGTTGCAAGACGACTGCCGAGAATGAAAAGCCAGAGGATCCAAAG
Organism: Orychophragmus violaceus; assembly: GCA_030180135.1. NCBI lineage: Eukaryota > Viridiplantae > Streptophyta > Magnoliopsida > Brassicales > Brassicaceae > Orychophragmus > Orychophragmus violaceus. Next base: position 55,013,568 of record CM058240.1, on the reverse strand, counting down.
CAATCGACAGAGAAGGTGTACAAGCCTAAAGTACCCTATCCTAAGAATCCCAGGAAGGCTAAAAGCGAGAGGCAGTATGCTAAATGCAAAGAGATGATAAAAAGGGTGAAAGTTGAAGTGCCTTTGCTTGACTCCATGGATACTTCACCAATGATGAGGAGATGCCTTAAAGACATGTTTGCTGGCAAATGGACTGATGAAGAAAGTGTGATGATGATCAGTGAGGTATGTAGTGCAGTGATTCAAGGCAGGTCCCCTGAGAAATTGAAAGATCCTGGGAGCTTCGTATTGGATTGCACCATCTACAGGGAGAGATTCGAAAGATCCTTATGTGATCTTGGTTCCAGTGTGAACCTTATGCCTCTCTCAGTTGCTAAGAGGCTCGGTATGACTGATTTCAGACCCACTAGGATATCACTGGTTCTAGCAGACAGAACGGTCAGGGTTCCCGAAGGAGTATTGGAGGATGTACCTATAATTATCGGCCAATGCGCGATACCTACTGACTTTGTGGTTCTACAATATGGACAGGAACCAAAGGATCCACTAATTTTGGGCAGATCTTTCTTAGCTACAGCTGGTGCAATGATTGACTGTCAGAGAGGTAAGATAGTTCTGAATGTGGGTGATCTGAAGATGAGTTTTGATATGAACAAGCTGGTAAAGAGACCAACCATCGACGGTCAGACTTTCTATGTGGACACACTTAGTGAATTAGCTGCAGAGTACTTTCACCAGTCACATGCTGAAGATCCACTGGAAAGAGCTTTACTGAGCTCTATAATAGAGTTGGAATACCTGCAGGACGAGCCAGCAATGTGCTATAGAAGACTGATGGATTCTGTTGAAGTTGCAATGCAAGTTGAAGTATCTGACGCGACAATGCAACGATCGACACCTACTAAGCATCGGTCGTTGCAAAGCGACGCAGACTGGGCAGAAGAAAAAGCTCCGAAGGTAGACTTGAAACAACTTCCAACCGGGCTAAGGTACGCGTTTCTTGGACCTAATTCAACTTATCCAGTGATAGTTAACGCTAGTTTGAACAACGCAGAGCTCACTTTACTGCTAAGCAAGCTGCGCAAGCATCGCAAGGCTCTTGGCTATTCTCTTGATGACATTTCAGGTATCTCACCAAAGCTGTGCATGCATCGGATACATCTTGAGGATGAGTCTAAGACATCTATTGAGCATCAGAGAGAGATTATGAAGCTTCTGGATGCTGGGATCATCTATCCTATTTCAGACAGTGATTGGGTAAGTCCAGTCCATGTAGTGCCTAAGAAGGGTGGAGTTACAGTCGTGAAGAATGAGAAGAATGAGCTGATACCTACTAGGACTGTGACGGGACACAGGATGTGCATAGACTACAGGAAACTAAATGCTGCAACTAGAAAGGATCACTTTCCCTTACCTTTCATTGACCAGATGCTGGAGAGGTTAGCAAATCACCCTTACTACTGCTTCCTCGATGGATACTCAGGTTTCTTTCAGATTCCTATCCACCCAGAAGATCAGGGAAAGACTACTTTCACTTGTCCATATGGCACATTTGCTTACCGTAGGATGCCTTTTGGACTCTGCAATGCTCCTGCTACTTTTCAGAGATGCATGATGTCCATATTCACTGATATGATTGAGGACTTTATGGAGGTATTTATGGATGATTTCTCAGTCTACGGATCGTCTTATAATGAATGTCTAGAGAATCTGTGCAAAGTGCTGACTAGATGCGAAGAGAAGCACTTGGTCCTTAACTGGGAAAAGTGCCATTTTATGGTCAAAGATGGTATTGTTCTTGGACATAAGGTGTCTGAAGCAGGGATCGAAGTGGATCGCGCTAAGATTGAGGTAATGACAAACCTGCAAGCACCTGATTCTGTTAAAGCCATAAGAAGTTTTCTTGGACATGCTGGTTTCTATAGGCGGTTCATCAAAGATTTCAGCAAGATTGCTAGACCACTAACTGCCTTGCTGTGTAAGGATACAAAATTTGAGTTCAATGCAGACTGTAAGGCTGCATTTGAACAAATCAAGCAGGCTTTAGTGAGTGCTCCAGTAGTCCAGCCACCAGATTGGGATTTACCTTTTGAGGTTATGTGTGATGCAAGTGATTTTGCTGTGGGAGCTGTTCTAGGACAGAAGAAGGACAGAAAGCTTCATGCTATCTATTATGCTAGTAGGACACTAGATGATGCGCAGAAGAACTATGCAACCACAGAGAAAGAACTGCTAGCCGTTGTCTTTGCTTTCGAGAAATTCCGCCCCTATCTTGTTGGCTCTAAAGTGATTGTTCATACTGATCATTCAGCCCTGAAGTATCTGATGCAGAAGAAAGATGCTAAGCCGAGGCTGTTGAGATGGATTCTGTTGCTTCAGGAGTTTGATATCGAAGTAAGGGACAAGAAGGGAGTTGAGAATGGAGTTGCTGATCATCTTGCAAGGATGCTGGTTGAGGAGGACGTGCCCATAAATGACTATTTGCCTGAGGAAAACGTCAACATGGTTGGTACAGTTTCTGAGATGGATTTGGAAGATGAGTTGCAGAACTGTCGGGAAGATCGCCTTGTGTCGATCGATGCTACATTGGCAACGGTCGATACAAGTATCGGGGAAGCAACGATCGACACATGCTCGCGCAACGGTCGATGCACACATGATACGAACCGAGAATGTTTTAAGATCAGAATTGGAAATTATGATTTCGAAATCTCTGCTGTGGCTACCTCTGATCGACCCTGGTATGCAGATATAGCTAACTACCTCGCTGCTGAGACTGAACCGGATGATTTAAAGGGCTATGAAAAGAAAAGGTTCTTTAGGGAACTTAGAAGATACTACTGGGATGAGCCTTATCTCTATAAACACTGTTCAGATGGCCTTTACAGGAGATGCATTGCTGAATCAGAAGTTTCGGACATCCTTTTCCACTGTCATGGATCAGATTATGCTGGACATTTTGCTACATTCAAGACTGTGTCTAAAGTTCTTCAAGCAGGTTTCTGGTGGCCTACAATGTTCAGAGACGCTCATTCTTTCATCACTCAGTGTGATGTTTGTCAAAGGAGAGGGAAAATCAGCAAGAAGCATGAGATGCCTCAGAATTTCATTCTGGAAGTTGAGGTTTTCGATTGCTGGGGCATAGATTTCATGGGTCCTTTTCCCTCGTCCTATGGAAATAAATTCATTCTGGTTGCTGTGGACTATGTGTCTAAATGGGTCGAAGCAATCGCTAGTCCAACCAATGATTCTTCGGTGGTCCTTAAGCTGTTTAAGACCATCATATTTCCCAGATTTGGAGTGCCTCGTATAGTGATAAGTGATGGAGGATCTCATTTCATCAATAAGGTCTTCGAAAAGCTGCTGAAGAAGCATGGAGTTCATCATCGAGTCGCTACTCCTTATCACCCTCAGACTAGTGGACAAGTAGAAGTTTCTAACAGACAGATCAAAGAGATCCTTGAGAAGACAGTCGGAAAAACAAGGAAGGATTGGGCAGCAAAGTTGGATGATGCATTATGGGCTTACAGGACAGCATTCAAGACACCACTTGGGACCACTCCATTCCATCTGCTATATGGAAAAGCATGTCATCTGCCAGTGGAACTTGAGCATAAAGCAGCATGGGCTGTAAAACAGATGAACTTTGATCTTAAGTCTGCTGCGGAAAGGAGATTAGTGCAGCTTAATGAGTTGGATGAGATTAGACATTTTGCTTATGAGAACTCAAAGCTGTACAAAGAAAGGACTAAGGCATATCATGACAAGAAGATTGTCTCCAGACAATTTGAGCCTAATGATCAGGTACTTTTATATAACTCTCGTCTGCATTTGTTCCCAGGAAAGCTGAAATCAAGGTGGTATGGCCCTTTTACAATCAAAGCGGTGCGTCCGTATGGAGCTGTGGTTCTAACTGGTAAGGATGGTATTGAATTCACTGTGAATGGACAGAGGGTGAAACATTATTGGGCGAAAGCCGAGATTCCAGAAGGTCAGAGTTTGCCTCTGGATGATGCACCCTCTACCTAGATCAGCTGAAACGTCAAGCTATTGACGTTAAAAGAGCGCTGAGTGGGAGGCAACCCACTGTTTTCGTTTTTGCATTTTGATTTTAGTATTTTTTCTAGATTTTACGTTTTTGTTTCTGTTTGGTGAGTTTTTGGTTGCAGGGTTCGTGAAAATCGCATTGCGTCGATCGACACACATTTGTGTCGATCGTTACAACAGAAATCGCACAGCAACGGTCGGTGCACCTAGTGCAACGATCGATGCCTGACTGCGACAGAGGTAAAACCCGAGAGAACTAACCATTCAACTATTTTAATTTTTCTTTTCTTTAACCAATCCCTTGCTTGACGCTACTGGGGACAGTGTGTCTTAAGTGTGGGGGAGGTTCTACTAATTAGTTTCTTTTGTTTTCTTAGAGTCAGTTAAATTTTTCAAAATTTGTTTTTCGAGTCAAAATTGGTTTAAGTAGGAAACAATGATTTTTGGAGGAGATTAGCAGCATTTGCAGGAACTTAAGTGACCATTGGGATGAAGCTGCAGATCTATCTATGACTATTAGAAAACCCCATCACAGATCAGCCTACTGAGGACACCCATATCACTTCAGGTATCAGAGGATCCTTTACTGACTTCACCTTAATACTGACTTTAATTTTTCTCACCTAAGGGCTTGGTATGCTTTATGTCGGATTCCCTGTTAGTTCTGACACAGCCTGTAAACCTGTCCTATTTAGTCCCCTTCTCCCCTTCTGTAAAGTAAAAAAAAAAAAAAATAATAATAATAATAAACTGAGGATGAGTTAGTAACTCCGAAGTGGTCATGGGAATAGTAGCAAACACTATTATCTCTCATGTGATCCATGGAATGTGTCCAAAGTACACCCCATAACGGGAAGAACACTGATAAAAAAAAAAAATGATACCCAGTGGGGAAAAATCAGTTGTTAAAGAAGGGAAAGAGAAGAAAGGGACTAGAGAAAGATAGTATGGTGGTCTAGAGCTGGCAAGGTAAGAATCCATGTGCCTTTAGATCGATACTCCTTAGGTGAGACCGCACTTAAATACTTGCAGAAGTCAGTAGGGTGAATTTGAATGCTTGAATGTGATTGTGGCGTTTACTTGGGACAGTTGCTAAGTGTAGGGGAAGTACATGTTGGTCTTGATGTCTGTAGATTGATTCTTTCATGTGGATTACTAAGGGGAATATGAATGCTGCTGCTTCTATGACAAAATGAGTTTCTGAAGAGTTTTCAAACCTCTTCACTGCATTTTAGTTCTCTGTTTTGCTTGAGGGCAAGCAAAGGCTAAGTGTGGGGGAGTTGATATATCATGGTTTTTACCCACTTTATACCATGATATAGTTGTGTTTTTAGAGTCTTTTGTATTAGTTTAGAGTCTTTTACAGGTTAAATCAGGTTTGGAGCTAATTGGAGATATATGGAGCATTTTGGGCATTTTGGGACGTTTTGGCCGAGAGCTTTATTCACTGTTCGATTATTTGATGTTGCATCGATCGACACGCATTGTGCATCGGTCGATGCAGTCGCGAGATGGGCCGTACGCGTCGGCGTAACAAGTATTGAAGATTTGCAAAGAAACCCAAGATACTTTCAGTATTTACACAGAAGCCCCAGCCGAGATTATGCCTATATATACTAGTTTTTGGTGTTTAATTTAGATACGCTTTGATACTTAGAGCTAAGAGATTTTTAGAGCTTTTGGGGCTGATCTATTTTCCTTGTATTGATTTATTTTGGAGAAGATTTCGAACCCCTTTGATATTTTAATTTCTTATATGCAATCTATTTATTCTATGATTATGTTTTCATCAATCATGTCTGAGTAGATCCATAGTTGAGTTTAGGGTTTCTCATTAGGGTTTGATGACTTGCTAGACTTGTTTAATTCAGTTGGGATTCATATGATTAGAATGTTCTTCAAACTAAATTGTGCTTAAAGCTAGTTCTAACCTGATCAATTAGAATCTAGATCCTAGGTTACTAAATACGTCACGAGAGTGGGGTTTAGGAATCTGAACTATTTAGGTTGAGCAATTGAATTATTCGCAAAGAGATTTGGTTTAGTTTAATTGTGAACATATCGAACTTGAACTTAATGCTAGTTTAATTTGTTAGTAATTGCAAAGAGATTTGGATTACTGCACTTAGACTTAGAGAGTTTTCGCAAAGAGATTTGGTTAATTCTATTTTCGTGATTTGAGTTCTAGAACTGAGTTTAATTTGATCCTGACTGATTAACTTGTCTGCTTGTCTGATTTCCTGAGAATACCCTAGGCTTGACGCTTTTAGTTTATTGCTTACAAACCGATTTCCTGCTACTGTTTACTTTCTTGCACCGCAATTCATTACAATCACTACTTGCTTATTTCTAGTATTAATTCCTACGGTTTGATTCTCTTGAGACCAAGTGTCCCTGTGGATTCGATAACCCTATATACTACATTGACTATACTGTGCACTTGCAGTTTAGAATAGGGATTAAAACTCGACCTATCATAAACACATGGTTCCTCTTCGTTCTTGATGAAACCAAATTGTTTAACTGATTCATCAAAACGAAGATTCCAACTCCTTGATGCTTGCTTCAATCCATAAATGGATTTATGAAGCTTGCATACCATTCCAGCTTTCTTAGGATCGACAAAACCTTCAGGCTGTGTCATATACACATCCTCTTCCAGAATACCATTCAGGAATGCAGTTTTGACATCCATTTGCCAAATCTCATAATCATAATGAGCGGCAATTGCTAGAAGAATCCGAATGGATTTAAGCATAGCGACCGGGGAATAGGTTTCATCATAGTCAATACCATGAATTTGCTTGAAACCTTTAGCCACCAACCTCGCTTTGTAAATCTGTACATTGCCATCCACGTCAATCTTCTTCTTGAAGATCCATTTACACTCAATGGCTTTTGCACCATTAGGTAAATCGACCAAGGACCATACTTGGTTTTCTGACATGGATCCCATTTCGGACTTGGAGGCTCCAAGCCATTTTTTGGAGTCCGGGCCCATCATTGCTTCCGCGAAGGTCGCAGGTTCGTCACTATCAATGATCATCAGATCATTTGAATCGGTCACGAGAATTCCATAGTATCTCTCGGGTTCGTGACGGATCCTTCCGGATCTGCGAACTTCAGGCTCCACAGTCGCCGGTTCCACAGAACTTTGTGGATCCAACTACTGCTATTCCTCAGCAGGTTGAGCAGTCTCCTGTGCATCTCGAATTTCTTCAAGATGTACTTTACTCCCACTGTTTTTCTTAGAGAGAAACTCCCTCTCAAGAAAAGAACAGTCCCGAGCAACAAATACTTTGTTCTCAGATTGGTTGTAAAAGTAGTATGCCTTGGTTTCCCTAGGATAACTAACGAAGTAGCATTTATCTGATTTGGGTGCAAGCTTGTCAGAGATTAAACGTTTGACATAAGCTTCACAACCCCAAATCCTCAGGAAAGACAGACTAGGGACATTCCCAGTCCACAGTTCATGTGGTGTCTTTTCCACTGATTTAGATGGTACCCTATTTAGTGTAAGCGCAGACGTTTCTAGTGCGTATCCCCAAAAGGATAATGGAAGATTTGAATGACTCATCATAGACCGAACCATATCCAATAAGGTTCGATTCCTCCTCTCCGACACTCCATTCCATTGGGGTGTTCCAGGAGGAGTGAGTTGTGAAATAATTCCACACTCGCTCCGATAGTCGCTGAATTCTTGACTCAAGTATTCTCCTCCGCGATCCGATCGCAGAACTTTGATACTTTTGCCAAGTTGATTATGTACTTCATTCTTGAATTCCTTGAATCTATCAAAGGATTCTGACTTGTGTCTCATCAAATAGACATAGCCATACCTACTGAAATCATCAGTGAAGGTAATGAAGTACTTGTAATTTCCTCTGGCAACAGTACTCATCGGCCCACATACATCAGTATGAACAAGGCCCAATAAGTCACTGGCCCTTTCGTTTGGTTTGTTGAAAGGGGCTCTAACCATTTTGCCTGTCAAACAAGATTCGCATTTCTCACATGATTCAAAATCAAATGAGCCCAGAAGCCCATTTCTATGGAGCTTTTGGATGCGTTTCTCATTTATGTGGCCCAAACGACAATGCCATAAGAAAGTCGGGTTTTCGTCATTGGACTTAAACCGCTTTGTATTTATGTTAAAGACAGGCATTTCTTGGTTTAAAACATATAACCCATTATCTAATGGGGCGCTACCATAAAACGTACCATCACGATTAAAAGAACAAACTTTATTCTTAACAGCAAAATCAAAACCTTCCAAATCCAAAACGGAAACTGAAATTATGTTTCTGCTTATCGCAGGTACAAAGTAGCAATTATTTAAAATTTAAACCATGCCTGATGGTAAGGACAACTCGTAGGTGCCTACGGCCAGTGCAGCAACCTTAGCTCCATTCCCGACCCGTAGCTCCACTTGTCCTTTCTTCAGCGTCCTACTGTTTCTTAGTGCCTGCACATCAGTACAAATATGAGCACCGCAGCCGGTATCCAATACCCACGAAGTAGAACTAGAAGACATAACATTAAGTTCGATAACATAAATACCTGAGTCAGACGCATCATGCGTCTTCTTCAGCTTCTTGTAATCTTCCATGAACTTCTTGCAGTCTCTCTTCCAATGCCCTAACTGCTTGTAGTAGTTGCATTTATCCTCAGGAGAAGGCCCGGATTTGGGTTTCGGTTTGGGCTTGTCCTGACTTTCAGTCTGGACAACTTGGGCCTTTTCCTTATCCTTCTTAGGTTTCTTAAACCTTTTACCCCCTTGTACCATAAGTACACTGGGAGTTGCCTTCTTGAGATTCGGCTCTGCTGTCTTCAGCATGCCGTGCAACTCAGTCAATGTCTTAGTCATGTTTTGCATGTTGTAGTTCATGATGAACTGATCAAAACACGACGGCAAAGACTGCAGAATCATGTCAGTGGCTAGCTCCTGGCTAATAGCACAGTCCAGTTTCCCCAGGTTATCAATAACCCATCATTTTAAGGACATGAGGACTTACTGGACTGTCCTTAGCCAGCTTGCAATCCATGAGAGATTTAACCGTCTGGTATCTCTCTGTGCGAGCTTGCTCCTGAAACAAAGCTTTCAGGCTGTTAATCATCTCAATGGGTGACATCACGTTCTCATATTGCTTCTGCAGCTCAGAGTTCATTGTCACCAGCATTAGACAATTAACATCTTTGACATCAGCTGAATGCTTATCCCAAGCATTCTTTTCTGTCTGCGGGGCATTGGAACGTGGCCTCTCGTTGAGAACTCTTTCAAGGACATATTCCTTGTTCTCCTGCCTGAGAACTATTCTCAGGTTCCGATACCATTCCAAGAAATTTGATCCATTTAACTTGTCCTTCTCAAGGACGGATCTTAGTGAGAAAGTGTTGATGTGATTTGAGACAGACATAGCTTGAATTCAAAAGAGGTAGATTTTAGTTATAATGCTCAAGGAATGAGAATTCTTATCTAATAAGAAAAACTCGCATTGTATTCAAAACTATGTTTCCTCAGATGAATACAATGAGCCAAGACCCTCAGATGACTAAAATTCGAGTGGGCGACTCGCCGTTACTCAAATTTTAGCTATCTAGGTAAGCAAATCATTGCTAATTGTACTCAGTACAACTCTTGGTCGTGGATAAGACAAACTATGTCCAATCCACTCTGATGTCTCTGGGCCCAGAACTTCTGACAGCCCAGTCAAGTAAAACCAATCCATTTTCTGTCTCGTTATCACTGACAGTTGCACTGCAAGTCTGTCAATGATCACCTGCCTTACTCACGTTGCAGTGGATATCGAGGACTCCAAGATTATCCAACAAACGACACGAGTCTTGACAGTAGACAAGATCGGGCAAGACATCAAGATCACTTGATATTTAGTTGAGGAAAGGAACTATTTTATATTGATGTATATCCAATACACATCCAAGAAGTTATTAATTCAATTAAAACATTCAATTTTATTAAGTTAAGGTTTATTTTGATTTGGTATTCGCAACTAGAAGTCCAACTCCTGAGTCTGCGAGTTGTGTGTCGATCGACACAGCCTTTGCATCGATCGACACATCTTAACCACAATCAAATTGGTTTCCGGTTCAATCCAATCCAACCGAAACCAACCAACTGAATCGATCGATGCACCCAGTGCGTCGATCGATACAGTGCGAGTTTTCGCGATGCAACGATCGACACAAGCTTAGTGTCGATCGACGCTTTGCGAACAACCCAAAAGATTTTACGAGTTTTCGCTCTGCGTCGATCGATGCACGCTTTGCACCGATCGACACTCTGCGACAAACCCTAAGATTATTTTGCGAGTTTTCGCTCTGTGTCGATCGACGCACGCTTTGCGCCGATCGACACGCTGCGACAAACCCTAAAATTGATTACGTGTTTTTCGCTCTGCATCGATCGACACACGCTTTGTGTCGATCGACACTCTGCGAGAACACAGGTATCGAATTTTCAACAGATGCTTTAATCCGAGATTAACACTTGAAAACACGATTTTCACAGGCAATAATCAATTCAACAAACTCAGTTTTCGAATTAATTGCATCAGATTCAATAGCTAAACCCTAACAACGCTCTGATACCACTGTTGGATCTCCTAGGATCTAGGGTTTGATATATTGAATTTACCAACCTCGTTCTTACCTTGAACTGGCAGCGGAATTGGTGAACGAGATCAGTGAGCAACGCAGATGCCTTGCCTCTACCAGATACACACGCACACAAGCTGGAAACGGGATGCTAGTGCCGGATCTGTGGGATCTAAGAGTTTCTGGTGTTTCTGCTTTTCTGTCAGAGAGAAGAGAAGACGGCTAGGGTTCAGGTCGACCATATAAGACCTTATATATCGACCTGGAAATGACATCACCAAACCGTCGGACAATCCCGGCTCGGTTACGTCATTAATCCGAAACATCAGTTTTGGAACCCGATGTGCAACGATCGACACACTTACTGTGTCGATCGACACACCTCCACGAAAAGCCTGCATCGATCGACGCACTCATGCATCGATCGACACACACATTGTAAAACTCTATGTAAATGTGTATCCAATACACATAAGTATGATCATTACCATAATGATCATTCCCACTTTCATGCTTCCAGTTTGCTTAGGTGTGTGACCCTATAGGATCATATAATACTGGCAGTAAGTCTACAACTTACAGACTGCAAGAGGCTTCTAGCAAAACATTGCAACCACCCAGTATTATATGAATGTCTGATCTCGACACATAACTATCATCAGGAGTGAGTACAAGTGTGATTTCAGGACACTATCCCAACGTTTACGCAGATGTGTCGATCGATGCGGGAAAGCGTCGATCGATGCAGAGCGCGAAGGCGTGACGATCGACACACAAGACTGTGTCGATCGATGCAAGGCGAATCTAGGCGTACCTGAAACAAAGAAAATAGAAAAATTAGTAACCAAAACAAAAACGAAAAACCTAGTCTAAACCCTAAGTTCAAATCTATCGAAGACTCAAAAGAGTCCCCGGCAACGGCGCCAAAAACTTGATACGATCAGGTTTTAATCCCTAGATCTACACTGCAAGTGCACAGACGTGAACTAGTAGTATATAGGGTATCAAAATCTACAGAGACTCAAGATCTTGCGATAGATTATAGAATTTCAGGTTAAGCTAGGTAAAGCAGTAGAAAGCAGTAAATCAGAGCAGAATAGTAAATAAAGTGGTTTGTAAGCAATCAGGCAAAACGTCAGGTCAAGAGAGTTCTCAGGAAATCAGGATCATAGGCTAATCAATCAATTGGGATCTAATTAAGAATTGTTCTAGAACTAGAATCACAGAATTATAACAGACCAACTTTCGTTGCGAATATTATCTATGTCTAACAACCTAGCAAGCCAACTTTCGTTGCGAATCCTAGAGTTCTAAACAAGCATTAATATCAGGTTCTTTCGTTCACAATTCTCCTAAGCCAAATTTCTTTGCGAATAGTCAAATTGCTCATCTAGGTTCTTTCTAGTTAATTAATCAATTGTCGTTGCAGAAATCAACCTAACAACAATAATCTAAGTGGCCAATTCAGATTAAGCATTAAGAACAACCCTAGACGAAGAACTAACAGATATGAATCCCCACATATTGATCAACCTATAATTCCATGAAATCCCCTGTGAGAATCCCTAAACCTAACAGGTAAACTACTCAGACATAATAATCATAACAAAAGACATGATGAATAGAATACTGAATATCATAAAACAGAATAAGAAACAGGGGTTCGAAATCTTCTCTCTGTCGAGTATCTTATCAGTCCCTAAAACTCTCTGAATGTAGAATAAAGCGTAGCCTAAACAATGGCTTAAAAACCCTAATATAATGATCTAATCACGGCTGGGGCTTCTTTGTAATTATAAGAAACTTCTGGGCTTTGTTGCAATTTCCAAACTCTTCATTTAAACTGCCGAGAATTGTCCATCTCGCGTCTGTGTCGATCGATGCACAGTGTGTGTCGATCGACACAAGTCTGTGAAATCGATAGTGAACTCTTCTCTCGAGTAAATGCCCCAAATAGCTCCAGAATGCGCCATAATGTCCAAATCCGCTCCAAACGTGCTTAGACCTAAAAACATACATAAAAGGACTCCAAAAGACTCTAAAAGACTCGATAACAAAGACATATACCATGGTTAAAAGTCCTAAAAACCATGATATATCATTGTTCTTCCTCTCCAGTTTCTCATCAGAGTCTAAGTCTCTTTCTCAGCGGAGACATACAATGTGTAACTACGTTAAAAATCTTAGATAAACACCACGCAACCTACACACTAGCTACTTGTCTATAGGTGCCGCCCGGGCCTCAATGCCCCCAATACCACCATCAACATCCACATCACAATTCGGGAGGCTCGTCATACCCCTTCCGACGATCAAGGCCACGTACGGAAACACACCTTCCCCCCCCCCCCCCCGTTCCCTGCAAGCAAACTACCGCAACCTACTACACACATGTCCATCAAACACATTCAACGTTTTCGGTTTAAGCGATAACCTAACCATTCTATGTTCTTTCAATCACAAAGCGCGCATTACAAAACCTATGCTACCTAGGAAAGACGACATTAACAAAGGACTCACGTCCTGTAATTGAGATAGAATAAGCAAAGGTCATGACCGGTCCTCACCTTATCCTTGACTGACGATAACGATGAACCATAGACGAACACGAACAGACTGCTATCGAGATCGCGGAAGAGGAACACGGCTCTCCATGATCTAAAGCTCTAGATCAATACTACTTGAACCGAGAGCTATATCTATTAGTCTAATAAGTCCCTGCAAGGATTCGGGTCAAGCGGAAACCGTTTTCCCAACTTAAAACACAGACAAATATAGACTAATCACATATTCGACATGAACATGCACGTTTTACAAAACAGATCATAACTTCTAAACGGTAAGTCGGAATTTGGCGATTCTTACCTTTTTGTAAATCTGAGACCAGGAGCTTTGAAACGAAATATTGTGCGTTTCGTGAATCCTTATGTATCAACGGGGAAATGTGTATCAATCTGACGGATGAAATTGTCTCGACCCTAGATGCATTCATAAAAGTGAAAGATCAAAGAAACGAGATTAGATCTCCGATCAATCACCACATGGAATTGAAATACGGTAGGAAAATATGAATAAGAGATTCGTTAGAGATTGGAGATCCACTTAACCTGGACGAAGAATCGAGAGAGACGACACGAGGAAGGGAACAAGAAGATCGTGTGGTGGTCGATGGAAGATGGAGAAGAGCGACGGCTGGCGGGCTCTGGGAGGTGGCTGGCGGGCTCCAGGAGGTGGCTGACGACAACCGGCTTCGGAGACGGGCAAAGCTTCACCGTCTGATCTCCTCTCTTGTCTCACTATCTCTTGGATGGCTATCTCAATTTATAGAGAAAATAGGTGGAAACCCTAGGGTTTCTAATTGGGTTTTGGGCCACTTCTCCTTTTAAAAAAAAAAAAATTCTTGAGCCCAATTTTGGGGGGTGTATTGCACTGGATGTATCTTTTTATCTTTTTCCTTGCAATCTTGTATCTTCTCAAAAGTTTTTGTAATTTTGTATATTTTTTGGTGGGTCCCGCGCGTAAAAAGACAATTTTATCCTTCATAGATAGAGGAAAAATGGAAAAAAGAGAAACACACTCTCGCAGTGGATAGGTCTCTCATCCACCGAAAACTATCCATTCTTTTTTATTATTATTTTTCCTTTTATTTTCCTATTCTTTCTCTTTCTTACTTTAACATTTTTTCACCACTTGTTTTTTGAACGGTTGATAGGATGCAATAGGTGATGATTCCGTCAATATAAACCGCTGGAATGGAGATAAAAAAGGCCGATGTACCGGAATTCAAAAAAAAAAAAATTCGGACTTAATACGTAAATTGCGAATGGACAGTTAAGACTAGCTGTCCACAATATCCATCCATGTGGATACTACAACGATCATATCACATGCAAGATGCTTACCATGGGTAGGAAGTAGCCAATCAAAATATTGTTTCTGGATAGATAGTGGTCTACACCTACTCTGTGTCCACAAATTCACAATCATGTGAGCTCTTAACCAACTTCTGTCCATCAGACATGTACTTTTGTCCACGGATCACAATATCTGAACTCTTGACCACCCTATTGTCCATCATAAGCCTTTAACATGTGATATAATCGTGGTAGTGTCCACGAATAATCGACCCAACCTACTTTTGTGACCACGGATCGCAATAATGTTAACTCTTGACCACCTATTGTCCATCATAAGCGTTTAACATGTGATATAATCTTGGTAGTGTCCACGAGTAGTCGATATTGTCCACCATATCCATAGAAAGCATTTAACATGTGATGTTTATTTGTGTGGCTAGTAACCATAAAAAATGGGTTGGCCACTTTCTACCCATGGTAAGCATCTTGCATGTGATATGATCGTGTTATTATCCACGTGGATGGATATTGTGGACATCTACTCTAAACTATTCATTCACAATTCCGTATTAAGTCCGATTTTTTTTTTTGAATTCTGGTACATCGGCCTTTTTTATCTCCATTCCGGTGGTTTATATTGTCGAAATCATTACCTCCCCTATCCTATCCACCGTCGAAAAAATGAAGGGTGAAAAATAACTCATAAAGTAAAAAAGAGAGAGTAAGAGAAAAGAAAAGAATAAAAAAATAAAAATAAAATCTGATGGATAGAAGGACTCACGTGGATAGCTTGTGGGATGAACTATTCATCACAAAAAGACAAAAACTAAGGGTAAAATGGATTTTTAGACGTCTAGAAAAACGTGAAAGATACATAATTGCACAAGATTTCACAAAGATAGAACTTTTCTATATTAATCTTTCAAAAAGATACACTGGGTGCAATTAATCCCAATTTTAGGTCATTACAAATTATTTTATTTTGAAAATATAATACAAACAAAAACTATTTCTCTTTTTTCTTTAAAATGATTAGAAGGTTCGAGATTCATGAACCCAGATTTTTTTATGGTGGAGCTACACCAAATTAAATTCGCTCTTTTTCGGAAAGGAGATCCTTCCCATCGAAAATCTAATCCAGTTTAGTGAAAAGCTATTAACCAACTTTTACCAATTGAGCTAACCGTCGTTGGTAATCAAAAATTATCTTACATATAGTAGCTATCTAGATTTAAATTTCACACATTTTTGTTACAATAACTTAGAGAATCTCCATCAAATAATTTTTATAGAGTTCTAAACATTAATATAAAGAAATAAGAGTAAGAAAGAGAAACAAAAAAAAGTTCTTATATGAGATACTATTATTTTTCCATAAGATATTCATGTGCCACTTTTCTTAGTGTGCCTAGTTCAATTTATCACAAAATTAGATTTTAATTTAAATAATTAAAATTATAATATAAGTATTAGTTATTTATTGTTAAAACCCTCAGAATGAAAAACTCACCAATGTATATATGCTGTTAATTAAAAGTTTTAAGATGGTTCGCTAAAGAGAAATGCCTAAAAGTAAAATATTTTTAGAGTTAGTTTATTAACATAATTTCTGTTATTATAAATTACTATTTTTTGTAATTTAATATTTGTTAAAAATGAGAAAAATAAATAATATACTATTTATTAAATAGATCATCTTTAGCCATATTTTTCAACGGGTTCTACCAAGATCCAACAAAAA
Organism: Orychophragmus violaceus; assembly: GCA_030180135.1. Lineage (NCBI taxonomy): Eukaryota > Viridiplantae > Streptophyta > Magnoliopsida > Brassicales > Brassicaceae > Orychophragmus > Orychophragmus violaceus. The sequence continues at coordinate 54,997,308 of CM058240.1, read as the reverse complement.
TATTAGAAATTATTTTCATAAACGTAAACAAATTATGGGAGTATTTGGTGTTTCTTTCATGAATGGATGGAGAAAAAGATTTAATAAATAATAGCAACGCTAACATTTATAACACACTCTCTCTCTCGCTTCAAATAGTACTAAATAATTCATTGTCCTTTTCAGCGAATCCAAGAGCTCTCTAAATAAGAAAATAAAAAGAAAAGCAAATAGTACCCTTTCAACGGTCAAGATCTTGAAAGCGAAATCCAACGGTGAAAAGAGGTCAGTCTGGTACTGACACCACCTCTCATAATTCTCGTTAGTAGGACCCTCTCTCTTCTTCCTCTTTCTTCTCTACTGTGCTCATGTTCGAACCGGGTCGGGTCCCTTATAAGAAGAGGAAAACCACTCACTCTCTTTCTCTCTCCTTAACCCCCACGCACTCTTCTCTCTCTCTCTCTGACACATATTTTTCTCTCTCTTCTGTTCTGGAAGCCAAAGTGTCTCAGCTTAGACAAGGATGGAACTGCTTCGAGGGATTTAATCAGTGCCCACGAGAAGCCAAGTGATAGAAGAGATTGTCTTTGTCTTCTTCTTTCATTCTCCACAAAGATCTCGAAAGAAGGGGTCTTTTAGCTAACTTTTTTTTTTTTTTGCTTCTTGGTTTCGTCGAGTGTGTAGTTGTAGTGTTCAAGCTTTGAAGATGAGAAGAAACATATTCTGGTTCTGAGAAAAATATGGGGTTTATATGGAAGATTTTATACTAATAAGCTTTGTCTGGGTCTAATGGTGGGGGAGATGGAGAAAGACGAGTTTGTGCTTCCGGAGCTAAAGAGTTATAGCTGCTATAGTAGCTGGAAGTGAAGAAATTAGATTGTACGGAACAGATTAGGGTTTACTAATTTTGAAAGTTAGTTCTCAAGTAAATTAGAAGAGAAAAATCTGGATATTCTGATATGAAGCTGTCAACATCTGGATTGGGACAAGAGAGTCATCAAGGTCTTGTTTCTCTTTAGTTCATCATCATACTTTTGTCGCTGGACATGTTTCTTAGATCTTGTGTATGTTTTTTAACAGGAGAGAAATGTCTGAATTCTGAACTATGGCATGCTTGTGCTGGACCGTTAGTCTCTCTTCCATCATCTGGAAGCCGCGTAGTCTACTTTCCACAGGGTCACAGTGAACAGGTTCTTTTTTATTTTATTTTTGTGAGTGTTGTTTGCCACGGAAGTTTAAAAGTATGGAGCTTTAATTTTTGTTTATATTTGGGCATTTCCATTTAAATTGAAGTGTACTTGTAGGTAGCTGCTACAACTAATAAGGAAGTTGATGGTCACATACCCAATTACCCAAGCCTACCACCACAATTGATTTGCCAGCTCCATAATGTTACAATGCATGTGCGTAGTTAGTTCCCTGTCCCTTTCCACCTCAGTTTTACATTTTAAAGTATGTGGCTTTGTAAGTATGGGTTTCGATTTGTACATTTTCAGGCAGATGTGGAGACGGATGAAGTCTATGCTCAAATGACACTTCAACCATTGACACCGGTATGTTACACCATACATTACATAGTTTTTGTTTTTCATTGACTTAAAACTTGGTGTCTGCTATAGGAGGAGCAGAAGGAAACATTTGTACCGATTGAGTTGGGGATACCGAGCAAGCAACCTAGCAACTATTTCTGTAAGACTCTCACAGCTAGTGATACCAGTACACATGGTGGGTTTTCTGTTCCTAGACGTGCTGCTGAGAAAGTCTTTCCTCCATTGGTATAACACTTTTTTTTTTTTGTTAATTGTGAATATATCTACTCCTATTGTTATCTTCCCTCTTCCCTCTTGCAGGATTACTCACTGCAGCCACCGGCCCAAGAATTGCTCGCAAGGGATCTCCATGATGTTGAGTGGAAATTTAGGCATATCTTTCGAGGTAGGTTTCAACATTTCCTCCTTTAAAAGCATATATATATTTGTTCTATCTGGATTTTGTTTTTAGGGTATGGTTTCCTTCTCTGGTTTGATAATGCAGGACAGCCCAAACGGCATCTCCTAACTACTGGGTGGAGTGTCTTTGTCAGTGCTAAGCGACTAGTAGCTGGAGATTCTGTGATTTTCATAAGGTTTTATTTCTTTCCTTGTACGTTCACTTTGTGGATTGTCATTAATTAACTCACTCTATTGCTTGTTTTCAGGAATGAAAAGAATCAACTCTTCTTGGGAATTCGCCGTGCCACTCGGCCACAGACCATCGTACCATCATCTGTTTTATCTAGTGATAGCATGCATATTGGACTACTTGCTGCTGCTGCACACGCTTCTGCAACTAACAGCTGTTTTACTGTCTTCTTTCATCCAAGGTTGAACACCCTCTTCTCTCTGTTAATACATTCTACTAATCTTCTCTTCTTCGTGTTCAGGGCTAGCCAATCTGAGTTTGTGATACAACTTTCCAAGTACATAAAAGCCGTTTTTCACACCCGTATTTCAGTTGGGATGCGCTTTCGCATGCTCTTCGAGACAGAAGAGTCGAGTGTACGCAGGTGATGATCTTGAAATGGAATGTTGAAAATATTATCATGTAATTCTGACACACGCACGGGACAACTTTCCAGGTACATGGGTACTATAACTGGTATCAGTGATCTGGATTCTGTTCGTTGGCCCAACTCTCATTGGCGATCTGTGAAGGTTGGGTGGGATGAATCGACTGCAGGTGAGAGACAGCCAAGAGTTTCTTTATGGGAGATTGAGCCTCTTACTACCTTTCCCATGTATCCATCTCTGTTTCCTCTCAGGCTCAAACGTCCTTGGAATGGTATTCGATTTTGTCATTCTTATGTTGGATTGATTACAAGCAGCTACTCTACGTAACTATTTACTTGAATAATACAGATGGAAGTGGTCTAACATGGCTAAGGGGAGAGCAGCAAGGTTTGCTTCCTCCAAATTATCCATCTGTTGGTTTGTTTCCCTGGATGCAACAAAGGCTGGATCTCGGGACTGACAATAATCAGCAATACCAAGCAATGTTAGCCGCTGGAGATCCTCTCAGACAACAGTTTGTGCACCAGGAATATCTTCAACAATCAGCTTCCCACAATTCTGATTTGATGCTTCAGCAGCAGCAGCAGCAAGCATCACACCATCTCCAGCATGCCCAAACTCAGATTATGAGTGAGAATCTTCCTCAGCAATCTGGCCAAAATGCGTATCTTCAACAGTGGCAACAGCCGGATATGCCTTTCATGAAAACAGGTTTTACTGACTCGAACAACAAATTTGCTAGCCCGATGCAACAAAACTCTGCCTCTCCGGGTTTGAATTTCTCTGTAACCGGTCAGTCCGTACTGCCTGAGCAGTTAACGACAGAGGGTTGGTCGTCAAAAGCATCCAACACTTTTTCTGAACCGTTGTCACTTCCACAAGCCTATGCTGGGACTTTAGAACCTGGAGACTCGAGCTTAAATCCCTCTCTCTTTGGTGTTGATCCTGCTGACTCTGGACTTTTCCTCCCAAGTACGTCATTACCAGATTCAGGGTTTCAGAATTCGTTATACAGCAGCATGCAAGACACAACTCATGAGTTATTGCATGGAGCTGGACAGATTGACCAAACCAAGAACTTTGTAAAGGTGCGTGCTGGTTTGGTTCTTTTTTAGCTCTGTAAGAAACGTACTGATTTTGTTTACAAATCTGCAGGTTTATAAATCTGGTTCGGTTGGGCGTTCACTAGACATCTCCCGATTCAGCAGCTATCATGAGCTGCGAGAAGAGTTAGGGAAGATGTTTGCTATCGAAGGGTTGTTGGAAGACCCCCTTAGATCAGGCTGGCAGCTTGTATTCGTTGACAAGGAAGATGATATTCTTCTCCTTGGCGATGACCCGTGGGAGTAAGTAAATTATTTATATATTTGTATATTATTATTATTACGATTCATTGATAACATCTTGTGGTTGCAGGTCATTTGTGAATAACGTTTGGTACATAAAGATACTATCGCCGGAAGATGTCCAGCAAATGGGTGTCCCGACCCATCTCTAAAACCTACAGTACGGGAAAAGGCTTTGTTTCGATTGACATCGCTTCCTTCAACTGATCTATATATGCCGTTCGTCGCATCTCTCTCTCTCTCTCTCTCGTTTTCACGTTGTTCGAAAGAAACATAATCATATTTGTCTGCATGGCTCCTGAAACTTTAGCTTTGTATTAGACACTCTGGTCATAAACATAACAACCTTTCTTATCTCTAAGGTAACTCATCTTTCCTTTTTCTTTCTTTTGGGTACGTTACAAACTTGTGGGACAATTAATTTTTGGTCAGGCCGATTAAATTCAAAAGCAAGAAACCATAAGTTGGTAAACTAAACAACCATTTTAAAAAATGAACTAGTGCTGTAAAAGTGTGCTACTACTTCGGATGAAAAGCTTAATTGCCACTTTTCCAAAAAATTTGATCAAGCATGCCACAAATTAATCTCTATGCCACTAAGCTTATTACTCTCCTATTTTACCCTCTATTGAAAGCTTCTTTAGCTGGTAAAGGGTTTGAAAAAGGGTAAAAAAATGGTTAATTTGCTGAATAAAAAAAAGTAAAAAGAAAAACAAAATATTCTTCTTCTTCTTCCCCACGAGCTCGCTCGACGACGACGGAATGGTGGTAATTCGACGATAAGAACGACGACGGAATTCGACTCTCCTCAGATCGGCGGTAGCTCTCTTTTTGGTAAGCTTGATAATGTGATGATTATGTGATGAATATCAAACAATTTGAATTGGTATTCAAGTTGAAGTTCAATTAGGGATTTGAGATAAATTAGGTGTTGGTATTCATGTTTCTAGTGATTATTAGGTATGTGCATTGGTACATTGCTTCATAGTTGTCTTGAATCGTGTTGAATCATAGTAAAACGAGGAATCCCAAAATCAAATCGATTTGAATCCAAATCTGCAGATTTAGTCCAACTGGTACAACTGCTTTGGAGGATAATAATTGGTACAACTTATGAACAGTTGGACCAGTTGGACATAAATATCGGAACAACTGGTACATTTAGGTCCAACTGTAAAAACTTGTGTAATCCCTAATTATGATTTTTTGTGTGTTTACATTAGGCGTTGTTGAACATGTACACAAACGTGCAATTTGACTATGGAGGGTGCTATTCAGAAGATCATGAATGGATTTCAAGAAATTCTCTATACGCTATCTTGTTTAAGACTTCATATTTGGAGGAGATAACTTATGATGTGTTAGTGGATAAGATATGCAAGAAGATTTGGGTAGATCAAACCGCCCGGAAGCTGAAATTGAACAGTCTATCTAAAGCTAGGAGAGAGTCATATATTGTAGATGACGAAGAAGTTTTGATTTATCTTATGTCGTTGGATAAAGAGGGGCTGAAACCTGTTTTGAAAGTGGAGTTATTGAATGGTGTGGAAAAAAATGAGAGGTTGGACCAAGTTTCAAGAGCAGAGCTAATAAGTTCATGTGGTGTGAATTATGCGGAGCCGGTTCTAAATGGTAGAGCTGATGAGACGGAAAATGTAGGAAATGTTGGCATCCTTGCTATTGAAGAACAACTTCCAGAACAATGAAACGAGGTGATTAATGATGAGTTTCGGGAGATTGCTGTTCACGTAAATGTTGGTAATGATGGTTGTGACGAATTTGCGACTGTAGATAGTCCGATGAATAACCATTTGCTTGCTAGTGTTCATGATGTGGTGGACCTTCCAGTTGTAGAAGTTGCGGTAGTTGAAGAATGGGAAGATGGTACTGGTCTTGAAATAAAGCAAGAATTTACTTCTAGGCAATCGGTGCAAGATTTGGTTTCGAAAGCTGCAAATAAGAATTGTTTTGGGTATGTAACAGTTTAGTCGGATAAGCATCGACTTATGCTACGATGCCGACAAGCTTCAAATGGTTGCAAATGGTATGTACGAGTTGCGAGAGATAAGGATTCAATATTTTGGACCATAAGAAAACATAGACAGATGCATTCTTGCTCCCAGAATGTTGACAGCACAAGCAGTTCTAGAGTGAGAGGCACACAACGATTAGTAGCCAACTTATTGCATGAAGATTATCCTGGTCAAATGGACACCCCAACTCCTAAAAGCATCGTTAATCTTGTACATAATAGGCTTTCTGTAGACTGCTCCTACTCTACCGCATTGAGAGGGAAAAGACGGCATGTTAGCGAGATCCGGGGGAGTCCTGAGACAAGCTACACATCATTGTTTTCTTATCTTTACGAGTTAAGGAAGGCCAATCCCGAGACAGTAACAGCTGTGGAATTAGATTCAGAGAAGAGGTTCAAGTACCTATTCATCGCGTTGGGTGCTAGCATTGAAGGGTTTAGGGCAATGAGAAAAGTGTTAGTTGTTGATGCAACTTTTCTTAAGACCAAATATGGTGGTATGTTGGTCTTTGCAACAGCTCAGGATCCTAATCGTCACCATTACCCCATTGCGTTTGGTGTGCTTGATGGTGAGAATAATGCTAGTTGGGATTGGTTTTTCACAAATCTGAAAACCATTATACCGGATAATCCTGAGTTGGTTTTTATAAGCGACAGACATCAGAGCATCATCAAAGCAGTAGGTACCGTGTACCCGAGCTCTAAGCATGTGCATTGCATCTGGCATATGTCTCAAAACGTGAGAGGAAAGGTGACGAATGACAAGGACGGGGCCGCAGAAAAATTCAGGGATTGCGCTCATGCTTATACTGAGAGTGGGTTTAAGAGACAGTATACCGATTTTGAAGCTAGGTGGCCTGCGGCAGCTAAATATCTGAATGATGGTATAACCCTTGAAAGATGGACAATGTGCTATTCTGAAGGAGACAAGTACAACATAGACACTAGCAATTCCGCATAATCGATGAACAATGTGTTTAGAAAAGCAAGGGCGTACCCCATATTACCTATGATTGATGCGATTGTTGAAAAGATTTCTGAGTGGTTTAACATACATAGGAAAACAGCTGCTAGTGCACCACACTTCAAGAAAATGGTGCCAGTTGTGGAGAACATATTGCACTTGCGATGTGAAACCGCAGCACGTTTGTCCGTGAGGGAGCTAAACGGCTTCCGGCTTGAATACGCCGTCAAAGGAGTCAATGGGAAGACGTATCTGGTGAACTTGAGAATGAGAAGATGTTCGTGCAGATGTTTTGATATAGACAAGTATCCGTGTGTCCATGCGATAGCCGCTTGTAGCCACTTTATGAGGAATGAAGGGAGAGAAGAGAGTATCCATCTCTATGATCTATGCTCGAAGTATTATTTGACTCAAACTTGGGTGTTGGCATACGTGAAAATGATATATTTAGTGCCGCATGAGTCTGAGTGGAGTATTCCCACAGAAATACAAGAAATGTGCGCCTTACCGCCGAAAATTGAACCAAGACAAGGAAGACTCCAAGAAACACGATTTCCATCCACCGGAGAAGCTCGCCGCAAGACGAAGAACAAACGCAAGACGAAGAACAAATACCGCCGTGGAATAAACTTAGAGACGTGGTTGCAGCCCGAAAATGCTTAGTTTGTGTGATTGTATGTGCATTTGTATTTGTATGAATTTGTATTATGTGTAAACTATAATTTGTGGGTTTTTCCAATTTATATGTGGATTTTTCTAAGTAAACATTGTAAGGATGACAAAACACATAAGATTAATGAAAAAAATAAGAATTTGTGTGCTTTTATGTGCATTTGTATTCATATGAATTTAATTTTTATTATGTGTTTAGTACAAGTGGTACATTTTGGTCCAACTGTAAACTCTAATTTGTGATTTTTTTCAATTTTTATGTGGATTTCTCTAAGTAGGGTTGTGAGGATGACAAAACACATAAGATTAATGAAAAAAGTAAGAATTTTAAAAATTTTGAAAAAAACATTTTCTGAGAGTTCCCACAAAACACTCCTATTAGTTATAGAACTCATATGTTAGTTGTCACCCGTTTAGTAAGGAAAAGATGAGAATCCTATTAATTCTAACATATTGTTATTTGGAAATCTCAGAATTGATGGTTAACAGAGTAAAATCAGAAGTCCAACTCCAAAACTATTATCTTTCATAAGGTCCAACAACAAAAAACCTAAAACTGTCAAAATACAACTATGTAGATGGTTGTACAACTGGACAACTAGGTACAGCTACGCCCAATTTTTGGAGGGAATCCTAAAAATTTTGGAGGGAATTTTTAATTTTTTAAAAAGTTTCGGACATTATTATAAATTTTCGATTTTTTTTTTTAAATTTACTTTTCTTTAAATTTCTCTTTATATTTACTTCTTCTTCTTTATATATTTCCCAACTTTCTCCTTCCTCTTTCTCTTACCTTTTTCGACAAAAACTAGGGTTTTCCATTCCATAGGAGGAGCTGCTTCCAGCTGCTACAGTCAAGGTAATCCCTAATTACCACTATTTTTGCTAATCTCGTTTGATTATATACACAAATTTCGAATTGTTTGTCTAGATCTACAGTCATCCACGAGCAGATCTAATGGATTTCGAATGGTTATGCCTTTTATTTTGCAGTCATGATGCCAATAAGTTGGTCCGTACCTTCTTCCGATGAAGCAAGTATCGACAGTGGCTGCTGTCGGGCGGATGGTGATTTCGGTGTGGCGGAATATTGTTGGTGTGGCAAATACATGCAATTGGTCCACTGTACCACACCGGAGAATCGAGGGAGAAGATACTACAAATGCCCGGCGACTGAGATAACTGTCCCAATGGTCGCAGTTGTCCCAATCGTCACAGCTACTTGCTTTTAATTGTTCCACTTGTCCTACTTGTTCTAGGCTGGTGGTGGTGACGGGAAAGACCACAAACGTAAGTGGTGGGATGATGCAGTCGAAGAGGAGCTGAAAAAAATGTGCATCCTACATGAAAAGGAAATGCTCTCTATCACCTCGTTCCGTTTTGGAGGTGATGCCGTGAGTCTCTACGCGAGGCAATCCGCGAAATGCGTGAGGAAATTTCCAACCTCCAAGAGCGCTTAGCTCAGAAAGAAGCTGAGATTGCAACACTCACCGAGATAGTTGCAAACTTGTAGATTTCAATTTAGTATGCGGCTAATGATCCTGTAGTGTTCTTTTCCAAAGGATCTTTAAATTATGTATTTGGATTTAAGTTAACTTTTTTTGTATTGGTGTTTTCTAAGAATGCGGCTAATGATCCTGTATTTTTGCTAAGAATGAAACAATTCAACTGTTTTACGAGTTGTCCCAGTTGGACCAAAACCTATAATATGAAATGGTCCAACTGTGTTACCAGTTGTCCCAGTTGGACCAAAACCTATAATATGAAATGGTCCAACTGTGTTACCAGTTGTCCCAGTTGGACCAAAACCTATAATATGAAATGGTCCAACTGTGTTACCAGTTGTCCCAGTTGGACCAAAACCTATAATATGAAATGGTCCAACTGTGTTACCAGTTGTCCCAGTTGGACCAAAACCTATAATATGAAATGGTCCAACTGTCTTACCAGTTGTCCCAGTTGGACCAAAACCTATAATATGAAATGGTCCAACTGTGTTACCAGTTGTCTCAGTTGGACCAAAACCTATAATATGCCATCCGAAAAAAAATCCTAAAACACTTAACATAAATCCGAAAATAACATAATCTGAAACTAACAGACCAAGTTTGAAAATAACATCACAAATCCGAAAATAACAGACCAAGTTCATCATGGTGAAAACCTAACTGGTCCTTTTTTGGGACGCTTAACATCACTTGGTATGATGTCTTCTTTGTTCACTTGCACCGTCTTCTTCTTCTTCTTGCAATCTGTCTTCCTCTTCTTCTGCTTCTCTTCACTTGTCTCTTCTCTGTTCTTTCTCTTCCTCCTTGTCTCTTCATCTTGATTCTCCTCTGCTTTATCCTTCTCACCACCATCGTCTTCTTCTACAGTCCTCTCTTCTTTATCCTTCTCACCACCTATGTCTTCTTCCACTGTCCTCTTTTCTTTATCCATCTCACCCCCATTGTCTTCTTCTATAGTCCTCGCTTCTTTCTCCTTCTCACCACCATCGTATTCTTTTGGAGACTCTTCTTTCTCCTCAGGATTAACAGTTTCGAGAGGAGGGGTAGAGATCAGTACGTAACCACTGCCTTCAACACCACCCGAACCTGTCACAACCAATCTCCGACCCATGACATAACTCTCTAACCCACTAAATTGCTTCTCCAACGCACTAACCCTCTCAACATTTTTCTCATTCATTTCACCCACCGCCCACATCACTTTCTCAAAGCCAATCTCCATCTGTTTCATGACATAACTCTCTAACGCCTTCAAAGTTTCAGGCATTTCAACGACTTTCTCCTTCTGAGCCACACCCTCACCTCGGTTTTCAGGAGCCACATCCTCCAACATCATGGTACCTCGAGCATCGACGTCCTTTTTGTGCCAATCTTTCCAGAATATCGGCTTCCTCTGGACCAGCAGACGCTCTCTCCAGCTATCAACAACCGGATCAACCTGACCGAGTCCATCGTCAACATCATCATCAAGAATTCGTCTCATCATGGGTCGTTCTTCTTCAGTAGGCTCCAAGATGCTAATAATTTCCTGAAATATTCACAAAAGCTTAATTTAAACTCAAAGACAAGAATTTATAAAACAAAAAAACTGTACAGCTGTCCTCAGATGTACTAATTGTACCAAAACCAAGTTTGTTCACTAACCTTAGTGTCTCCAAGCGTTAAGTATATATCCTCTAACGAAACACCTTTGCACTCTGCTTTAGCGAACTTCCTTTTGCACATCCGTGGACAACCCGGATCCGCAGGAACATCTTCACGATATTTCCGTCCAAGTATTGGAATACACTCGAAAGGTAGAATCTGCACAACCAGTCAAAGCCATTGTCAAAAACTCAACACTTGTATCGGTTGGACCAATAATAGTAAAAGCATTACCTGTGGAGGGACAATGAATCCGGAAAATGAAGATTGCGGTTTCACGACTCCTTTCATGCCACCAACCAATCCTTTAATCGCATCAGCGCACTCGTTGAAAGTATAAGTGCCCCATGTGAACCTCTCACAAATACTCAAATCATCGACAATACACAGTAAGAATTCGTCGATGCTCGCATCATACTTATTCTTAGCTACCAACACCTTGGCGAGGAAATAAAGAACAGCCAATTTCATCATGTCCCCGCTCTTCTTCTTCTTCATGCTCTCCAGCTTCTGCTATACATTGCTTATCTTGATTCCCTTGGTTTTCTTAAACACCCTTCTCGCAAACTCCAAACTTCCGGACTTCTCCCAGTTCACGGGTAACTGTTTGCAATTGAAACCGGTTAAAAGGGCGTGCTCTCTAATGGTATACCTTATCAGCCTTTCATTAACCAGAAACCAGCACTCTCTTTTCAGCTCCGTCCAAGTTGTGTGTACCAATATCATCCACATGCCTTGGACTTGGTTATTTGGCTCCACCGGCATGTGTAATATATGCTTAAATTGCTCATTCTTTTTTAACCACTTCATTTCTCGCCGAAATGGCTTTAGAAACTCCAATGTCTCTCCCAAATTAAACCTTGTTCCTATCCTAACCTTTTTGGTGTATTCACTTGGCTGAAAATATATCTTCTCGGGCTGCAGTGCGCGGGAATCATCCTCACCATCATTATCAGAGGATTCCTGCAAATACAGAACAAAATACAAATTAATTCATTTAAAGTTGTACTCAGTTGGACCACTTGTACCAAAACCAATTCATTTGTTCTCAGTTGGACCAATTGTCCCATAACCAATTCATTTGTTCACGGTTGGACAACTTGTCCCATAACTAAAACACAAAATTCTAAGTTCTTTCTCAGTTTACCTGGACATTTTGAAGACCTTTTCCTTTATCTACATCAACAACCGCTCCTTCTTCTTCTTCTTCTTCGGCAGCTTCTTGTTGTTGTTCTTCTTCTTCTTTTTCTTCTTCTTGTTCTTCTTCTTGTTCTTCTTGTTCTTCTTGATCCTTTTCTTTTCTTACTGCTTCTTCTATCAATCTTCCTTCTTCTATCACTTTCGGTCCATTGGCTTTTTTACTCTTCTTCTTACCTTTTTTACTCCGACTAGGAGCCATTATTCCTATTCGTCGAACAAACACAAGAACAAAACCCATATCCAAATAAGAATCAAAATAAATCAAATAGTCCAACTGGTACAACTCAATAGCTCGAGAATTGGGGTTTTCAATTAAACTCGAACAACTCAATCAAATTCAAGACAAGACAAAGAGGAACAGATGGAGACAATTGAAAATCGATTATCTTCGAATCCGACACAAACATCATTCAAACGGACTTCAATCTTCAATTCGATTCAAACAAGATTCTTACCCAGAAAATGGAGGACGTCGACAGAGGAGTTCATCCACGAAAGAGGAGAGCGGAGATCGACGGTTATCGTGGTGGAGGAGCGGAGATTCTCGCCGGAGATAGGGAAGTCGGAGAAGGATTCCGTCGGAGAAGGAGAAACGGGAGAGAACGAGGCAAATATGACTTAGGGTTGAAAGATAAAAAAAAATTGGGGTAAAAAACCAAAGAAGGCGGGTGGGTCGGACACGGGTCGGGTCGGTCGGTTGGGTTAGCTAAATACTCATTTTGTGTTTAGCTTTTTAGTCATTTTGTATTTATTTCATTAAAAAAAAAATACAAAAAATAGCAGAAAAAAGAAAGTGGCACTTGTGACTTGTTTTTCTCCAAAGATGGCAGCCGAGCCATTGTTCCTACTACTTCATGCGATAAATGTCAGAAAAAGCTTAGAATAAACCAAAACAGGATGCCTTTTACTCTCAAACATAACCTTTCCGATTTTTGATATCGAAGTATAGAAGATATAACAAGTAATAACCTTAACCAAAAGAGTATGAAACCAAACAACTATGCTAAACCAGAAATTGCGTTCGATACTCTCTAATACAAAGTTTAAAACCAATAGATATCTCAATTCACAACCCCACGAATGACAAAAGATGTACTAAGCAAGCATGCAAAAGATTTTGCCTTTTGGTCAAAAAAAAAGTTTGCAAAAGATTCTATCAAACCGTTTGCAAATCTCTCTAGCAAGTCAAAGCATCTAGTTCCTGAAAGGGCGGAAGGCCGAGACAAATCCTAGCAGGAGTATCTATTCTAATGTATCATTCTCCATAAGTAGTAGCCTCAGATAATTGTCATTAGTAAATGATCAAATTAAAAAATATAGCAAATGATCAAATTAAAAAATTCAGAAATTTGGCAGTACATGAAGCGAAGACTAATAATTTTTTTTCTTTTTTTTCTATTATAAATTGAATGTAAAGTCTATTCAAACTAAACAGTCTCTTTTTACAATGAGTGCATCCGTTTTCCTAGTGTTTCTAAAGTATATTTCACTAACATAGTTTTGAAAGTGAAATCAAGTTTCTTGATGTTTATTTTATCTTTTTTTTTTTTTTTTTTTTTGACGTCGACCCATCTTGCTTAAGTCAAGTTTAATCCGCTGGAAGGGAGGCTCCGAAAAGATCCTTCAGTCGAGACAGTCTGGCTTATATGGGAGAATAACACGCCTCGAGCTCGTGCTTCCTTCGCTAATGAGTCAGCACGGAAGTTCTGGGCACGTGGGATAAAACTTAGGTCGAAGAATTCAAAACTCGGTCTTAAAGAGATTAAGATATCCAATTCGGACGAAAATAATGGCCAATCATCGGGGTCGTCAATCATTTTTACCAATGATGAACAGTCTGTCTCAAAATGTACCCTCAAGAGCCCCCTCTCATGGAGACAGGAGGTTGCCCAGAGAAGGCTATCTAACTCGGCATGTAATGCCGAGAGGCTTCTACGACACCCTTGGAGACCGCTTACTTCTCGCCCCATACAATCCTTATAGCACCATCCTAAACCACTGGTAAGGCCATGGTCAATCCATGATGCATCAACTTGGCATATCAGGGTTTGGATGTCAGTAAGGGGGACGATAGGCTCCTGAGACTCATGTGTCTCTTTACTCTCCTCTTCATTGTCTTCAGCTCGGGCTAGTCTCCAACTTTCCGCTTCAAGAGAAGCCAGTTGGAGGGTGGTCCTAGGAGAAATTTCTTTCCCGTTGAAAATCTTATCATTCCTCGCTTTCCAAATAAACCATAAAATCCATGGATATGTGGAAATTTGAGGCTCTGAGAGACCCAGCTCTCTTGTTCTCCAAAAGAGAAAGTCCATATTACGGTAAATAGAGGAGCTGGGGAAATTCCCCGGAATGGACGGGAAGTCCGATAGGGCCCAAACCTGTAAGGCTGGAGGGCCAACTTTATCTTGTTATTATGGTTCTCAAGAGAACGGCCAACGAAGTTGGATCTTATGTTCCCACTCTCTCTCATCCATCTCCCTTCCCATTTAGACTTTGAATGGTAGCAGCGTACAAGATGTACTAGTCTGTGAGCGGTAATGACCATTTTTATTTACCATTCACAATAATTAATTTGGAATAGTGCAGACAGAAAAAATAAAAGTAGTCTGATGCGGACTAAGTGCTGATTAGTTTTATGAACAAATAAATGCGGTCTGCAGCAGACTATTGTCCACTCCAAAAATGGTGTGGTTTGGTCCGCACTTAAATTCGTCCACTGCGACCGCAGTTACCATTCGAACCCTTAGTATGTAAATCTCGCTGCTACTGCCTCACCTCTTTTCAATTGTCTTGTCAGAGGTGTGAGAGGGACAATTTATTTTTCCTTTCTTTTCCTTGCCATACTCTTCGTTCCTTGTCTAGATGGCTCTTCTACTTCGGATTCGTGGTGTGTCCTTGGGCTTTGTAGCCGCCATAGTAGCTCGCCGGAGGCTTTGGCATGGTTTCTCTACGCGGATCTAGTACTTTCGAGGACAAGGGCTGGTGAAGCTTCCTCAAGAGTTGTCGTTCTTGGGTCTTTGGTTCCCTCTTTGGTTGTCTTAGATCTGTTTTGGGAGTTGAAGACCGGCGTTGGTGTTAAGCAGAGAGGTGACGACTAAGTTGGCTTGTTTGCATGAAACTCGGCGATCTTGAGTAAGCCCATAGTAGCTCGCCGGAGGCTTTGGCATGGTTTCTCTACGCGGATCTAGTACTTTCGAGGACAAGGGCTGGTGAAGCTTCCTCAAGAGTTGTCGTTCTTGGGTTTTTGGTTCCCTCTTTGGTTGTCTTAGATCTGTTTTGGGAGTTGAAGACCGACATTGGTGTTAAGCAGAGAGGTGACGACTAAGTTGGCTTGTTTGCATGAAACTCGGCGATCTTGAGTAAGCCCACGGCTTTGAGGGTAGCAAGTGGCATGAAACTGACCTCCTTGGTGGCTGGTAAAGTTGTCAGTTTATCGGGACCAGATATGCTCTCTCGCCACCGGAATCCCAATTCCATGTTCTTACCCTCCTCGCATACCAGCATAGTTCTTCATGTCTGGTCCTGGTCTCTTCTTCAGCTGGTGGTGGTGTCTTCGGCGTCTTCTCGTTCTTCGGGATCAGGCTCAGCTTAGGTCTTCTCCTTCTTTACGGCAGCGGACATTCTGTTTTGTCTTCATGATTAGGGTTTTCTCTGTGTTTTGGGCTGGATTTTGGGGTTTTTTGGTTTGGGTTTGTCTCTAGTTAGGCCAATTTCTTTTGGGTTTAAAGTGGGTTGTCTTCTTTTATTTAAATGCTTTGAAACTTAAAAAATTAAAATTTTATTATTAATAAAACCTTTTATAAAAAAGTGGGATCTTATATAAATAACTAAATATATTTTTTGAAATAAAAATACAAAAATCTTAATTTTCATTGTATAAAAAGTACATCTTACATAATTAATTAATTATCAAACAAAACGAAAACAATCTATTATATAATGAGAGGATGCTCTCTCCCCCTTAGAGCGCCACGTCAGCACATTTTCCTAAATCAGTTGGGCCTTCTAAATCCAGTTATGGGCCACTACAAAGCTTTTACAGGAAACCCATATATTTCATCTCTTCTATAAACACTCTTTGTAACGCTGTCTTCTTTAGTTCCCAAAATCTTTCGCATTCCCTTTGGATCTCTTTGACTCTAATTAAATTTCACAAACCTTTGCATTCTTCTGTTTCAATTCTGTCTCGATGAAGCAAAGAGAAAAACAAAGAGAAGTAGCCGGTCTCATCCCGTAAGTTTACCTTCTTATCTTCGCTCAATCCCGATCGATTTCGGTTGTATATATTTTCGGAATTAGGGTTTGTATCTTTTGATTTGGAGTAAGTTTTAGCGTATAATCTATGATATGCATCTTCTGATATTTGATTGGCTTAATGATAGTTAAGATTTCTCAGTTTTCCTCAAAGTTAAATTTGTGTTGATCTTCTGCATAGTGCAAGCTTTGAATGAAATCAAAGCCTCTTCATGATGGAGAGTGGTATATTCAGGGGTCGATGACGATCCTTGTGGAGATGGAGTCCACAAAACTTGGTCTGGTGTCACCTGTTCTACATAAGGAGACTATAGGGTTGTCACCGAATTGTAAGTTTTACTTTCTTTTTCTCACTTATATTTTCCTTTTGTATATCAACGTCATTCGCTTGACCGACCTTTTTGCTTGATCTTTCGGATTTGCAGAGAAGTTTACGATGTCTCGATTGTTGGACCTTTCGCCATTGCTGGTAACAAACAAATTTGATTAGACTAGACTGTAAATTTCTCTGCGTCACCTTTTTTTGTCTGACATTTAAGTAGATTTATGTTAGAAATCTTTGAATATATCTATTTGCAAACGATATTGTATATGCCTGAGAATTGGTTAGAGTTTTGATGTTTTGAGATGGTTAAATTGAATATGGTTTTTGCCATGGCAGAGCGGTTTGTTCGAAGATGGCCTAGGAGCTGTTGGGGTATCAGAAGTTGACGTTGAAACCAGGCTCCATATTACAAATCTGGACCACAGTATGACAAATGGAGATATAAGGGTATAATATTAGAATCTGAAATCTAAAATCTATGGCTTTGGTTTTCAGAACACAACACGAAGTAATCTATGGGAACTTAGGAACTCTTCTCTGAGATTCGCGAACTAAAACGTTATGCGATTCATTTTGACAAAAACGAGCGTCCAAGGGTATGCTTCAGCTTTTTCTAACGGTGACTCCTTTGGTATTTTCATTTGGAATATAGGGCATAACTGAAGTGGTGTATCCGAGAAGAAGTGATGCATTTCAAGCTCTGAAGAAAGACATCAGTGTTACTGGATGGAAAGCCATTGAGACTTGAGATTTTGGGTGGAAACAAACGCTGACCATGATCCACAGCCCATATAATGATTCCATCTTCGTACTGCCCTTCCATTATCTGTGGGGTTTTAATTTATTTACTCCTGCCAATCTTACCTCAGGAGAAGTACGAAAATGAGTTGAGAGATCTGAGGGCACGTGAGTTAATGCATATAGAGGAGGCGGTAGTATTGGATAAGGTGCTTTTATCTCTTTACCTATGTTTGATTAAGTCACTTCCAAGGACATATGTCCAGTTGCATTGTTGCATCAGACTAACATGAAGATGTTCATTTTTATATTTGCTTATTTACAACCATGCAGTCATGGATAGCTGATGCGATTGTTCACTAGATTCTTTTATTGATCCATTTAATCTCCATTTCCCATGTTTCTGCGTAGACAGAAAACTAACCACTATAATTGAAATGTCACATGTTGCTTTGTCCAGGAGCTCAAAAGAGGAAAAAAAAACAGAAGCTGCTATCAAGGCAATCCAAGAGAGAATGGAAGATAAGCTCAAAACAGAAATTGAACTAAAGGTCTAGGAACTGAAGCCTGCGAAGATAATACCTGGGATTTCTAACCATAAGCCTTCTTTTCCTATCCAAAGTTCCATTGGATTAAAGACCATTGCTGCCCAGAAGAAAGGTGGTAAGCTCGCTTTCAGCTTGAAACAAAAGTCGAAGCTTCTTCCACCTCATGTAAAGCTTGGTGCGAAAGAGGATGACACTGAGGGGGATACAAAGAATGATCAAGAATTTTGGATCTGCAAAGCTTTAAACGTTAGAGCATGGTGACATACCTGTTAAGTCAACGAAACTATCAGATGCTGGTAGTAGCTGTTTATATAAGTATCTGTGTTTGAGTGGGTCTTCTGTGGAAGTCTCTGTGATGGTTCTAATTGTCTTGCTGTTCTATGGTTTACATGGTTTCGATTTTTGGACCGTTCCCCATTGCTGCAACAAACCATATGGATTTGACTAGAGTGTAAGTTGCTCAGCAGCACCTTTTTTTAATGTCTGACATTTAAGTAGATTTATGTTTGAAATCTTTGAATATATCTATTTGCAAATGATATTGTAGACGCCTGAGAATTGGTTAGAATTTTGATTTTTTGAGATTGTTAAATTGAATATAGTTTTTGGTTTGTTTGAATTTTCAGGGATCTACATAACAACAAGCTGACTGGTTCAATCCCACCACAAAGTGGACGGTTGAGATAGCTGAAAGTACTGCATGTTTCTCCAGGATTGTGTTATTATCTGTATCATCATGTCATGCTCAAT
This sequence comes from Orychophragmus violaceus, assembly GCA_030180135.1. Lineage (NCBI taxonomy): Eukaryota > Viridiplantae > Streptophyta > Magnoliopsida > Brassicales > Brassicaceae > Orychophragmus > Orychophragmus violaceus. The sequence continues at coordinate 54,978,802 of CM058240.1, read as the reverse complement.
ATATAAGTAATTTAAAAAAAAAAAAAACAATCATGTATTTGATTTTGTTGGATGGAATTTTAAACTAAAAATGATAAAATATCACATAAAATTCAGTTAGACAATCATATATACATTTTACATTTAATGGTTGACAATAATAAATTTAAATATATATTTCATTTCCTTTTTCAAATAATTTGTTTCTTCTATAAATAAATAAAACTTTTAAAGTAAATTACGGTATATTCTTTATTTATATTCAAAATGTATGTTGTAACATAAAATGAAAGATTACTCTAACCAAAATAGAATTGACAATATTAGTAAATAAGCATAATATACTACATAGAACCGTCAACTAAACTTCACATGAGTTAGTTTTTAAATCAAAGAGTTTTCAAAGAGCAAAAATCTGCAAAAAAAAATAGAAATAATAATACTGGATTTACTTTAAAATAATTGGAATAAATAAACTAATAAATTAATGTAAATATATATCACCAAAAGATAAATAATGTACTCATGCTAAATACTTCTTAAATTTTTAAACAAATAAAATTCAAATGAACATATAATTAGTTACATATCTATAAAACTATAAACATTAAAATGATACTATTTTCCTCTTAAAACAAATTTATTAATAACATACCCACACATAATCCGGGATAACAACTATATGTGTTACATTTACCATTTTTTAAGAATATGAAGTCTACATACATGATTCAAACTTGAAACATTAAGCAAGTCACAGTGAATTGAATAACTCTATACATTTACTTCATGTTGCTAGAGATGGAAAAATGTAGACCAAAGGAATAAGAAAAGAGTGTATGCAACATCGATGCAATAATTAGCCAGTGGAAGGAACACATGCGTTAGTACATAGAAGATATATTAAGTATAAATAGTTTGATTTAAAAATAGTTGAATGTGGTTAGATCAACAAAAAAAGAACGTGTTATTGTGTTTGTAAGGGAAAAATGGTTAACACGTAGGGAGAAAATGGCACTTAAACCGAGTAAGCGTTGTGTGAATCAAACCTCACAAAGGGGTTTAGAGTAGACGCTAATAAAGCACCATCGAAGATGGTCTTTTTTCCCTCCCACGCTAACGACTTGAAGAGAGAAACACATTACACAATCAAGCATCATCAAGCAGGAAGTTGCATAACCTAACCAATCGAAATAGAAATGAATACATACTCTTAACATTCGACTAGAAAGGAGGTAAATACACATAGGGGTAAAAATACAAAACAAATTATTGCTTCGCTTTTGGGATGATAAAGATGAGATCGTAAACAAGAAAATAAAAAGGACAAAACAGTCCTAATATTTACTATTAGTTGCATCAGTCGAAAAGATCCAATAACAAACATAAGAAGAAAGTTGATAACCTAAATCAACAAAAGGCCAAAATAGAAATACAAAATAGAAATAACGTTGAAAGAGATATTACAAAACCCGAACCTCCGCGCGTGCGCGGAGGGTGAATACACACTAGTCTATTAGATAATGAGAGATTTTTCTCTCTTCTTAGAATATCCACCTAAGCAAAATAAAAACACTTAACATTAAAGTTTATTTTAAATAATCAGTTATTACATGAAAACTCATTAAAAGAAAAAAATAGTCAAAGTTTTTAAAGATGAATATATGCAATATATTGTAATTTCTATTAGCTCACCAATAATATCTTAAAAATAACATAATTCTTTTTACCAGTAATAATAACATATTTTAATTATCAATAGTAGATTCAGCCAAAATAGTAGATAAGAATGACTATATTTAGAATGTTAGATTATTCATTATTTATGAATTTTCTAATTTAAATATATATTTTTAACTATTATGGTGAAAATAAGCTTACATAAGTGTATTCCTATACCTTTACACAAAATAAAGCCTATGTTTATACTGAATATCAAGATATGCAGTATATTATAGAATTTGAATTATTGTTATCATAAGCTGTCCATCTAAATTAAAATAATAATATCATTAAATCTAAAATATAGTCTAATTTACCATGTATATCTATAAAATAATAATATTTATAAAAAAAAAATCAATCACGAATAACATGATAATAATTATTTTAATTTTATATGAGAAAACAATAAAACTTGTTTTATTTGAAAAGTACGATAATTTTTAATTTGTGTTTGTGAATTTGAAATGTAAGCAAATTTAATTGATTTAGTGATCATCAATGATATTTTATAATAAAATAATTTCCAGAAATTTCCAAACATATATATACAACAATTTTAAATATTTTCACTAGTTTATTATGATAGTTTACAATAAGAAAGCTTTTTATTTATAAAAAATATTATTAGTTATAAAACCATGTTGGGTTCATGGATTGTACAACAGAACACAATCGTAAAGACTAATGGAGGACATTCTAAATTGAAACACAATTATGTATTATCGAAGATATAATTATTTGTTTAAACAAAGTGTTTTAATTCAACATATAATATTTTAAATATAAATAGAATTTTAAATATAAATAGATTCTAAGATAGTGGTTTTGTTGTGGGGGTGTAACAAATAATATGGATAATAATAATATTTTCACAATTAAGTATAATCTACTATATATTATTTGCGAAGTCGAATTATTTAAATCGATGATATGGAATAATCTTGTCCAATCAAAACTATGATGTCATTGATGAAATGACTTTAATGAAATGTTTTGATTGGTTTAGAGTTTTTTCCACATTAAAAATAAATCAAAATTCGTTTTGGAAAGATTAATTTTGTTTAAAAAAAATCAACAATTATTCTAATTCAATTAAATGTGTTTTTCCAAAAATTCGATGGTAATCTTAACTGCTTCCCTAAATTTTAGATTACCATTAATATTTAATACATAATATATTTCCTTATTTTTCAAATTCGAAATAACACTCCACCAAAACTTTAGGAACTAGAAAATTTTAAATTATGGCAAATACGACGGATCATATATAGCCTATTAATTAACATATAAGATTTCAAAAATTAAAATTTAAAATATCTTATAGAATATTCCAATTTTCCTATAGAAGATTTCGAAAACATTTTCCAACCCTAAATAATTTGATCCTTATAAATAGAGCCTCTTCAAAGCTCATAAAACATCCACATATCGAGATATCCTTTATATTCTATCGAAATTAACATGGTTCTATTTTATGTATGGTTTTGATGAATTTACAAGTTTGTTTCATATCAAGCCAAACAAAAGGTATTTCTTTCTTACAATTAGTTAGAGTTATAATTTTTTTATTTTGCTATTTATAATTTTGCAGATTTTTCATACCAATCATTACGAAAAATTATTGAGTTCTTATCATTATCATTGTTTCATGATCATTATTGGATAACTTTGAGTGGCAAAATGATTATAAATCACATTTAGAAGATAGCAACTTTGGTAAGCAGTGTTGGGAACTATGGTAAGTTTTGATGAGAATATTGCAAATCTTCTTATTGTAAGTTTTTGCCATCTTATTTATCCTTCGTATTTTTTTATGTGAATACCTATATCAAGTTGCGAGACTGCTCTGAGTTTGAATCGTCTAATTGTGCTTTTTAGGTTCCTTCATTCTTGGTGCGTAAGGTGTTTACACAGATATTTTCATTCATCAATGTTCAACTGTTTAACAGGTATTTTCCAGGGCTTGCTCATTAGCATCTAAGATCTCATAGTCTCAAACATTTGCTGTTTTCTAATAATCAGACGTTTCCTTTGTTGTCCCCAACAGCCTTTTATTGAGACGTGAGTGTTGTTCATTTAGCAACGGAGAGTATGTCAAAGCGGGCTTGTCTGAACTGGAACACTGGTGTTTAAAGGCAACAGATGAGGTATCTTTTCTTAGATTATCAAACAAAACTAAGCAATTAACTAACAACAATAATTGCAGTATCCGGGTTCTTCTTGGGATGAACTTAAGCATATAAGACAGGCCATTGGGTTTCTGCTAACCTTTTGTTAGCCTCTACCTAAACCTTAAGGAGGTTCCCATGAGGGTAAACCCTTTGTTAATTCTTTCTCCAAAATGCAGGTCATACACCAAAAACCCAAGAAAACTCTCGATGAGATCAATCATGATCTTTGCCCGGTAAGTTGATCTTTCCCCGCATAGTTTTGATACAATTCTCCTACATTCCTTTGAAACACTTGCTAAAGCTAGCTTTTATTTTGTGGGCAGGTACTGAGCATACAACAGCTATACAGAATCAGTACGATGTACTGGGACGACAAGTACGGCACACACAACGTCTCTCCAAACGTAATTCACCTTAAGCAACTGAGGAGCTGTGTGATTAGCTTATGTTTACACCTATCTCTACATATATCTAGGTTATAGCTAGCAAATATGAGGGTGCTGATGACAGAAGATTCGAACAATGCTGTTAACAACTCTTTCCTTTTGGATGACGACTCAAGGTTAGTACTTGGTTTTACTAATGCCAACAAGTTTCGTTGGATGATGATTTTGTAATATTTCTTTTTTTTTTAAATGATGATTTTGCTGCATTCCATTCTCTGTTGATGATTTATCAAAGTCGATGCGAACCGCCACCTTTGATCCGGGAGAACTCTGGATTTAGCTTTTTATTGCCTGTCTCTGATTGATCCTTGTCCTCCCTCTACCTTACACGACCAACCAGAAACCAATTTTTAGCTTCTATTGTCTTCAAAGTAGATCGCTTGTGATGCAAGTAATAATAACTTTTATAATTATGCCCTTAAAAATTTCTTAGGGAGAAATGATATTATATTCTTCTGTTCATGATTACACTCACATTCGTTATGCGACTTATGTCTTGATGTTAGTCTTAATAGTCGAATGTTCGTTTTGAATTACTCCTCTGTCAAACTTGAATAATGTGTTGGATTAATAAGTTATTGTTATACTCATTCTGATTTTGAGTTGAGAATAATTGGCATTCACTACGGTTAATTGAAAATTGAGAGTTCTTAACACTACAAGAAAACAGGTTTTTTGCGACTGCGTATATAGTCGCAAATCAGTCGCTATATTACTTTTTGCGACTCAGTAGCGACTAATTGCATTAGTCGCTAATCTGTGGTCGCTAAATTTATTAGTCGCTATATTAGTCGCTAAATTGCGACTATTTATCGACTATATATATTTTGTGAATATTAGTCGCTATATACATCGCTAAATTAGCGACTAATATAGCGACTCAGTAGCGACTGATATGAAATTATTTAACGACTAATTAGCGATTAATAATAATAAAAATAATATTAATTTGATATTTATTAATTATATAATAATTAAAGAGAAATTGGGCTGTATGACTATCAATTGGACATAAATTAGGAGAATAAAAAGTGGCTTTTTGAGGTGATGGAAAGGTCGAGATTGCCCATCACCAACATCTCGGCTACACTCTTGAAAATAGCCTCTAACACTCCCAACTTTAACTTTAGGTCTGACATTGTACTACCATATCACCCCACCATTGAATAGCTCATCAACAAACCCTGGCTATAATATCCATCATTTTGAAAACCTGAATCCGACTTCTTCTTAGACAGGCTGAAGCTCTCTTCAAATCGGTAAGATCCGATTCCTCTGTTTTTTGGGAAAATCGTTGCTTAGCTACAATGCGTTTCCGTCTAAAATTAGTTTGTGTTCATGCTTGTTTCCGTTTGAGATGAGTTTCAAACAAGTTTTCCATACTTTTTCATTAAAAAAAACTGTCAAGATTTGAAATTTCTATCCATTTTAGGTGTTTCATTGTTTTCGTTAGCTTGGTTCTCATGGTTTCTCTCTATTGAAAACCGTATTTACCCTCATTTGAATCTTTTATTTAATTCTATAATGGATACTCGTGGGTGTTTTATGGTTTTCGGACGCTTGGTTCTCGTTCATGGAATGGGTGTGTTTTTCAAATTTCAAAAGCGTTTTCCTTCACTTAATCCGGTTCTCAACCATGATAACCTTGTCCTCTGTTTCTTTTAGTAGTCTTCTACATTTCGAAACAGTAGTTCTCTGCGTTTCTCATTATAGTTGTCATTTAGTCCTTTGTTTCGTCTAAAGGTTGGCTACCTTTTAGATATAGTAGTCTATGTGTTTATCCTTATGATAATCGTTTATGTGTATCCAACTACTTGATTCCTAACTAATGGGTTGTTTCCATATGCGCTTATTCTTATAGTATCCGTCTATGTTACTGCGTATACTTGTCTCCAATCCGTAGTCGTCTACATTTTGTCAATTATTTTCCTGAAATATACTAACCCAATACTCGTTTTCTTTGAAGGTTAACATGGCCCCACTTTCCCTTGATGAAGATCTAACGGACCTACTACCTAAAATTCTAACCTTTGTTGGTAGATCCTCTGCAGCGGATGCTTGTCGTCTAGGATGCTGCTCCAAAGTTCTCTATCGAACATTTAAAGAACCATCAGTCATATCTGTGCTCGATATCGAGGAGTTCGTGCGTCACCCAGATCTTATTGACCGTTTTTCGGCATTCTTCACTTTGGCAGTTGAGTAAAAAAACCCCAAAGCTAATTACTTAGCCGGTTTGCATAGGATACTAATTGGAGCTGAACTCTTCGATTCTGCTCCTTTTTTGCGCACTGCATCGAAAGGTGGGGTTGACGAGGCTACATTCTTGTCTGCTATTTTTGCTGTGGCGTATGGTCATCCTGACTTTGGGATTGAAATTTTGGATCGTATCCATGAATGGAGATTCCGTATGGATTACATGGACCATCTACCCGAGCAAGTTATTAACACCATCACAATGATGCGAACCACTGATGTCCGTTACAATCTACCAGCTGTGTTTGCCGATTTCCCTTCATGTTTTCTCCACCACGATCGCACCACCTGTCCTAAATGTTACCTTTTCTGGCACTACCAGCTTATGAGGACTGAGATCTGAATTTTATTACTATGTCATGTTTTTAGGTACTTCTAGTTAAGTGTTTCTTTTCATTTGTATTGAATATTTATCTATAGTATATGACTATATGTAGTTGCCTATTTATATTGACTAGATGTAGTTGCCTATTTATATTGACTAGATGTGGACTACTATCGTTTCTTATATTGACTGTGTGTAGTTGTCTATTATTCGTTATAACTGCCTTCATAACCGCAATCATAAAGGGATGTCTTTAATGTGTCTTCTCGTTATTACGGTCATACTCCTATAAATAGATGATAAAACACTATCAGACAGAGGTAACTGCCATACAAATTGTTTGTAAACGAGAAACATGTTGAGGCTAAATGAGAATCTCTTACTAACGATTCTAGAAAACGCCCTCCGGTGTGGTTTCTACGAATTTGTTCGTACAAAGGCAACATGCACGACGCTGACGGAGTTGGCTGAGACCGAAGAATTCTATAAGAATGTTGATTTCTTCTTCCATCAAATACCATTGGTTCCAATTGCCCCTGCCGTTGAATTTGTCGAAGTTTGCATTACCAACAACAATCGTTCAGCGCTTCTCTTAAAATGTATGTCTACATACATGTACACTAATCAGCAGGCTCTAGGGGAGGGTATGATCAAACGATCTGCTGAAGGTGGTTGGGAAACTGGTAAATACATCTACTACATGCTAGTTCGATTAATTTACGGGAATGAAGAATTGCAAAAGCGCGGGCTAATTCTAACTAGAGAAGTGGCAAAGAAAGTTCGAAAGCAAATAAACGCCAGAGAAGTACTACATTGGCCAGATGAACCAATTAACTTTTGGTTAGAGAAGGAAAAGGAAGTAGATCTCAACAGCGTCACAAAGTGCGGATGTACTTCTATAAATCGATGGCTATGCTATTGGGATGAAGGGTGGAAGCCACCTACCATGTGCAATGGATGCTTCTGGACCTTAGAAACGATGTTGTTTTGCCAACTAGCTAGAACAAATTTTGGCATATGGCCTAGACTTTTATAAAACATTGTTAAGGACCCCTTTGTAATGGTTTATTTCCTCCAGTAATATTATAAGACCTTAACTCATACTTTAGTATGATATGTCAAGTAGACGACTACTAGCTTTTAACTTATTTAGTCAATGTATTTGCTATTTTTATTGATCGTTTATTTAATAACTACCTGTCGTAGAAAACGTAGCCGACTACTATCCTGTATTTATAACATAATTTCATAGACAGGTAATTACTCGCTGACTCAAATACGGCCCAAATCAAAATTACCAAATTGCCCCCATAACGTTTAAAAATCGCTCTGACACCAGTTACTTTTTGCTTCGATAACTGTTATCACGTTTTTTTTTTGAAAAAAACTCTCCTTTCTTTTCGGATAGTTGAGCGTCCCACTTAAGGAGTCTTTAATATCATTTTCTCACTCTACCCCCACTTTCTTCTTCAACCTCCATCTTTGTATTTCATCTTTCCTCCAAATCCTCTGTTCAGTCCCCGAAATTTTTTCTCCCGAAGTAGACAAGAAACCCAGAAGAAAGAAGGTACCCACAACAACAACAAAAAGCAAGTCGCTTTCTTGCCCCAAATTATCTAGCCTAGGTAATTTTCATCACCAATTAGACGCCCAAATTGATCGAATCTATTCCATATTTTTAAATTTTAGCTTTATGCATGCTTCTTTATGTCGATTTCTGCTTTTCGTATTGTCCTTTTGCATGTATCAAACTAGTTAACTTAACAACTTAATTTTTCCACATCTTTCGCTTACTGTGTATTTTCTTCTTCGATTAAGCGTTTACAGTGATGTATTTCCAGATTGACAAACCCCGGTTGAACAATTTGGCGCGGTTCAAATTGTATTACTACTTTGAATACTAGTTTGATTATTAGTCGTTTACAAGGTGTCGAATACTTTTTCTTTAATTAGATATGTATTGACAAATAACTACTTGTTATAGGTAGTTGACTATGGGTGATACGAATCTACCCAAACGATTGTTCAAAACTGGGCATGAACCAAAGGGCGACAACAAACTCAACACATACTACCAGCTTAATTATATTGAAGCCGTTAAATTTTCTCTCGAAGATGACGACATGGAAAGGATACAGAACTCCCAATTTGGGAAACTGATTAATATCGGGAACCAAGTAGCAACGTCTGTCCGATTTCTCCACTTCCTCCTATCTAGGCAGCTTGTCATCAGGAGGCGTCACGAAATCTGGGTCCTGTTTGGTAATCAACCTATTAGGTTCTCAATCAGGGAGTTTTCTATTGCTACAGGTTTAAGTTGCTCAGATATTAATGAGGCCATTCCTCAAGCAGAAGAAGGGGAATTGTCGAAGTACATGACCCAAATGTTTGCAACGGAAGCGAACCCTACACCGGATTGGATCATGAAAAAACTTTTAGGCAAACCTTACAAGAACAAAGAAATCAGGTAATGGACGGTTATTTTTAATTAACTATCTTGCTTTCTATTTCAACTTTTTTTTTCCTGATTTACTAGTTTATACATTCACGTAGCAGTAGTCGACTACTTTTAATTAGCTACCTTGTTGTCAGGTTCAAATTAGCTCTCTTGTTACTTGTCGAGGGAGTTCTTTGTCCAACATCCAAGCAGTCCAAGATCAATGGAGATCTAGTTGTTATGGTCCAAGATATTGAACGCTTTCTAAACTATCCATGGGGTCGCAAGTCTTTTGATATGACTCTAGACCATATCAAAAGCCGGACCGCCACTTTGTCAATCCTTTGTCAAGCTTCTTGTGCCATTAACGGTTTCCCGCACGCTTTACAAATGGTTGTCTTGCTTTCTGCTCCCATCATCTTATCTAAGGAAATCAAAGGCAAGTCTTCAAAACTTATTCTAGCAGATGATGATGCTGAGGAAGATACTGTCTAGATAAATCGGCTGGGTACCCAGAAATCAATAACTATACCCTTGCCTTACGTCAAAACGCTAGATAAAGATGGGAAGGTACATGGTTTTGTTTAAAAGTAGTCGTCTACCTTTCAATATAGTCGGGTTTTTAAGTTGTTTCTAAACCCCATTGTATTCGTCTAACTAGTAGTTGTCTATTTTCAGGTCTCACCTAAAGCAATAATCGATGACCAGGATGGAATTTTAAACGAAGACGAACTTGGTTACGATGATGAAGTGGAGGACAGCAGCGTCGATAACCTCGTGGAAGCTATTGAGCGTGGTGAAGTTTTCACGAGGAAGTCTTGGCTTGGTGGTGCGAAGGCAACCGATCATTTGAAGTTGACAAAAGGTCAAACATCCACCACTGAATCGGCACCTCCAAGTAATATAAATGTTGAACGTCTAATCGAAGATGTTGCTACTGCTTGTCTGAAGAAATCCGAGGAAGCGAATAAACCACTTTTGGTTGAGATGAAAGCTGTAAATGAGAACATCGCTCTCCTAGGGATAGAATTTCAAAGCAAGTTCAACACACTCTTTGCAGAGATTAGTAATCTCAAGAGATCTGACATCGGTTTTATTCCACCTCCTAAACCGCCGTTAAACCCCTGTACAACAACTGGTTCTTCTCAAGAGAAAGTCGGTCCGCCAAAATCAACTGATGGAACAGGTGATGATTCTTCCGAAGATGATAGTGGAGACGAAACAGAAACAGGTGATGATTCTTCCGAAGAAAACCAAAACCAGAACAAGGAAATACCTTGCAATCAACAAGATGTTCAAGCGAACAAAGAGAAGCAGGTACCCAACTTTGTCATCTACTTATTATTGACTACTTATAACCAACTATTTATAACTTTAGCCAACTATATGCATTTTCAATTTTGGGTGTTTACACCAGGTAACATCTGGAGATGAAGAAGAAAGTTCATCGGACGAGGAAGATGATGAATCCGACTCTGATAAAATTATCAAAACAGTTATAAGGGACACTGACTTTGATACACAAGAGGTAATTTGATTTTCGTAGTTGTCTAATAGTATTTGAATATTAATATTCTCAAAGTCAATTTGTTATTAATTTTATATAGGAATTGGAAGAGGAAGCGCAGTTCATGGCACCCGACAATGTAGACGACCATCTTCATGTCGTTACGGAAACCCACAAGGAGCCAGTCCCGTCCAAGGCAACTGTCCCGGGCAAGGCAACTGTCCCGGCAACTGTCCCTGGAGCAACTGTACCGTCCAAGGCAACTGTCCCGTCCAAGGCAACTGTCCCGTCTAAAAACACAAAATCAGCTTCTACTTCAGAAGAAGAGACCACTGGAGAAGAAGAGACAACTGGTGATGAATCTGAAACTGGTGAGGATTCTTCCGAAGAAGAACCAATTCCTGACAAAAACGTGAGCAAAGAAAACGTAGCCAAGCAACAGGATCAGGGGATAAAAGAAAAACAGGTTTCAAAGTTTTCTCTTTCTATAGTAGTTGACTAGCTATAACCAACTACAACGAATTCAACTACATTGGTAGACAACTATATTAAAACCACACTTATTTTTATTTAATGTTTCTAATTCCCCCAGGCAACAGTTTCCACCAAGGCAACAGGCTCCACCAAAGCAGCAGCTGGTGCAAAGGCAACAGGCTCCACCAAACCGGCAGCAGGTGCAAAGGAAACATGCTCCACCAAAGCAACAGGATCAACCAAAGTAGATAACTAGCAACAGTTAGAAAACCAGCAACAGGTACCTAAGTAGTCTACTACTTTAATAATTGTCTATTAGTCTCCAAATACTTGTATAAGTATTCACGAAATTAAATTTTCACCTTTTTCAGGCAACAGACTCCATAACCAATGCTCCACCATTGGTTCCAGTAGGTATTACTGAACCAAAATTCTCATTGGGCCTGACTCAAGATGCAAAAACTCCACCTCCCGCACCTCCAGCTCAACGCAAAAGTAGTAGACAACGCCTTGCTTCATCAACATTTGCAGATTTTGTGACCGGCAACAAAAGGCCCAAAAAAAGCCAAGAACTCGCTCTTATATTTGGGAGCCCCAGTCCTGATGAAATATCTATGCTACATTCTGCCATCAATTCAGCACCGTAAGAAAACATTTTTTACAGTATAATGACTATTTGTAGGTCTTACTATATTAGTCTTCTGACCATACCTTTATAGGTCTGACCGTTCCTTCCCACCATGGAACGGGCTTACGTTATCTATCACCGAATTCAAGGAAATGATCTCCCAGGATTCCCCGATGTCTGTTCGTGTAAGTACACCAAATTTATATGTTTATTAATCATAGTCAACTACTTCCATAGACGATTACTAATGGTTGACTATATATGCAGTCGATGGACGCTGTTATTTTCTTAATTCACCATCAAATTGCATCTACATCGACAACCTCCCTTAAGGGTTATGACTACTTAGCGTACGAGTTCGTCAGATTAATTGCTAACCTGCAAATTCCGAGCAAGAAACTCCCTGACGTATCAAAAGAGGCTGTCACATATGTGAAAACAAGAAGGGAGTGGTGCAAAGATGTCTTTATGCTGTACTGCCCATATCTGTTGGACAATGGTCATTGGGTTGGCCTATCCATCGACCTTGACGGCCACAGCATAGGCGTTCTACCAAGCAAGCAAAAGGTGCCTGACTCTGAGATTACGAGTTCTGTTAGTCCCTTAGCACAAAAATTGCCATTTTTCATTCGGAAAGCTGCTTACAACTCAGAGATGAAGACTCTGTCTACTAAACCGTTCATCATTAATATCGTGAAGCCACTAATGCCGAAAGAAAAATCAGGTAAGCTGCATCTTCAAAAATAGTTGACTATTCCATGCTAACTTATTATTAGAATAGTTATAACTGTAGCCGACTACTATTACAGAAAATACTGGGATACACACTCTTATGCTACTCGACTTGAAGTCATCCAGCAATATTTCACTTTCTCCTCATGTTACTGAAGCCGTCGTCCGTGATGCATCTCTGAAGTACGCTTTCTCTCTGTTCAAAGAGATCGACCATAGTGGTACTACTTAGAGCATCCTTAATTACTACTTGTGTACTGTTTGGTTATCTCTTATCTGTAAGTGTGTTCTATGTTTAAATTATCTGTCTATCTATGTAAACTTATACATTATGTTACTTTCCTCAGTTATGTTATTTTTTAACGTTTTGTGGTTAATTGTATAATTATAGTTTTGTTATTACTTAGCGTATCAGTCTACTAGAATTCAACTACTAGTAATCAACTACTTTGTTATACTGACTAACTACTTTTTCAAGTAAACTAGAATTTGTACGTTGAATTATAGTTTACTTGTTACTAAATTGAAGTGAACTACTTCCACTACTAGTATCAGTCTACTTACTAAACATATTAGTCTACTAGTATTCAACTACTATAAATGAGTATTGTTTGAATACTAGTTTAAAAAAGAGAAAAATTCCTACAATAGTAGTATTCATCTACCCTAACATCTTTCAAACAACAACCAATAAAAGATTGCAAAATATAAAAAGACGGAAATTTGCCATTAAATATGGGAGTTTAAAACAGCAATACTAGAGAGTATTATGCCAAACCGACTAAATTAAGTAATTCCAAAATATGATGCATTGTACCAAAAGCAAATCATCAAAATGGTTAATAATTCCCCATACTATAAAGGATTACATGTGATTTGATGTGCATCAATTCCGCTTCTCCCATGGCAATAAAATAATAAGGTAGCTTCACCTTTCCCGCCTAGGTAATTTGCACGTCGCCCTGTTGTGTCCTTTTCCAAGACACCTACTGCAAACTCTCGCAGCCTTCTTCGCCCGCCGCTAATTCATAAGAAATTCTTGTTTATAAATACTTCCACAAAATAGTCAACTACTTTTTATTAATGAATAGCCAAATATCCTACTTTTACCTTGAATTCTCCTCGGGAGAGGATCCTCTGTTTTTTTGGTCGACCTGGTGGGCGCCTCATCAAGGGCGGTAGGAGATCTACATTACCAGAAACTACTGGTGTCGGAACTGGATGAAACACCCCTTCATAGATTAATTTTCTGAATGCTGTTGTGTACACAATTCCGACCAGCTTGTCTGTTGTGTAATTAGTTAACGACGCGGCAGCTAAAGCGTGGCTACATGGTATCTGGATCATTTGGTACTCCCTGCAGCTGCAAATCCCTTTTGCTAAGTTCACTTCGAATCTCACTCCTTTTGTGTCTCTCACCTCAAACTCTTCGCAGTTAAGAACAGTCACCTACAATTATACGAATACATATGTTAAACTACACGCAGATGAATACTTTATATATCTGTCTACTTACGTAGCTGACCACATGAAATACTTACTTTCATATTAGTGCCGTCAGTAAAATTTACATCCAGAAGTTGTCTCACTTTTGGCGTTAGCATGCTATCATCTGATGAGGCTGCTGCTTTTCTCCTCACAAACCAACTGATCAGACTCATTCGTATAGCTTCAAGCATCGAGATAAGTGGGAACTCTCTACACTCTTTTAAAACCTTGTTTAATGACTCAGCAACGTTGGTTGTCGTCAAATTGTATCGTTCACCCATGCAGTATGAACATGTCCAGTGTGGGAGCCCCACATCAAGCAGGTATTGAGCGCACTCAGGATTCACAGATTGTAGTTCTGCAAATATTTGAGAAAACTCTAAAACGGTATAAGCTTTCGCTGCTCTCACCACTAGTGAAGGCAACCGGCTTTCCCTAAACTTTGTTGTTACATTCCTCACTAGATGCACTAAACAAGCCCCATGTCCAGCTTGAGGATACACCTATTAATACAAGGTTCAGAAATATCACCAGATATTCAACTACAAAATAGTCGTAGATAATTACTGTGCATCGACTACAATTAGACAACTACATTACCTGTCTCAGCCCTTTGTAAATGCTTGAATGTCTGTCTGAGACAACCATTAAATCACTGCTATCGTTTATGATCTGCTTTAGGCATTGGAAGAACCATACATAAGATGCATCGTTTTCACTGTCGACTACCCCATAAGCTATTGGAAAAATTTGAAAGTTTCCATCTTGTGCACTAGCAGCAAGAAGACATCCACCATAGCGTCCAGCTAGATGAGTCCCGTCAATGAGCAATACCGGCCTCAGGTATTTAAGCCCCGCAATTGAAGGAGCGAAAGAAAGAAATAGATACTTGAACCGCTTACTCCCATTCTTGTCAACCTCATATAATGTTTCACACACTGTGCCCGAGTTTGAGTTTTTCAGGTTCTCGACATATGATGGTAGCAACGCGAAGCTACCTGATACAGAGCCTAGTGATTTTTCCATAGCGAGTTCCCTACACCTCCACGCTTTCCAGTACGAGATGTTAACCTGAAGTAGACAACCATTTTTGAGAAATAGTTATACCTCAATTCTCGACTACTGTTAGTATTCAATATATGGTAGTTGTCTATCCAAAAGCTATTTACCTGGAAATCTTCCTGCATTATCCTTTGAATCTCAATGGGACCTGGTCCTTTCCTTCCATCAGTAAATCTAGTTCGAATTAACTCCCCAATTACTTGTGTCGTAGCTTGTCTGTGGTACTGACGCCTATCGTCAATCGAGCATGTGTGTTTGAAGTTTGCCGTTTTGATCTGGAAGTTTCCAGTACGGTCCATCATGGATGCATACACACGCCAGTGACACTTATCGCTAATGCACACGAATTCCATGTAAGTTGGTGATGAGCGTGGAGTTTTGAAATGGAACTTTTTGTTAATCGCGTGTAAAGCCATCTTCAGTTTGCACTCAGCTTTGTTCCTAAATATCCTTCCCACAAATATACTGACACCCTCGTAGCTAATGTCATCCAAAGCATCGTCTATCCCTGCATAAGAAATCATCAATGGTGCAAAATAATAGTAATCTACAATTCGTTGACTACTCAAAATAAGTAGGTAGAGTATGATATAATGTTGTGTAGAATTAAGCAATAGAAAATATATGTAGATAACTACAAATAGTTGTCTACCCAAACTAAGTATGTAGCAATAAGTACGGAACTACAAACTAAGTATATATCCAAATAGTTGTCTACACAAACTAAGTATGTAGAATTATGCATTTGAAAATATATGTAGATAACTACAAATAGTTGTCTACCCAAACTAAGTATGTAGCAATAAGTACGGAACTACGTACCATCACCTGGCAGCTCATCAACGATTGGTGGAGCATCTCTTCCAAACATAGCTGGCGGGTCTTCCGTGTCTTCGAAAACTCCATCAATCGTTTCTTTTGCGCAGCTAAACCTCTTAGACTGTTGTGTACTGCTCTCAGGCTCTTCATCAGCTTCTTCACCTGAGTTGTATTCACCATTGTCCGATTTAAATCCAGCAGCAGGGTCTTTCTCGTCATTTTCGTCAACTGCAAATTCATGCCATTCTTCATCTGAGTTATTCGCAGAAGTGTCTACACCTTTTCCCTTATCAATATCTTCTCCATCAAGACAGAGTATGGCCATATCTTCCATCTCTTCGAGATCTTCTGGTACTTCTTCGTCGTTGTCCAGGTCGTTCAATGCAAGTAAAGCTACAGAGTTTGTTACAAAGTAGTCAACTATACAATACTAAGTATTCAACTACCTATGTATAAGACTACAATGAAACAAGTATAATTGTAAAAAACAACCTGAGTATTCAGCTACTTATAAATACAAATAAGTATTCGACTATCTCACCTTCAATCTCAGTATCTGGAACTTTCTCTTCTGGGTTTTGAAACAACACCATAGCTAGTTTATACGTTGCAGAAAAAGTGTTAGACCATATCATACAATTATAACACGATATTGTAACACCGTTTAGGTGAATCTTACCACTCTTCTGAGGTGTCATCCCCTTTCCAGCGTTAAAGCAGTCAACCATATCTGATAACCCATGAAAGTAGTCAACTACTAAAAAATCAGAATCCGTTAAAAGCAAACAGTAGTCGACTATTTACGAAGAAAACTTACCAACATCATTCTCTACAATTTCAGTATCTTTCAAAGTCACGCAAAATTTGAGTTGATCAATTTCACATCTCATTTCGACAAACAGGGACACATCGTCGTCGTTTTGAACCAGAACAGGTGGTGCGTCTCTTCCCTCATCCATCAACATGTACTGCGGCCATTGGTATGTTATTTCCACAGCTCGATCTTCTTTGATATCCATCTTTTCTTTGACCATCTTCTCAAGATAGTCAAAAGTTGACCTTGAGCTTAACCAAATAGCCTTGGTGTTTCCTTTTTTCTCGACCTCGAAGCTCCAAATTCCAGTGTTACCTTCACGCCATTTCCCTCTGAGCAGCAAAACTGTCTTCCTTCCATCCATCTACAGCCAAACAAAAGTTAGATCTTTAGCAAAGTATTCCACTTTGACTACAACTCTAAATAGTCATCTACGATTTTTGGTGACAAAATAGATGTCAGATTCTTACTCTGACAAGGGACCAGCTAAGTTTCAAGGAATGTAGATGAGCCAATGAAGGTGAAGATTTTCTGTTGTTCAAGGGACCAGATAAGTCCTACTCGAGGATTGTAGATGGGGTTGAAGATAAGGTCCCTTTAAGATACCCTTAAGATATTTCCCTTGAAAATTTGAGCGGGCAAAAAGAAGGGTAATCGCCAGCTCAGCTATGGATAGAGGTTAGGGAAAAAGTTAGCGACGTTACGGTTCAAAATAAATGGGTACCGGCCAAAACTTTTTCTGAAAAGTAGCTGATTTTTTCAGCGACCTGTCACTGTCTGAAAGCTGTCGCAGACGAGGTAACAAGGGCAGGGATGTCCGAATTTGCGTGTCAAATTCATTGTGTGCTGTCATTTTCCTAATTTGTGGTCAAAACTTTTTATACACCTAATTTTTGACCCAGAACCTAATATTCACCCAATTAACCCTATTAAATATGATTTAATATACTAATATATAAACCAAATAAATTCTAAAAAAACAAAAATACAAAAATATCATTAAATATTTTTTAATTATAAACAAAATATAAAAAACAAATACAAAATACAAAAACAAAAGAAATACAGGGAAAATACACAAACATATACACAAGAAAAATACAAATACAAGGAATATATGTATATATATGTATACATGTATACATATATACATAAGCAGAAATCCGAGCCGGCCTCCGCGACCACGACCACCTTCGTTCTTCAGATCTCGGCTTCGACGGCCGTCACAACCACCATCAACCAGTCTCTCCCTGCTTCTCTGCACCCACATAGACGACGGAAGGAGTGAGGCTGGTCTCGAGGAAACGGCTGGAGAAGACCCTGCTAGGCGAAACCGGGAAAGAATGAGGCTGTCCAACGGAGGATAGCAGAGGACGAGACCGCCATAGATGAGACAAACCCTATGGCGAAGCCCCGGTGGAGATTGAACAGATAGTGATGGTCGAAAGAGAATCTCCGTCTTCTATCTTCCACGGTCAGGAACTTGGAGAGTCTTCGTCTTCCTCTCACCTTCGTCTTCGTCAGGTTCAGATTCGACCGGAATCAATGGCCACCGTCAGATTCGTACGAGAAGATGCCCATGACTCTGTGAAAGAGAAGAAACATAGATAATTTGGATCTAAGATCCGTGAAAGAGAAGAAGTTAAGAGATTAATCTCTCAAATGCAAAAAAAAAAAAAAATGAAGACGAAGGGGTGGGGAGACGAATACGGCGCAAGTGAGAAAAGATGGCTGAGACATAACTAATTAGGGTAAATGTACATCAATGGCTCAGATTAAATGTCTGAGATCTAACGGATCAGAAAGAAATCTGTGTGTTTACAGAAATAAATCTCAACCCTTGATGTATTTTAATCAACGGTCCAAAAGTGTGATCCGCGTGATACATTTTTAACCAATAGAAATGTTTTAAAGATAATTAATATATAATAATCAAAAAATAATTTAAAAATAATACAAATGATAAAAATAAAAATTTAAATATCTAAAATTTAAATTTCTAATACATAACAATTTTAAAAGTGTTAAATTTTATAAATTATATTAAAAATAGAAAAAATTAGTATATATATTAAATAAAAATGATGAAATTCGATTTTAAATTTTATTTACTTTTTTATTCTAAAAAATGTTAAATTTTATATATGTTAGCAAAAATGTTTGTATAATTGTATTTTAGTTTTTTATGTTTAATATTTATGTTTGAGAATAACAATTAAGGGTTATGGTTCATAATTTAGA
The DNA here is from genome assembly GCA_030180135.1 of Orychophragmus violaceus. Taxonomy (NCBI): domain Eukaryota; kingdom Viridiplantae; phylum Streptophyta; class Magnoliopsida; order Brassicales; family Brassicaceae; genus Orychophragmus; species Orychophragmus violaceus. The sequence goes on along the minus strand of CM058240.1, from coordinate 54,959,701 downwards.
GATTGGTAATTAAGTTTTTGATTTAGGAGTGTGAACTTAAGATTTAAAATATGATTTGAGTTGAATTTTATTGAAAACATATTAATTATTAAAATATATATATATATATGATATTTAGTTTTTACGTTTAAAATTTAGGATTTGTTGTTTGGGGTATATGTTTGGAGTTTAGGATTTGTTGTTTGGGGTATATGTTTGGAGTTTAGGGTAATTTAAGGTTATGAGTGTTGTATCTTAATTTAATATATTATATAGTAATTAGAGTTTTAGTTATTAGATTTTTTGTTTATAATTTAGAGTTTTAGGGTTTGTTTAGGGTTTAGGATATAGGTTTGTAGGGTAATGTTTAAGGTTTTAAGTGTTATAATTAATTTATATTTTATATATTATATAGTAATTAGAGTTTTATAGTTATTAGTTTTTTGTTTATAATTTAGAGTTTTAGGGTTTGTTTAGGGTTTAGGGTATAGGGTTTGAAGGGTAATGTTTAAGGTTTTAAATGTTTTACTTAATTTTATATATTATATATATACTATATAGTAATTAGAGTTTTAGTTATTAGATTTTGTTTATAATTTAGAGTTTTAGGGTTTATTTAGGGTTTAGGGTATAGGGTTTGAAGGGTAATGTTTTAGGTTTTAAGTATTGTACTTAATTTTATATATTATATAGTAATTAAAGTTTTAGTTATAGATTTTTTTTTATAATTTAGGGTTTAGGGTTTATTTGGGGTTTAGGGTATATGGTTTATTTAGGGTTTAGTTATATAAATTTTTGCGACTATTTAGCGACTAATTTTGCGATTGATTCGCAAAATTAGTTACAAGTTAGGTACACCCGGTTCAGAACATTAAAAACGTGTTTTATACCGACTTTTAGCGACTAAAAAAAATACGGTTTAGCAACCCGCCGAATTTAGTCGCTAAACTATTTAGCGACGTATAACTTGTAGTCGCAATTTAGCGACTAAATCGCGACTATTCTCTATTAGTCGCAATATCAGTCGCAACTTTGTCGCTAAATAGTCGCAACATTTAGTGACTATAAAATCAGTCGCAACTTAGAGTCGCAAAAAGCCTGTTTTCTTGTAGTGTAAGTTGTTAATATTTTTTTTCTTATTAGAAAATGAAATAGTAGATATAAAACAAATACTCTAATCCATGTCACTACATGAGAGTTCAAATTTGTATAAATCTTTGTAAAAAAATTAATATAAAATAACACCAGATCTTAGAAATGTATACATCATTCCATGAATGAACGATACAAAAGTGGACAGTAAGTTTGAAATTGATGATCCAACAATATCACATGATTTATAAACCTTTTTTGCATCAATTTATAAACCATTTAAAATATATAAAAGTAGTAAATGTCTTCCCTTTAATATATTTTTTTTGTTGGTCAACAATTTTCTATATAAAAATTAATCTGGATAAAGGGAGTAAATGTTTTTAGAAAACAAAGCTATCATAGCAAAATAAGCAGAACTTACAATAAAATAAACTGAAAAACTTAAAAATTTTACAAAGTATTTAAACAAATTAAGGCTTTGAATGATAAAAATGGTTATAACAGACTAATCCGCAAGCGGTTAAGATTTTATTTATCATTTATACTATTTGTATGTAGTGTCCGGACAGAAAAAGATAAAAGCAATATGTTGCTTCCACATTTCAAACAAAACTATGATGTTAGTTTTGACGTTATGAATTTATAACAAAATTATAATTTTTTTTTAAATTTATCTCTCAAAGTACCCTCCCATAATGAAAAATGTATTAATAAAAATATAACTGATATATAAGCGTATTTTTGTTGGAATTGAAAGATATCGAATTTAGAAAATGACGTAAGTCCATGCTTTCGATGAACATGTTATGTTATTTAATGTGGGTTTATAAGTTCACTATTAGCCAATATACGTCTACTAGCTAGATGGAAAACCATATCATTCGTAATTGTATATTCGAGGTAAAAACTCAAATCTAAATTTGTGAAGTCTTTCGCCTTCGATTACAAGTTTGGTATAACTAAGGATATATTCAATACAAACTGATTTCTAGGCTTGAACGATATTCATGAACTGCCGTAATCTTAATTTATAAATTTATTTAAACGATATTTTTAGAAAAATGAAATAAAAATTTTAATTTTATAAATTTATTTAATTTAAATTTAATGTTATAACATTGACGACACTATTAACGTTTCTTATTCTAACCGTAATTTTTAACATTTAAATAAATTATTAACTATTTTTGAAATAATATTATCGTAATGGAACATACATAAAATGCTTTGCTAGAGGTCTTTATGCAATGAAGTTTCATGAATTCTAATACTCGACTAGAAATTATGAAACAATTGTTGTGTTGAGGTTTTTGAGAGTCAATCATACTTTGAATAAGTATATATTTTTCCATACATATTTACTTAATTCCTTTATTTATGTAATATGATAACTATAGTATCTAAATTAATTATACTGTTTCTCGCATAGGTATTCCTTATGTCGAAGATTCCTGACTTATTTTACAAATTGAATTTGATCCCAAGTTAGACGAGGTTAAACATATGAAAGAATGGTATGTTTTCAACAATTACAATACTAGAATTACAATTTTGTGGTTTAGAATGTAACGCCTTTTATTTTTTTCCTTTTAGGGCTCAATCGGAGGTATGTAAACCCTAACCTTAACCCTTCACTTTTTTTTATCCGTAATTTGATTATAGTTTTTAGGATTTATGAACAACAAATAATACATATTTATTATACGAATGAGAGATTGTTGTGTTAATATTTTCGATTACTTATTCAGCATTTGTCTCCATATGTTCCACTTTTTGTACTGTATTACTTAATATATATAAACGATTCATTTTATCAAATTAAGATCAAACTATACCCGACAATAACAATATCCAACCCTTATTTTGTGAAGCCTCTTCTTCCAAAATTCCTTGATGTTGTGGTATGTAATTGAAGTTGATCCACTATCTTTATCTTTATTTTTTGAATTATTTTAGTAACTTTAAACTTCTTCTTGCACTTTTTCCCCATTATTGAAGAATGTCTCTGTCAAAGATAACCTTTTAACACTAAAAGCCACCAAAGACACATTAAAATAGCAGAATTGTAAGTTTTCATCATATATCATTTTAAGAAGTTTTTACTTATTGCTCATTAGTGATACCTCGAAATATTTGTAACGTACAATTTTCTGTTTATGTAGTTTCTTCCTCAGATGTTTGTTGAGGCAAATGATTTGGAAAATGCTGTAAGAAAGATAATTAAATTGGCGAATGATAGTGGTGATTAGTGGCATGTGTTTTTAGTGATGGATTTTGGAGTACTAGACGTCGTTTGCGTCTAACATGTTTCTTAAATGATTTTCTAAAGGCAAACAACATCAAGCCGAACAACACTTTCGTAATGGAGTTATTCTGGGAAAACCCAACGACTCCTTTGTTAACAACATTTGCAGTTGATGTTTTATTAGTTTATATTGTTGTACTTTTATCGAATGTTTAAGTTGAACTTAAGTGTATGTCTTTGATTTTATGTATTTCCTATAACTCCTTCGTTAAAGTTTATGTTTCCTACAATTGCTTCTTCTATATTTAGTAGTTACCAAAATTAATCAAATGGTAAAATTGATTAATAAAAAAATGTTCCAACAAAATATATGTACTTGGCCTCAAAGAATGTTTAACTAATTCCCTCTGTTTAGATAAATTAATTTTCAAAATTATACTTGCGGTTTATAACATAAAAAAAACTTTATGACTTGAATTATGGAAGTAGTTACCAAATGTAAATAAAAATATAATATAATTATACTATATAAAAGAAGCATATGGAGATTAAGTAGACAACTAATGAAATATTTATAGTCATTAATGTAGTAGATATTATAATAACTTACATTTTCTAATTTCTATAACTATAGTATTCATATATTCAAATTTGTATGGTTTGTAATATTCATACATGTTTGACAATACTCAATAAAATCATTCACCCCGCACAAGGTGCGGAAGAGTCGTCTAGTCTTTATATTAATTGGGAAGTGTTTTGGCTTTATATTCACTCTCAAAATGGCTGATTACTAATTTGTCATTAATGAAACTAGACTTTTTACAATATGAACTTTAGTTTATATTTATAATTTGTTATTTATTATATTAGTTTTAAAAGTTAGTTTTTATTTTATTTTAAAGATATACATCATCCGGTAAAAAATATATTATATTTTATTTTAGAGATATGCATTATTAAAATAAAAAAACAAGACGATAAGTACGAAAGCTATTTTTGAATTATAATTTTTTAATATTGATAACTATGACTGTTGTGGATAATAAAAAAAATCATATAGTAAATTCGTATTAATTATATAAATTTTAAATTTTGATAAAAATAAATGATAAAATACTTTATAAAAAGTTATAATATTTATACATATATTATTATTATTATATTTGAATTTTATTTATGAGATATACATAACCTTTGATTAAAATAAAATAAAATTAAAATGGTAATTATAAAAATATTTATGATGATTTTTAAATATTAAAAATATTGTTATAATAGATAATATAATTTTATATAGTAAATTTGTATTATTTGCATAAATTTTGAACATATATATATATATAAAGGATAAAAAATTTAATAAAAAATTATATATTAATGTCAATACATATAAATATATAATTATGATTTATTTTGTTGCTTTTAATTTTATTTTATATTAAAATATAAAAATAAATAAAAGTTAAGTATATATTTAATTACAAATAATAAAATATAAATATTTATAATATTATTGTTGTTAAATTAATCAGATAATTTTATTATAAAAAGAGTTGTGTGTTAATAATGTTTGTGCTTGCACGTGCGAGCGAATCATACTAGTATAATATTAATTCATACAATTAAAAAAGAAAAGATATAAAATTTTGAGTGGAGTCATTTTTTGGCATATAAGATAGATTATTATTATTAACCAAAAAGTTAAGTACAGTAAATTAGCTATAGTTATTATAGATATAAAACTATACTAAAATTAATATCTATACCTTTAAATGAGAAGTAATATTGGGCGATTGCTGACGTGTCGTCACGAGGTAGCTCTAGAGGAGGATAATGATGACGTGAAAATGTGACGTGTCAAGGCCCAAAATATTTAAAAGGGTCCCAAGTTCAATTTTATTTACAGAAATGCCATCACCCGAGTATTATTCATACAATTAATTCATTTCCCAAAAAGGCACAATATCTTTGGGAATATCTTATTAGTTCGAGTTTGAAAAAGATATTCTAGGGCATATACCAAGCTTTCGAGAGAAGTCTTTAAAATCCTATATAAGGTGAGCTTGGGGTGGCCAAGAAACACAATCGTTTGCATCTTCTATATTTTCAAGAAGCTTTCTCTCTTTTGTTTTTCTCATTGGCCATGGAAGTTTTCTTTCGGATCATCAAAAGTTTGGTCAAATGATCCGTTTTCATTTCTATTACTTTCTTCTTCGTATCGATTTTGAAATGATTTCTATGTTTTGGTTTTTAATTCTATTTTGTTTGTTTGGTCCCATGAAAGAAGAAGTTCGGTTATCACAAAGCTAATATCTAATGATGTGATGTGAACTAACAAACGTTTGAGATTTTATATAAAAAGGAGTGTGAGATCTAAAAGTCCGATTGAATGTTGTTGGCAAGACGTTGCTAGTTCACATCACATGACCTGTTTGTCCCAATGAGCCTATAGTCCGAATAATTGTTTCTTTCCCATGAAAGAAGAGGCTAAAGTTTAGGGATGTGAACTAACAAACGTTTGAGATTTTATATAAAAAGAAGTTTGAGATCTAAAAGTCCGATTGAATGTTGTTGGCAAGACGTTGTTAGTTCACATCACATGATCCGTTTGTCACATGGCTTTTGTTATGGTTTTAGTATTATACTAATGTTTTGTTTTAAGAGATGCAAAACATTAGTCCAATCATAATCCAAGTAAATATAAATTCTTTAGTTTTGGTTTTTGTTTTATATGATGTCTATTTTTATGTTTTTTGTAGTATACCAATGTTGATGATTTAAGAGATGCAAACTGAAGCCGATAATAGGTAGCCTCCAAATTAACAAAACAATAGAGATTTGTAATACTGCAATTGTCAATCCTTAATGTATATTACAAAACATTAAGGGTTGAACTATAAGCAGTTAAGAAAATTAAATCGGTAAATGCCAAAATGTTTGGAATCATGATTTTGTATTGATATGAAGTGTATTTTTATGGTTTTGTATTAAAGGTATCATCCAAAGGATTTGGGCTAATACAGTTAAATGGAATCAATATAAGCGGTTATGGCCCAAACGTGATTACCGAACCAAGGGTTTTCATTAAGTGAATTACACCTTTTACTCACCACCTTTGGAAACTATTTAAGATTTTCAAGCCTAGATGCTTCAGTTTCTTACTGCTTAACCAAACAATAACTTCCTTTCTCAGTAATTTCTACGAAATTTCAACGCTTCTCGACATGGCTCCACAGATTTTTCGAAAAATCTCCCAAATCAACAACTTTGTTCCTTGCATTTGGGAATAAAAGTTTTGCTTTTGCGAGTTTGGATGTGTTCAACACACGAATTGGGAGGTCCAAAAATCCAGATGCTCTTGGTCAATGAGGAAGTAATTTTTTTTTACTCTTTCATTTGTTATTTAAGATTATTGCATGTTTTAGCTAGCTAATTTTTGGGTATCGATTTAGGGTATGAAAAGAGAGACTACTGTTCATGTCTCTTATGTGCCAAAATTCTGTTTCGCAACATGGTGTGAGGGCCGCTGGTTTAAACTTGCGAATGCTCAGGTTGCACAAGCACCGGAATATGGTGCGTTGACTCTTCACGACTTCAAGCTCATCTTTGGTGAAAACACAACTTTCTGTCTGGCTTTCGATAATGTTCCTGATGGTCATTTTATGCAATTTCCATCAATTCCGGATATATTGGATGGGAGAGTTGCTGATGAATAACCTAAAGGTAACATGAATATGTAGATTTAGTATATTTTTCTGATCTTAATAATCCTTCTGGTTACAATAGACATAATTGAAGATATCATTTGACTTTTTATAGTGTGTATCAAGATATGATTGTCTAAACTACTTTATTGTTTTGTCTAGATGTTCTTGGTGTTGTTACATACGTTGGAAACGTTCAGCCTTATTGGGCAGGACCAAAGTTGCATTTTACGATTCGCGACACAATGTTAGTTAATATGCAAGTCTCATAATTATTTTCAAATTTATTGAATATATGTGGTAAATAAATTTTATGTATGAAATACTTAAACTTGAAAATACTTTGTCTAATAGCCTCCAGAGTCTTCAGTGTTTAATAATCTGAAAAGCTGCACACGAACTCAAAAGAAAGTTTTGGAAGAATGCTGATAGGCATCTCTTTGTGATTCTCCGGTGTTTTTACATAAAGCACGAATCCAGTAAAATTAGATATGAAATATTTTTCTGATTAGAGTGATCGTATGTTTATTACATATTGTGGTTTATGATTGATTTAAACTTGATATTTCTTTGTTTTATAATATAGATGTAACTTGGCTAAGAGGAGAGGAGCCTATTTCAGCAATTATGTACGATCAAACTGATAGTTCAGACTTCGTTGGACTCTTCAACAGGTTGTGTTCATATATTTGATTCAATTTTTCATGTTTTATGCTTCAATATTTGAAGAAATATCTTGAGCAGTTATTACTACATTGTTTTATGTTATGTAGCTTTCCAAATCTAGTGCCTGCTCAATATCCTGAAGAAATCGACATTTTATTTTTTAAATGATGTATCTCAGTTCTACAAACTTTTGTTTTTTTGGGTTAGAGAATGATCATGATCCTCTATATGTTTGTTTTAAAAACTTAAGTCTTAGATGTTTTTTTTGTAAGTGTAAGATGTCGATGTTAAACTTTATATAAAACATCTTATGAACGAAGATTACATTGTTTTAAATATTTTTGGTAGTTATGTTTGCTACTTCTTTTTCTTCAAAAATGATATATCATGGTTTTCTAGGTTTTCAACCATGATATAATTGTGTATATTGAGTCTTTAACCTGGTTTTTCGAGTCTATCGAGTCTTTTACAGGTAAGCTTGCGTTTTGAGCAAAGAGCAGAGTTTTGGGACGTTTCTGGCGATTTGTGCAAGGAGCTGAAGTTGGTGTCTTGACCACGAGTGGATGTCGACCGACATACATCTTGGTGTCGGTCGAAACTGATGGCGACAGAGACTTATGCGTTAGTTGAAGACATCTTTTGAAGAATTACAAAGTTGCCCCAGAAGTTTTTCTAATTCTAATTCAGCCCAGAACGTGTTTAGTGGTTTTTAATTAGGTATTTGAGAGTAGTAACTTTTATCTTGTTTTTGGTTCTAGCTTTGTTATGGAGATTGAGAGATTTTGGCTTGGGGCTGTTCTTGCTACTTGTAACCTTTGAGAGAAGGATTTCGAACCCCTGTTATTTATCTTTTCAGTCTTGTTTTCTATTCAAACATGTGTTATTCATTTGATTCCATGTATGAGTAGTAACCTTAGTTAGATTTAGGGATTCTCATAGGGATTTCATGCCTTGTTAGATCACTGAATGATTAAGATTCTAAATCTATCTGTTCATCACCTAAGTTGAGATTAAAACTCAATTCTGGACTGATCACCTAGGGTTTAGATCTTAGATTGTTATTTGGCACGAGAGTGTGAGTTATAATCTGAAAGAACTTGGTGTGAGCAATTTGACTAGATACAAAGAGATTTGGTTTAGGATAATTATGAACTTAAGAACTTGCTATTAATGCTTGTCTAGAACTCTAAGATTGCAAAGAGATTTGAATCGTTAGGTTGCTAGACATAGATAGTAATTGCAGCGAGAGTTGAATTATTATACATTGTGATTCTAGTTATTGAACTTGTGCTCATCCTGAATCCTGATTTGCTAAGTATCTACATTGCATGATATCCTGAGAACACCCTTAGTCTAGCGCTTTCCTCCTATCGAAACACACTTTTACATTTCTGCATTGTTTATTGCTTTCTCATCTGATTGATTTAGCTAAGTTCGAAAACATATAATCTATTGTGTGATCTTAAGTCTCTGTGGATACGATACTCTTTATACTACAATCACATAACTGTGCACTTGCAGTAGATTAGGGATATTTCTTGACCTATCAAGTTTTTGGCGCCGTTGCCGGGGACTCATTTGAGCTCGCCAATAGATTTTGTTCTAGAATTTAGACTAAGTCGTCTTTATATTCTTTGTTTCTGACATTTTTTCTCTTGTCTTGCTTGTTTTGTTGCTGCAGGAATCGACAGGTAAACTCAGTGTCGACCGACATCCTTTCAGTGTCGATTGACATCGATATCGGAGCCAGCCTTTGAGTTCAGTGTATGCCTAATCATCACACCAGAAGCAACCCGAGTGAAGAGCTTTTGAACCTCAAACTTGAGGAGCTTGCTAGACTTGAGAGAATGAACAGAAAGGCGCAGAGATCTTCGAGGATTATGGATCCAAATACTGTTGTGTTGATCCGAGACGCGGAAGGTGTTCTAAGAGATCTGCAGAACAATCCCCACAATGATCAGGGACGTAGGATTGATGCTGATGGGAATGAGATGCAGGTTGCTAACCCTGGAGGTAATCGGCCACCTAATCCGCCACCTAATCCTCCAGCTGAGAGGACTCTTTCTGACTATAATAGACCTGATGAGTTCTATGCCAAAAGGTATGCGATTGTGCCTCCTCCTTTTGAAAGGAATGAGTTCGAGCTTAAGACTGCATATTATGCACTTGTGAGGAAACACCCTTTCCATGGACTTCCCCATAAGCAGCCAATGGATGAAATTGAGGATTTTGAAGCCTTAGTCACTGGGATGAAGCACAATGGAGTGGGTTATGACTTTCATCACCTCAAACTCTTCCCATATTCTCTCGCTGGAGAGGCTGCAGCTTGGCTCAAGCAACTTCCACTTGGGAAGCTAACCACTTGGGATGCAGTGAAGAGAGAGTTCTTGAGGAACTTCTACGATGATCTCGCTCCGAGCTCAGACAGGATCTTCTGACATTCACTCAGGGACGTACAGAGCCTCTTAAAGCTGTTTGGGTGAGGTTTAAGATGTACCAACGAGACTGTCCTCATCACAGATTCTCTAAAGTTCAGCTGCTGGGCATTTTCTTCAGAGGTGTTGATCTTTGGTACCAATCAGCGTTGGATGCTGCTAGCAATGACAATTTCAACACCAAGACTCCTGAGCAGGCCAAAATATTGATTGAGAACTTGGTGAGCAGCAACAACACTAAAAATGCTGATAGGAAGAGAAAATAGTCTGGTGGAAAGGTTGACAACTTTCAGATTGCTGAGATGAAGAATAAGCTGGACATTGTCCATAGCTTGCTGAATGGGAAGAAGTTTGTTTACTTTGCTCAAGAGGTTGAGGAGTTTGAGCCTGAAGGATGTGAACGACATCGGTGGATCTGGATTTCAGGGACACAGGTTTGGAAATCAGCAGGGTAACAAGTTCTACACTGGTGGTCAGAAGAGTGCTTTCACAAGCAATCAAAACTCTTCTAGATATTGTCAGAATGCTGGTTTCCATAAACCTTTTCAGCAAAACATCTCCTATCAGAGGACATATGGATCATCTTCCTATCAGACTCCTCCTGCTACTAATGCTCATGAGAGCAAGTTGGAAGCTATGATGGAGCAAATACTTGAGGGGAAGACAAAGACTACTGTGGACTTCAACAATAAGATGGATGCCATCTACACTGATCTGAATGGGAAGTCTGAGTCATTGAACACACATATGAAGCAGTTGGATACTCAAGTTCCTCAAACCGCTGGAGCTATTAAGAGGCAAGCCGGATTTCTTCCTGGAAGTACAGACACCAACTCTAAGCATCACTGCAATGCAATATCACTAACGAGTAGGAAAAAGCTGCAAACTATCCCCAACAGGCAGGTGAGTGCTGAGGAACTCGAAGAGTTAGAAGAATTGTATGAAGAAATTGAAGCCGAAAGATGAGTGTCGACCGACGCTGATATCCATTGTCGACCGACACCCAATTCTTCGAGTGCTCGTGACAAACAGAAATCGACCGATGTCGATTATGGAGTCGACAACATTGGAAAATTGATCGACGTCGACCGACACCAATCGCGGACGGAATCTGATACTGTGAAAACAGCTCATGTTGCTGCTGGGAAGGTGTATAAACTCAAGGTACCTTTCCCAAGAAACCCGAAACAGTCCAAGTTTGAACGGTTCAAGGCTAAATACATGACTATGCTGAGCAAGCTCACTCTTCCAATGCCATTGATGGATGCTATCAACAACAACCTAGTGATGAAGAGGTGTTTGAAGCAGATGTTGACTTCTAACATGGGTGATGAAGAGTGTGTGATGATGATCACTGAATTCTGTAGCGTTGTCATCCTGAACAGGGTTCCGGAGAAGCAGAAGGATCTAGGAAGCTTTGTCTTGGACTGTACCATCTTCAGAGACAGATTCGAAAGATCACTGTGTGATTTAGGCTCAAGTGTTAATCTAATACCGTATTCAGTTGCTAAGAAGATGGGGATGACAGATTTCACACCTACTAGGATCTCTTTGATTCTAGCTGATGGCTCCATAAGGATTCCTGGAGGTCTCTTGGAGGATGTACCGGTAAAGATTGGTGAATGTGTTATCCCTACAGACTTTGTAGTCTTGCAGTACAATGATGAGCCCAAAGATCCTC